>OZ022507.1:23006154-24218703 GCA_963989385.1 Ctena decussata
AATTAATCGAAATGGCTTCATGTAAGGAACATTCTGACACAAAATTGGTCCAATTCCATTCAAGAGTTCTTGAGTAATTGTCATTTTATGTTTGTGCTATTTTTAGTAACGGCAGATGTCGGCCATCTTGGAAGCCAAATTGCAATTAATCGAAACGGCTTCATGCAAGGAACATTCTGACACAAAATTGGTCGAATTCCATTCAAGGGTTCTTGAGTAATTGTCATTTTTATGATTGTGCTATTTTTAGTAACGGCAGATGTCGGCCATCTTGGAAAGCCAAATTGTAATTATTCGAAATGGCTTCATGCAAGGAACATTCTGACACAAAATTGATCGAATTCCATTCAAGGGTTCTTGAGTAATTGTCATTTTTATGTTTGTGCTATTTTTAGTAACGGCCCCCGTGGTGGCCATCTTGGATAGTCAACTGGCATAAAATTGAAATAATTCCTTTTAAGGACCATTGCTGACCAAATCTGACCACAATCGATTGCGTTTTCTTGAGATACTGACATTTGAGCAAAATCGGTCTTGTAAACGCTAAGTAGGTCACTGTGACCTAATTCCGCTATAGATTTTTTTTCATTTTTACAATTTTTAATCCCAGGGTCCTATTAATATTCCATGCAAACTTTCGGCCAAATATACCAAATGGTTCTGGAAAAGAACATGATTTTGTTGTTTTTGCTATTTTTAGTAACGGCGGCCATCTTGGATTCTTGACCCGACCCAATTTTACAATTTTGAAACCCTGCAGTCTGGTCAGAATTTTTTTCATTTTTACAATTTTTAATCCCAAGGTCCCATTTATGTTCCACGCAAACTTTCAACCAAATATACCAAATGGTTCTGGAAAAGAACATGATTTTGTTGTCTTTGCTATTTTTAGTAACGGTGGCCATCTTGGATTCTTGACCTGACCCAATTTTACAATTTTGAAACCCTGCAGTCTGGTCATGCTCCATGTGAAATTTGAGACCCAAGGGTGCAGCGGTTTAAGAGAAGAAGTTGTTTGAAGTCGTCAGAATAAGTCGTTTTTTGACATTGGCATTTGAGCACAAGAGGCCCAAATGGGCCTGATATCGCTCACCTGGCGTTTGTATCCGAATGGTCCCCATTCTGATACAAAATTGGTCCAATTCCAGAGATTTTCTCGATTTCACATTTAGCTACTTTTTGTAACAGAGGCAAACTTGTCTGGTCTTTATATATTTACTTTTGAAACACCTCAAGGCAAGAATCATTTTGCCACAAATTTCATCAAAATCCATTCAGGGGTTACTAAGATATTGTCAGTTTCATGTTTTGTGCTATTTTTAGTAACGGCAGATGGCGGCCAACTTAGAATGCCAAAATGCAAAAAATTGAAAAGCTTTCATGCAAGGACCATTTTGACACAAAATTGGTCCAGTTCCATTGTAATTTTCTAATTTTCAAAGTTTGCTATTTTAAGTAACAGAGGCCAACTTGACGGGTCAATATTTGTTAATTTGTGAAACACATCAAAGCAAGAATCATTTTGCCACAAATTTCGTCTCAATCGCTTCAGCGGTTAATGAGATGTTGTCATTTTCATGCTTTGTGCTATTTTTAGTAACGGCAGATGGCGGCAATCTTGGAATGCCAAAATGGAGAAAATCGAAAAAGCTTATTGAAATGATCATTCTGACAGAAAATTAGTCCAATTCCACTGAGATTTTCTTATTTTCACATTTTTCTATTTTTAGTAACAAAGGCCATTATGACTTGTCTATATTTAGTTACTTTTGAAACATCTCAATGCAAAAATCATTTTGACACAAATTTCGTCAAAATCTATTCAGCGGTTACTGAGATATTGTCATTTTCATGTTTCGTGCTATTTTTAGTAACGGCAGGTGGTGGCCATCTTGGAATACCAAATTGCAATTAATGGCCGAGATATTGTCATTTTCATGTTTTGTGCTATTTTTAGTAACGGCAGATGGTGGCCATCTTGGAATGCCAAATTGCAATTAATCGAAATGGCTTCATGTAAGGAACATTCTGACACAAAATTGGTCCAATTCCATTCAAGGGTTCTTGAGTAATTGTCATTTTATGTTTGTGCTATTTTTAGTAACGGCAGATGTCGGCCATCTTGGAAGCCAAATTGCAATTAATCGAAACGGCTTCATGCAAGGAACATTCTGACACAAAATTGGTCGAATTCCATTCAAGGGTTCTTGAGTAATTGTCATTTTTATGATTGTGCTATTTTTAGTAACGGCAGATGTCGGCCATCTTGGAAAGCCAAATTGTAATTATTCGAAATGGCTTCATGCAAGGAACATTCTGACACAAAATTGATCGAATTCCATTCAAGGGTTCTTGAGTAATTGTCATTTTTATGTTTGTGCTATTTTTAGTAACGGCCCCCGTGGTGGCCATCTTGGATAGTCAACTGGCACAAAATTGAAATAATTCCTTTTAAGGACCATTGCTGACCAAATCTGACCACAATCGATTGCGTTTTCTTGAGATACTGACATTTGAGCAAAATCGGTCTTGTAAACGCTAAGTAGGTCACTGTGACCTAATTCCGCTATAGATTTTTTTCATTTTTACAATTTTTAATCCCAGGGTCCTATTAATATTCCATGCAAACTTTCGGCCAAATATACCAAATGGTTCTGGAAAAGAACATGATTTTGTTGTTTTTGCTATTTTTAGTAACGGCGGCCATCTTGGATTCTTGACCCGACCCAATTTTACAATTTTGAAACCCTGCAGTCTGGTCAGAATTTTTTTCATTTTTACAATTTTTAATCCCAAGGTCCCATTTATGTTCCACGCAAACTTTCAACCAAATATACCAAATGGTTCTGGAAAAGAACATGATTTTGTTGTCTTTGCTATTTTTAGTAACGGTGGCCATCTTGGATTCTTGACCTGACCCAATTTTACAATTTTGAAACCCTGCAGTCTGGTCATGCTCCATGTGAAATTTGAGACCCAAGGGTGCAGCGGTTTTAGAGAAGAAGTTGTTTGAAGTCGTCAGAATAAGTCGTTTTTTGACATTGGCATTTGAGCACAAGAGGCCCAAATGGGCCTGATATCGCTCACCTGGCGTTTGTATCCGAATGGTCCCCATTCTGATACAAAATTGGTCCAATTCCAGAGATTTTCTCAATTTCACATTTAGCTACTTTTTGTAACAGAGGCAAACTTGTCTGGTCTTTATATATTTACTTTTGAAACACCTCAAGGCAAGAATCATTTTGCCACAAATTTCATCAAAATCCATTCAGGGGTTACTAAGATATTGTCAGTTTCATGTTTTGTGCTATTTTTAGTAACGGCAGATGGCGGCCATCTTAGAATGCCAAAATGCAAAAAATTGAAAAGCTTTCATGCAAGGACCATTTTGACACAAAATTGGTCCAGTTCCATTGTAATTTTCTAATTTTCAAAGTTTGCTATTTTAAGTAACAGAGGCCAACTTGACGGGTCAATATTTGTTAATTTGTGAAACACATCAAAGCAAGAATCATTTTGCCACAAATTTCGTCTCAATCGCTTCAGCGGTTAATGAGATGTTGTCATTTTCATGCTTTGTGCTATTTTTAGTAACGGCAGATGGCGGCAATCTTGGAATGCCAAAATGGAGAAAATCGAAAAAGCTTATTGAAATGATCATTCTGACAGAAAATTAGTCCAATTCCACTGAGATTTTCTTATTTTCACATTTTTCTATTTTTAGTAACAAAGGCCATTATGACTTGTCTATATTTAGTTACTTTTGAAACATCTCAATGCAAAAATCATTTTGACACAAATTTCGTCAAAATCTATTCAGCGGTTACTGAGATATTGTCATTTTCATGTTTCGTGCTATTTTTAGTAACGGCAGGTGGTGGCCATCTTGGAATACCAAATTGCAATTAATGGCCGAGATATTGTCATTTTCATGTTTTGTGCTATTTTTAGTAACGGCAGATGGTGGCCATCTTGGAATGCCAAATTGCAATTAATCGAAATGGCTTCATGTAAGGAACATTCTGACACAAAATTGGTCCAATTCCATTCAAGGGTTCTTGAGTAATTGTCATTTTATGTTTGTGCTATTTTTAGTAACGGCAGATGTCGGCCATCTTGGAAGCCAAATTGCAATTAATCGAAACGGCTTCATGCAAGGAACATTCTGACACAAAATTGGTCGAATTCCATTCAAGGGTTCTTGAGTAATTGTCATTTTTATGATTGTGCTATTTTTAGTAACGGCAGATGTCGGCCATCTTGGAAAGCCAAATTGTAATTATTCGAAATGGCTTCATGCAAGGAACATTCTGACACAAAATTGATCGAATTCCATTCAAGGGTTCTTGAGTAATTGTCATTTTTATGTTTGTGCTATTTTTAGTAACGGCCCCCGTGGTGGCCATCTTGGATAGTCAACTGGCACAAAATTGAAATAATTCCTTTTAAGGACCATTGCTGACCAAATCTGACCACAATCGATTGCGTTTTCTTGAGATACTGACATTTGAGCAAAATCGGTCTTGTAAACGCTAAGTAGGTCACTGTGACCTAATTCCGCTATAGATTTTTTTCATTTTTACAATTTTTAATCCCAGGGTCCTATTAATGTTCCATGCAAACTTTCGGCCAAATATACCAAATGGTTCTGGAAAAGAACATGATTTTGTTGTTTTTGCTATTTTTAGTAACGGCGGCCATCTTGGATTCTTGACCCGACCCAATTTTACAATTTTGAAACCCTGCAGTCTGGTCATGCTCCATGTGAAATTTGAAACCCAAGGGTGCAGTGCTTTTAGAGAAGAAGTTGTTTGAAGTCGTTTCAATATGTCGTTTTTTGACATTGGCATTTAAGCAAAATTACACTCGTAAACAGAAAGTAGGTCACTGTTCCATGCCAAAATTCAGACAAATATTTTTTGACATTGGCATTTGAGCAAAATTACACTCGTAAACAGAAAGTAGGTCACTGTTCCATGCCAAAATTCAGACAAATATACCCAGTGGTTGTGGAGAAGAAGTTTATTTTGTTGTTTTTGCTATTTTTAGTAACGGCGGCCTTCTTAGATTTTCAACCTGACCCAATTTTACAATTCTGAGACCCTGGAGTCAGGTCATGCTCCATGTGAAATTTGAGAACCATGGGACCAGTAGTTTTACAGAAGAAGATGTTTGAAATAGGTTTTTAGGTGTTGACGGACACATTCCGTGACGACGCACGACGCACGCCGGACGCATTGGTATGACAATAGCTCACTATGGCCCTTCGGGCCAGGTGAGCTAAAAATTACACTTGTAAACAGAAAGTAGGTCACTGTGACAAAACTCCGCTACAGATTTTTTTCATTTTTACAATTTTGAATACCAACCTTTCATTGATGTTCCATGCCAAAATTCAGACAAATATATCCTGTGGTTCTGGAGAAGAAGTTTATTTTGTTGTTTTTGCTATTTTTAGTAACGGCGGCCATCTTGGATTTTCAACCTAACCCAATTTTACAATTCTGAGACCCTGGAGTTAGGTCATGCTCCATGTGAAATTTGAGAACCATGGGACAAGTAGTTTTACAGAAGAAAATGTTTGAATATTTGTTTTTAGGTGTTGACGGACAAATTTCGGGACGACGCACGACGCACGACACACGCCGGACCCATTGGTATGACAATAGCTCACTATGGCCCTTCGGGCCAGGTGAGCTAAAAACTTGGCAAGTTTGGTATCAAAATTTCGGAAATTAAGTACACAATTTAACGCAAACGTTTGTAAGAACACATTATTTATACAGCTAAAATAAAACAATGATAATATAAAATATTTCTAGATGCGAAATAAGCGGTCGACAGAATTATCGATTTTTTCAGCCACTCACCTGTCCAGCGGCGCGACAAGCGTCTGTTGGAAAAAAATACCTATATTTAACTGGAGATGCGAGTCACTCTATATATAGGTATGCCCTGAGCTAAAAACTGTCAGATCAACTACATGTTAAAATCAGTCCCTAATCTTTGAAGTTTTACACTTGGTTGGTGGAGTTTTTGGAATAGCCAGTGTTGTACAAACTATAACCCTTATAGATTAGATTAGATTAAACATATTTTATTGTACCATATAGACAAAGGGATTGGACACAAGTTATACCAACATTAGCTAGTCCTCTCCCTACAAAGATAACAAACATTAGAATTGTGGTACATATACAACAGTAAGTTCAGTTCACAAATTAAATCATAGTATCGAAAGAAAGATAATATTGTTTTATCCCCACAGCAGCACCAGTCGCCCCGCCCCAACCCCGACACTCACAAATTCCGAATTGCAATTTTTTACTTGACTATGTGAACCTATGTGTGTCTTTGATATATTTTAACACAGCCGAATGTATAAATGAATTAGTTTCAGCATTTAATGCGGGATCTCCATTAGTAATCAAATGCAAATGAACATTTGCGAGTGGATTAATGGAACTAAATAAACGATTTCTTTGTTCTGCATATAACAAACAATCAAAGAAATAATGTTGAGCGTTCTCATAAACAGCGCCACACGAACAATTCGAATTAACTGAAATATTTACTCGGAATAAATCGGCATTCAAATTACTACAACTATGACGAATTCTAGTTAAAATGATATCGTATAGTCTGTCCTTAGTAGATGTAAATTGATGAGTCCTAGAAAATTGTTGCTTAATATTTGTTTTAAACGAAGAGAGAGTAAGAGAATTTCGTATTGATTGATCAGTGTTATTCCACAATTTAAGGGTTGACGGAAAGAACGATGACTCAAATGAACATAATCTAGCGAAAGGTATTTCAAAGTTCTGACTATTCCTTAAAATATAAGTCGAAACTGCATCAATTCTATTTGGAAGAAGATCTGTCAAGTATGATGGTGCGTCATTGTTTATTATTTTATACATGAGAGTTAATTTTTTAGTTTTTCGCCTTTCAGCTAAAGTTTCCCAACCCGTTTCGGCATAGATCGAATTAAGAGATGCAAAAACTGGCAAGCCAGTTACAATACGCGCAGCAATTAATTGCACTTGTTCGAGACGATTTGCATCCGTTTGTGTACAACCATCCCATACTTCGCTAGCATATTCTAACAATGGCCGGATATAAATACAATATAGTTTGCATAGTATTTCTTTTGAAAATTGATATTTGACTTTTCTAAGATATGAAACTTGTTTAGACGCTGATTTTATGATTAATTCTACATGTTTGTTCCATTTGTTATTTGATGACAGAGTAACACCTAAATGTTTATGCGTTTCAACGAAATTCAAGACTGAGTTATCCATTACTAATTGCATATCATAATCAATCAAGGTATTTGAAATAAGCAAAACTTCAGTTTTTGATGGATTAAATGAAATTAACCATCGACAAGCCCATTCGTGTAGATGTCTTAAATCATCATTAATAATAATTTGCAGATTCGGAAGATTTCTCGACGAATAACTTAGAGATATATCGTCAGCAAATAACCTAGCTGATCCCTGTAAGTTTTCAGATATATCGTTGATATATATTAAGAACAACAGTGGCCCAAGGACTGAGCCTTGGGGTACACCAGCAGTTATGTTTCTTGAAGACGAGAAAGATTCATTGATGATTTCTTGATTTTTTGATTTCTTGATTTCTTGATGACTTTTTGATTTCTTTTTTCTAAATAACTTTTAAACCACAATAAAAGATCATTCCTTATTCCATAGTTTTTCATTTTTAAAAGTAGACCACGATGCCAGACCCGATCAAAAGCCTTGGAAATATCACAGAATATTTGGCAACTTGTCTCAAAGTTTTCTAATGCTAAACATGTATTATGAATACTTTCTATAAGATGATGAACGGTTGAATGACCCGGAAGGAATCCTGACTGATATTTGTATATTAAAGAATTTCTATCCAAATGATTGTAAACATGTTTAAATAAAATGCGTTCGAAAGATTTCCCTACACAGCTAATGAGTGAAATAGGCCTATAGTTACTAGCAATTGATTTATCACCTTTTTTAAAAATTGGAGTAACATGTGCTAATTTCCACAAACTTGGGTATGTATGCAGCTTAAGAGATAAGTTAAAAAGCGAACATAAAGGGATGGCCAGTGACATAGAACAGTTTTTTAACATACGATGACTTATTCCGTCTGGGCCCGTTGCTTTGTTAACTTTTAATGTATTTAGTATGTCAGCGACCTCAGAGTGAGTAATAATTATGTGTGATAATAAAATATCTGTTCTATTTTCAAAAACTGGAAGCTCGATTTTAGTGTCGTCAATTGTTGATATTGAACCAAAATAATCGTTTAGGGTCGTTGCTTTCTCATGGTCCGAGAATGAATAAGTGTTATCAGCATTGCAGAGGGGTGGTATTTTATACGAACTTTGATTTTTCCCCATAAACCTTCCCATTATTTGCCAAAAAGACTTGCTACCGATTTCTGATTTCGAAAATATATCGTCTATTGAGTCGTTAAAATTTTCTTTTGCATTCTTTTTCATGTTATTTACCCGATTTCGTTGCCGTTTGTATCGAGTTTTATCTGAGTCATTATTTGTTTTCAATGCTTTTTTCCTTAGTCTGTCTCTTAATCTTATATTATATCTTAATTCCGAATTAAACCATGGTTTATCATTTGGACGTATCAAGACTTTTTTTCGCGGAATGCATTCTTTACAAAAATCGAGAAATAGATCAGGGAATTTATTGCATGCGTCATAACATTGGCATCGTCATTTATTACCGAATCCCAGTCGTATTGTAATATATAATTGTTTAGTTTATCGTAGTCTGCATTTTTGTAATTCCAAATTTCTCTATAATATGAGCTCGACAAGTCAACATGAATTTTCAATGACACATAAGTAGCCCTGTGATCACTAATTTGGTCACTAACTGGTATAACCCCTGAGTCTAGAACGCTACATGCGTCAGTTACTAAGATAGGATCGATTAAAGTTGAGGATTGGCCAACAATTCGTGTAGGTTCAGTTATAACGTTCGTTAAATTAAATAAAGACAAACAATCTTGTAACTGAGCATTCGCCAAACGAATGAAATCTATGTTAATGTCGCCAACTAAAATTATATTCGGACAATAGTCAATCGCCATTTCGATGGTCGTTTGCATTGACGAAATAAAAAGAGATTGAGAAGTATTAAAGTCGCTTCGATAAAAGCAACAAATTAAAAAGTTCTGAGTTTTTAATTTAACCTCTATCCAGATGGATTCAAGGTGGGGATCCTCAAAATCTTCACGACGTTCGTATTTTAACAAACTGGAAATATAAACCATTACTCCTCCCCCATGTTGGGACCTGTCATTTCGAATAGGGGCATCAAATCCTTCCAATTCTAAACTATCCGTATCAATACTGGGGTCAAGATGAGTTTCCGAAAAGCAAAGAATATGAAAATCCTCAGCGAAGTCGTTAATATTATTGAGTTTATGTCTAATGCTTCTTGAATTAAGGTGAAAAATATCAAGAGAATGTATATCAGTTATATTCGGTCCAGGATGCGGATGAACGTCCATACAAATTAGCAATAAAATGAGTCTATAAACCGTAAATGCATCATTCTTTACAAAACATCTTACGAAAAGTAATGCAAATGTAGCGAATGCACAAGCCGAGTGAAATTTAATGTTAAAACATAATCTCGGTAGGTTCAATCGTCGATGTGTATTTGCATAGAATGATCCGATTGCTGCTCTATAGGTTATTAAATCAACCCCCATGTGATATCACAGAGAGGTAAGCACGAATGAAAAAGAGCACATCCGGAGCATTAAGTGCAAACAAGATGTATGACTGTTTATCATGAACAAGAAAGTGACGGTAGTGGAGGCTAGACGACGGTGCTGCTGTAAGTATCCAACATATATGAGCTTTATAAATAAACAAGACACATAAACTATGTGTTAGAAATAGCCTTGAATATTTCATTTACTCTTCTTTCGTTTCAGTTGCACTTGAGCATGGGCTGTGAAATTTATTTTATCGGCTCAGCAGGTACACAGCATAACCCTTATATGGACATTTACCTATATATATAAGAGAAGCTCATAAGAAAATCTTTTTCAAATGACTGGCCTATTATCTTTAAAGCCTCTTGTTTACACAGTAGTCAGTGAACACATTTCAGGTAAAAAGGGTAAAGGTTTCCCATAGCCTAATAGCCGTAGGGGCAGTGGGGGTTATAGAGACCCTCTGTATCTTGGGCACAGCTGATGAAAGGCGGAGCCCATCTCTCTCCTTTCGCTACCTTATCCTTCCCTAATTCAAACCAGAGGGCCAATGGCCCTATATCGCTCACCTGAGCACTGAGGTCATGTTGGAAAAACTTAAATTGCCACAGCAACAAAACAACATGCACAACAGCAATAAAACACACCATTTATGTAGAGGATAATATCACAAACATTTATGCAAAAAATAAACTTTATTCCCCCTTAATGGCTTCTGAGAAGATCTTTGGCAAAAAAAAAATGAAAAAATTGAAAATTTGGCCTTTCAGTTGCAATGGCAACCAATCTAAATCAGGTCTTTGGGAAAAATTCATATGGCTGATAGAGGCCTACTCTAGGAATATTTCTGTAAAGCTTTTGACAAAATATCTGTAGTAACACAGAAATAAATACCAAATGTCCACTTTCCCCATTGTAAGTCTATTGAACTTTAACTTGCCATAGCTACCAGTCCACATGGGCAATGATAATATGAAACATACTTTAGGTAGAGGCTAATGTTATTAATACAGTCAAACCTGTCTTAAGGGGTCACCCCATGGGACCCACAAAAATTGGCTGCTTAAGACAGGTGACCCCTTAATACAGGTTCATTTGCACTGTATTTTAGTCAAAGGGCCCCCCAAAAAGTGGCTGCTAAAGACAGGTGACCCCTTAATACAGTGACCCCTTAAGACAGGTTCGACTGTATGTATGCAAAGTATCAGCTTCATCCTCCTCATGGCTTCACTTTTCCCATTATAAGTCAATGGAAACTATAAGTTGCCATAGCAACCAAAGTTCTTATGGGGTTGGAAGAAAAAAACAAAATTCATGTAGAGGCCTCTGTCATCAACATGTTTGCACAATATCAGCTTCATCCCCCATATGGCTTCTGAGCATAAGATTTTTTCATTTTTTCTTCTTTTTTTCGAAAATTTATCCTATATTTTGCCATGACAACCAATCAAATTCAGCGATTTGGAGAAAATTCATATGAAACATCGAGGACTATTTATGAAACATTTCTGTAGAAAGAAAATCTAAATAAAAGCAGTGAGACAGCAAAAATTTCCAATTTCCATTTTCCCCATTATAAGTCAATGGAAACTCTTAGTTGCCATAGCAACCAAACTGCTGGAGTAATTGCCATGAAAAACTGTAATTCTATAGAGGCTAGTACTAAGGTTCTTTCTGTAAAGTTTGAGCTTTATTGGCCACACAGTTTCTGCGGAGCTGATTTTATAATATTTTTCTATTTTTAACTATTAGGTTGCAATGGCAACCAGCCAAATTGCGCAATTTGCATGAATTTAACAAGGCTGGTCAAAGACTACTCACAGTACATTTCTATGCAAGTTTTGTCAAAATATCTGCAGCGGCATAGCAAAAAATGCAAATTTTCTATTTTGCCATTTTAAGTCAATGGTAATTTAAAGTTCCCATAGCAACCAAACTGCCAAAGCAATTGCCAAGAAAAACAGTACTTTTGTAGAAGCTAGTACTAAAATCCTTTCTGTGAAGTTTGAGCTTTATTGGTTGCATAGTTTCTGAGGAGATGATTTTTGAATATATTTTCTATTTTCAACCTTTCAGTTGCCATGGCAACCAGCCAAATTGAGCAATCTACATAAATTTCATGTGGTTGATAGAGGACTACTCAAGCAACATTTCTGTAAAAGTTTTGTCAAAATATCTGCAGTGACAGCAATAAATGCAAATTTTCAATTTTCCCCATACAAGTCAATGGAAACTTTAAGTTGCCATAGCAACCAAAGTTCTGAAGCGATTTGGATGAAAAACAGTATTATTAGTTCCCCCTGCCTATAGATGCCATATATGAAATTTGGTAACAATGGGCGTTGTAGTTTCAGAGGAGATGTCGTTTGAAAATATTGACGGACGACGGACGACGAACGGACGGACAACAGATGACGGATGCCTGCCTATACTATAAACTCACCTGCGAGCCTTCTGCTCAGGTGAGCTAATTATGATGTGCCCGCATGCCCGATGTTACATACCAAGTTTCAAGGTCATCTGCCTTTTGGTTCTGGAGAAGCAGATTTCCGAAAGGTTTTTACCATATATGGACGTGGCGGCCATCTTGGTCATGTGACCCGGATACCCCGAACAAACTTTTGTTCCCCCAACCTAGGTAGGCTCCATATGAAATATGGCTTCGATCGGCCCAGTAGTTTCAGAGGAGAAGATGTTTGAAAATGTTGACAACGGATGATGGACAATTGAATAGAATAGAACGGTTTGCCTGGCTATACTATAAGCTCACCTATGAGCCTAAAGGCTCAGTTGAGCTAAAAAGATACCCATTTACTGCTGGGTTGACAGAGTTTTCCAGTCGTCGGATGGCGACGGTGAGCCACGAATTCACGACCTTCCGGCGACTTTCTGCACAATAACCGAGCCACTCTAACCACTCGGCTACCGCGCCTCTCGAACACATTTCAGACCACAAGGTCATTTGTGAATAAGTAATAGTATTAGTATAGTAACTATAGATCAACAATGGCTGTTGTACCATTATGGTTACCTCCTGTGTAAGGATGGCATAAAACTGAGAAGATAAATGGTAATGATTATTAAATAGGGGCACTTTTTATTCAAAGGTCAAAAAATTCTACATTTCCTAGCATGAGTTTGTATAGGTAACAGATTATGGTGTGCAAAGTTTCATGAAAATCTCTTCAGTATTAAAGAAATTATATCGATTTTTTGCCCTCCACTTTTTCCCAAATGACCTATAGGACATCCCATCACTGAAAGTTATCCAGCACAGTTCGAAGTTAAGTGGTGAGTGTACTGTTGATGGAGGGACGTTCCTCACCACCACATCGTGTCCAAAAAAATGGTTGACATAATTTGGTGGTGAGGAGTTTCCCTCTATCATCAGTCTTGATATTACTGGCCCCGACAGCTCAGTAGTAGAGCGTCCGCTTTGGGACCGGGAGGTCCTGAGTTCGAATCCCGGCCAGGCCATACCAAAAGCGTAAAAAATGGTACTAAGAGCTCCCTTGGCTGTCGCTCGCCTATAAAGGGTAGTCCTAGGAAGATAAAGTTAAGTCATCAGGTAGGTATATGTTACTGGATACCTTGTTTGTCGCAATAAAAGCTTTACAGAGCTTATGTTGCCTGTTTCTAATATGCGATGTTAAACAAAGCTTCTTTATCTTTATCTTTTATTTGAAACAAGCTCTAGCATAGCGGAATAACTGAGAGACGTAAACTCCAGTTGCAGGTGCCAAAGGAATATTCCTACGCAAAACGGACAGTTAACTACGGTAAAATTGAAGTCGTCCTTCTTGTAACCTTAGTAAGAAGCTTTCCGTTGTCAGTATTGAGAAAATCTAAAAGGGAGGCGGATGAACTGGAACCAGTAGTAGTATCCTTAATTTCAAATTCAGCCATGTCGAGACACTGCCTCCGAATTAGAGGACTTTTACCCAACTAGAGATTAATAGAATCTATGATGGGGTTGAAGCCGAGACAAGGAAATCTCAGGCAAGTTTTCAGATTATTTAGTCTTATGCGAGGCTTGCGGAGCATAAGACTTAAATAATCTGAAAATGAACCTGAGATTTCCTTGTCGAGGCATAAACCCCATCATTGATTATTTTTCTCACCCATCATATTTTATGAAACAGAAAATTCATTGAATACCTTTACTTCTTCTTGAGGCCATTACTATAAAGTTCCAGCTAATTTTCTATTAATAGTTATGACATGTGTGTTAATTTCACCTTGTGCATGCATTTTTCATGACTGGCAGCTAATCAAAATTCTACAGTGACACCTCATGCACATCATTTGCTGTCAATTTCATTTTGCATCCAATTTACATGACAGGTAGCAGCAAGTTGATTTGTTGAATTTAAGTGTGTAATTAATTGGGCTGTACTATAGCAATGATTGGCATTTTGAGACAGCTTTTTGAGCCTAGGCCAAGATAGCAGGCCGAGATAGAAAAATCTCAGACACCTCTAGAAAGGGACATTCTTGTCCAATGGGTGAGAAAAATGACACTCAGGTCTTGCTGCTTTGCTACAGAGATACCAGGCAGCCTATCTATTTCGCGGCCCTGATGGGCGGGGGATGGGGGAAAGCCTTTCAGATAGGAAAGAAAGAGTTAAACTGTGTTAACAATTATAGTAACTGTTTAAAATCATAAAAGATTACGCCAGGGTTCTGCTTTAGGCCCACTTCTTTTGAGCAGCTTGGTGAACGATGACTGACAGTTTTCATTTTATAATAAAAGCATCGCAAACGACTGCGTGATACCCCGCCACTGCAAACCTTTTTTTACACACCGATTTTTCCAGAATTATTATTTTTTCTCTGTATAACCCCAGGGCAGGGGCAACCTAACCCCACTGAACAAGGATAAAAATCTTTGTCATGACAGGACACTTCATTACTCTGATCACTTACAATAAGCTTCAGATAAATCACTGACCACTCTAGTCAAAAACAATTTTAGTGATTTTAAGATTGTGGCCACAGGGTAGGGGCAGATAACCCCTAAAGGGTCAAATCACCACAAGAAGCTTTTATTGCTTCTTTCATCTGATGTATATTTCTGAAAATCTGTTTCACATGAATTTATATAGATAGCGGTGGGGGTGGGGGTGGGGGGGCAGCAAGGGGGAGATAACTCACATGGGGTAAATTTGAGCGTCACTGGAGGCTTTCATCACTCTGATCATTTTCTGTAAGTTTTAGAAAAATTGCTTCAAATTCTGATTTTATATGAAATTTTTCATGATTTTATACATGTATATAGCCCCAGGGCAGGGGCAGATAATCCCGGATGATAAAATTTCTGTGCTCATGTAAAGCTTTTGTTACTTCGATCAAGTTCGTGAAGTTTCATCATGATACTCCAAGTAGTAAAGGAACTAGAGGCCAGAAACCATTTTTTGTACATTGACAAGTGCCATAACTCTTTCAGAAATTATCGAAATTTGCCCATTAACAATCCCAAGCGAGATATTCTTGATACAAATGCATATGTAAAATATGAAGGAAATCCGTTGATAAATACTTAAGTTATTGAACGGAAACGAAGTGCGGACGGACGGACAGACGGACGTACATACTACGGACGGACGGACGGACACACGGACGGCCAACGTGAAAACATAATACCCCGCCACTAACGTGTGGCGGGGTATAAAAATGTCATCTCTGTATAACCACGCTGATACAAAAATAAAATTCTGGGCCCAGCTGAATAGGATTAACATCTCCTTAGCGTTAATGAAATGTTATCAAAGTTGTTATACGTTCAAATGTATTGTAGATCTGAGAAAAAATACTGCCATTTTGCTACCAAAACAGAGAAGCTTTTGCAATGGAATTTTTATGTGTCACTGAAGTCATTAAGTCACGCATTTCTCTGATATATTTCAACAAAGCCTTCTAACTCATTGTCCCTGTGGCCATACTGGAATTCAATCCAACCTGCTTATGTAGACATTTTCATTAATGGACCACCTGTCTATAGCAGCCACTGTTTAAGGATCCCTAAAACTGAAATACAGTGCAAATGAATCTGTAGTAAGGGACAATCAGTCGTAAGCATGTGTTTTATTCCCCTTGTCTTGCAAATACTGAAAAGATGGCTGCTAGATTATTTACCGAACATCAAAAGAAACACATACAATGTATACGCCCTATTTATTTGTAGATATAGGTATATACCTTTATGAAGACATTTTAAGTTACGTTGTTTATGCTATTCCAATAGAATAGCACCTTAGGGCATTTATATTCCATGGGATATTCTGCAGAGCTGAACTTTGGCTATTCTGCAGAGATGAACTTTGGCTATTCTGCAGAGCTGAACTTTGGCTATTCTGCAGAACTGAACTTTGGCTTTTCTGCAGAGATGAACTTGGACTATTCTGCAGAGATGAACTTGGGCTATTCTGCAGAGATGAACTGTGGCTATTCAGCAGGGATGAACTTGGGTTAGTCTGCAGAGATGAACATTGGCTATTCTGCAGAGATGAACTTGGGCTATTCTGCAGAGATGAACTGTGGCTATTCTGCAGAAATGAAATTGGGGTATTCTGCAGAGATCAACTTGGGCTATTCTGCAGAGATGAACGTGGACTATTCTGCAGAGATGAACTTGGGCTATTCTGCAGAGATGAACTTGGCTATTCTGCACACCTAACCTTGGATAATTCTGCAGAGATGAACTTGGACTATTCTGCGGAGATGAACTTGGACTATTCTGCAGAGATGAACTTGGGCTATTCTGCAAGAGATGAACATGGGCTATTCTGCAGAGATGAACTTGAGCTATTATGCAGAGATGACCTCGGCTATTCTGCAGCGATGATCTTGGACTATTCTGCAGAGATGAACTTGGGGTATTCTGCAGAGCTGAACTTGGCTTTTATGCAGAGATCCACTTGGGCTATTGTGCAGAGATGAACTTGGGCTATTCTGCAGAAATGAACTTGGCTATTCTGCAGAGATGACCTCGGCAATTCTGCAGAGATGAACATTGGCTATTCTGCAGAGATGAACATTGGCTATTCTGCAGAACTGAACTTGGGCTATTCTGTAGAGATAAACTTGGACTATTCTGCAGAGATTAACTATATCTATTCTGCAGAGATGAACTTGGGGAATTATGTAGAGATGAACTTGGCTTTTCTGTAGAGATGAAATTGGGCTATACTGCAAAGCTGAACTTGAGACTATTCTGCAGAGATGAACTTGGGCTATTTCTGCAGAGCTGATCTTGGGCTATTCTGGAAAGATGAACTTGGCTATTCTGCAGAGATGAACTTGGGCTAATCTGCAGAGATGAACTTGAGTTATACTGCAGAGCTGAACTTGGACTATTCTGCAGAGATGAACTTGGACTATTCTGCAGAGATGAACTTTGGCTATTCTGCAGAGATGAACATGGGCTATTCTGCAGAGATCAACTTGGACTATTCTGCAGAGACAAACTTGGGCTATTCTGTAGAGCTGAACTTGGCTATTCTGCAGAGATGAACTTGGGTTATTCGGCAGAAATGAACATTGGCAATTCTGCAGATATGAACTTTGGCTATTTCTGCAGAGATGCACTTGGAATATCCTGCAGAGCTGGACTTTGGCTATTTCTGCAGAGATGAACTTGGGCTATTCTGCAGAGCTAAACTTGGGCTATTCTGTAAAGATGATCTTGGCTATTCTGCAAAGATTGACTTGGGCTATTCTGCAGAGATGAACTTAGGCTATTACGCAAAGATAATCTTGGCTACTCTGCTGAGATGAATTTGGACTATTCTGCAGAGATGACCTCGGCTATTCTGCAGAGATGAACATTGGCTATTCTGCAGAGATGAACATTGGCTATTCTGCAGACCTGAACTTGGGCTATTAAGTAGAGACAAACTTGGACTAACATGCTGAGATGAAATTGGGCTATTCTGCAGAGATGAACATTGGCTATTCTGCATAACTGAACTTGGCTTTTCTGTAGAGATGAACTTGGGATATACTGCAGAGATGAACTTGGACTATTCTGCAGAGATAACTTGTGCTATTCTGCAGAGATGAACTTGGACTATTGAGATCCACTGGGCTGTTCTGCAAAGATGAACTTTGACTATTCTGCAGAGATGAACTTGGGCCATTCTGCAGAAATGAACTGTGGCTATTCTGCAAAGATGAACTTAGACTAATCTGCAGACCTGAACTGCGGCTATTTCTGCAGAGATGAACTTTGACTATTCTGCAGAGATGAACTTGAGCTATTCTGCAGAGATGAACTTGGGCTATATCTGCAGAGCTGAACTTGGGCTATTCTGCAGAGATGACCTTGAGCTATTCTGCAGTGATGAACTTGGGCTATCCTGCAGAGATAACTTGGGCTATTCTGCAGAGCTGAACTTGGGCTATTCTGTAAATATGATCTTGGCTATTCTGCAGAGATGAACTTGAGCTATTCTGCAGAGATGAACTTGGGCTATTCTGCAGAGATGAACTTGGGCTGTTCTGAAGATATGAACTAGTACTATTTTGCAGAATGAACTTGAGCTTTTCTGCAGAGATGAACTTGGACATTTGCAGAATGTACTTGGGCTATTATGCAGAGATGAACTTGGGCTATTTACCTTTTTGGGACACCTTACATAGTTACTTTAATTATCCTTTTTTTTTTACAACATATGGAGGGGATAACAGTACTCTAAATGACCATTTGGGGAGGATAATCGTCTGTTTTAAAGTTTGCAACAGGTCAGCAAAGCCACAAACACAATTTGTGATCATAAAGATGGCAAAAAACTGCCAATCTACCTCTCCAAACAGTCATTTTGAGTATCCTTTCTACTAAATATGCAGTTAAAAATTCAGCTGAGGAAGACAATTATTACACTAATCTTGTCCCCCATTGTAATGCAGTGACCCAGTGCTCCAGATAAGGACTAACAGGGATAATTTAAGGATAATTTTCCATATTATTGCATAAAACATTATCTGCACCCCCCCCCCCCCCCCTCCCCCCTATTGGAACTGCCTTATTGCTTATTGAGACAGTTCTAATGAGTAGTCACAACATATGCTTCCATTGAGAATTAACAAAAATTCTCAGAATTATCCATTATACCCCATGCAGTTGTTGAACATCTACTGTGGTTGGATAGCTAAATGAACAATGCAATATAAATTTTTACATAACTCACAGTGTCAAGACATAGCTTGTCAAACTTAGCATAAATTTTGAAAAGAACAAAACTTCCATTGACATTAATGGCGACATCATGACAAATATGACTAAAAACTAGAGCAAGTGAGCAGGGGCTCACGTATACCCCCGACCAGCACCACCGCCTAATGAAACCACCGCCTTATGAAACTACTGCCTAATGAAACCAATCTTATACATGGTTTGAACCTAGAAGTAAACTTAGTCACCTATCAAATGGTTCCATCAAAGTATATTACAAATATCAGCAAAGACTACCAACTTAACACAAAACTTTATTGTAAACATATAAGTCTGTGCCCATGACCTTGGTCAGCGGCAGCATCCAGATAATATCAACTTATCTGCATGAACATAGAACTAAACTTAGTCATATATCAAAAAGGTTTCATCAAAGGGTGTTGGAAATATAAACAAAGAATATAAACTTTAATAACGCAAAACTTTAATGCAAATATACAAGTCTGTGACCTTGACCTTTGATAAGCAGCTATGAACCTAAAATAGTGATTCCCCTACAGAGGTTTAGAAGGGTGCTGCACCCTTCTGCCTTTTGGTCTTACCCTTCTGCCTTTTGGCCTTACCCTTCTGCCCTCCATTGTGGAAGGTAATTTCATTCATATTAATGCTACATTTTCACAAAAATACAGCTTTCTGTGTAAATCAGGCTGTTTATCATGCAAATATTTGTATCTCCCTGCTAAAAGAAGGTGTTTATCCTGTTAGAGAGTGTTAATGCACTTTTTAAATTGTCTTTGAAAATTATCGCTTCAGAAAAGTGCCCTTTAGGGAGCGTGCCATGCGTTTAAAGTGCCCCTTTTCTGGCCAGCACCCTGCCCTTTTTTCAAGCTGGGGGAAACACTATAAAAGTAAGCCTAATCAAATATCAAAAGGTTCCATCAAAGGATATAGGACATACAAAAGAAGAATATAAACTTAACACAAAACTTTAACACTTATGTTTAAGTCTGTGACCATGACCATAGTTCAGCAGCAGCATCCAAATGATGTCAAGTACAATGTATTCTGCATGAACATTTCAGTAAACCTAGTCATATATCAAAAGGTTTCATTGAAGGATGTTGGAAATATAAGCAAAGAATATAAACTTAACACAAAACTTTAACACAAATACACAAGTCTGTGACCTTGACCTTTGGTAAGCAGCAGCATCCAGATGGTGTAAACTACTCTGTATGAACCTAAAAGTAACCCTAGTCAAATATCAAAAGGTTCCATCAAAGGATATAAGAAATATAACAGAAGACTATAAACTTAACGCAAAACTTTAACGCAAATGTTTAAGTCTGTGACCTTGACCTTAGGTCAGCAGCAGCATCCAGATGATAATAAGTATTCTGCTTGAACCTGTAAGTAAATCTAGGCACATACCAACAGGCTTCATTAAAGAATATTGGAAACATAAGCAAAATTAAAAACTTAACACAAAACTTTAACGCAAATGTTTAAGTCTGTGGCCTTGACCTTAGGTCAGCAGTAGCATCCAGATGATGATAAGTATTCTGCTTGAACCTGTAAGCAAATCTAGGCACAGACCAATAGGCTTCATCAAAGGATATTGGAAACATAAGCAAAATTAAAAACTTAACGCAAAATTTTAACGCAAATGTTAACGGACGGACGGACGGACGGACAAACGGACGGAAAGGCGAAAACTATATACCCCTCGACATACTTTGTATGTTGGGGGTATAATTAAATTCAAACCTAAACTTAAACTCATGCTGTTCAAGTATAAGTTGAACAACTGCAATGAAATATGAGCCGCAACACGAGAAAACCAACAAAGTGGTTGTGTGCCCAGCACAGACTCAGATCAGCCTGAGCATTTGTTCAGTCCGATCAGACTCTTCCCTAAGAGCTTAAAGGGTAGCTAAGGGTCTAAGCTTCTTCCCTGCAGACAGTGAAGACTCTGATCAGACTGGGTAGATGCCCAGTCTGATGTGAGTCTGTGCTGGGTGCACAACCACACTGTTGTTTTTTTCTTGTGGCGGCTCATATAGATATTGCTTGCAGTATTCATTTAGCTTTCTACCAGTACCGAAATAATTGTAATATATGTTGAACAAAACTGCCAAAACTTAATTTCTAGTAAACATGAAAATACACTTAATTCTGTGAGAAAATTATCTGTGGAATTACAGTCCTTGACTGTAGGTGCAAATTATGATGCTATCCAATCAGACGTCATGCTATATTCATATGTGCATTAGAAATTCTCCTTTTCAAGCAGTCTGATCTAGTTTTACATCATCTACTCAGGTACTTATGTTCCAGATTTTATGATTAGCAAAATGTATGTGGTATTATAAACAAGATGACAATCTGTTTTGTAACATTTTTATCATGTATCTGAATTATATTCAGAGTTCTACATAACTGGTGATTTTAATGATAACTCAGGGATAACTAAGGGGCCATAACATATGTTTTGGGAGAACTAGACAATAACAAAATCTCACATTATCATATGATGTCGCTGTTATTCAGAGGAAAATGTCGTGTCATAAAACTCATATGACCACAGGTATAACAACAGTTTGGCATGACCATGTAAAGTCACTGACAAGAACTAGGGGCCATATTTATAAAACAACTTACCGTAATCGCCCCATTTACCGCACGGTGCGCTTAACTTTTTCAAAATTGCATCAAAAAGGTGTGGTTAAAAACGCTTCTAATAACCGCACGCTCATAACGAAACAATCGAAATAGTCTTGGCAGAAAAGTAATCTACCTTACCTTGATAAATTTCCGGGAGAAAAACGATCTCATGTCAAGTCGCAAATTATATTACAATACCTATGTCCTCATTATGCATGTATTTTATTCTCTTCATCCTTTTTCAATATTCCAAATAAATATTCCGAAAGAAAGGAAAGTATTTCATCACATTTACATGACCTAATATGGTATTGTTTAAACACGTCAGGCAAGTTTGTCAGTGCTTTGGCTGTTCATTCATCACAAGCGACCTGCTTTAAATTCACGGGCTTCTATTAATAACACACACATTCTAATTCTGGAAGATGCAGTCCTTTTGATCTTCCCTATTTCTGTCTGTTCTATATTACGTCCACGGGTGCAAAAATATTGGCAATGTGTCAAGAGAAAGGTACCATATTACATGTGCAAACAGCAAAGCCTTAGACCAGTATGCGCATATTAAAACGATTATTTTGCAAACTATCGGCGAATCCTGGAGATTTGTTAGACTGGTAAATGTATGATGCGGGTGTTTGCTGATCGGATGTGTCCTGAGGCCCTTTTGATGTCCACGGGCCAGCTATGCCAATGATAAACCTATCCTATGGCTACCGCGAACTTTGTTTAAATGTACACTGACCATGCATATGCGCAGGCTGGTCGCTTCGTTCAGTTTGCGCATTTATTCAGACTGATTTTGTTAGGAAACAAGAGTTTGTCATTATGACAATTTATTTCTTTTGCAACCCGGGTTTCTCATCTGTCGTTCATGTATCTTTCCCAAACGCACTTTAGCGCACGTGCACATTATTGCTTTATATATGACAAAAATTGCCCTGAGAAATGGCGCCTTTTCACATGTATGAAAGGCAAAGACTCAGTTCAGCCTGCGCACCCCCGCAACCTCATAACTTCGTAAGTTCGATCCTTCTCGGATCAACATGTACATTCCCATTGTTGATGCACATAGAGAATACGCTAATCAGACGGCGCAGATGTGTCCGCTGTTCGCACTCGCACACACCATAACACTTCAGTATCGGCGAGGATGCCCGATTGACATTTAGACCGATAGAGTTGCTCTCTTCGCACATTGCGTCGGGAAAACAAAAACTGAATACATTGTCGCTGTTGAAACGGTAATGGTAAGTTGAACTTGATGCGTTTTGAGAGTTTCAAAAGGAAAAAGCAGTGTGCGCTTGTGCATTTTTTTTCGGAAATGGCCTTGGTGTGCCGTTATAGGGGCATGTGCGGTAAATGGGGCGATTACGGTAAGTGGTTGCTATGCTGTTGCTAGGACTGAATTTCTATGAAGGCGATTCCCTACAAGTACGAAATTTGCTCTGGAGGAATAGTCTAAAAAGACTGTTCCTCCAGAGCAAATTTCATAGTTGTACAGAATCTCCTTCATGGAAATGTCGCCTTAGCAACAGCATAGCAACAACATAAGCTGTTTTATAAATACTGCCCCATGTCTACAATGCATTTTCTTATTGAAATGATGTTAATTTTTAGGGCTATAAAATCCTATTTCTAACGTGCCATACGATAAACAGATTCTTACACTCATGGTCATTTCATATGAAATGACCATTTGGCAAGTTTCATAAATTTCATATGAAATAACCATGAGTGTAAGATCCTCTATAAATACATTATACCAAAATTATCATTGAAAACCACCCTTTATCCAGAGCTCTGTACACAGCCATTTACATATGTAAATTATAGCACTAATAATATCACTCTTGAAATGACTGGCCTCTCTTGAAGAATTATGTGACTCCTATATGACCAGTCCATCAACTAAACAAGCTATCTGCATGACTTTTGGCCAGTCCTGAATGAGCTAACATGATTGAGATAAATATTGTCAGTACAGATCAAATTCACAGATATCCTTATCTGGTGTGCAAGATTCTAACTTTCCCAAACAAAGCAGGAACTCTGGCATGTGCAGATTTCCAACAGCCTATTGTAAGTGATGTCTTCTCATGCCAAAGATATTATGATGATGTGACTTACAGATGTTCACTTGCATCCACGTCCACCTCTCAAACTTCCATTTTTAAGAAAACACTGAATACTGTTGCAGATTTTTATCTAATTCCCATATCTAATATGATGGTAAAGCTTGATTCAGATATTACTGCTGTGTTAACCTAATGTTTGACAAACTGCACTTATTATGCTGCTGAGTAAAGCCTTGTAACAATTTATTGTCTCTTATTTCTTGGTTTTTGCCGCTGCATCTTGTGCTGCTTTCTTGGCTCGGATAAGCTCCACCAATTCCTGAAATGACAAATATCAGATAAAACATGATAAAGGGATAGATGGCTGGATGACTTGCAATTTTATGTCCTTTACAACAGTATTTCAGTCATATCAGGATGATGGGAAGGTGATAATGAAAGGCTGTATGAAAGGGAACAATTTAAAAGATTTCCACCCCCAGCTGGTATTGAACCGGGGACCACTAGATCAGGTCAGTGTTTAACCCACTGAGCTACTGGGGTTCCTGCACAAAGGATGTTTTATGATGAATGGGTACAATTTCAGGGGAAGCAACTCTGCAATTTATATTTTTGCTTCCATTCTCAACAGAGGTCAACTCTTAAAGGAAGAATTTGCTCCCCTAGGAGCAAATTCTTTTCATTAAGAGTAGACCTTATTAAGAAAGGATTTCTTTGTCCAAGGATTTTTTTATGGAAAAATATGGAAAATTATCCTAAATTTTCCCTGTTACCCCTTCTTATCTGGTGCTCTGGCACTGTCAAAAATGCAAAATTATTATGGTAGAAGATCAGTACATACCTTATATCTCTTCATACAATCTTTTTTACTCCTTGATGGCACTGCTTCTGATATTCTTTCCCACCTCTCTGGGGTATTAGCTGGGTAGGTTTTGAGAGCTTGCTCTAGTAATTTTTGTTCCTCTGTTGTCCAAGGAGCGGGATTTGTACCCGTCTCTCTGATCTGCTGCTCTGCTATAGCTGTATTTGATTTCAACAAATAAAATTGGAAGTTACAGGTAGGTGTACATTTCACATATATTAATAACAGGCAGATTATAAATTAAAAGTTAATGCTTAAAACTTCAGAATTCAGATTTTTTTTTATTTTTAAATATTTTTTTAATTATATATGAGCGCAATAATAAACAACAATATCTTCATCTGATGTGGATTTTAACAATATAAATTTCAAAAGGATTTTTTGGTTAATGGTTGTGCTCGATCCTAATTTGTCAGCGGAACATCTAACAAGACCTGTCAGCGGGGCAGGATAGCTTGCCTGACAGCGCCTTGCCCATCACCTAACAAACTATAACGTAAAACTTTAACGTTTTGCTAACGCAGACACCATTGACGCCGATCGTAGTGCAATAGCTCTTCCTGTACATTCGTACAGGCGAGCTAAAAATTGACTAAATATGATTAACTTCATGATGTTAGCCTGTTTTAGCAAACATTATTTTATATTTAATGCACAGTAAGATTCAAATTGAAACTGAAATGGAACACTAGTATTGGGTCTTATGAAACCATGCACAGAAATATATTCATTTTGACTTTCATATTTTGACCTCAGATAGGAGCCAAAAAATGGCCTTAATGCACATAATCATTTACATAATAAGCCCTTAAGAAATTACAGAAATGATCATTCATAATTCCGTTAGATTCCATCTTCATTTCTATAACTGGAGGTTTTTACTGTCAATACTTTAACATTTTCATCAAGTAAACTTACATTCAAACCTTTCACTGACAACCCCTTCTTTAGGGTTAGCTTGACTTGTTCCCTTTTTCTGTTCCTTCTCAAAATTCTGGAATGCCTTTTTTGAGGCATCTTCTTTCAATGCAGAATCTACAAGAAATTATAAAATAATGGCATTATATAAGTATACTTAATGTGCCTGGACACATCTTCATGTTTTTCTACTTTTTGTACAAAGGAGAAGAACCTTTCTGACTTCCTAGATAAAAAAAAGCCTTTTCAAAATGGAGTCAACACTTTAAGGAAAGAATTTGCTCTGAGGGAAGCAAATTCCTTCCTCAAGAGTTGACCTCCATTGAAAAGGGAGAAAAACAAGAAATGGCAGAGTTGCTTTCCCTGAAAGTGTATCCATTAACCTTAATAATCAAACTCCAGATAAAAAGTACATTTCAATGGCATTTCAAATATACCCAAATGTGCTTAAATATTGGGACCCCTAAAAACCATCAATTTTCCATTTGGAACAAATGGAAAATTTATGCTTTTTTGAGTCCCAATACTTAAGCACATTACGGTAATGTCTAAATTTTGGGAAACTTAAAAACTATTAATTTTCCATTTGGAACAAATGGTAAATTAATGGTTTTTATGTGTCCCAATACCTTAGCACATTATGGTATATTTTTTTCATTAAAAAAAAAAAAAAAAAAAAAATGTTTCTGACATCTCCTTAGCATGTCTTAGGCAGAAGGGTTCTAATGAGGTGCCACAGGATATATGTATTTGTGGAGACTTAAGGCATATAGGTACACCTCCCTGTTTTTGCATTATTTTTACAACTTGCTTCCCTGAATGATCATGCCTTTCCAAAAACAGGGTCTACTCTTCAAGGAAAAATTTTGCTCCTGGGGAAGCAAATTCTTCTCTTTAAGAGCTGATCCCAACTGAGAAGGGAGGAATATATGAATATGACAGAGATTTGTACCTAGTTAAATGTGGTGTCTGATCAGGGTCCAAACTGTTTGCCTTCAATACTGGACTCTTCTTTAGAAAAAGTGAGAATAAAGTAAATCTGACCCTGACACCCCTTAAATGGACCTGTCCAAAGAGGTCCAGCAGGACTGTAGAATAGTCCACTCATCATAAATGGGTTAACTGGACATGTGTATACTAGCCTTTGGCTAGTTTCATAAATTTCATATGAAATGACCACAAATGTAAAATTCTGTTTATCACATGACCCTTTAAAATGGGATTTTAATGCCTTCAAACTGAAAACTATTTCAATAAGAAAATGCATTGCTGACATGAACATTGTCTATGATGTTACGTGTACGCGTCTAACAGTTGGAACGCAGCTCCAAGGAGTAGGGATATAATCAAACACATAGCAACGGATTTTTGTTCGAAATTGTCGCCATCAAAATGGCTATCGACGAACCCCTCAGTAATTTCATGCAACCATACAGATTTATGAAATTACCTCACCGGTTGAAATTTTAAGAGCACTTCTCTGACTTCCATTAGTAAATATTTCCGTTAAATTAAGTCCAAGACATTCTTTCCTGGCTGTGTAATTATTAACGAAACAGTGCCCTTTACTTCCACGTCAAACATGTGAACAAAAAATTACGATTTATAGCGTATTCGACTTTCTCCAGGTCGCAGACCTATGCCATGAAAAACATTGAACTATACTCTACTATCATGTAAAATTTCAGAAAATTTGGTTTTGGAACATTTTAAAATTGCAAAATAATATATGCCTACCCAGTTTGTAAACAAACCAAAAAATGGCGTCGAAATCATGCCAGCCTTAGGCCTACGTGACATCGCACGAATTGTTCATTGCCAAAATAACAAACTCGCAAATCTGCCTGTTCGTAGAAACCTTACCACCTAACACTGATTAATTTTCGACCAAGACAGAATAAAACAGTCAAGCAAATATAGTTTATACATCATTTATTGAGAGATAGAATAATGTCAACTCTTACCTCGATACTGTAGCAATTTGTAAACACGACGCTTACTGATAAACTTATGACGTAATTTTGTATGGGATGCCGTTTTACTATTTAGGGACGAGTCATTTATCAGATGGGGACCGGGTACATTTTCATACGAATCACCAAAATTTTTCCGACCCACTCAGTCTCAACAGAATTATTTCCACCCCTCCACCCCCTTCCCCCAGATAGGCGACAAAAAAAATTATGACAGGTCCCGCCCCATCCCCCAATCCCAGTTTCTTCCCCCCCCCACCCCCAGATAGGCGACAAAAAAATTATGACAGGTCCCGCCCCATCCCCCAATCCCAGTTTCTCCCCCCCCCCCCCCACCCACACACACCATTTTACCTATTTTATGTCTGACCTCAATCAAAAGCTGTATGAAATACAAAGAACATTTTCTTATTCTAGTAGGTTAATTAATCATGGTCTGTTTAAACTTTGTCTGCATTTCTTTCACTTTCTTCTGCACGTGACCATCCAGAAACCTGTTGTTGAATGCTTGATAATTATAACTGTTGAATAGCCTATTAATTGGGCCTCTGGGTGGCGGGGTCTGGGGGAGCCACAGTAGTTTTGCTGATGAAAAGGCACCTGGACAACTGATATTATCACAAATGCAGGCATTAAAATTAATTACAAAATCATCTACTTGACATGAATTTATAGACACTTTCATACTGTTCTTCTAGCAAATCAATGAAAAGATCTGTTTTAGACATGAAGCTGCCCCCCCACCCCCACCAAATGTCTTAAAGTTTTGAGTTGAAAGGAATGAGTCTGAAATTTGAGGGGTAATAAAATTTTAGGGTAAAAATGAAGGCTGATAGAATAATTCTGACCCCCCCCCCCCCCCCACACACACACACTCATACCATATGCCTAATAAAATATATGACCCCCCCCGCCTGCTCCGAGGCTTATTGATTTCCGACCCCCCCCTCCCCGACTCCCTCCCCGCCCCCTCCAGTTCATCCTCCCCCCCCCCCCCCCCCCCGCCTGATATTAAATGACTCGTCCCTTATCATGTTTATTCCTTACTTATCGATATCCTAAACCCATAATTAATTTACGGATATCCGGAAACACGCGAATAAAGAAATCACAACAATGGAAATGTTTGCCAGATTTTGGACCTGCAGGTTTGTTAGAATTTAAAATCTTATGGTGGCACGGTGTGTATGCCTCCATGTATTTCCGGCTGCCATTTCTACAAATGGGGAACGGCTGCCTATTCTACAAAGGGGAACAACTTTATTGACTTCCACATAGTTTTCCGCTGTACCGGAAAATTCTTCAAAAAAACACTTTGCCTCCAAAGGAGCAAATGCTTTACTAAAAGAGTTGATTCCTTTTCGAAAGGTAGGTATAAATCAAAATTGCCGTAATGCTTCCACATGAAATGTACCCAGTCTCCTTAAGCGCGCACATTTATATACATGCACGTTCTCAATTTCTTTTCGGTTCATTCTTCATTTGTGTGCCAATTAGAACTTTAACTGAAATTGTGTGGTCTTATCTTTCTTTGACTATCAGTCCCAGGTATCTTAAAGGTCACCAGAAAATTTGTTATTTTTGCATTCACAAATCTTCCTGAAGGCAAACGTAAAGGGCAATCCGGTACACCAGGTAGCAAATAAACACTGTGTCCTGAAAGTAAACTCTTGTACAGTCGATTTCCGAATCGAATCAGATAACAGTTAAAACACATTCATTAGGCAGTGATAGGAATCGAGCGGCCTCCAGATTCGCATCTAACACTGGTGAAGTGCGGGAAGGTTTTCACTTTTTTTTTTTATTTTATAAGGGTCAGAAAGTTTACGGGTGATAAGATGAACATCTTGCATTTGTGCATTCTAGTTTGGATTTTTGGTGGTTGTTTTTATATTCATGTTCAGTTTGCTGTTGGTTGAATAAATATACAAAGTACGTGCGTATTTTAACAGTTCCTCACACCTCTTCTGTTTTCAACTTTCAAGCAGACTGTTTAAGTACACAGTCAAAGGTCTTAACAATTATTCAAGGTATGGAGTTTGCCGAAGTTTAGCGATTCATATACAGTTTAAGTATATGTACAGTATTATGGCTGCTTTTTGTGCCACGCGCCAAACGTCGGATGGCACGTACATGTAGCAAGCCTCCAATTTTCCCCACACATCCCCCCTCGCCCACCCACTCACCCACGCACCCCGACACTCTTTTCAGGTTCATCGTCGAACTTCGTAGTCGCCATACTATTTCAGAATGGAAAGGTATTCTTGCAAGCCAACCAGTCAATCAGGATTTTGCTGTTCACTTAAATAAACAGCTAGTCGTCAGACTAAGCACGTTTTTGCTGTTGTCACATGCGACAAGAGTCCTCTTTCAAATTAAAAAAAAAGAGTCCTCTTTGAAGATTCAAATGTTATAAATCTCAGTGTGTGTAACAACAATGTAGCAAAAACTCTTCTATTGAATTGACAGAGAGAGAGAGAGAGAGAGAGCAACGACTGCGTTCAGTGTTCAAGTCGTGGCTGGATGTTTGGTACCAAAACATCACTACAGGCGTCATTCCCGACTAAATTAGAATTATACCAATGTGTAACAAGACATCTTCGTCTCATTTGTAGATATATCTGTGATTAAATAGGAATTCGTTAGTCTAAATATGATGTAGTAAGTGCTACTCGCCCCCCACCCCCCCCCCCCCCACACACACACACACTCCGCGGCCGCCCAACCTCCTTCTATGGATCCCCGCTCGGCTTGTTTCTTGTTTCTTTCTCACTTAAATATATACCACTGGTAATTTTTTAGCAAATTATAAAATCAGATTGTAAATTATTTCGAAAACTAACACCCCCCCCCCCACCCCGCGGCCGCCCAACCTCCTTCCATCCCCGCTCGGCTTGTTTCTTGTTTCTTTCTCACTTAAGTAGATACCACTGGTAATTGTTGAGCAAATTATAAAATCAGATTATAAATTATTTCGAAAACTAGACAAACAAAATGACAAGAAAGAAAAAAAACTCTTACTTCGTACCGGGTTCTAATGAAATTATCTTGTTAATTCGTATTCGACGTAACTTCTCATATCTTATGAACATCCTTTCCAGCTTAAATGATTGATTTGATGGCTATAGGTTATTTGATGATTATAGGTTAAGAACTCGATAACATATTTGTATAAGGGTCTGTTTGCAAGTGTAATTGTATTTTGTGTTATTGTATACATGTGACTGGTGACAGTCCTTTGACTGGACTTTATACCAATAAAATTGATTTGATTTTGATTTTGATTTGATTTGATTTATATTATACGTTTACATGGCATGCCGGCTGCCTATAGTTCTAGGTAATATGAATACGTCATCATTTTCAACAATGACGTAACAACAAAGTGACCTAATAAATTATTTGACAGATAACATATGACTGTTTGAAAGATAAATAAAGTTTGAAAAGGATATTATTGTCATAAATTGGAGTGGCAGGTCAAATTTGTACAATGCCAATCAGGCCAGCAGTCGGGTGATCCCCCGGTGAGGTATGTTCTACCAGTTTGTAGTCCATTTTAGCTCACTATTACTAAACTCCGTACTTTTTCCCCTCTTCAAGTTTTTTAGCAATTTGAGCTCATGTTTGACAAGCTGTCGACCTTAATTTTCTGTCTAAATTGTGGCTGTCCGGCAAGTGCTGGTGCTCATATCACGTGCAAGACTGTTTCTTGAGCGTTAAAACCATTGATGCCATCTTTCATTTTGCAATTTAAAAATGTTCCAAAACGATATTGCTTGAAATTTCACATGCACAAAGAAGAAATAATAAAGTTTTCGATGGCATGGGTGTGCGCATTGGAGAAAGTCCCGGCTCTCTGTAAATTATGTTTTATGTTGATGCAAGTTTTCGGTAGAACCAAGATAGTGTATTGTACTTTGACGATGAATATTTTAGCATTTCGAGCAGTTTTGGGCCTCAGTTTTGTTGAGAAAGCCTGCTTAATACTAGTTAACAAAGCAATTTTCTGTGTTGAATCATTTTAATATAGGCAATACCTCTAAATACATTTGAGAATAATGGGAAATTTCGTCAAGAACCATGTTCGCCATTTTTAGGGCCTATTTTTTATGTGGAAGGATCCACCGTTGTAAATACAATCACCGCTTTTCGAGGGTTTGCGTTCCAACTGTAAGGGTTATTACATGTGTGGTCATATGATTCTTATGACATGGCTTTATCCACTAAATAGCAGCAATGCCATATGATAAATATGGTTAATACAAGCAGGAAAGACATCTATGAGCATATGGTATAGGCAATATCAAGATCTATTTTCCAATCAGTATCTACATGTACATGCTGAAGATCTTAGATAGTAACAAGTAGCCCAAAGGGCAACTATTGCTCACCTGAGAGACATTGTAAACCTATAGGGATATTTAAGATGCTCAAGGGCAGCTAACTCCACAGTCAATGGTCCAATCAGGCTGAAAATTAAACTCATCCAAAACATTATGTATGCCCTCATTTAATATATGCAAGTTTAAAAAGTATCCAATCAAGAGCACAATAGACAGAGCTGTCAAGGGCAGCTCACTTCGTAGTGGTTGGCCTGATCTGGCCAAAATTTGAACTTGTTTAAGATATTATGCATTTCCTCATTACCTGCAAGTTTGAAAAGGATCGGATCAGTAGAAACCAAGAAAAAGTGGCAACACTGATTTTTTGGATGCTCAGGGCAGGTACTCCATAGTCAGTCGTGGGATCTAGCCGAAATGCCAACTAATCCAAGCTTTTATGCATATCCTCATTACCTGCAAGTATGAAGAGGATCCGATGAAAAATGAAAATGTGATGACGTTGTTTTCTCCATTATAAGACTATGGGATTTTTTTCAAACGCTCAAGGGCAGCTAACTCCGTAGTCTGTGCTCAAAATCCACCCAAAATTCAAACTCATCCAAGCTCTTATGTATGTCATCATTACCTGCAAGTATGATAAGGATCTAATCAAAAACCTTGATTGCAGAACCCTGAAAGTCAAACTTGCTCGAGATATTGTCGTGCCCTACATTTGTGTGAATTTATTCTAAAATCCATTGAGAAATGTAGGTGCTAGAGCGATGACAAAGTTTTTCTAAAAATAGCCACAGTGACCTTGACCTTGGGCACAGCATCCTGAAAGTCTAACTTGCTTGAGATATTGTCATACCCTACATTTGTGTCAAGTTATTTGAGAAATGAAGGTGCTAGGGCAATGACAAAGTTTTTCTAAAAATAGCCACAGTGACCTTGACCTTGGGCGCAGCACCCTGGAAGTCAAACTTGCTCAAGATATTGTCATGCCCTACATTTGTGTGAATTTATTTTAAAATCCATTGAGAAATGTAGGTGCTAGAGCGATGACAAAGTTTTTCTAAAAATAGCCACAGTGACCTTGACCTTGTGCACAGCATCCTGAAAGTCTAACTTGCTTGAGATATTGTCATACCCTATATTTGTGTCAAGTTATTTCAAAATCCATGGAGAAATGAAGGTGCTAGGGCAATGACAAAGTTTTTCTAAAAATAGCCACAGTGACCTTGACCTTGGGCGCAGCATCCTGAAAGTCGAACTTGCTCGAGATATTGTCATGCCCTACATTTGTTTGAATTTATTTTAAAATCCAATGAGAAATGAAGGTGCTAGAGCTCTGACAAAGTTTTTCTAAAAATAGCCACAGTGACCTTGACCTTGGGTGCAGCACCCTGGAAGTCAAACTTAGTTGAGATATTGTCATGCCCTACATTTGTGTGAAGTTGATTTAAAATCCGTTGAGAAAAGTAGGGGCTAGAGCGATGACAAAGTTTTTCTAAAAATAGCCACAGTGACCTTGACCTTGGGTGCAGCACCCTGAAAGTCAAACTTGCTCGAGATATTGTCATGCCCTACATTTGTGTGAAGTTATTTTAAAATCTGCTGAGAAATGTAGGTGCTAGAGCGCTGACAAAGTTTTTCTAAAACTAGCCACAGTGACCTTGACCTTGGGCGCAGCATCCTGAAAGTCGAACTTGCTCAAGATATTGTCATGCCCTACATTTGTGTGAAGTTATTTTAAAATCCGTTGAGAAATGTAGGCAATAGAGCGATGACAAAGTTTTTCTCAAAATATGTGATGACTTTGTTTTCTCCATTATAACACTATGGGATTTTTTTCAAACGCTCAAGGGCAGCTAACTCCGTAGTCTGTGGTCAAATCCCGCCAAATTTCGAACTCATCCAAGCTCTTATGTATGTCATCATTACCTGCAAGTATGATAAGGATCTAATCAAAAACAGTCGAGAAAACGTGATGACGCCATTTTCCCCATTATAACCCTATGGGATTTTTTCAAACGCTCAAGGGCAGCTAACTCCGTAGTCTGTGCTCGAATCCCGCCAAATTTCAAACTCATCCAAGCTCTTGTGTATGTCGTCATTACCTGCAAGTATGATAAGGATCTAATCAAAAACAGTTGAGAAAACGTGATGACGCCATTTTCCCCATTATAACCCTATGGGGGCTATCTGTTGCCATGGAAACCAGAGTTCTGAGCTGATCGGCACCAAAACCTAATGCAGCCTTTCCCCTACCCAAATGATGCTTCAGATAAAATTTGATTGCGATCGGCCCACTGGTCTCTGAGATATTTATGTTTGAAAGTGTTGACGCACGCACCCACGGACTGACGACGGCTCGATTCCCATCCTATAAGCTCACCTCTGAGCCTTGCTCAGGTGAGCTAAAAACGAGGGTTCTGATCAGACAAGATCCAACTTTTATTTGGAATAGCTCAAACACAGAGAAAGTCCTACCATTTTTCTGAAGTTCTTTAGCCTTGGCGAGCACATCTCTTGCTGACTTGGTACTCTCTGGCACATGTTGTTTGATAAAGTTACTGATAACCTCCCACCTAAAATTAAACAGTTAAAAAATCCATTTGGTCTAACAAACGCTGTTGGGTCCTTCAAATATATACTTTTCATTCTTCAATATATAAACCAGTGTTCTGTAGAGAATTTTTGAAGTTCTAGCACATACCTTTGGGTTAAGGAGATATGCCTCTTCAAAAAACTTTTACCAAGAACATCCCAAATTTTAATGTAAAATTTCTAAATCCATGACCTTGACCTCAAGGCTGACTGGCAGGGTGGAGAAATTTATACCATTATCTAATATCTGTGAAAGTATCTAGTAAATTCATCCAGGGGTTGAGGCAATATGGGTTTTTAAAAACTTTTAACCAAAAACATCTGGACGCAGACACTGACGTGGACGCCGACTATGGAGAGACAACAATAGCTCTTACTGTACTTTGTACAGGCAAGCTAACAAGACCTGTCACCGTACAGGCTAGCTCGCCTGCAGTGCCTTGCCCATCACATAAAAAACTTTAACATTTTGCTAACGCCAACGCCGACGCCGGGGGTAGTGCAATAGCTCTTCCTGAACTTCGTTCAGGCAAGCCAAAATTTATTTTAAAACTACCTTCAAATACTAATGAGAAGCCCTGATATCTCAGTGGACTGAGCTCTGGCCAGCTAAGCTAGCTGTCAAGGTTCAAATCCTTTTAAAAGCAAAACTCTTTTCTAAATGCAATTCTATTGCACACAGCTTTTCATTATTATAAGCTTGATATCACATGACAAACATACTGCTGAAAGGGCTGTAAAACCACATTTCAACTGTTTATCCATTAATACTTGGTTTATCTAGGCCTCTGCCTGACACTCTAACACAGCAAATAAGATTGCCCAAATCATAAGATAAAAAAATCTATCACAACTATAGCTTGGTCCAGCTTAGTTGGCAAGCCATGTAATTTTTGTTTATATAAATGTTTATGTTTATAGTGCCTAAATACAGACACGTTTATAATTAGAAGCGTTTGGAGATACCGAAGGTACTTATATTGGAAAGTGTAAAGAATAATACCTGTCTTATGACGGATGAATACAAAGTGCTTGATGGCCGAGTGGTAATGTGGATGACAGACATTATTGTTTTCTAGATTCGCGTGTACCATGGGCGCAAATCCAGATAAAGTTGTTGTTTTTTGTTGTTGCTTTTTCATTTGTATTTCATTGTATTTTTATTGTATCATATTATTTTTTTCTTTTCTTTTTATAATTTGGAGGGGGGGGGTCACTTTTTTTTGGTGTGGATCCCGTCGGCGTCTGCGTCAGCGTCTGTGTCAGCGTAGCTTCTTGTCTGCACTCTATTTCTTGAAGGGATCCATAGATTTTGACAAAACTTGCACAGATACATCACTGGGTGGGGGAAAACTGATTAGATTTTGGTGAACTTGACCTTATTTTCAAGGTCACAGGAGGTCAAAGAATGTTGAAAAATGCCTTGTCCGCACCATATCTCCTGAAGGAATTAATGGATTTTTACCAACATGGCACAGATATATTACTGGGAGATGGCACAGAACTGATTAGATTGTGGTGACCTTGACTCTATTTTCAAGGTCACAGGAGGTCAAAGAGTGTTGAAAATGCCTTATCTACACAATATCACCTGAATGGATGGATAAATTTGAACCAAACTTGCACAGATATACACCACTAAGTGGGGAATAAGTGATTAGATTTTTGTGACCTTGACCCTATTTTCAAGGTCACAAGAGGTCAAATAATAACGAAAAATAGCATGCCTGCACCATATCTGCTGAAGGAATTGATGGATTTTCACCAAAATGGCACAGATATATCACATGCATATTACAATACACACTTCTATTTGATCTAAGCCGATTATCTTTTTTTCTAAAGATATTTCTTGTTCTCTGTATACATACCTGGAAAACACCTGTGTACTTCTAAAAGCATATCTACCTATATATAGGTATAGAAACAATAATATTTACAACAAACAATTATGATACACACGGCCAACTTATTGTGACCCAGCTATTTTGTTCCATCATTTAGGGTGTATGGGTACACCTCCATTATTTTCCAACATTTTTCAAAGGGAAACAAATATTCTAGCTTCCTGCTGGCTTCCCTGGCCAAAGAACCTCTTCTAAATTAGGATCTACTCTTAAAACAAAGAAGCCTAGAGGCTTTACAAGTTGACCCCTATTGAGAAGCAAGGAATAACAAAACTAGCAGAGTTGCTTCCCCTGAAAAAGTACCCATTCACCTTAATTATTTACTGCAGACACTGTCACATACCTCTCTTTTGTGCCTGCAGGGAAAACATTAACTCCCTTGATAAGAGTTTGTATCTCTGCCTCAGTCCAGGGTTGTCCCCCTTTTCTTGAGCCATCCCCTGAAGACTTCGAACTTGCTGCTTCTATGTGTTTCTGTTTTTCAGCTTCCAATTGGTCATTCAAGTCTTTTACTTCCTTTAGGAATGCCTGTTTTGCTTCATCTTGATCACCAGATGTTAAGGCTTCATTCAGGGACTGTAACCTGCAAAGAACAGTGAAGAGATACAAGTTTAACCCTATTACACTCAGAATGGCCAAAACTCTATAGAGTTTTGGCTGTGCTGAGTGCAACAGGGTTAACTAAAAGCAACAGGCAAGAGTACTCTATACAAAAACACCATCATCGTTTGCCGAAAATGTGAGGAACTTTTGCAAAATGAAGATATTTCTCCATGAAGCTGACCTCTTGAAATGTTGCAGTTTTTGCAAACACTTTGACTAAATGCATTATAGCATACAGGAAACATGTTTGATCAAAGTGTTTGCAAAATTAGCAATGTCAGAAGAGGGTTTCAACGTAGTAAGATTGTTCTTTTACCGACATTTTTACTGCATCAAGTGTTTTTTGTTTTTTGAGACTTAAAATGTACATGATTTAGAGTAAATTCTGAACATCATTAGAAATGGTGTAACTTCAGAAATATGTCACTTGTTGATTACGCAGATTTTCAGGGGGTGTATCTGCTACTATGTATGGCAACCTTTTGTTTTATGTTGCATCCAAACTGAAATGGAATTTCGGCAAAAAAGTCCTGCTATAGGAATTAATTTTAAGAGCCCTAAGACCTGTTTAAAAGTCCGGCAAAACTTCAATGTTACCTTGTAAGAGCCAAGAGCTCTGCCAGCTTCTCAACTTCAGCCATATTGTTCACTTTCTCTGTTTCTTCTGTAGCAAAGAAATCAAAGTCCTGAAACAACCAATGTTAGTGTAAAAATTCTAAGTACTGGGACAGATAGGTCTGAGCAAGCAGTGCAGATCCAGATCGAACTGCTCACAAAGGAACAGTCTGATCAGAGCCTAAACTGTTTGCGATTCCATCTGCATCTTTTGGACGCATAACTGCATTGTAAACGAAAATATTATATGTCACAAACAAAATTAAGGATCCCATGCCCAAGGTCAGAGTCACAATCAGGGGTCAGAGGTCAGATTGTGTCTCCAAACCGAATTGACAGTCTGACAGTCTGTTGAGTTGATAACAAAATATTTAAGTATTTTCCATATATTGATTGCAGTAACTGCCTTTTTTTAAATTTTCCCATTACAAGTCAATGCAACTCTGAGTTGCCATAGCAACCAAACTAAAGAGCCGATTTTATAAATAAAACAAATTTTCAATCCCCCAGCCTAAGGATACTACGCATGAATTTTTTTAAGTATTTTTTTCCCATTTTTTGCATTTTGGTTTCCATGGCCACCAATAAAAGGAGCAGTGGGCAAAAAAACATAGCTAATAAGAGACTTCTCAAGGAACAATCTATAAAAGTTTTGTCAATATATCTGCAATGGCTTGGCAGTAAATGCCATTTTTCAATTTTCCCGTTTATAAGAAAATGGGAACTCTAAGTTGCCATAGCAACCAAACTAAAGGTCCGATGATCATTAAAAACACAAACTTTCAATCCCCTAGTCCAAAGATGCCACAGATGAAATCTGGGCCTTATCGACCCAGTGGCTTCAGAGGAGATAATTTTTTAAGTATTTTTTCCATTTTTTTTTGCATTTCGGTTTCCATGGCAACCAATAAAAGGAGCAGTGGGCCAAAAAACATATAGCTGATAGAAGACATCCCCACATTCAATTTTCCCCATTATAAGTCAATGGCAACTCTGAGTTGCCATAGCAACCAAACTGAAAGGCAAATTATCATAAAAAACAAAAACTTTCAATCCCCCAGCCCAATGATGCCACAAATGAAATTTGGGCCCAATCAACTTAGTGGCTTCAGAGGAGATGTCGTTTAAAAGTGTTGACGGACGACAGACGATGACGACATACGACGAGGGACCACTGCCTATCCTATAAGCTCCCCCGGAGCCTTCGGCTCTGGTGAGCTAAAAAGGTAAAGCATGATAAGAAAGTGTCTGACTTGCAAGATTTGGGACTCCTTGTCCAAGGTCAAGGTCACAATAAGGGGTCAAAGGTGAGTTTGAGGGGCATTCAGAGGCATTTGTTACCTACTGTAACATTTTTTGTTTTTGCATATTCTTTCGCAGTTCTTCATAAAAACATAGGTTGTGGACAAAACTTATAATCACACTAGTGAGGCAGCTCTAATGAAGTCCACTAGAATCTTTTACAGAGAATTAACAGGAATAACCTTAGAGAAATATCAAGGCACATAACTCAAAAGTACAAAAGTAAGAGCTGTCATCCTTGTAAACAACATACTATGTGCATGTTTTCTACATTTGTGATATGAAATGGAAGAAAAATATTGCTTCAGATGTTTGAATCATTTTATAAACCAGTCCATCTACAAATGTACAGAGTGATGAACGACTACAATGTCAGTAAATAAAACTATTTTTTTCCCTCAAAAATTAAGTTTGTATGGAGCTTCTGTGTTACCTTTATAAGTGTTCTAAGAGTTTTCCTTTCCTTTTTCAGCACTTTCTTTTGGGCATCTTTTTCTTTCTTCAGTGCTGCTGCCTAGATATAAAAATAATGTGCTGTCAAAATAACAATCACTAGAAGACTTCCAGTAGTGGTATGCTAGTGAATTAAGAAATTTTAAACCTAAACAAACATTGCTATCAGCTGGAATTTTTTATTTTTGGTTATCCTAGACCGGTCAGTCAATAAGAATCTAACTTGATAAGCTAAAGGAAAAGTATTTCTATTTTAGTTTTGGTGTGTTAAGCTGAAGAATTATTACATATATCTATTTTCATATTTCAAATTATTAAACATTCATTGGATATAATACCTGAAACTCTCCACGGAAAATCCTTTAAGAAATTATTTGTTCCATGTCTGGTGCAAAATCACTCATTGTTAACTTGCTCAGCCTCAAGGTAGATAAAGCATATGAGCCGCGACATGACAAAACCAACAATGTGGTTGTGCGGCCAGTGCAGACTCAGATCAGCCTGGGCTTCCGCCCAGTCTGATCAGAGTCTTCGCTGTCCGCATGGAGGTAGCTCAGACCCTTAGCTACCCTTTAAACGCTTACGAAGGGTCTGATCAGACTGGACGGATGCCCAGGCTGATCTGAGTCTGCGCTGGGCGCACAACCACATTGTTGGTTTTGTCGTGTCGCAGCTCATATCAACTATTCAGAGCAGTAGACATTGGGTGTATGGGCTACTTTTTTCTTACTTTTTCCTTATTTCTCTTCAAATTATATTCTGGAAAGACAGATCCTTGGAGGAAGGGAACATGCCAAAGAAACAAAACAGCAAACTCAGTAAAGCACATTGTTGCGTCTCTTGAACATGTTGAGTTTACTATCCATGTCTTCTCAAAACACTACTAGCAAAAGCTGATCAGGGTCTGCACTGTTAGCTAGGTTAACTCTTCTCACCTAACATTATGGCATGCCTCATCTAACAGGCCAGTCCAAAGTTTACAATATGCTGGTGGGATGCCAATAATACAATCGTTGGCGGGATGTCTTCATGTATTGGCAGAAAACTAAACAAATCTGAATGACATATTTGCTGTCTCATCTTTTCTTGTGTGTAAGAGCTGAAATAGGTGCTTGCTAACAAGAAATTTGTTGCCCAAAATATCACTGGTTGTCGGTCAGTTGTCAGGGAGTATGTTATTTGTGCTTTGCACTTGTGATACATCCGCTTCAAGCCTAACCTCCAACTAGTGATATATTAGGCAATTAGTTTTACGATATGCCATAATAATATCTTACTGTAAAACATCTGCCCTCTACTTCTTACCTCTATTCTGGCTTTTTCCTCCTCTTCTTCTCTTTTCTTTCTCTCTTCTTCCTCTGCCTCTCTTTTTATCTGTAACCATGGAAACATTATGTCTATCATTGTCATCAAACTCACTGTGTAAAATTTGTTTTTCACTTAGGGTTAAACCAGCGAGAAGCCTCCTTTTGTGATTTTTTTAACAGAGGATCACTTAACAGTGAACAAACTTTCTGACTGACTGCCATTTCCAAGTATCTTGAAATTGTATATGAGTAAGTATGGGAAATCCCAAATATCGGAATCTCTCCACATAGAGGGCTATTCTAATGGAAGGAATTTTGTGCACTTTCAACGCCAGTTATTTCCAGCCAAATGGATAAGAGAGACTAGAAATGTGTCCATAGGACATGGATGCCCCCGCCTAGTGCCTTAAGTGTGGCGCCTTGATTGATACTGACACTTGTATGATAACTAGGTCCATAGAGGCAGACTTGCATAATATAAAAGGGAAACTCAAGGGACCATGAAATATTAAGTCAAAGTGACTTACATTTATTTTACAGCTAGTCAAACCAAAACACGAATATGACACAAACATGTTTTCATTATAGCCTATTCACATAATTTATGTGGCCACTGTGGCTTGACCTTTAAGCTAGTGGCATGGTTCTTGTAGGCAACAAATCCTCTTGCCAAATAATTATGAAATCCCACAATGCTGGACAAAGTTATGGGCCGGATACAAATAGCTTTTCACTGAAGCCTATACACAAAGTTTATATGTTAAATGTGACCTTGACCTTTAAGCCAGGGACATGGTTCTTGCATGGGACACTTCCTCTTGTTGTTGTAATTTTCTATGCCAAATAATTTTGAAGTAGCATAGCGAATATCAGAGTTATGGGCTGAACATGAACTTGTTTTCACTATAGTTCACAAGGTTCACAGTGTGACCTTGACCTTCATGCTAGCAATGTAATTCTTGCACACGACATATTGTCGTCATGATGATCATTTGTGCCATTTAATTTCAAAATCCCACCATGTAGGAGAAAGTAATGAGCCAGACTGTAGCCTATGCACAAAGTTTAAGTTCAGACTGTGACCTTGACATCTGTGTTAGCGACATGATTCTTGCACATGACACATCGTCTTATCATGATAAATATTTGTGCCAAATAATTTAGAAACCCCACCATGCAGCACAAAGTTATGGGGCGGACACAAACATGTTTTCACTATAGCCTACAGTTGGGGAAAGGAAATAAAGAAACACATTCCAAAAGTGTCCACAGTAGTTACATGGCTTTGAAAAAGTTGTGCTTTTCCTGTAATTACAGTTAACCGTACATGTAAATTCCTAATTAGTGTTGAATTGATGTTGACAGCTATCAACTGTCACTTATTAAGTGAAGTGCTACTGGTAGTGATGTAAGCACCTGTTTTTCTGTGTAAAGTCAGTAAGAGTAATAGCTGGATTTACCTGTATGAGATCATTTTAGCCAGGTGATTTCATCATATTAATGTTTTAAAACATTAATATGATAAAATTACCTGGCTAAAATGTAACAAAGTAGGCGGAGTTAAGCGGCTATTCTCGGAACTGTGTATAGGCCGATGGCCTTGAAACTTGGTATGTAGCATCAGGTGTGCGAGTACTACCAAGGTTGTTCAAATTATGACCTTGGGTTGACCCTGACCTTTTTTACGGTAAGGTCAAATTTGCTTCCTTGTGCTTTTATAGGGTAAAATATGTATGCACAAAGCTCACATGAGCAGTGTGACCTTGATCTTCAAGCTAGCATCGTAACTTGCATGCGACACATCATCTTCCCATGATGATCATTTGTGCCAAATGATTTTGAAATCCCCCTCCATGCAGGACAAAGTTATGCATTGGACACAAATATGTTTCACCGTAGCCTATATACAAAGTTTAAATGCGAACTGTGAACTTCACATCTGAGCTAGCGACATGGTTCTTGCATGCGACACATTGTCTTGTCATGATAATTACTTGTGCCAAGTAATTTTGAGATCCCACTATGCAGCACAAAGTTATGGGCTGGACAAGAACATGTTCTCACTATAGCATATGCACAAAGTTCATGTGCAGTGTGACCTGACCTCCGAGCTAGTGACATAATTCTCACACCAAACACATCGTCTTATCATGCTGATCATTTGTGCCAAATTATTTTGAAATCCCACAATGCAGGATAAAGTTATGCATCGGACATGATTCTGGAACACAGATACGAACAAACAAACAAACAAACAAACAAACACACACACACGGACAGGGTAAACACTATATGCCCTTCCGCCATTTCATGGCAGGGGCATAATAAAAACTTATACCTAATTGACTCACCTTTATTTATATTGCAGGCCCTTTGTCATTCAACGGGTGTATGGTTTGGAATTTTCTTCAAATGAAAGAAACAATTTTTCTTATGCAAACACTGCAGACCCTGATCAGATGCTGCATATTGCAGCATCTGATCTGGGTCTGCAGTGTTTGCAAATGCCCCTCTTATGGTGATTCATGGGTTATCCTAAACTAAACATGCTGGGCTGTAAAATCACACCCCTTCCACCTACTCACTCTGTCTTCCTCTTCTTGTCTAAGTCTAGCTGCATCTTGTTTGGCTTTCTTCTGTGCTAATTTCTTTTCTTTTTCTTCATCTCTAAATCTCTGTATTCTAGGATCACAGGCATATGCATTATCTAGAAATTATAAGAGGCATTCTTAAGGTGAATGGGTATGCTTTCAGGGGAAGCAACTGACATTTTCATTACTGCTTCCTTTTTTGGATTAACTGCCATAGGAGCAAATTCTTTCCTTTAAGGCTAATATGGTGTTAAATGCATATCTGAACAGCAAAAGTCTCAGTCCGGCCTGCACAGTCTTGCAATCTAATTAGAGCCTTTGCTTTACACATACATTATGTATTGACTCTGGGGAATATACAAGAGCAAAAATGAAGGCTCTACCCAGATTATGCAGATTCACAGACTGGTTTGAGTCGTTGCTGTATGCAATTATGTTAATAAACACTGTTTAGCATGGTGTGACTCATATGATCTACCATACAACAGCCCTATGCATTTAGACACTTTAACCTTTGCATTACTTTACAGATTCTTGCATGGATTCAGCCATCTTGAATTCTTCAAATAAAGGTGAATGCATACATTTAGAAGGGAAGTAACTCTTCCATTTCCTTTTTGTCTTTTGTCTCAACTCCAAAAGGGAAGAATTTGCTACCCTAGGAGCATTTAATTTTCCTTCAAGAGAAGACACCATTTTGAAGGGGCTTTATTGCTCAAGAAATGTTTGTAAAAACAGCATAAAAACATGAAGATGTACCTATACACCTAAAAACAAGTTCATTGGTCATTGCCAAAGATACTGTATACGCAATAATTTTCGCGGGTTCAAATTTTCGATTAGCAGCATGCGTGGAAAGCACAACTACTTATTTTTCACTTGATCCAGTTCATTCATTAACCTGCGGCAGGGCTGCCGCAGGTTAATGAAAGAACTGGCTCAAGTGAAAATTACCAGCAATTACTGATTCGGAAGCAAACAGAAACAAAATTTATGGACACTGTGTCTATAGAAGATACTTTGTAACAAACAGGAAATTATTTAGCGATTTTAATATTTCCGATTTCTAAGTGACCGTGAAATACTGCAAAAAATGGAACATGGCAAAAATTATCTTGTATATGGTATTATTTTGCAAATATTTGGAAATGACTATTGCAATGTCAGCTCAGCATAGCAAAATATGAGGTAACTTTGGACTCTCTACACATATGCTTTCTTACCAACTAGCTGTCTTATTCTGGCCATCTCTTCTTTTTTTCTTTTCTGTCTTGCTGCTTTGTTTTGTTTTTCTATCCATCTTCTTTCTTCTCGACTGAAATCAACATCAATTTCATAGCATGTATTACAGCATGCTTACTGACAACAACTCATCCCTGTGAAACTAACAAGTTTCTCATTAAAATATCTGGCTTATCATTAAAACTTCCCTTCAGCTAGAAGATCATATTTCAGATTTGGATAAGAATGAGAAAGTAGATGGAGTTTTAATTTATCAATTATAAAAGAAATTATACACTTTCAGGGGAAATAACTTTTCAATCTTTTCCTCCCTTCTAAACTGGAGTTATTTCTTTATGCAAAGATATTGCTCGTTCAGGAGTTTTGACTGGTCACATATGGCTCAAAGCCCCTTTTCAGGAAACACCAATCAAACATTACATCATCACTTAGAACCTTCCAAAGAGGAATTTCTGCTGAAATTCTAAAAGATTTTAAGGAGTATGGATACACCATCAGAGAATGCAAAACTGCCATTTTCATTCTGCCTCCCTTACCATTAGAGGTAAACTTTAATTCTAACACAGTACGCATATAGAAGCAATGGAAAGTTTCTGTGTTTTATTCTGCATCAATTCACTGTTCATGAGTGCGTGAGTGTAATTGCTGACGTCACTGGCAATACTGATGTAATTTTGTGACGTTTTGAGATGTTAGACGGTGTAACGTCGCTTTTTCTTTCTAAAAGCGCCATAAAAATATACATTTATATTAGATACAGCTTAGAAAATTAGCGGGAACATGAGCGCCCGGGCAAGATGGTTGGGAGAATTTGAATGAAAAAAATAATTTTTCAGCATTTTTGAGTGTTAGAATCGAAATAGTTCAGCTCTAGCATTGAATTGTTGAGTAATAATTCACTGTTTGTCGGTCAGTTGTAAGTAGACATATCACTCGCGCTCCGCGCTCGTGATATGATCTACTTTACAACTGACCTCCAAACAGTGAATTATTACTCAACAATTCACTGCTAGAGCTGAACTATTTCTTAAACAAAAATAATTTGCTCCTCTAGGATTCCTTTTAAGAGCAGGTCCATTTCAAAGTGCCTTTATCCTCCAAGAAATCAAACAGGAGGTTGCAAAAGTTGTTTCCTCTTAAACAAGAATTCCACAGATTGTGGTGTCTCGCCTGTCTGCATACTGTCACAAAACAGAGCCAAATACAGACTCTGACACAAAGTTTACGATGCCGAAGATGACAAAACTAGATAAGTAAAAATCTATGAGCCGCAACATGAGAAAACCAACACAGTGGTTGTGTGCCCAGCGCAGACTCAGATAAGCCTGGACATCTGCCCAGTCTAATCAGAGTATTCACTGTTTGCATGGAGGTAGCTGAGACCCTTAGCTACCCTTTAAGTGCTTAGTGAAAAGTCTGATCAGACTGGACGGATGCCCAGGCTGATTTGAGTCTACGCTGGGCACACAACCACTTTGTTGGTTTTGTCGTGTCGCGGCTCCTATATTTCACTTTTGCTGGTGGCAGGCAAGACAAAAATGGCAGAAAACCATAAAGATGTACCAAAAGTTTGAAAATGAAACCCAATATTTAGACCAATTTAAAATATTTAACATACTTTTCACCTTTCTCTTTTTCTTCTTCATCTAGGTAGGAATACTCTCTCCAGGAATCAAAGTCATACCTAAATAACAAACACATACTCACACACTGAGAAGAATACATATTTATCATATGACGTCGCTTCTGAGAGTGTAATAAAGCCATGCATTAAAAACGATACTCCACTAGTGGATTAAATATGCAAATTACGTCGTAACGTTATGCTTTGACGTCCATAAAACGTTGCGTTTTCTAATGGTGAAATCATGACGTTTTAGTGCAAAATCCGCTAATAAATTATGATTTTAGCGTCATATGATAAATAGAATCTTGCATTCGTGCTCATGTATTATTGAATTTATTAAACTCGTTGGGGAAAAACGATAATATGCTCGGCAAAGCCTCGCATCTTATCTTTTTCCCCGACTCGTTTAATAAATTCAATAATACATGAGCACTCATGTAAGATCCTCTATGTATACATATATTAAGACAGTCCTTATGTGATCATGTAACTGTCTGGACCATAATAGTGAACAGATGATTAAGAACTTTCAGATCAGGTACTGATGTTGTTGTTTTTTTTGCAATGCAAAAGCTTCTCACATTTTTTTCAACAAAAATATTGGCATATTTGAGATATTAAGGCTTAAAATTTTAACAAAACGTTCACTAACAATGCAATAAGTCTTGAACAAGTGGGCCCTGGTATGACCTATTTCAGTCATTAAATTTGAACATAAAACCATAAGAAAGTCAATCAGTGTCACAATAGATTTTCATTACTCAACAAGTTTGAAATTTTTCAGGGCCAACTTGTTCCATATAACAGCATCATTACTTAATGAGACAAATTTTAAAATGTACAGTACGAAATTGTTTTGGCAGAAAAAATATGGAGGTTTTTGGAATGCAAAAGCACGTCATATTTCTTTTTCAGCAAAAAAATTAACATACTTGATATTATGTGTACTAGAAGACAGGGCCGTGGAAATACTATGCCCGACTTGTCCTACTTGTCCCGCTTGACTCTGGACAAGTGAGAAATTTCAGTTTACTTGCCCTGGGACAAGTATTCAAGTATCAGTAGAAGTATTTTAGGATAATTCTGAGATAGTTTTCATATTTTCTCATGAAAACATAAGTTGTGGGTTCCTGTTAGAATCGCCTCATCGAGGCGATTCTAACAGGTGCCCACAAAATATGTTTTAATTCTTAACTATGCGACAGTTAGCCAAAAACTATCATCAACTCTTCCTTTAATTCATTATCTATTACATATTCTTTCCTATTTCATGTATGCCTTTTTTCCTGGGCAAGTTATTATTTGTTCGGACAAGTAAATTTTGTTTATTTACTTGTCAATGGACAAGTAGAAAATTTTGTTATTTCCACAGCCCTGTAGAAGACTTAACCTGTCTTTGACCAACAACATCATTAAGAGTGCTCTGAACAATTGGGCCTTATGTTTTACAACTTGAGATACTACCAAAAGCAAAAACATTTGAGCCGCGACACGAGAAAACCAACAAAGTGGCATGTGTGCCCAGCAAATACTCAGGTCAGCCTGGACATCTGCCCAGTCTGATCAAAATCCTGGCTGTCCACATGGAGTTAGCTCAGACCCTGAACTATCTTTTAAGGGCACAGCGAAGACTCTGATCTGACTGGTCAGATGCCCAGGCTGATCCGAGTCTTCTCTGGGCACACATGCCACTTTGGTGCTTTTGTCATGTCATGGCGCATATGCCATCAATCATAAGGGTTTATCATATTCTATTGGTGTATAGCATTTCTTACTAGAAAATAAGTTTTCTGCTCAGTTTGTTTCACCTGATCAATTTTTCCAAACTGCTGTACTTACCAAAATGAATAAAATTTGTTGACTTCATCATATGATGAGTTTTCATCTCCCATAGATGGCACTGATCTTTTATTTGACCACCTACAACAGGTAATATCACAATGTTACAATAGCCTATTTATTCAGCTATAAAAAAGTTTTTTTTCCCTTTCCTGAACAACCCCAAAAATCTAGATCTGTCTTACTAGATTTTTTGGGTTGTTTTCGAAGGGGAAAACCATCCTATAGCAGAATGAATATAATAGTTTACAATGGGGTCATTTCGGTGAAGGAAAATACCCCCATCTTATATGTGAATACATGTCACTATTTATGCAAACATTGAATTCTATGGTAACTGCTTTATTGTCTGCTGCCACACACACTTTGACCATGTCCATGAGCATGCACATAAACTGACTGTTTTCTGTCTAAGTTGTGCTCTTAGCGGCCTAATGTGTGCTTTCTGATTTTACTGTATACTGCCTACTTTGACAGTGATTACACACATGCTTAAGAGAAAGGCAACATGTTGACTACAATCTGCCTGCAGTGTACTGTTGACTGACAATAGCAACCAGTTTACTGTACATCAAGCCATCTGAACCTTTGTGTCACAAAAAAGGCAATAAACAAGGGCATCAAGAATTTAACAAAGAAAATGAGGCACTAATGGGCATTCAGACAGATTAAGTTTATTTCTCCAAGTTACTCTAGTGAGACATCTTTCCGTGAATCCTGCAAGAATTTGAGGAGACAAACTTATACAAGAGCTTTACCTTGCATTTTGAGCAAATACTGGCTGAAAGACTTTAAAGAAATTTTCTCTGGAATTGTTATTGGCGGGTGGGACTGTGTCGTCAAACTGCGGATCTATACTGTCATATGCTCTTTTTTTCTGTTGTGTGCCTAGTGTCTCCCAAGCTGAAATGAACATGAGGAAGAAACCATGAAATGTATAAAAATCTAAATACTGGGATAGATACGTCAGAGTAAATAGTGCAGACCCTGATCAGACTGCGAAGCAGTTTGATTAGAGTCTACATTGTTAGCCGTTCTACATCTTTTGGGTGCATGCATTGTAAAACCTAACTGTCCCTTGTTTAGGACAACTATGGTAATAATTTTAGGTGTCTAAAGTTTTTTAGAATCTTTACAGTAATTCAAAACTCAAACAAGCCTACAAGAAGATACAGTATGCAAAAAGAGATGCCTAATGTATAAGCAAGTAGCCTGCACAATCAGCACACCTGACATTTTGTCAACGGTTTTGTTGTTTACATACAAAATGTATAGGCTCTGAAGAATCCACATGACATATGATCTAACCAGACAGTGTGAACATACACAAATTTGCATAACTCTTACTTTAAATTGCTTTTGCTGTGCTTTTAATTGCCCTTTCAAGAAAATTTCACTTCTTCTAGGGCGGCAATTCAATGTCAGGTAACATTATGTAAGCAATGTATAGCCCAAAAGGAGAATAAGCAAGCCTAAAAGGAAGTTTGAACAGTAAGAATTCTATAATCAAAACAATGATATTGGTTCATTTGATAGTCTAAAACATCTATGCCTAAGTCTCAAACAGCTATGCCTACAGATATCTATGCAAAATATAATTCTAATGCACTTACAAATATAACGCGACGTCTGATTGGATAACGTCAAAAATTTGCGACAGTATATTCTGCGATATACTGTCGCAAACCCGACATCATAAAGTAACGTCGCTTCTCATTGGCTGACGTTTGGTTTTACATTGCTGACAGCGCTTGAAATGGGTGTGAACTAGACATTATGAAAGGTGAAAAAGTATAAAAGTGCATTAGAATGGGGATACCTGTATTGAAATTTGTCATTTGGGGCGGTAAATCGTCGGTTTTATGGTCGCAAATTTCGTTTTTACGGCTCCGCTGGCGCGTCGCCGTAAAACGAAATTTCTGACCATAAAACCAACGATTTACCTCCCCAAATGACAATTTTCAATACAGTTATCCCCTAAATATATTACCTCTTGTGATGCATGTGAAATAATCATCCTCCCCTTCTTTAACAGCCAACCCTCTTGCTCTTCTCTTATCAGGGTGATGATTTAATACTTTTCTTTTATCTGAAAATTACAAAACAGATAAATATCCCAACAGCCTCCCTGAGCAAACAGTTCAGACATACATCAGACTGCTCCCCTAGGAGCAGTCAGATCTGGGTCTGAACTGTCTGCAATGAAGTCAATAGTCTAATCATATATTCTCTGTTAGAACGAACAAATTTTTCCAATTCAAAAGTGGTTGATTATAAAAAGGTGAAGGGTTCCTATATAGCCTCGTTACCATGTGGGCAGTCAGTTGTTAGAGGGCCTCCATGTCTTGGGCAAAGCATATGAAAAATGGAGGTCAACCCTCTCCTTTTGCTGCTTTTATCCTTCCCTGATTTGAAACAGGTACCCATTTACTGCTGGGCTGACAGTTCTTTTAGTTGTTGGCCCATTGGGATTTGAACTTGCAACTTTCTGCGCCACTCTAACCACTTGACCATGGCACCTTTTCATATGATACTGAAACATTTACTTTATTACACTGAAAAGCTTTAGGAAACAACTCTTTTCAGAATCCACTTTCAATCTATAAGGTTTTTCTCATTTTCAAGTCATCTCTAACTTTTCATAATACTCACAGGCTTTCTTTATTTGTGCTTCTGTGGACTTGTACCTAAGTGATCCCAAGCCCAAAACAGCATAGTGATCTTGATTCTGAAAATGTAATAGCAACTTTATTAGGATCTGCATTGTTTGTCAAAAGCTTTATTAAATGATGGAACGAATAGACTTTTTCAAATTCAACAACAACAAAGTCAATCACAGAAACAGTCAGTCTCTCTGAATATTTATGGTACAAACCACAAACAACTGTGACAAGACTGGAGAGACATAAACAATTGAAAGGGTCTCTAGTTTTTTCTTTGTTTGCAAATTTAAAATCATACAGATGAATTTGACAAAACTTGACAAAAGCTTATCAAGGCCACTACAAGAAAAGCTATACCTGTGTCTTGCTTTTGCTAACTGCAGAACAGACAAAAATGTATTCTGTGAGCCCACTTTAGAGCTGCCTATCCTCACCTTGAATGAAGAAAAATTATCAGAGCTCCAGACAAGAAGAGGTAAGAGGGATAATTTGCGGATAATTTTTCTTATTTATCAATCAACACATATTTTGTTACCCCTCATTAGAACTGTCTCATTGAGACAGTTCTAATGAGTGGTCACAACATATGTTTCTATGACAAAAAATAAGGAAAATTGTCCTTCAATTATCCCTGTTACCCCTTATTATCTGGAGCTCTGATTATATAAAACTCCCATATTTTGAGCTAAAACTGTGCCAACAGAGCACTAGATAGGCAAGTATCACAGGGTATAATTGATTCCGCCAATTTTCGCTTCCTGCAGAGACTGTCCGTCATATTTGGCTTCTGCCGTGACTGTCTGCGAACTCTTGCTTCCTGCAGAGACTACTGTCCTCGAGAAATGGCTTCCTGCCGAGACTGTCCGTGTGAATTACGCGGACAGTCTCTGCAAGAAGCCATTTATCATGTACAGACGTCTCGGCAGGAAGCAAGAGTTCCCGGACAGTCTCGGCAGAAGCCAGATATGACGGACAGTCTCTGCAGGAAGCAAAAATTGGCGGAATCGATTATACCCTGTGAGTATTCAATGAAAATTCTGGGATGATTTGTATCATTTCTCCATAAACCTCCGTTACGTTGTGACCCCTCAGAACTGGCTCAATGAGCCGGTTCTAAAGAGGAGTCACAATTTGTATGTTCTATAGGAGAATTGACTGAAATTACCTCAAAAATTATCTTCAAACACTCACCTTTAACATCAGGCTCTGACTTACCTTCCATTCTTTGGGATCAAGAGTCTGCAGTAATGAGTCATCAGCTTCAACCAAATCTTCCTCCTCTTCACTCTCTGAGGAACTTGAACTGCTCACAGAGTGCTGAGACAGCGAGTGTTTGTGACGTTTGCGGAGGCACAGGGCTTCATACCATCTTCCTGCAGGCTCTACACATATTGTTTTACATGCTGGAAATATATTCATTCTGATTCATACTCAAACAACATATAACCCTGAATATTGGCCCAGGGGATACATGCCTATGCAAAACATGTACACCAGATCAGACAATGTAGTGTTTGTTGACACTTTTCAGGATAATCATATTACTTGTTTAAGAGTTTTAAGGTTAATTTCCTAAAATTTTATGATAACTTCCCAACTGAAAATGAATAGTCTGTTCCAGTAAACAGGGTTTTCCCGGACTCAAGATTGAGAGTCTCAGACCCCCAAAATGGTGTCTGGGACTCGCAGAAAAAAAATCTGTGCATTCACTGGGACTCTCGAAACAAAATCCAAGTCCCAATTCAAAGTGATGGATTTTTATAAAATTACATCAGTCTTGGCACAAGACAAACATGACAAAGTAATGATTTTCAAAATAAAGTATTTGTGAAATTCTGTTATTTGATTTGGACATTTTATACAATTTTTAGAGTACAGGACCCTTTACTTTTGGCATTGGACTTTAAAAAGTTGGTATGTGGGTCCCAAAAACTCCTTAAATACTAGGCTGAGGGAAAACCTTGAGTAAATTTATGCACTGATCTTTAACATGCACATGGTATTTCTCTCTCTGCCCATGGGGCCCTAGTGTTCTCCCTAGTAATTTCAGAAGGCATGTCGCTTTTAACACAAAAATCAGGTTTTGACTTGTTGGTCAATTTATAAAATCCTTAGTATAGCAATGCTTTGTCAAAATTAGCCTAAAATTACATTATAAATAATTAATTGATGATCCTTAATGCATTTAAAAAAATTTCTGGCTAAGAAATGAAAATAATAGCATTTTCATAAACTTTCACTGAAAATTAAGACATGTTGCAATGGTAATTTGAAGAGGAAAGCATGTTGCATGCAAATTGCCTTAATGGTCTGGGGAGATCACCTCAAACTTACATCCCAACCCAATGAAGGGCACACTGTTTGAATGCAAATGACACTAATGAAGAGGGTTCAGACACTAAAATTTTAATGTAACAACTTGGATCATACCCAGGACCTTAGGTATCAGAGGCAAGTGGGTTAACCCACTGAGCTAAGACATTTCTGGGCTTGCAGGTGTAGGATTGACTGCATTCTGGTTGAATAATTGCCTTATATTCTTAATCAGTTCAACCCAGTTCCCACAGACAACTCGCTGGACAGAATTCTTCCACCCAGCTTCAGAAAGTGGTATGTCCAAAACGTGTATAGGGACAGTAAATGGGGATAGTCTCATGGTTCGGAACCACGAAAACTAGTAACTTCACCAAATTTTATTTACTGCCCGAGACAAAGTATAAAATGAAAGGACGTACAGCTAAGTTTGCCAATAACAGTCGTGTTATCATCCTCCCCGGCATTTGGAAGCAACATTTGGACACAATGTGCGTTGATTTTCTCTCTTGAAATGAATAAAAAATGAATAAATCGGATCAAGGGAGGCCACCTTCACTGATAATGGGTAAAACGCGATACCACTTTCTTTCGGTAATACTAAATACAGCAAGGTTGGTTTAATAACAGAAACAGAAGTATGGCCCATGTTCCTTTTTTCGAATGTGTTCTCTGCTCTTGAAGGAACTCTTTTAGATTTTTTATTTAACGGCTCTCATTCTATATCGAACCGTCCCGGAAAAGAAAGAGACGATAGGCAACAAAAAATGTCCAAACAACCCCCACCCCTACCAACTGCAAGAACAGTAGGCTCTTGCCCTACTATCATCTAATCATCTACTATCATCTTGCCCCTACTATCATCTAAACTTGGGTATAGCTGTGCAGTAATTAAATTCTAATTCTAATTCTAATTCTAATTCTAATAAGTAGGAGGCTGTTGCTGTTAAACCTTGTACCGCACCGCACCCACCACGCCGCACCGGCTAAAACCTTGTACCGCACTTACGGAAATTTCCGTACAGTGTCGAGTGAATTCCGAACTTTACCGCACTCACGTTAGATGCTATCTCTATATACAAATTCGTTCCTGTCTTTCTTTATGAGAGTTAATAATGAATCTATAAATAAATATTTGCTTTATGTCGAATTTATGTCAAAGAAAAAACTTCTCAATATATACACAAAGGATCACTTTTTCCACTTTCTGCAAGCAAACTCTTATTTTAAATACTTTAAATATTTCTATGCATGCATAATAATGTAGCAAATTTACATTATTATGTCAAAGCGTTTTCTCCAAAGAATTAATATATGCATTTCTCTGGTGATTGCAACTCAGACATTCTTTTAAGAGTTATTTCCAACCCCTGTAGGAATATTTCCAGATAGATATATATATATGTATATGCGATTTGTTAAAATCTAGTAGATTTTACGCATCAAGTTACATTAAAACAAACAGTTATATTGAAAGAACATGTATATCTGTGTGTGTCTGTTTTTATCAGTAAAACCAACCAAATCTTAACGCCAGGGACTACCATGTAATACTTATCCTCAGAATTCATTCAAACGGATAAAACTGATACTAAAATCATTTTTGAGGTTGGGCAATTAAGGTTTCAGCTTGATATAAATATGTATATACTTCCAGTACATTAACATGTCTAATAAAAAAACTGATTTACAAAATCAGCATATACTCAGTTATATGCCCTTTACCTACAATTCGGTAGGGCTCGGGAATCTTCGGCGGTGCGTTACTCTATTATACCCCAGTGCGGTGCGGTGCGGTACAAGGTTTTAGTAATAGCCTAAGTAGGACGCCCCGGCACTGAAAGTTACCCAGTACCATCAGCCACTTCTTTCGGTCATACTACAGTGGCGGATCCAGAGGGGGTTCGGGGGGTTCAAAAGAACTCCCTCTTCAGCCTCAATTATTTCATTTTCATGGGAAAATTCAGGAAAAATTGGTAAAACTGCACAAATCGAACCCCCTTTGAAGCTACTTTGAACCCCCTATCCAAAATTCCTGGATCCGCCCGTGTACTAAATATCGCAAAGATGGTTGGTTGGTAAGTTGTTTTGGGTTTAACGGCTCTTTTGATACAGTACTTCAGTCTATATCGATCCGAAAGACAGAGATGATAGGCAAGCGAAAATATGTCCAAACAACCCCACCCGTACCTAGCAAGCACAGTAGGCCCTTTCCCGACTATCAAAATTAGTAGGACGCCGCGGCACTGAAAGTTACCCAGCACCATCGCCTGACCCAAAACCACCCACAATACCGCAAGGAATCATAAGTTACTGCGAATGTAGGTATGTAAAATTGTCACACAATTGTAATATTTACAGGAAGAAGGTTTGGACCGATGTAAATGTTGGCTTAAGAAAGCTTGCTCCGGCAAGTAATTGATAAAAAAAAACTTGCGAGTCTAAACATTACTCCGTCCTTATTTAATTAAGTCACAGTGGGAGCTCTTAAAGCCTAAGGATATTTCTTTGAAGCTGTGCAGAATTGAATTATTTATTGTGAATTCTTTTTCAAAATTAGACAATTAAGTGATAATAAAATTGCTGGAGGATTGGTAGGTGTTCTGAATCTGAATAGTTTACTGGTGACATGACAAACACACATTCATTCGCCATAGAGGAATCACGTGTGAGGAGATCGAATCTTGCGTGAGCAAAAAACAAAAGTAAGAGGGCATATCAACTGTCTAAGATCGACATCTAATTGCAGAGAAACATGATAGATCCATAACTATCCGGGACAAGTCTGGGAAATGACTAACAGAAGAACAGACGAATATACTATTGCTTATAACCATACAATCATGAGAGTGGCGGCGACAGTGCAGTTCTTGTCTTTAAACGGCAATCAGAAGAAGATGTACATCCAATCGTTCGTAAGAAAGTTGAGATTGCAGAAGCGTCACTGAAAAAATATGAAGTCCACAGGAGTTGATAATATACCAACATTTTTTGTTCAAATAGGCGGAGAACAGACTCATCTGCTTATGATTACACCCTATAAAAAGATAAACCTTCAGCTTTGTCAGAACTACAGAACCATCATCCTCATCAGCAATTTGAACAGAGCCTTACTGAAAGTCATCTTGAGCAGACTTATGAATGTTTTCATTGCTCTTAGAGAAACTTATTTATGATTTTTATACCCCTAGCTGAGGAGATGATAATGCTGATGACGGGCTGGGTTCAGGACTGGAAGGAGAACCACAGAACAGATCTGTAGCCTCAGAATCCTATGTGAGAACTTACAACACCGGCAAAATCTGTACCATGTCTTCATACTGATTTCGAAAGCCTTTGACTGGTGATGACATGCAGCGTATTGTCGACCGTAATGTCCCACCAAGTGGAAGTACAAACTCAGTGCCGGTCTAGTTTGTGCCATTGAGCACCTCTGCGGCAAGGCTACAAATGCAGTCCAGATGTCTGGCAGCACAAGAGAATGGGTCTCCAACAATCGGAACACCGCTCAGCCAATTCCGTGATTCACGGAATTGGCCGAGCGGTGCTCCGATTGGGGTCTTCATATTTGAATGAAGATGGCGGACAAAGATACATAATAAGTGCCGAAATTACCCGAATTATTATTTCCCAGTTTGCCCGCGAGAAATGCGGCAGATTTGTGCGGAAAGCGCTGGCTGTTTGCGACAATGATCTTGATCGACTCACCGTGCACCTGAGCTGGAAGGCAAGAACAAGATTATATGTTGGGTCCTGTGGGATCCTTGGGCTCACTCTGAGAAGTGAGTGGTACGTCCGCTAGAAATACCTTAAGAGACGTCTGATGAACTTTTGGAGCATGCAGAGCGAAAAGTACAGAAAAAGTTAGTGAGTACCCGGATCGTCAACAGTCGATTCATGACTTGATTCACATGATCATAGTGAAGGCTTCCTGCAATGCAATCGAATACTAACATGTCACTGGATAGGACAAAAAACGGCTGTACAGTGCTTCAGATACGTAATAGTACACCATTAACCTAAAGATCCGGGGCACCTTGCGTCCTAAAATTCCTAAATTTCTATTTTTTATATATATTTTTTTTTGCCCAGCGTCGCCGCTAGAAGAATTGCAAGGAGTCTGAGCTGGGTTTACACTGTTTGCTTAGAAAGGCACACATGTGCCAACATTTTGCTCTCTCTATCTCTCTCTCTCTCTCTCTCTCTCTGGCTCTCTGTCTCTCTGTCTCTTAGGAGCCCGGTACTCAATGAGTTAACCGATGGCAACAAAGCTAGCGGACCAGGTTCGAATACCACTGATTCACTGAAGGCGGCATTCTTTTCAATTGAGAAAAGGCTTCATTGCAAAAAGAAAAACGCACACACAAAGAAAAAACAACTTTCTTAATCGGCCTTTCATCGGCTCGATATGACTGATATATATGATATACTTTTGAAGGAACTGTAAAAGAGTAAAAGAGCAAGCCACCTCTCTCTCTCTCTCTCTCTCTCTCTCTCGCGCGCGCGCTCTCTCTGCATCATGTCACAGAATTCATGCATGATGTCTCATGCCGCACAATATTAAATGTCTAGTCCAAGGTGTAGCTTTTTAAAAAAATGTCCTTAAGTGTAATAGTAACCCCAAATATTTACACTTTTTCTTTCCTGATATCATTTTACCTTGTCTTATGACAGTACTGCGTTTTTTTGTGATTAGGTTTCCATGACCATGTCTCAAACTCGAACATGCGACACACATATAATTTTTTTCTCACGCTCAAATGTGTGCCGAATTCCAACGATCACGCGAAGCGCAAGTGAATTGCCACGTCTGTCCGCGGACACACATCGTTGTATCAACGTTGATTTAAGTCCATGTTATTAATTTAAATTTGATACGACGGGTTGTTTCTAAGTTGTACGACGCAACAACAAGGCTAAAACAGATAAAACAATGGTTCAACGTAATGTCGTTGAATAAGCGTTGTGACGACGTTGCATCAACGTTATTTGCCTGGCAGAATAAGTCGTGTCACTCTTAGATGTTCAATTTATTTATTAATCATTTATTCTTTATCTATCTATTGGCAAAATTCGATGAAAATACGACGGGCATACAAACATTATCAGTCACGTCACGGTGATGTGCGAGTGTCCACCTTGATGTTGCAGTGGTTGTTGTTGTTGTTTCAGTCCACAAGTAGTAGTAGATTTCAATTCTCGTATCGACGTGATCCCTGCACCTCAGCGGAACGAATCCATATCCGCAGTAACAGGGCGCCGAGCGTCCGTCCCTTTCAGTCCACAATCTTCCGTCAGCATATTATATGGGTTGGTGGTCGGCAGAATCACCGAAGGAATGCCATTATCTTGCATGCAGTACTCCTAATTGTACGCAACAAAGCTGCAGCATTTTAACAATGACGTGTGAACGTCGCGGCAGCGTCATAACGTCATGATTGTTGAGTGTAGCCTATATTTAGTCTGAACACACAGCATTGAATCAACGTTTATTCAATGTTGATTCAACGCTGTGTGCCAGCCTATGCCCGAAGATTTTTAGTGGATAAAGCAAAATCATCCAAAAGCAAATTCTTGTATCGTGATTTTATTCGCACGTGCGAACGCACACACATGACTTTCACAAACAAATAAACAAAACAAAAATGCAATGTATGCGCCATAGTATGAGAAAAGATACATCAAGGCCTGTTCGAATAACGAATAAATCAGATGAGCTTGCACACGGTTGCGCATAGATATCTGAATGATTCATATATTATCTGATTATAGAAGCAAATTGGGAACATGCTGCTCAGACTGATGTGCATGGGCCTTTGCTTTTCCATTATTATATGTCCTTTTTCTTGTGAGCATGCTCATATTTTTCCACCTGAAATTTCACCACTCTGTGTCGTGTCTGTCTACTGTAAACATCATAAAGCTTGGGACGGAGAGGTCTGAGCAAACAGTGCAGACCCAGATCAGACTGCTCCTTGAGGAGCAGTCTGATCTGAGTCTACACTGTTTGCAATTCCATCGGCAGCGTTTTGACTCATGACTGCCTTAAAGCCCCAAACTGTTTAATTTTAGGGCAGTTACGGTAATTATTTTAGGTGTCCCAACTTTTATGAGTTTTATGGTATGTTTTTTTCAGTACTAGCACAAGTTTACTAGGTTATACTAGCAGTTTTGACTAGTAAGCTGAATGGCCTCATGTGAAAAAAATGGCCTCATGTGAAAAGGGACGTTCAGCCATGTGCGAGAGAATACTCAAATCAGGATGTGCATTTGTGCAAAGTGATCATTTTTTCACTTTTCAGTTTTTTAAATTTTCCAGGATTCAGAGAATATAAATGCGAATTGGAGACCGCGTGGATGCTTAGCTGCACTGAGCACCCTTTCGAGCCAACCCAATGCAAAATATTAAACTCGCCATTGAGAGTTCATTCACAGTGATTTCAGTGGTATACTTTGAAAAAAAAAAGAAGCGCCACTTTGTCAGAGAATACTGCAAATCTGCATTTATTCTTATTAATATTTTTGTTAAGAAAGATATTGACTAATAATACCAGACATGGAAATTCAGAGCAGCCGTTAGTGTTTGAGGAAAGAGAAAACAATAAAGACAATTAAGATATATTCAGTTTTGTTATTTTTAAACATCACTGTACTTAACTTTCTTGTCAAGTATACGAACTTTAAACTTCGAAGCAAAGAGAATATAAGCATCAGCCCCACGTGTTCTAATGTCAATGAAAGATCATTTTCTTTTGTATAAAATAATGGCCAGACAATAAAAATACAAAAATATGAACAGATCGTGAAGATGACATACACAGTCTTAATATGTCTAATTTTATTTTTGGTCTTAAGTTGTAAGTGTTTATAAAATTTATACTTAAATAGCTTGAAATGAATAAATGGATGTAACTTATCTTGTTTTCGAAATAAAACATAAGTGGCAATTTTGCGTGTTTAATGTGGATCATTTAGTATTATTGGTATTATAATTTCTACAGTTTTCAGTGGTGTTTTGAACTAAGTGATGCTGTTTGAGTGCTTAGCAATTTTATTTCACGTTTTGTTTATATTCAGCTATGAAGTTCACAATGTTCTCATGCAAACAGACGTGGTAACAAATCTGGATGTTTAAAAAAAAAATACCATGATTTTAAATCCATTATTTATTTTGGAAAAAAGTGTTTGTTTTAGACGACTTGCATGTTAACTGTTTGTATATTTGATAAAACGTCATAATTCTGTTTAACCATCAACCATTATATTCACTGAGACAGAACTTTACGGTAATTTATCAGTTTCAGAATCATTCTCGTATAATTTAACTTATTGTTTAGTGGATACTGGGCCTCCGTCTATCGGGTCGTAATAGGCTGGCTGTCTGACGCCTCTGAAGTAGAGCTGCTACTACCCAGTTGGCACATAACGTCGAAATGACGTCTTACTGACGTCGATATGACGTCATTACGTCACATCGACGTCAGCATGACGTCATTTCATGTGACTGCTGGGTAAAAGCTGGACCTGAGTGTGTTGTTTCTCAGGCGGAATAAAAGACATACAAAAGTCGTATAGTTTACTAAGGCGTTACCTCACAACTAAGTTGTGAAATAACCCTCTCAGATGTAGTGAATATTCTATTTCCCAAAATTTGGACAAAGCGTTTAATTTGCCCATACATATATCTAGCAGGGGATCATAGCTTATGGCAAAACATTGAAGGCTTGTATCAGTACTTGTTCAGAACTTCCTTTTTCTCTTTTTGAAGTTCACAGTGTATACCAAGAAATTTCAATCAGACTATTTAGGATGTTAAGGTAGTCATTTTCTTTATTATTATTTTATCTTATGACAGTGTTGCAGTGCGCAGATGCTGATCATGGATGCCCTCGTGGGGAGAAGATGTGCCGAAACCACTGTACAAAACAAGGATACGGTTATTCAAAATGTAATGGGCGTAAATGCCTCTGCTACTTCAAAAAGGACCAACCGAGGAATCCCGACGATGTTGCGATTGCTGTTAAAAAGTCTCCCAAATCAAATACAGGTAATAATTATGATATTATTATCATTATTATATTGTTGTTGCGATTTATTTTCAAATTCCTACAGACTTTCATGTATTTGTAGCTACTACAACAATATAATAATGATAATTATATTATTACAAATAGTAGCTACTAATATGTTACCAATATGTGACATCACAAGTTCGAAATAGTGATATCAGAAATTGATAAAGTGATATAACAAATTCGATTTCGTGGAATGAATGAGTGATATCCCAAAATGTAAATAAGTGATATCTCAAAATCGGATTGGCATAACAAAAGCGAATTAATGATATCTATAGGTCATATCCATTTTTGATATCACACAATCTATCTAGTGATATCACTAAATCGATTTTGTAATATCATAAATTTCATTCTGTGATATCAGTTATTCTTTTTAGTGATATTCATCGATTTTGTGCTATCCTAAATCAATTAAGTGATATCACATAATAAGTGATATCACAAAATGATATGTAATATCACATATTCGAAATAGTGACATCTTAAAATCGATATAGTGATATCACAAATTCACTTAATAAGTGATATCACAAAATAATATGTAATATCACATATTCGAAATAGTGATATCTTAAAATCGATAGAGTGATATCACAAATTTGATTTTATGATATCTCAAAAAGTGGATTTAGAGTAAAACAGCACCTGAAATGCTTTTAATTTGAATTTGGGTAAAAATGTACATGTATAATATAGGATAAACAATAAAGAAAATATATTTGTAAAATAAATAAAGCCTCATCACCGACAGATGTGACAAACACCATAAGAAGTGAACAGTGAAGGCCCGATTTTGGGTCCCCGTTGTTCACATTTTTATAATGCTGTACTTTAAAGTTCATGCTGTTAGTTTCCTTTTCTTTTCAGCTTGCCTCCACTCTCTGCGCCCGAGCATAGTATCACATCTGAGGTGTATTATTTCTTTATTTCCCACAAACGGAAACAGTGTGCCGAGCTTAGTAACTCCATAGAGGTCTGAAATCAACAAGCTTAAACAGAAGTGCCATTTTTCCTACAACAGGGTTGTGTTAACTCCCCCAGTGACGCATTTAGAAAAAATTGCAAACAGCATAGATCCTGATGAGGCGGCTCATCTAGATCTACACTGTTTGCCCTCTAGTCTTTGAATTCTCAATATGAAATGTCTTGGACAAGGCATATTTTTTTTTAATTTTTGCAGACGTAAATTTTGTCGTCTGCTTTTTGGTGCTGAAAGAGTTGTGCAGTGTGCTCACGTGCGGTGCAGTCACGAGTGACGCCGGATGTTACGTTTCGTGCAATAGCTACAAAGGTCATCCCAGAAGTCTTGCAAACGCCGCCATAACTGTTTAATTAATCAAATTATACCATAAACAGTTCACCTATAACATACATATGTGAGCTAATATAATAATCCTACATGCGACATCTCTGTCTCAGAAATGAAACAGTTTTGAATACCAGATGTAAGCGATACCGGTGTCGAAACAAGCTAGATTTGAGGGGAAGAAATTCCAGCATATGTGTCTGAACACATATTTTATATGTCTAGATATATATTATTCTTATGTATATATTCCTGATCATTGCCTACATTTCTACTTTCTATAATTCTTTCAGATAACAAGAATTCGTAAATTCGTAAAATGTTTGTTTTATCAAATGTGGCCGCTGAGCAAAAATAAATAAATAAATATAAATAAATAAAAAGTGAGTAAACGTAAACTTGGTTATGTTAAACAGAGCATGAGACATAGGTCAAGATCAGACCTTGACAAGAAAACGACGGGAGATGCGAAGGCAATGTTATGATGTAAGTATGTGTAATGTTTCATCACAACTGGTTGCTTAGATTCTGGGAAATGGAGTTAAACGCATCGCTGACGACACCGACGACGACACCGGAAAGTGATCCCTTTGACGCCCCTGCTTGCTAAAGCCGTCGCGACGAAAATCGTATGACCACACGTATAATAACTTTTTGGCGCGTTCATGTAACGTCACTGAAGGCGACAATGCATTTTAGGGAGACAGATTTATATAAGCCAACGGGCTTCTTTCTGGATCCCTTTATTATTATAGTATTGCTATGGTACATGTATAATTCATATGAATAAATATGTTTAAACCAACAATGCATTTTCTTTTTGAAATAACGTTCGTTTTGTTGTTATTATAATGAACTCCATGCTATGTACGGGTTTTCTGTGCCATCATACGATCAAGTAAAATTCTGGATCGGATTGTTCAAAGTCGGTAGAAAGCTGGTCTAGATGCCCAACAGATTCCAGCTAGGATGAAATGTATATACCAGTAGGGTTTTCAGGTGGAGAGGTAGTAATTAAGGACATGGCCATAGAAATGCAGAGTTTCAACAATCACATGCATGTATGACCGTTTAGGTTATTAGATGTATGGGTACACATCCAAGTTTTTCTGCCATTTATGCAAAAGGAACAAATTGCTTCTCTGGATGACGTAGCTCTTCCGAGTGGTCTACTCTTAAAGGAAAGAAATTGCTCCTAAAGGAGCAAGGAGCAAATTCCTGCTTTCAAGAGTTGTCCCCATTGAGAAGGGAGACAAAAATGAAAATGGCAGAGTTGCTTACCCAAAGTTTACTGTGACCTTAATACAGTCTTCATTTTCTTCTCAAAATGTTGGTACGATCAATAACCTCTGGGGTGAATCTAATGCAATCATATGATTTAATGGATTATTTTCATATAACATATGTTGTGGAAACTTATCTAAGCGAGGGGAATCAAATGAATACCCTTAATAAATATTTCTGTGGTCAAAAGGAAAACAGCAGAGTTTACTAAAACAGAAGTTTGTTAAATTGCAGCTCTGTAATGATTGGTCTATTCAAAACTGTACGTGATAACTGTACCTGATAACAGTACATGATAACTATACAGTTATCAGAATTTCTCAGTACTGGCAACTTCAAAGAAAAGTACTGTCAGCTGTGGATTAAGGTGAAATATTTCGTGCTAAATTTACCGTTTTCTAGCAAGGGTTGTATAAAACAAAAATATAGGACAAACGCGCAACAAAAGGGAAAATAATAAGACAGAGAAAAGGAGGGAAAAAAGAGGGAAAGGTCTGTAGCAAAATCGAAATAATCGAGAAAAACAAGTGTCATATATTGTCTCCTATCGATTGCACATTCAATTTTACTCTTCAAGTAATTAAGTCAATTTTTAGGGTCAAATAATCGACCCCACTCCCTTTTCCAGCGTTTTCTAATGAAACCCCTTTTCCAGCGTTTCTCTTGAAACCCTTTTTCCAGCGTTTCTCTTGAAACCCCTTTTCAAGCGTTTCTCTTGAAACCTTCGGCCGTCGAAAGGATATGGTATGTAAATGAAAAATTGCAGTTTGGCCCGGATTGTCTCATATTTCGACTCCCGGCAGGCACATGACGTTGAAATGACGTCGTACTGACGTCGATGCGACGTAATGGCGTCGCATCGACGTCAGTGGGACGTCATTACGTCATTTTGACGTCATGTGCCCGCTGGGCTGCAATGGACACAAAACGGTGATTTATGAGGTTTAAGTTTTTAAAGCGTTTATATATCCTTTCCACAGCCGTAGCGTATTTTTGCATAATTGTTGACAGTGACTTTTTGAACGACAAATATTAGGGTAAAAAAATCGACCCCACCCTCTTTTCAAGCGATTTGGCTTCCCGCCGTCGAAAGGATATCAATTAGATAGTGTTTTTCCTTCATGCATTAATTGTAAATTTCAATTAACCTGGCGTCAGTATATAAAAATACCTCTGGCACGGTTGTGGTTTTCATACCACTGAAAATACCAAAATGTTATTTTCTTCAAAAAATAAGCCATTTTGAAATATTTGATTTTTCGTTACAGATGTTCCAGTGAGATGTTCATGATTCATTATGTCCTATATGACACCTATTATTCTAACTTTGACTTTCTTGGCTCCTTCCTAACATTCTGGGCCGAAACCGTAGGCTGTACTGTTTCAGAAATGGACTAGTTTCAGTGACCTTATAAATTCTGTAAATAAATTCTGACGATAGTCGGGGGCATTAATTAAGCTTTGCTCATGTCTGTCTGTCTGTCTATCTTTTCGTCCGTCTGTCTACCTGTTTGTTACACTTTATGGTATGTATAATCAACTTCTCCCACAGTTTTTGATGAATCTTTTTCAAACTTTGCATACATGTTGTGTACATATTGAAAATGTGCGTGTGGCCTTTTGGTTGACCTAGAATTAATTTTGACAATTTAGCCATTTTTTTCATTGTAGGGTATGGGTTTTGTGTAATCAACTCTTCCTACAGTTTTCAATGGATGTTTTTCAAACTTGTCATTGTGGACATCATATCATTTGTAACCCTATCCCCTTAATTTAACAGGCTTTTTCTTAACTATCATATTGTCACGTTTTTTTTTCTTGATAAAAATGCAGCCATTTCCTACTGTGTGTTTTTATATTCAGAACATGATTCTCAATCTTGAGCAACAGAAATCAGCTTCGTTTTTCTTCTTGTCTAGAAAACGTGTTGGGGTCACTGAAACTGGTCCGACTTAATACTGTCAGGCTATAAATAGGGGTCCCGGAAATAAACACCTCCAAAAGTCAATGTTCAACTTTTCCATTTTTTTTCTAGATAAAATTCATTTAAAAGTTAGAATACTAAAACAATCCATAAAAGAAATCCTGCCTTTATGTGAAACTTAACCACTTGGTGAATAATTCTGTTCCCTACGTGAATAATACTGTTAGGGTCACTGAAACTGGTCATTCGAGGATACGGATTATGGTTCGGATTGCAGACCCTAAAATAGCACAGACTAGAGGTCACGTTCAAACTGACCAATCTTTTCTATCAAATTAAAATGACCATAACAAAGATTGTGGAGACCATTCTGAGAGGCCAGATACAGCCATTAATCGAAGAACAACAGAACAATCTGCAAAGGGGTTTTACCCGACGTTCTTCTCCAATGAATTGTTCGTTAATCTTAGAAGAAGTTATCAGAGAACATATAGATCTGCGTAAGCCCCTGTATGTGGCGTTTTTGGATGTTAAATCCGCTCTTGATGTGGTCTCACATGAGAGTTTGCTTAGAAAGATGTTCCATACAGGGTGAACGGTGTGGCTTGGACCTTGATTCATTCCCTCCATCAGGGGCGCAGAGTCTGTCATCAAGTGGAACAGTGCATACTCCGAAGCTTTTGAGATCCAACAAGGAGTCCGCCAGGGTGGCATAAGGAGTAGTGACTTGTATAAAGTTTACGGCAATCATCTATTAGATCGTCTCAAGTTGTCGGGTTTGGGATGCCATGTTGGGGGAATATCGTGTGTGGCACCTACTTGTGCTGATGATATGGCAATTCTATCGGACAGACGGGATGTATTGCAGTCCTTGATAAACGTGGCAGTGATCTACAGTCATATGGAGCGATATTTACTCCAGCCTACAAAGAGTGTGATGCTGGAGATTCCCTGTGGTCCCAAACAAATTGATAGCGCAGACGTGACAGTGTGTATTAAAGGCCAGCCAATGCCAATAGTCAGCGAAGCCATGCATATGGGTATTCTCCGATCGGCCAACACCTAAGAAACTGCTGTTGAGGAGAATATCAGAAAAGCTCGACGCACCATCTATGGACTTATGGCGGCAGGCCTTCATGGCGAGAATGGGCTCGACCCAGAGACTTCAGTCCACTTGCTACATATCTGTGTCTTGCCAGTTCTTATATATGGACTGGAGGTTGTTCTTCCGAAGAAGACCCTTGTCGATAAATTGGAAGGAATTCTCAAGAAGTTCTTAAAACAAGTTTTGTCATTACAAGATACCACTGCAGATCCAGCAATCTTCATTTTTACGGGAGCATTGCCTGTTGAAGCTGTTATTCACAAGAGGGCGCTAACCTTATTTGGTAGCATCTGCAGGCTTGATGAAAGTGCTGTCGAAAAACAGTTAGCCAGGCGTCAGCTGTCTGTCAAGGGTTTTGAGGGTAATAGTTGGTATGTTGTAGTACGAAAGCTCTTTATAAAGTATGGCTTACCAGATTGCTGGGAATTGATTGAGAATCCACCTACTAAGTGCAGATGGAAGGCCCAAGTGAATGAGCTGGTGAATGAGTATTGGTCTACAAGTATTAAACAAAGAGCCCGGCTTTATCTTACTTTGAGTTGGTTGAATATTGAAGGGTTTCTCCCTGGCAAGAAACATTGGTTGATACAGCATACACGTGAAGTAAGAGTTACAGCAAGACTTAAGACAAAATTAAAGCTTTTGGTCGGCTCCTACATCCTACAGGTGAACAGGGCGTGTTTTAACCAGACTGAAGTGGATCCTACTTGTATGTTATGCCATCAAGGAGAAGAAGATATGGAACACTTCCTGTCGGTCTGTAGTGCTTTGGCTAATGTGAGGCGCCCAATGCTGGAGAGACTCTTGGGACTTGCAGATGGTCTGATACAGGATCCTAATGACCATTCTATACTGATTCAACTAATGTTAGACTGCAGTATACTTATAGACTGTAACGAGAATAATGATAATTGGCCCAGAGTTAGGGCATTAGAAAGACAATCAAAAAGCTTATGTCATTCCCTCCATATTGAATGGTACAAGAAACTTTCATGCATTCCTAAGCGGAGAATGTGACCGCAGTAGCCAGGGATTCCATGGCACCAAGGTACTTAATGTTTAAAGTGAGACAACACATGCTGTGTGCAACACTGCATTGATTGATGCACAATAGTATTTTCAACAAACCATCTTCTAAGTTATAATAAAGTTTAATGTTCATATAAATCCTGTTAGTATTTACAAGCAGGACTCGAACAAAGTCATGCTAACTATTTGCCGGTCAGAATACGTTCTCGTGATACCAAGGCAAACAGAAAGTTATCAAACTTGTAGAGCTTACAGGATAAAAAATATTAATATCTCACACAATTACAGGCAAGATATTAATGGTTGATATTAGTCTTATTGGAACTCATAAAAGCGTTTAATAAAGGTGTTTTTGACCATTTGAAATCTGGAAATGGCATATTTAAAATTTCCTCAATTATGACACAAGGTGTATAATATTTACTTGGACTGTGTTGATATCTTATAATGTAGTTTCACCAAGCAAAAATTATTTGTAAGAGTAACTTTAAAGGTATTTGGATGAGAAAGGACTGTTGGAATAGTGGCAGCCAGTTTGCTGATTTCCTATCAAAATTATTTGTGTAAATTTGTGCTATTTTCACTTTTAAGTCTTAATGGCAGCCCTCACATCACTCACTCCAAAAATAAATAAGCATACTTTCAAGTTGTAATTTCTGTTTGCATTTTTAAGGGAAGGGTATGTTGAACCATTCAATAGAAAAAGTTGAATTAAGAATTATTGCTGGCATTTAATATCAACAATTGTACAGTACTGGTGGTGGATGGAAAAGTTGAGAAACCTCATTTTCCATTTTTTTTACTTTATTTGATATTTCTTCAGATATTTACCCTAATTATCTTATAAATTATTTTGTAGTACAAAGTATCATCCCCCTACTTTATCAATATAATAATATCAAGGCCCAGCAAATGGTTTAAGTTTCATAACAAAGCCAGATCCAATTTACCTTGGTACCATGGAACCCTTGGTACCATGAGACCGGACTATACACACAAGCCCGATTTTAAGTTATTTTAAAGTGTAAATAACTTAAAATCGGGCTTGTGTGTATAGTCCGGTCTCATGGTACCAAGGGTTCCATGGTACCAAGGTAAATTGGATCTGGCTTTGTTATGAAAGTTAAACTCAAATGATGCACTTCCAATCACCCTATTTTAAAGTGTAAATAGGATGATTGGAAGTGCATCATTTTAGTCCCGTGACGAAACTCTAAGAAACTATCCGACTCCCGGGAAATTTAGACCTGTACACAGGGCCCTCCGTAGCTTCTTACATCACTACCTCTTTGTGAAGCGAAACGTAACGTCAGAGGATCGGGACTACCGGGAAATTATACAACAGAATGAACAGAACAGATTGCGGTGTTTAGTCTAACCTGACTTTATTTTGACAGAAAAGTTAGCATGACAAAAACAGCGAATTTCTGTTGATTATATCAAATGTAGCTTACTGGATCATCTTTTCATATAGAGGACCCAATAGTCCATAAGTTTTAAGATATGAAAATTATAATTGCTAGCTTTTCATCAGAGAAATAGAATAAATTTCTGTGGCGAGTGATATACGGACAGAACCAGTGCTCGGATTTAGCTTAACCTCCTCCGCACTGTGCACTGATAAGTCACTGTCCGTCGTCCGTCCGTCGGTCGTTTGTTTTCTGCCATTTACCTTGTGAAACAATAGTTAATCACTATTTCAGCAATTTTAACCAAGCACACAGATCTATCTTTGTTATTCCAACCACAGACACTTGGGTCAGGAGGTGCATTTGGTCGAAAATTGATCACCTGCAGCTTTTTTCTCACTTATTTTTACATTTTAGTATACCTGAACACCTCCTTAACTTAGATAAATGGTTTGGTTATGAATAGAAAACGTTTGCAATTATCAATATTTGCTCCCTTGGCTTAAAAAAACACAAGATAGATCTATGCAACTCCGTGTTGATCAATTTTGACCGCTCTCTCGGTAAACAGGGCTGCGCCTTCCGAATTCAACGCAATCATCTGAGATGCTTACGTCCCTTAGTGTGCCAGACATTGGCCTTTACGTGGACACCGGCATCATTTCAAACTTCTCTGAAATTCTTGCTATTTCTCACCGAATGTGTAGAAAAATAAGGACAAAAATCTTGATTTGCAGTGAGAAAAAAGCTGCAGGAGATCAATTTTCGACCAAATGCCCATAAATCAAATTTTAAATTATTTTCAAATATATATTGGCAAAACATATTTCACAAAATTATTATGCCAAATTACTCCATTAGTCGATAAACATAATGCTATTACTCGCTTAGTCCAAGTCAGTGGTCAAAGGATTAGCCTGGGGTCTGGAATGGGACCCCAAGAAACACTGTCTTCTCATATTGTTGTACACCCAAGGATGTTTGTGTGCTTTAGTTTTAGATTTTACACAAAGTGTCACCTGGGTACCTTCTAACAGAAATATCTTTTCAGGTTATTTTCAGCGTATCATAAAGTCAATGAAATAAAAAAAATAGGTCGAATTCACATATGGATGAGCATCTTAAAATGATCATGTCCACCTGTAGGTGTGTGCCAAGTGTCACTGCTGTAACCCATATAGGGACTGAGAAATATCATAAAGTCAGTGAAGCATATCATAAAGTCAATGAAGCAAAAATATAGGTCAAATCCATTCATGGATGGTGGTGGTGAAGAGATCTTGTCCATATATTAGTATAAAATGTTTGTACTTTGGTTGTTATAACAACAGAAAGTCCAATTTTGTTGCCAAATAGGGCAAGTAGAGATAAGATGTAAAAATTCTACCTGCCACAGTCTGTGAGTGCCACTCCTCAGCTGGCACATGACAGTAAAATGAAGTCGTACTGATGTAGATGTGACGTAATTATGTTACCGTAAGGACCCAAAATATTCGGACAGACAGGTCTGAGCAAACATTGTAGACCCAGATCAAACTGCTCCTTCTGGAGCAGTTTGATCAGGGTCTACAACATTTGCCATTCACTAAGCATCATTTGGATGCATTAACATATGTGAAATCCTTTTTCTAAGAATTTCTTAACAATACTTGTCCGACTTTCAGGTGTCCGAAATTTTAGGATCATTACGGTACGTCCCATCAATGTCATTATGACGTCTTGTGCCTGCTGGGTCATGCAAATTCTTGCAGTATCTACAAACATAATGGGTCAGATCCTTATGTTGTAGTAATGCTTCTGAAAGATACTGATGGCATGGCAAATAGTGTAGACTCTGATCAGACTGTTTTAGGAGAAATCTGATCAGAGTCTGCACTGTTTGCTCAGACCTATCTGTCCCAATATTTGCAGAGCTGCAGAATAAGGTTAGTTTTTGAGGATATTTCAGCGCTCCAGATAAGGGGGTATTGAGGATAATTCAAAGATAATTTTTCTTATTTCTTAATGAAAACATATGTAGTTACCCCTCATTAGAACCGTCTTGGCGAGACGGTTCTAATGATGGGTCACAAAATATGTTTTTATGGAGAAATATGGATAATTATCCCTGTTACCCCTTCTTATCTGGCACACTGATATGTCTGTGACAATTTTTCTTATTTTCAAAGAAAACATACTTTTTGATGATGTGATCCCTCAGTAGAACCATTTTATTGAGACAGTAACTGTTCTAATGAGGGGTCACAATATATAATTAACTGGAGAAATAAGAAGTAATTTAAGGATAATTTTCCACATTGAATGTGGAAAATTATCCTTAAATTACTTCTTATCTGGAGCACTGATTCAGAAATTTTATGGTATGTTTGTAAATCTTCTGTTCTGTAATGATGGATGCCTGTCTTGCGATTTTACGTCCTTTCCAACAGTATTTCAGTCATATCAGGATGATTTGAAGGTGATAATGAAAGGCTGTGTGTAGTGGAATGCCATTTACGTTTGGAAAGATTTCCGCCTTCAGCAGGGCTCAAACTCGGAATCGCTAGATCGGCAGGTCAGCACTTTACCTACTAAGCAACTGGGGAGCCCCAGTAACTCAGTAAGTTAAGAGCTGACCTGCTGATCTAACTATTCGAGGCCTGCTGGGGTGGAAATATTTCCAACTATGAGTGGTTCCATTGCACACAGTCTTTCATAATCACCCTCCCATAATCCTGATATGACTGAAATACTGTTAAAAAGGATGTAAAATCGGAAGTCATCTTTCCATCCAGTTATTCTGAAACATTAAATTTTATATTGTTCTGTTTATTTCAGATGTATCTGTCGATGAAGAAATTGGAACAAAGACAAAAATGACATCTTACTTTTGATCACAATTTATACAATTCTACTTCAGTCCAGTCAGCCAGCATGATCAAAACACACAGACAGAGCCTATGATAACATATTGGTTGTTTCTCAAGAGGAGGTTGAGTCATTTTCCTGGAACCATAAAACAGTTTTAACAATCCATGCAAACATATTTAACAGTGCTCCAGATAAGAAGGGGTAACAAAGATAATTTAGGGATAATTATCCATGTTTTTCCATAAAAACATATTTTGTGACCCATCACTAGAACCGTCTCGTCGAGACGGTTCTAATGAGGGGTCACAACATATGTTTTCGTTGAGAGATAAGAAAAATTATCTTCAAATTATCCTCAATACCCCCTCTTATCTGGAGCCCTGCATAAAAAAAAAGTAAACACAGTGATAGTCTGCCTTCATCGAGGATGATAGTCTGCCTTCATCGAGGATGGAAGACAGAATAGTCAGCTTGTATCGAAATTGAAAGTTTGCAAAATCAAAATTAAGAGGTTGCAAAATCAAAATAATGAGTTAGTAAAATGAAGTTTAACTTATATGACCTTTCAATTTAATCAGAATTAAACTGTAAATTTAGAATATGTGAAATCCAAATTAGACAACAAGTTTGTGAAATCAAAAGTAAGAATTTGTGCAAGTTTTAGGTTGTTTTCAACCTTCCATGCAGTGGAGGAGTGTAGTACCATGTATTTATGACCATTCAGAAATAAGTGGAGGAGCCATGCGGATGTGGAAGGCGTTTGCCTGTGTACTTGCTGGAGGCTTGGTTATGATGGGTTTATATGCTCTTTTCTCAGATGTGCATTCTGTCGAAATAAGTTAGTTCTATTTTCTATTCCTTTAAATGCAACTCATACCTTATTTCTAAGATTATAAGGCAGAGGTTTTTCCCTTCCAAGACAATCCCAAACATCTAGATTTGTCTTATAAGACAATACCAAAAATCTAGATCTTTAGATATTTTCAATGGGATTGTTTTGGAAGGAGAAGTTTTTGTATTCGAGACAATACCAAAAATCTAGATCTGTCATATGAAACAGATCTGTATATTTTGGATTGTTAGCTCACCTGGCCCGAAGGGCCTAGTGAGCTATTGTCATACCAATGCGTCCGGCGTGCGGCGTGCGTCGTCCGTCAACACCTAAAAACAAATATTCAAACATCTTCTTCTGTAAAACTACTGGTCCCATGGTTCTCAAATTTCACATGGAGCATAACCTGACTCCAGGGTCTCAGAATTGTAAAATTAAGTCAGGTTGAAAATCCAAGATGGCCGCTGTTACTAAAAATAGCAAAAACAACAAAATAAACTTTTTCTCCAGAACCACTGGGTATATTTGTCTGAATTTTGGCATGGAACATCAATGAAACCTTGGTATTCAAAATTGTAAAAATGAAAAAAATCTGTAGCGGAGTTTTGTCACAGTGACCTACTTTCTGTTTACGAGTGTAATTTTGCTCAAATGCCAATGTCAAAAAACGACATATTCAAACGACTTCAAACAACTTCTTCTCTAAAACCACTGTACCCATGGGTTTCAAAATTCACATGGAGCATGACCAGACTGCAGGGTTTCAAAATTGTATAATTGGGTCAGGTCAAGAATCCAAGATGGCCGCCATTACTAAAAATAGCAAAAACAACAAAATCAACTTCTTCTCCAGAACCATTTGGTATATTTGGCCGAAAGTTTGCGTGGAACATTAATGGGACCTTGGGATTAAAAATTGTAAAAATGAAAAAAATCTATAGTGGAATTAGGTCACAGTGACCTACTTAGCGTTTACAAGACTGATTTTGCTCAAATGTCAGTATCTCAAGAAAACGCAGTCGATTGTGGTCAGATTTGGTCAGCAATGGTCGTTAAAAGGAATTATTTCAATTTTGTGCCAGTTGACTATCCAAGATGGCCACCATGGGGGTCGTTACTAAAAATAGCACAAACATAAAAATGACAATTACTCAAGAACCCTTGAATGGAATTCAACCAATTTTGTGTCAGAATGTTCCTTGCATGAAGCCATTTCGATTAATTACAATTTGGCTTTCCAAGATGGCCGACATCTGCTGTTACTAAAAATAGCACAATCATAAAAATGACAATTACTCAAGAACCCTTGAATGGAATTGGACCAATTTTGTGTCAGAATGTTCCTTGCATGAAGCCGTTTCGATTAATTGCAATTTGGCTTCCAAGATGGCCGACATCTGCCGTTACTAAAAATAGCACAAACATAAAATGACAATTACTCAAGAACCCTTGAATGGAATTGGACCAATTTTGTGTCAGAATGTTCCTTACATGAAGTCGTTTCGATTAATTGCAATTTGGCATTCCAAGATGGCCACCACCTGCCATTACTAAAAATAGCACAAAACATGAAAATGACAATATCTCAGTAACCGCTGAATACATTTTGACGAAATTTGTGTCAAAATGATTTTTTCATTGAGATGTTTCAAAAGTAACTAAATATAGACAAGTCATAATGGCCTTTGTTACTAAAAATAGAAAAATGTGAAAATAAGAAAATCTCAGTGGAATTGGACTAATTTTCTGTCAGAATGATCATTTCAATAAGCTTTTTCGATTTTCTGCATTTTGGCATTCCAAGATGGCCGCCATCTGCCGTTACTAAAAATAGCACAAAACATGGAAATGACATCTCATTAACTGCTGAAGCGATTGAGACGAAATTTGTGGCAAAATGATTCTTGCTTTGATGTGTTTCACAAATTAACAAATATTGACCCGTCAAGTTGGCCTCTGTTACTTAAAATAGCAAAATTTGAAAATTACAATAGAACTGGACCAATTTTGTGTCAAAATGGTCCTTGCATGAAAGCTTTTCAATTTTTTGCATTTTGGCATTCTAAGATGGCCGCCATCTGGCGTTACTAAAAATAGCACAAAACATGAAACTGACAATATCTCAGTAACCCCTGAATGGATTTTGATGAAATTTGTGGCAAAATGATTCTTGCCTTGAGGTGTTTCAAAAGTAAATATATAAAGACCAGACAAGTTGGCCTCTGTTACTAAAAGTAGCAAAATGTGAAATTGAGAAAATCTCTGGAATTGGACCAATTTTGTATCAGAATGGGGACCATTCGGATACAAAAGCCAGGTGAGCGATATCAGGCCCATTTGGGCCTCTTGTTTTAGAAGAGAGGTTTATCCCTTCCAAGACAATCCCAAAAATCTAGATCTGTCTTATAAGATATTTTGGATTTTTTTAGAAGGGAAAACCGATCTTACCGGGTACATTGAATTCCGTAAGACTGATTTAGATTTTGGGTCAATCTAGAGAGAGGGAAAATCCTGTTTTATTACTGAATATTTACGTTCTTGGTGTATATACTGAGAACCCTATAGTAAACCATTGGAATGTAACGCAGTTTACATTTCAATAATTACATTGAGCCATATTTGTTTTCCACTGAATTATTTTCCCTTCAAACATCGAAAGTACCGGTAGTTCTTCTCACAACTCTGGTAGGCAACATGGGCATGGAAAGTGCTGACTGTTGGCGACAATGGTAGCTATTTTAACCAAGTAATATTTCTTGCCCGTAAAAAAATTCTTGAACAGACATTTATGTCCTTTCCAACAGTATCTCATTACATTAAGGCCATTATTTTATTTAATGCATGTATGTATAGTGGACATGTATGCCCTTATAAATTGGTTGAGTCCATTCATCATCTTAGGGGTATCTGGTTTACTTCATTTCATCAAAGTTTTTATAAAAAAACTGCCATGAGTTTTCTGCAAACTGTGCAGACACTGATCAGATGCTGCATATTGATCTAGGTCTGCACAGTTTACCTATGGGTTAAATATTATATCAGGACAAAGAGCCGTTTTATGGGTGTCTGTTTTTTTTGTTTTTTTAGCTCACCTGAGCCAGAGGCTCCGGGGGAGCTTATAGGATGGTAAGGCTCAGGCGCCCGTCTTCCGTCGTCCGTCCGTCCACAATTTCAAACGACTTCTCCTCTGAAACCGCTCGGCCGATTGTAACCAGAGGCTCCGGGGGAGCTTATAGGATGGTAAGGCTCAGGCGTCCGTCTTCCGTCGTCCGTCCGTCCACAATTTCAAACGACTTCTCCTCTGAAACCGCTGGGCCGATTGTAACCAAATTTCATATAGAGCCTCCTGGGACCTTAGGAACGAAAAGTTGTTCAAACGGTCCTGGTCACATGACCAACATGGCCGCCATGCCCATATATGGTAAAAACCTGAAAAAATCTTCTTCTCCAGAACCAATAGGTCGTTGGTCTTGAAACTTGGTATGTAGCATCGGGTACACGAGTACTACCAAGATTGTTCAAATTATGACCTTGGGTTGACCTTGACCTTTTTTACGGTAAGGTCAAATTTGCTTACTCATGCTTTTATATGGCAAAATGCTGCAACATAAGATATCTTTGAAATTGTTGAAGATTTTGGCCTAAAAATTGGTACATACAGTCATCTTAATGACTACATGAAGATTTATGAGTACAAGAGGTCAAGGTCATTCTTTGGCCTTTGACCCAGAACTCTCATATTTTGACAATATCAAACAATCTTCTCAAAAACCCCTAGGCCAATTTCATATAGTTCCTCCAGGGGTTGAGAGAATGAAAATTTATGCATACGGTCCAGGTCACATGACCAACATGGCCACCACGCCCATATATGGTAAAAACCTTTAAAAATGTTCTTCTCCAGAACCAGTTGACCGATGGCCTTGAAACTCGGTATGTAGCATTGGGTACTCAAGTACTATCAAGATTGTTCAAATTATGACCCTGGGTTGACCTTGACCTTTTTTACGGCAAGGTCAAATATGGGAAAATGCTAGAACATGAGATTTCATGGTAAGTTTTGAAGATTTTGGCCTAAAAATTGGTACATGAAGATTTTTGAGTACAAGAGGTCAAGGTCATTCTTTGACCTTTGACCCAGAAATCTCAAATTTTGACAATTTCAAACAATCTGCTCTAAAACCACTGGGCCAATTGAAACCAAATTTCATATAGAGCCTCGAGGGGTTGATGGAATGAAAATATTTGCTAACGGTCCTGGACACATGACCAACATGGCCGCCACGCCCATATATGGTAAATACCTTTAAAAATCTTCTTCTCCAGAACCAATTAAACGATGGCCTTGAGACTTTGTAAGTAGCATTGGGTACTTGAGTACTATCAAGATTGTTCAAATTATGACCTTGTGTTGACCTTGACCTTTTGCAGCAAGGTCAAATATGGGAATATGGTAGAACATAAGATTTCATGGAAAGTTTTGAAGATTTTGACCAAAAAATTGGTATATACAGTTGTCTTAATGAGTTTATGAAGAATTATGAGTACAAGAGGTCAAGGTCATTTTTTTACCTTTGATCCAGATTGCTCATATTTTGACATTTTCAACCATTTCCTCAAAAGCCAAAGGGCCAATTGTGAACACATTTCATATAGAGCCACCAGGGGTTGATTGAATGAAAATTTGTTCAAACGGTCCAGGTCACATAACCAACTTGGCCGCCATTACCACTTACGGGATAAATCTTTAATATTTTTCTTCCCCAGAACCAATACACCTATGGCCCTGAAACTTGGTAAATAGCATGGAGTACTAGAGTACCTCCAAGACTGTTCAAATGGTGACCTTGGGTTTACATTGACCTTTTTTGCGGCATGGTCAAATATGGGAAAATGCTAGAACATAAGATTTCATGGAAAGTTTTGGAGATTTTGGCCTAAAAATGGTATATATGGTTGTCTAATGAGTACATGAAGATTTATGAGTACAAGTGGTCGTGGTCATTCTTTGAATTTTGACCCAAAACTCATACTTTGACAATTTCAGACATGATAAGTATAAGCCACCTTGCCAATTGTTCAGGTGAGCGATTCAGGGCCTCATGGCCCTCTTGTTTCATTTTTAAACAAATTGCTGTAAATTCTTTATGCAAACAGTGCAGATCCTGATCAGATGCCACATTTTGCGGCATCTGATCAGGATCTGAACTGTTTGCCTATGTCCTTTTTATGGGAATACAAGTCATTAATAGGTCAAATATTGTTTTAGGACAGAGAAGAATAAAGCCAAGGTATAAGCTGCCACAGTTTACTCATCAGGCAGAGAGACTTGAACAGAAGATGCACGAGACATATCATAACATAACAGAGGTAGCTACAGAATACTAGACAGAGCTCTAGATAAGAAGGTGTATTTAGTGATAATCAGGGATAATTTTTGTTAATTTTGCCTAAAAATGTAGGTTGTGACCCCTCATTTGAACCGTCTCATCGAGACGGTTCAGATGAGGGGTCACAACATAGGGTTTTAGTGAGAAATAAGAAAAATTATCCAATTTCATTAAATACTCCCTCTTATCTAGAGGTCTGACTAGAAACATGTATCGTAGAATTTCTAAAGATTTGAGCAAACAGTTCAGCCAGTGCAAATAAAACACAGAAATATTTAGACTTGAGAATTGTTATTTGCTTGAGAAAATCTAAAGTTCCTGTTGAAAGAATTTCAGTTTGTTATTTCGTTGAAAAATTGGCAGAGGATACATTGTTTGCCATGCTCCAGAACTCACGACATCATATATCTGTTACCATAGCAACTAAGAGTTTATATTGATGGCTAAGAGACATCATCGAGACATCATATTCCTAAGGTACAAAGCACAAGAGTTGGTAATTCCATAGTTGCTGTGGTAACAGATTTGTGTATTACAGGGTTTGAAATTAACTTTTTTTCTCACTTGCTAAATTTAGCAAGTGCTCAATTTTTCTACAAGTTTGCTAAAACAGGAAGTCCACTTGCTTTTTCTCTGAATGCCATAATTTTATGTACTTATACCATTAAATACCCTGTATTGTTAGTTTATGCAATTAGTAATGTATCCCAGCTGGGTGAGCTGTCTTTTTAGCTTTAAAAAAATCGGGCATATGGCCCCCATGCCCAGGCTATTTTCTAAGTTCAAATCTATGGGCCGTTAAAGTTGGGGAAAGACAGGAAAAAAAGGAAAAAGGCTGGGATGAACAGTGACTCATATTGACCTAGTGGTTCTCATTCATTATACTCCCTTTTTCCCTATCTGACAGACAATATAAAGTATCTTACCAATGAGGCTTTATCTCACAAGGGCCATGCCTACACACCCTACCAGGTTCTCTTCACAGCTACTAGTTTCATATTCCAAAGCAACTCTGAGCTCTTTCTCCCACTTCTGTGCAGTTTTTGTAGGGACAGTTTGGGGTTTTGGGCCCACAGAGTCAGTCTTGATGGGTTTATTTTCATCAGGTTTTTCTTCCTGATCCCCGTTAATTTTTGCCCCTTTTCCAGTTCACAATAATTAATATCTGTCCATGTTTATTGATTGGAGAACATGTGCTTCTTGATCAAACTGAAAACAGATGCTTGCAGATGCAGGTTGTCACAGACGCTTGACGAGGGGCACCGTATTGGGGAATCAATATAAGGCAAGCACCTGGGTGATCAAGATGAGTTTGCGACTGCGCATCTTGTTCTGCACATAAACAAAAACTTTACACTTCCGGATTAGTTCTTTGCACGAGAAAACTTCACTCGCAAAGAAAAGCAAGTGGTGGTTTCTTGGACTCGCAGTCTGTAAATTTTGGTCGCATTTTGCGAGTATGCGAGTCTAAATTTGAACCCTGTATCATCTCACTTATTTTTTAGGGGGCATGGCATACAGTGTATGCCATGCTCCTCTTAAATTATGAGTGAGATGCTACCTAAAATTCATACAATGGAAAAGTGTGATTTTCTCAAACCTATAATTTATTCTCGAATGATTTAATTTTCTGTTTTTGTCTCGCCTGCGAAGCGGAAGCGAGACATATATATTGCTTTTCCAGTATCGTTGGCGTTGGCAGCGTAAACTTTTGTCGAGTTTTTTAGTTTAGGTCAGTTTCACAAAGCTCTGGCAGGCGAGCACCGCATTCCGGAGGAATTCTTGTTAGTATTTTGCCCAGACCATGAATGTTAGCACACAAAAAGTAATGTTTAGTTCAGTGTAGGACTTGGACTGGTAGAGATTTTGTTCCCAGATACGCAAGCCCCTTGTACCCATGAGTACTCGGTTACACGTTACCAGAGAATTTGAGCATTCCACTGTTAAAAAATATATCTTTGGATCAAAATAATAAGTGAGGTGTAATTCAATGCCTTTTGCATGTGTGTTCATGGGAAGGGTACAGAAATGTAGAAATCGTTGTGTCAGATACAAAACTAGCATGGCAATAATTATATGGTTGCAATTTATACAAGACAGTCATACTAAATTTTGGTCTGTTTGCTGTAAATTCTATTGAATTATAATGTTTATACATAACAATAAGCATTCAAGTAATGGGTAACAAATTTGTACCCGGGTAATTGGTTTACCCAACCCGAGCTTCGGGTACCTGGATACTTATCCCAGCCGTAGTTCAAGGTCAGATTTACAGACATGAAACTTTGCCTTAGCGATAGGCAAGAACCAGTTCATGCTGGCCATGCTGTTCAAGAAGACCTTATATTGTTCTGCTTGTCTGAATACCTACGGTCGGGTTGCCGGCCTACAAAAATAGTAGAGTTGCTTCCTCTGAATGTATACCCATCACCTTTATATTGCTTATTAGAGGTATTTTGGCAGTGGCTGATATACTACACTATAGGTTCTAAATAACAACCCCTTTTGCAATGCAATGTCCCCGGGGTGTTTAGTAGGATGAATACAGTGTAAATTAAATGAGCCACATCATGTGATTTCCAACAATGTGGCATTGGTGACAAGCAAAGGCTCTGATCAGACTGCGCATCAGAGCCTTAGCTTGTCACATCAGCCAGCTGTGGAAAAGACCCAAGCCGTACATCCAGCAGTGAGGTCTCTAATCACCCTGTATAAATGAAAAGGATAATCTGAATATCACATGACAAAATTGTTACATTGTTGGAAGTCACATGACGTGGCTCAAATGTATCAAGCATGTGAGGCTAACCTCATATGAGGTCCTGTATTATTTATTAGAGCTGCAACGATAAACCGGTATACCGGTATATTGCAGTACAGACCACAGCCGATATTATATCGTGATACGATATGCAAATGGCGGTAATACCGGTTTTTAGTCGCGCAGTCCGCTCAGATTTGGGATGCTTCAATAAGGCGTAACCAACTAACAAACACCTCCCAAGCATGGCCGAAAAAGGCTAAGAGTTCGTTAATGTGCTCATAGGCACCGGCCTGCTTACAAATTCCAAGGTTATAAATAGTAAGTATGACTAAAGGCTTCTCACCCTCTAGTTTTGAGTCGACGGAAGTATGTCTGGTTCCCGGTTCCATAAGCGACTACTAGACTGATCGTCGTTCTATGCCATTGGCATGTGCAGACCTTTTGACAAAGACCGACTGTTGTCATCAAAAAGGTTATAAACAAAAAACTCAACATTGAAAGCATATTAAAATACTGAATTTAAGATAAACCGTTCGACAGAAAGGAGAACTAAAAGAAATAAGCAACTTTGGTAACACCTCGGAAACTATCTGAACACGTTAATGGCATAAAACGACATTCAGTCTAATAGTCGCTTATTTAAGGAACCGGGAACCAGACATACTTCCGTTCACTCAAAACTAGCGAGTGAGAAGCCTTTAGTTATACTTAATATTTACAATGTTGGAATCTGTAATTAGGTGCCTATGAGTGTGCCAAATAAAAAGGCGAAGAGTAGCATCTGGGACCACTTTTGGCTGTGGAAAACTAATTTCATTTTCTATTAATCTAGTACTTTTTTTTCAGTTTTTATTAGAAAACTGCTTTCAATCTAGTTGTTCTTTCTTTTCTACTTTTAAATTTTTAAATTTATAGACAGAAGAGTAATTCTCAGATTCCTTATTAATTATAGCAATATATTGGGATATTATTGCAATACACTTACCCTATATTGCAATATATCGCAATGCGCTTCTGGAGTATCGTTGCAGCTGTATTATTTATAGCCTTTACGGCAACTTTTTAAGGTGAATAGATACACAGCCGTATATTGCCACAATTATTTTTCAATGGGATACATTCTGTTTTCATCCCTGGACCATGAGAAAAGACCTTCTCTTAAAGTACTGGGCCCGGTTGTTCAAAACTAACGACGCTGTTAGTTAACGTTTCGTTAAAATTTCAAATATTAAAATCTCAAATACACTAACATTTTTTGTAGAAAAAAATGTGAGCACAAAAGCTTCTCACATTTTTTCAACCAAAAATATCAATGTATTTGGTTATAAAGTCATAAAACACTTGACGAGTTGACCTCTTAACGAGCTCATTAGGCTAGCAATGCTTTGAACAACTGGGCCCTGGATAATTCCATCTTCATCATCGTTTACCTACTCCATTGTCAGCGCAAAAATGCTATGTAATGATTGTTTAGACAGCTGAAAAATTCTAAGTTAGCACTTAAAAGGCAAAAAGGGTCTTTTAGCTCACCTGAGATGAAGGCTCACAGGTGAGTTTATAGTATAACCATGGTTCATCTTCCGTCATTATGTCCTTCCGTCGTCCACCATTTTCAGAGATCTTCTTCTCCAAAACTGCATAGCCTATCAAAGCCAGATCTTTTATGGAACCTCAGTGGGATGGGGGAATGAAAGTTTGTTCATGGGCTCTTGGTCACATGACCAAGATGGCCTTCATGCCCATATATGGTAAAAATCCATCACAGATCTTCTCCAGAACCAAAGAGCCAATGGCCTTGTGGCTTGGTATCTAGCATAGGGGACTCAAGCCCATCATAGTTTCTTCAAAAGATGACTGTAGGTTGACTCTGACATAATTTATTGCATGGCCAACTTTGGTAGGTCATGCTTTATATGGGAAAATGCTTGAACAGGGGATTTCTCTGAAACAAATGGCTGCCATGCCCTTATAAGGTAAAATTTTTATAAAAATCTTCTTCTCCAGAACTGAAAGGCCAATGACCTTGAAACTTTGTATGTAGCTATGTGGACTTGGGCCCTGCAAAGTTTATTCAAATGCTGACCCTACATTGACATTGACCTAAGTTATGACATTGTCAGCTTGGGTACCATATGCTTTTGTGTGGGAAAATGCTTAAACAATGGATTTTTCAGAAACTATTTCAGGCCAAGGTATAATATTTGGCATACATGTACATGGTTAACTAAATGAGCAGATGAAGACATTATGTTGCTAAAGGTCAAGATCATCCTTTGACCTTTGTTCAAGGTCACTGAGATTCTGTTTTTGTTCAACATTTTCAAACATTTCTGCTGAAGCCACTGAGCTAATTTAAGCCATATTTCATATAGAGCCTCCCTTGGTTAGAGGAAAAAAGTTTGTTGGGGTGGTCTATGTCACATGACAAAATGGCCATCATGCCCATACGTATAATGGTAAAACCCTTTTAAAAATCTTCTTCTCCAGAACCTGAAAGGTCAGTGACCTTGGAATTTGGTATATGGCATCAGAGACCCAAAGGATGATCCTGCAGTCACCTTGACTTAATTTTTAGCAAGGTCAACATTGGTGTTATGTTTTTGTATGGGAAAATGTATAATAATATTTGTATATTATTTGGTACATATGGTTAACTAAACAAGAAGATGAAGACAACTTCACCATGAGTGCTGGAACAATTCCACATGTCTGATGGCATTGTCTGCCCCTAAGGGGCTGTATATACAAGTGAGCGTTACAAGACCATTGGTCCTCTGGTTGTATGTGGCCTGCTGAGTTTTGAACTTAGAACTCATCTGATACCAACTACTCTCCAGCTGTCCTCTCAGTTGTATTGGCATCTAGATAGAGGATCGTACATGAGTGCTCCTGTATTATTGAATTTATTAAATGAGTTGGGGAAAAAGATAAGATGCGAGGCTATGCCGAGCATCTTATCGCTTTTCTCCAACAAGTTTGATAAAATTCAGTAATACAGGAGCAGGAATGCAAGATTCTATATATCATATGACACTAAAATTGCATTTTGTTAGCAAACTATGCACCAAAACGTCACCATTTCTCCATTAGAAAATGCTATGTTTTATGGACGTCAACGCATAACGTTACGACGTAATTTGCATATTTTACCCACTGGTTGATTATCGTTTTTAATGCATGGCTTTATTACACTCTCAGATGCAACATCATATGGTAAATAAAATCAGCTGATGAGTGGTGTCACGTTACAAGGAAAAATTGGTTTCGGTGACCTTTGTTTAGTTTTCAAGGTGGCAGGCTGACATTTCCTGATAGGGAAGGGGGTAGGGGGGATTTGTGCTGGTGGGTTTTGCAACACTTTTGAGAAAATCCGGGATGTTTTGTTTGTTAAAGCCAGAACAAAGTCAGTTCAAATGATTAAACATTTATCAAAGCTTAATTTCAATGATGTCTTATGATGGAATATGCCCAGCAGGCACATGACGTGGAAACGACGTTGTACTGACGTCGACGATGCGACGTAATGACGTCGCATCGACGTCAGTACGACGTCATTTCGACGTCATGTGCCCGCTGGGTGTAAATACACCACTGGGAGAGCAATGAAAATACTTGTGAAAAATGCCTAAAAAGTGAAGTTTCACATGTAAATATGTGTCCAGTATTCACACCTGGTTAACTATGTATATAAAAGCCTGTTATGAAACGAAAAAGGGCTGTTACGAAACAAAAAAGTCATATATATGACCTGACCAGGTTGTTTGGTAACTATGACACTTTTTCATTTTGTAACAGCTCTTTTTCATTTCGTAACATCCTTTAAAACATAGTTAACCAGGTCTCGTCTTTTAGGAAATATTCATGAAGTTTTTAATATGGAATGTTCGTACAGGATATTTACATCGATAAGAATGAAGGCGGAGAATCTGTGACTTACTTCGATCATTTTGTAACTATATTCAGACAGAACAGGTAAGAAAATTGACCATTATTTCCTTAATACTCAATGAAATTTCATGTAGTACACATACCTTGTCTTTATTTTGCAGCAGAAGACTATATAATTGTTTTTGTGCTATGCGCTGGATTTTTCCAGAAATCCTTGAGCAAAGACTTTCATTCTGTGATCGAAATGTAGAAAAGTACAGTGTGCATGAAAAAGGTATCTGCACTTTACTGCATGAAAATTCATTTAGTTTTAAAGAAATAATGATCAGTATTCTTACCCATTCTGTCCAAATATAGGTACAAAATATTGCATGATTCCCCACCGTGAAAAAAAAACATGAACTTTTCAAAAGTAAAACTTTCAGAGAAATTTCCCTATATACACATAAGTCTGATTTTAGTCTGTTAGAGCAGCCTTCAGTCTATCCCAGAAACAGTCCTGCAAATTGTCATCTCCTGGATATTCTATATGCTGTTGATCTTTGATTATTCTCATGGTTGTAAGTGGCAATTTCCTTTTTGGTACCTCCTCAAGCATCAGAACACACAGCAGATCTCTTCCTGTCTTCTGTGCTTTAATCCCAGCAAAGTTCACTTCGTAAATGCACCATTTGTGTTTTAAGTAAGACTTGGACATGATGATCAGTGTCTTCTTGCTTCTTTCTATGGCATCAATGATTATGTCACTGATTTCTGCAATTGGAGAATCACGATCTCGGATATGTAGCTGTAAGCCTCTGTTGACTTCAAGTTCTTTATATATTTTCTGAACAATAAACCCGCTGTCTTCATCTGCGTATGACACATTGACATCTTTAAATTGTTTCTCTTCTGTTCCGATAGCTTGGTAACCTCCATTTCTAGACTTTGGAAGTTTTGCTTTGTATTTTGCCATGTAATACATGTAGCGCAGATTCCACCTGAATCGGTAAATTATGGCAGTAGCAGAGAGAGAAAAGACAAGCACAAGTGCTGCTGTGCTTATCACAATAATTGGTGTATAGTTATAGCACTCGTTGGCTAAGCTTTCATAAATATCTTTGGCATTGATTAAGCTAACTTTATCACGATTTTTCAGATGACAGATATATTTTTTTTTCTCTGCAAATCTCACGCTAGTTTCTGACATCCACTTCACAAAATCTAAGTTTGCACAGTCACATTTGAAGTTATTCCCATGCATGCTGACAGTTATATTTCTAGTAATTGCCTGCCGATCTAGAACTTCTCGAACTGACTTGCTAATTGTTTCCAACTGATTATCCCATATATTTAATTTTTCCAGGTTATTCATATGTGAGAGATCCACTTCAAATGTTTTCAGAAGATTATGTGCCAGGTATAAGTTTTTAAGGCTTTTCAAACCAGAAAAAATATTGGATGGGAGTGTACGTAATTTATTGTCTGAAATTGACAGGACTTTTAGCTTGCCCTGATTATGAAATAAGGTCCCATGTTTGTCCCTATTTAATGAGATGTCCAAGTAATTCAATGATAAATTCAGTGCCATTAGGTTTGGCATGTCCTGAAAAATAGATAGATCTAGGCTGTTGCAGGAATTCCAAGACAAGTCTAATCTTGTAAGGTTTTCAAAACCTCTAAAAGGCCCATACCAGGCGAATAAAATGTTCCTGTTGAGATACAGTGTTTTCAGATTATTTGGTTTTGTTAAGGTGTGGGCATAAAGTGCCAAGCGGACTTTCATGTTACTGGCATCCAGGGACCTCAAGTTTCTAGGGAGAGGTATAGGAACTCCCCTTACCCACCCAGCTATGGTTCTTTCTACCAGTTCTTCTACTGCCTTTTTATCCTCTGTTTGGTCTGTTGTTGAGGAGATTTTTTCTGTCTCTAGTTTCATGTCTTCATCTACACCTGAATGTCTTTTAACAGCATGGGAGGTTTTGGCATATTTAGTTTTGTTTTCTTGCATTTTCTTTGTTTGAAGATTTAAATCATCATGTTCACTGTCAGTCTTGTTATGTTTTAGTCTATCTTTGTTTGAATGTCTGTCTATCGAAGAAGGTTGAATATTGTCTGCAGTAGCAAGTTTGGCATGATTTACACCCAGAACTCTGTCTCTTTTAAAGCGACCTGTAGATTCCTCTCCAAAGTTTCGAAGGTAGTGATTTCTGTTTTGGTCAGAAATTACAAGCTTGCGAAGGCTACTAAAGTTATGATTAAAGAACTCTGCTATGTAGTTGTCAAGTAGTATGATATTATCTCTAATTGAGATGGTTTCAAGTGATGTTGGAATAAATTTAACAGCTTTTCTCTCAATAGTGGCAATTCTGTTAGACTCTACGTACATCTCTTTCAAATTGAGGTTTGTGTAACCCCTCAGGTTGTCTTCTTTTATTGTAACACATGATCCCAGTGTTCCATGTACTTTATTCAGTTTTAAAGTTGAGATTTGTGTTGATTCTAAACCTTTTGATATATTTAGCATACAATCAAAGGTCAACTCTTCGTTATGAGACACATCTAAAGAAAGTAAGTTTGTGAGGGGCTGAAATGTGTTGGCTTCAATCATTCGAATGTCACAGTTGGATAAGGAGATATTTGAGATTGTTGTGTTAGGAGGGAAAAACAGTGGTGTCAATTTTGGTAAAAGACACCTCGATGGTCCCCAGCTTGTTGTGAAGTTCAGTACTTCCAGTGAGCGTAAGTGTTGGAAAATGTCGCGATCTAAGTTCTTCTCAGGAATGCCATCAATAGACAGTGACTCTAGCTCCGGCAGATCTTTTAAGGCTTCAAGGTTATAGTCTTCACCTGCATAATCATTGCGAGTAAACTTCTGTTGAATGTTAAGATATAAAAGTTTGACTAATGGTTTGAAGACACCAGGTTGAAAACAGGAAGCATTGTAGCGTATGGTGTTATTTCTCAGAGACAGGTAGCGCAAGTTATGTAGTCCTTCAAAGACTCCAGTTTTGAGTTCAGTGAGATTATTATGAGAAATATTTAAGTAAGTCAGACTTTTGTAGTTGATAAACTGTTTGACATTTATGGTTTTAATGTAGTTTATACTCAAGTCCAACATGAAGGTATTGTTTGGCAAGCTGGTTGGCACTGCTGTTAAACTGACATTTCGGCAATCCACAGCTGTTTTCCTCTTGTTGAAATAAGTCTTTTCCTCACACTTGCATTTTGGCTCTCCAGGACATGCCTTTGGTCCGGAATGAGAGCTGTACATATCCCATAAATCATCTGTTTGGACTGTGCCTAGATTGGCAACCAGTAAACATGGCCATATTATAAATTCGGTCCACATTCTGGTATTCCCATAATCAGCTGTCAAAGTGCAGACTAAAAAAAAAAAGAATAAGAATAATTATAAGTCGAAGAATAGCTGAAATTTGGCAGTTAGAATACAGCTGAAATCTGAGGATGATTAAAATAGATTTTCTAGGAAACCATTCTTCATCTTTTTGTCTAAGCAAAAATAGGTCAGCAGCCTAGCTACTACTTATATCTTTTTCTTGAATATGTTTTCGACAGAAAGGATTGAATTTTCAGTGCAGTTCTGTTGGCTGCACTGATTCTAGTTTCACTGAAATATCAGTGGAATATTGTAGTAAACTATATGGAATTTCAGTCAGACTGGTGAATACCACTGATATTTTGCCATATCGCTGAAAGGACCTGGTATGATAAGGGCCATTTTTGGCCCCCATTCAAATTCTCCTAAAATTGCATGGTTTCTATTGCTTATCATTTGTGCGTATGGAAACAAACAGAAATAATATGTTTCACTTTTGTTAATTCCCAGAATAACAAGATTTCTGACATGCCTATGTTGGTTCAATAATATGAAGGAAAATTGCAAGAAAAACTGAGTTTAATACCTTTTCCTTTTAAGAAATGAGTCATTTATAATAGCTTTTGAAAGCTCTTGATAAAAGGCTTTTGCTGAAATGCTTATACGTTGGGTACCACGGCTAATTACCGGTGCACTGCACAAGGCCTGTCAAGGTACCCCACCCACTCAAGTTTGCAAGTCCAGAGACGCTAACCAAAATATTCCAACAGATCAAAATGAAACGTGTACCAAATTATTTCTTGTGTTCTAACTAAGAAAATGAATACCCACAACATATGTTTATTTTGTCTATGAGCGGAGATATGGACGTTTTTGTGTTGAGAAAACAGGGAAAATGTTCCAAACGCTGCCAGTTTGGTAACAAAAAGTTAAAAATAAACATAGAGCCCGGTCTCCAGCACATTTAATATTTTCATGGCATGTAAATATATCAAAATGATGTCAGTATATAAAATGTAAAATGTGCTGGAGGCCGGGCCCATATATTTCGAAAGCCGCAAAGGCTACCAAATTCGTCATTTTTGTCAGAATCCACTGGGGGTATGGGTATCTTCAAGATTAAAAACACAAATATTTTATGCAAGAACTGGTTGATTTTGTATTTGCTGTTACATTTAAGGTTAGAACTTTCACGGTGCTGGAAACGGCCAGTGGCCTGGTGGCCAAATGCTCCTAGTTTTTGTCTCAGGCCACCAGATATTTACAAAATATTACATTTAGTGGCCCAAATTTATCTTTCTGGCAATACAAATTGAAGGGAACTTTAGGTGGTGGATAATTTGGGCCACTGAAAGTTGGGCCTGTTCAGCTTTTGGGCCACCACATAAATTTTGCGAGTTTCCAGCACTGTTTCATATGAATGCATTTTAGTTATCTAAACAGAACTTTTGAAAAATGAGTTTTCTGGGGGCCAAATATGGGCCTTATCATACCAGGTCCTTTAGGTGAAATATTGGTGAAATTTCAGTACCATTTTCACCTGGAATTGTATGAGATGTTCATTAACCTACAGTAGCATCTCATCTCAAAGGTCTGCATTCTTTAGAGAAGTGAATAGCTCATAAAGTGAGACAAAGAAATCGAAACTAATACATACTGGCAAGAAAATTAAATATTTATTAAATATGAAGTGGAGCAGTTTAGCATTTAAAATTATTTACTGTAAAATTTCTACATATTGGGACAGTTAGGTCTGAGCAAATAGTGCAAACCCAGATCGGACTGCTCCTCAAGGAGCTCCTCAAGGAGCAGTCTTATCAGGGTTTACACTATTTGCCATCCCATTTGCATGTTTTGGACACATTACTGCACTGTAAAACCAAACTGTCCAATTTAAGGATAAGTATGGTAATTATTTTCGGTGTCCCAATATCTATAATTTTTACGGTACTTTATCAATGTTGGCTTAAGAAGTTTTTCCATCTTGCCTAGATGAGGGAATTGTCAGTAGATAATTTGAGAAATTGGTAGCTAAATTGAGATTGTTAATAACCTCCCTTTACGTAACAGTTGTATACCAGGGTTTGCCCACCTGTACGAGGAGATAAGCCACAAGCTTTAGTGAGTGGATTATCTCCCTTACAGGTAGACAAATCATGGTATAACTATTTTATACCCACAACATCATTGCAGACTTTGCATATTATGTAATACATCATGCTTAAGTTTACATTTGCTGGTAATAAAGTTTTGGTATAAAAATATTTATCATAAAAGTTTTAAAAATCTAAAAATTGGGACACAGAAGTATGTAATTGTCTTACAAATGAAATAGTTTGGTTTTACATTCAAGTAATGTGGACAAAAGATGTAAATAGAGTAGCAAACAGAATACACCCTGATCAGACTGCTCCATTAGGAGCAGTCTGATCTGGGTCTCTGCTGTTTGCTCATACTTATTTGATCTAATACTTAGAGCTTTTATGGTATTTCCCTTAGTCTTACCTGGGTGTTATCTAATGTCCTGTCCAAGATTTTTTTATTAACTGTTCTGGGCTGCATGTGTTTATGTTCAATATTTTATACTCAATGATCAACATCAACAGGAAAATAAAGCCACCTTTGATATGGAAATCTTTGAAAACCCAAGGCCACCTAAAAATAATGACTTGTTTGTTTCACTGTCTTCAGGATCTGAATGTTTCGCCTATTTGCATTATAGTTCTAAAACCAAAATGCAAAAAGTTATGAGTCTTAAGGCTATAAGCCATGAAAAATAGTAAGATATTCTTTGTGTTCAGGCAGTCAGAGCTACGGGATTACAAAACCAGAGTTGAGAGTGATCCTTAAGCTTGCAGCAAATTTTCAAAGTAATAGAAGTTTCAAGTCATGATAAGACTTTTGTACCCAGGGGTTATCTGGCCCTGACAACTTGCAGAACGGTGACATCTTTTCGGTGTTGGTGATGGGGCAGCATAAACTTTGCATCAAGTTTTCTGGTTTTCTGTTTAGTTCCTTTTTGTGACAAATTGGGCAGACTGGCGAGACACTGCATTACACAGAACTCTTGTTCTATCATTCAATAACCCATTGCATTCTGGGCCGGGTAGCGCAATCGGTAGGGCACCTGACTCGTAAGTCAGAGGTCCTGGGTTCGAATCCCGGTCTGGCCACATACTTTGGCTTCTCCTTCCGCTGATTCAAGAAGGGCAGTTGTCAGTTACTGGCGAAAGTATGTGCACTTAGTACTGGTTAACCGCTTAGGAGGTCTAAGCCTGCCCAGGAATAGTGTGGTTAGGTTAACTGACCGTCCTGACATGACCTTAGTTGTTTACCGTGGACGTTAAGCATCAAATCAACCAACCAACCAAACCCATTGCATTTTGGGTATTTTCTGTCGTCTGCTGAAATTGTCGTCTGCATCAAAAATCAGTTGGTCTAACTAACTCTTGTAGAAATGATTTCTATGCAGCTAACAGTTTGGATCCCAGATCAGGCCCCATTTTTGTGGGGCCTGATCTGAATCCAAACTTTTTGCCCAGATACCCTAAACATATCCCGAATGGAATGGGATAAGAGTAGTTTCATAGTAGAGCACCTTGATAGAGGGTTTTGATCAATTTCAGTGTGGTGAAATATGGCGTATGGCCATCCAGATGATTGAAGGAGGGTTGACACAGGGACACATGCTGCATGACACGTGTCATGTTGACACGTGTCATGCAGCATGTGTCGCTGTGTCAACCTACCTTCATGGTTCCCACGATCAGGGAAAAGTCAGGGATTTTTTTTTTTTTCAAGGTCAGGGAAAAGTCAGGGAATTTTGTAATTGATCAGTAAAATTTGAAAATTGAGCTAAAGTAGGGGAAAAATCAGGGAATTTTGTAATTACTTCTAGGTTGAGGTCTGAGTAATGAATTGTTAAAAAAAACAATAGACAATAGAAAGAATAAAAATGCAAGGCTACAGCAGTGTTCTTTGATTTTGGCTAAATTATTTATTTTCTAAATAAATACTGAGCACAACTTCTAATCAACCACTTGCTTTCCCTGGCAGCATAGCGCAATCGGTAGGGCACCTGACTTATAAGTCAGAGGTCCTGGATTCGATACCTGGTCTGGCAACATACTTTCATTTCTCCTCCCGCTGATTCAAGAAGGGCAGTTGTCAGTTACTGGTGAAAATATGTGCACTTAGTACTGGTTAACCGCTTAGGAGGTCTAAGCCTGCCCAGGAATAGTATGGTTAGGTTAACTGACCGTCCCAACATGACCATAGCAATCAATCTTTAAATATATACTAAGCACAACAGTTACTGCTAACTGACCACTTGCTTTGTCTTGAAAAGTGTCATTAGTAAATGGAATCCAGATGATTATAATTAAGTTTCGACAAAAACAGTGTTTTGGTCAGGAAAAACGGACTTTGGTCAGGGAAAAGTCAGGGAACTTTGTTTTGACAGCTTTGTGGGAACCCTGAGTCCTTAAGAAATTTGCTGTGGCCTGAACTGGTTTCTCTTATTGATAAGGATGTTAAATGGTATGTTATCTTTAAGATACTAAGTAATCTTCCTGGTTTTCTGTTAATCAATGGTTTGCATGCACATGATAAGGTATATATTATGCCTGTAGGGTTTTTCTACCCTTTTTATCCCCCGACCGAAAGGTTCGGGGGATATAGCGATGAGCCTGGCGTCCGTGGTTCGGGGGATATAGCGATGAGCCTGGTGTCCGTCCGTCCGTCCGTCTGTCCGTCCGTCCGCCCGTAAACACTTTCTTGTCCGCTCTATATCTTGAATACCCTTTGGAATATTTTCATGATACCTCACAGTTATGTAGAACAGGTCATGATGATGTGTCGCGTACAAGAATGGTAACTCTTGCTATTGTACTTTTTTAATTATCTCCCCTTTGGTGATTTTTTGGCAGATTTGTGTCCGCTCTGTAACTTGAATACCCTTTGGAATATTTTCATGATACTTCACAGAAATGTAGAACAGGTCATGACGATGTGTCGCGAGAAAGAATGACAACTCTTGCTTTCTTACTTTTTGAGTTATTTCCCCTTGATAGTTTTAGGTGTGATTTTTTGGCAGATTCGTGTCCGCTCTATAACTAGAATACCCTTTGGAATATTCTCATGATACTTCACAGATATGTAGAACAGGTCATGACGGTGTGTCGCGAGAAAGAATGACAACTCTTGCTTTCTTACTTTTTGAGTTATTTCCCCTTGATCATTTTAGGTATGATTTCGTGTCCGCTCAATAACTTGAATACCTTTTGGAATATTTTCATGATACTTCACAGATATGTAGAACAGGTCATGACGATGTGTCGCGAACAAGAATGACAACTCCTGCTTTCTTACTTTTTGAGTTATTTCCCCTTGATGGTTTTAGGTCTGATTTCGTGTCCGCTCTATAACTTGAATACCTTTTGGAATATTTTCATGATACTTCACAGATATGTAGAACAGGTCATGATGATGTGTCGCGAATAATAATGACAACTCTTGCTTTCTTACTTTTGGAGTTATTTCCCTTTGATGATTTTAGGTGTCCGCTCCATAGCTTGAATACCTTTTGAAATATTTTCATGATACTTCACAGATATGCAGAACAGGTCATGACAATTTGTCTCATACATGAATGATAACTCTTGCTTTTAGACTCAGTGAATTATTTCCCTTTTGTAGTTTGAGCTGCTGTTTGAGTCTCTGCTCCATAACTGTATAACCCTGGCCAGCTCCAGAATTTGAATAACCGTGTACCTTTTAGAATATTGATGATCATGCTGTGATATCTTATCAGTGTTCCTAACTATCTCTTACCCCTCCACATTCCCGTGACCCCTCCCGCACCCCCCCCCCCCCCCCCCCCCAAAAAAAAAAAAAAAAAATTTCCAGATTTGGATTCTTTGTCCAAATTCACTTACTAGAGAGCTCAAAATTAGATTTGTAGGGCTTGTACTTTAGAAGTTATTCTCACATTTTGAAAGTTGAATGTATCGTATGCTATACATTTGTGTATATGGTTGCTGTTTGAGATATTACCTCTTTTTAGCAGTCAAGCATACTGTTTTAGTCTGAGTGTTAGATAATCATGCATCTGTTAACAGTTAATGTCAATCAGAAGCATAAAAGAACGACAATATATAGTGTTCACAAAAAGTAGGGGATATTAAGCTATTAAAAATTGTATAAATTAGAAAAAATACCAATTCCATCTGAAACGGCAAGTTTCCACCAGACAAATATTCGATAAGTCATTTTGCATTACAATTTTAATGGTATATCCTGTCACGTGATCTGCGTGTCATTCGTTTTAGACAGGGGGTCGACACCCAAATTTCACACGAATCTGGTGTGGAAACAGATTGTTTTCAGATTACAAAATGTACACCGAAACACTCGTCATGCTTCATTTAACAAACTGATAATTGGTCTTACACACCGTTTCATCAAAATAAAGAGTGCAAGCCATAAACGTCTAAATTTTTCGGTAACTCGATGCACCTGTACGAATTTTGTTTTCTGGTTCTCTTCCTGAAATGGCAGTTTTGAAGAAGAAAAAAAAATCTTTTACCATGCAAAACTTAAAAGTGCATAAAAAGGTTAGCTTATTTGAAGAATTTGAATAAATTTGTGTTCGAATTTACCACATTTTAGTCCTGACCCCCTGTCTAAAACAAATTGTATGCAGATCTAGTGACAGGATATATGGTCCAAACTTTCATGAAAAGTATCTTAACAGATATTTATCTTATCAATACTTAGCGTTTCATATGGATATCTTATTTGTTGTAGATGCTACAATTTTTCATACCTGAATATCCCCTACTTTTTGTGAACCGTATATTACTAATATGTGTTTTGAAGTGCACCCTTTTTACCAAGGCCCATGGGGGTCTTCGGTCGGGGGATTTGCCATCTCCTCTGATGGCTATTTTTTACAAAAGGAAACAAGTTTTGTGACTTTCTGTTTGCTTCCTGGATTGAGAATTCTGTCAAAAATGGGGTCTACTCTAAAAGTAGATTGGGAGCAAATCATTTCCTTTCTTTAGGAGATTTAGCCCCCAGTGAAATTGGAGAGCAATTTTTTTTTGATAAAAATTATGTCGCCTGGAAGGATTACTGTTCACTTTAATATGGTTATATTTAGCTTGGCCATGTTGTTAAAAACTAACATTGTTAGTTAATGAGATGTTAACTTTCAAACATATTTTATGCAAAAACGCTGCCAATTTTTTGCCAAAAAAATGTGAAAAGCTTTTGCAGTGTAAGTTTTTCTTATTTTTTCAGCAAAAAATAGTAGTGCATTTGCTTTTAACACTTTAAGCACCAGTGACGAAAATAGCATAATTTGCAAACAGCGTAGATCCTGATGAGGCGGCTCATAATGAGCCGCCTCATTAGGATCTACACTGTTTGCACTCTAGTCTTTGAATTCTCAATTTGAAATGTCTTGGAGAAGACATTTTTTTAAATTTTGCAGACGTTAATTTTGTTGTCTGCTTTTTGGTGTTTAAAGAGTTAAGTGTATTAGAAGACTGAATGAATCCTTGACTAACAACTTGGTTAAGCTAACCATGCTTTGAACAACTGGGCCCTGATGGGCATCAAGGTCAATCACAAAATACACAGTTCCGAGCCACACACAGAATGTCACTCAAAGTCACCTTATAGTATATAACTGGCCAATGCAATGACAACTTGGCACATGACATAGTCCCAAAAACAAAATCGCACATGTTCAATGTCTCCTATAAGTCGATCTGTGATTTTATCTTACACTTAATGGAACGATGTTTACCTATTTAAAGCAGGCGTGGTTTTTGGAACTCTCTATTGATAGATGAGGTTGCTACTGAATGCTGAGCAAATTCTTCCCTTTTAAAGTTGATTCCTACTGAAATGGAGGAAAAATAATAGAGTTGCCTCCCCTGTAAGTATGCTCATTCACCTTAATACTGTGGTTGATTTACTACACTTTAGTCTCTAAATAACACCCCCCTTTCGTAAAATGCAACACCCCCGGGGCATTCAATAGGATTTATACGGTATATTCTTTTATCTTGATTATGAAATAAAGTAAGGAAGGATAAGCATGCAGATAAAAAAAAATAACAAGGAAGGAAAAAGGAAGGAAAAACAGATAATATTGTAGATAGCTGGGTCAGGTCATGAGAAACTATTCTTTAAGGTGTAAGGGTACTTATAGATGACAAGATGACAAAGTCCTTCCCTAGATGACAAAGTCCTTCCAAAATGGTGTCTACCCTTAAGGGAGCAAATTCTTTCCTTAAAGAGTTGACCCCTGACGTCTGTACAGCAACAACGCAACATTGTTCAAAACATCCATGATGTTTGGACAATGTCGGATAGACGCTCTGACCCCGGGGGTCACTGGGTTACATCAGTCTTTTAAGGTGAATGGGTACACTTTCAGGGGAAGCAACTTTGTCATTTTCATTTTGTTTCCCTTCTCAAGAGGAGTATATTCTTACAGGAAAAAGTGTGTTTCTCGAGAAGAAAATTCTTCCCTTGAAGTGTAGACCCATTTTGGTAGAGCTATGCCATGGAAGAAATTAAAAAGGCAGTCACAAAATTGTTTCCGAGAAAATCATGGAGGTGTACTGATACACCTCAAGGTGTCTTGATACCATATTAATCCTAATTAACTCTCCTGTTCTATTAACTGCTTCTTTTGGAAAATAATGTCACATTAACTTGCATGAATCCCTGTTTACTTCTCTGGATGAGGTAGCTCCTTGAAGTAGGGTCTACTCTAAAGGATAGAATTAATTCTTTCCTTTAAGAGTTGACCCGTACTGAGAAGGGAGGCAACAAAATAGAGTTGCTTCCCCTGTAAGCATTCCCATTCTCAGTAATACCGTTTATTAAAGATATTTTGGCAGTGACTGATTTACTGTACATTAAGCTCTAAATAATGCTCCCCCCCCCCCCCCCCCCCCCCTGTCATAAAATGCAATGCCCCAGTGGTGTTTAATAGGATTAATACAGTATATAGAGTAATTAAGAAATTTTACCTTGATTTTCTTTCAGGAAATTCCTCCAAGGCTGTCTCCAGCAGTTTCGGAAAGGGTCCTACAGTTACAGTCGGGCTGCCAGAAGCTGCGTGACCAAGGTTATTCTTTCACAGGGGTCCCGCGATCACAGTTAAAACACCTCATCGTAAATGACGAACATAAAATCATGTATTGCTACATTCCAAAGGTGGCGTGCACAAATTTAAAAAGAGTGTTTCTTTTATTGACAGGTGAAATGAACGAAACGGAGCCACTGAAACTGAAATCCAGTGATGTTCATTTAACATACACAAAATACCTCACATTTCTTAACACATATTCTGAAGAAGATATCATATACAAGATACAAAATTATAGGAAAGTTATATTTGTTCGGGAACCATTAGAACGGTTGTTATCAGCATACAGGAACAAGTTTAGACAGAAAGGAGGAGTTTATTTCCAAGAGCGATTCGGACGAAAAATTATCAGACTTTTCCGTGAAAATCCAACTGGAGAATCTCTTGATCATGGTCATGATGTCACATTCAGTGAATTTGTTCAATTTTTACTTGACCCAGACACCGAACCAAATGGTTTTAATGAACACTGGGCCCCTATGTCTAGTCTCTGCCACCCCTGTCATATATCATATGATTTCATTGGAAAATATGAATCATTAGACGATGATGTGTCACTGCTATTGAAAGAGATGTCAGTTTACGATCAAATAAATTTTCCAGAAAGAGGTGATACGTATAAGACCGAACGGACAGAAGATACGATGTTGGAACATTTTCAGACCATACCATCTCAGTATTTGTCGGATATCTGGAAATTGTATCTCCAAGATTACATTTTATTCGGTTATCCGTATCCACAAGTAATAAGAAAATTGTTGAATGGTCAGTAAAACAAATGAGTCTCTAGTCTTCCATTTACCATAAAAGTTCTAGAAATTGGGCAACTGAAATAATTACCGTAACTGTCCTAAACATTGAACAGTTTGGGTTTTCAATGCACTCAGCAGTAATGCATCTAAAAGATGCAGATTGAGCGGCAAATAGTGTAGACCCTGATCAGACTGTCTGATCTGGCTCTGCACTGTTTGCTCAGACCTATCTGTCCTAATATCTAGAATTTTTATGGCAGTCACCATAATAAAAGTATACTATGATATCCCTATATACTAACCCTTAATGCGCCAAAAAGCAGACGACAAAATTTACATCTGCAGAAATTTCAAAAAAAGTTTTGTCCAAGCTGTATCATATTGAGAATTCAAAGACTATAGGGCAAACAGTGTAGATCCAGATGAGGTGGCTCATTATGAGCCACCTTATCTGGATCTACACCGTTTGCAAATCCAACAATTTTTCATTTTTGGCGCTTTAAGGGCTAAAACACCTTTAGGTGAATATGGGCTTACCTTCCTGTTTTACCCAGTGTTTACAAAGGCAGACAACTACTGTGACTTCCTGTATGTCTTCTGGTCCAAAAAATATTTCCAAAATGTGTCAACTCTTGGAAGAAAGAATTTACTTGTAGAGGAGCAAATTATGTTCTGAAAAGTTGATTCCCATTAAGAAGGTCCCCTGAAGGTGTTCCCAGTCGCATTAACCAAGTACAGTCGAACCTGTGCTTACGGTCACCTCCGAATAACGGTCTCCTGTACACAACGGTCAGTTTGGATTCCTCCCGTCGAATTTCCTGGTTAAATTACCTGGGAATAGCGGTCCACTGCGAACTACGGTCAACGGTCATCCGAATCCGTCCCGAGACGCACTTTCTCTGAACAACGGTCAGTCCATGTGTAAAAACACAGTTTCACTTTCAGAGACACGTGTTTGTGTACTTTGCCTAATCTATTTTTAGCACTGGACTGGTTATCGATTTTCGGGTGCAGTATAATTTATGTAACAAAGTGTATTCTACGCAATTTAATAGCGCATAATGCGTTTGATTCTATAAGTGTTAATTTCTGAAAGGTAATTAAGGTCAGTTTTATTCGGCTAATCATGTCTTATACAGTATGCTCAGTCAACCGATAATTAATCATCTGTATAGATGGATGGATGACTTGCGATTTTACGTCCTTTTCAACAGTATTTCAGTCATATCAGGACGATGGACGGATGATAATGAAAGGCTGTGTGCAATGGAACCCCGTTTACGATGGAAAGAACTCCGCCTCTGGCGGGGCTCGAACCTGCAACCGCTAGATCAGTAAGCCAGCGCTTAACCCACTGAGCTACCGGGGCTCAATCGCACGTATCGCCGAAAGGTCGTGTGCGTCAACCGTGAAAGCCAAAATCCTTTTACCGATACGTGTCTGTGTTTTGAAAACAAATTATTATAGAATTTAAACCTATATCAACAATAATATTTCGGAGTATTTTAATGGCATATATGCACTTTGAATATTGATTTCGCGCACGTGCAAAAAACGCGGGAAAATATTATCGCTTGCCTGCAACAAAAGCGCGCGAAAAAAATCTCCGACGAAGTTTACTTTTATCTGTCAATCGATCAAAATCGTGAAATTATTGAATCTTTGAACAAAGGCCACCTGTAAACAACGGCCAATTTTCTTTTTTCCTATGGCTGGCCTTTGTTCACAGGTTTGACTGTACTGAAATTATCTAAAACTTTGAACAGGTTGATTTTGCCTAGTGTCCATATTACTGACATACAGCTGAAAAATGGGCCTACAGAGACAAGTGATGCTGAAAAACTGGGCCCAGTTGTTCTAAGCATCATTGGCTTAACTAAGTCCCTAGCCTTGAATTCGTTATGTTTTACAGTACTCACAAAACAATTTGCAGTAAAAATTTTGCTGAAAAATTGTGAGGAGCTTTTGCACTGCAGCTTTTCAGTACTTTGTACTTTGTTAAGTTGTGTCAGTGAGGGTTTTCCTATTATATTGTATTTGTATGGATTTACTTCCTATGAACCATTATATAAGATTATTCAATCCATTTACTTCCTGTAAAATATAAGATTATTTAATCCACTTATCTTCAGGAACATATTCGACAATAAGAATGGGTTTTCCAACCAGTTTGCAAATTGATTGGTTGATTTTACTATGATAAGCTGCTGAAACTGGAGTAGGAAAACATTCTAAACCGAAACTGGAGTAACGATTGTTTGCATAGGGAAGTCTAACTCTTTAATGCCTAGGGTCATATTAAAGGGACCTTTCAAAACTGCATAAACCAAGGTCAGCGCCATAGGACAAGGCTTCTGACGTGAACTACCCTAAGGTGCCTAGGTACTGGGACACCTAAAACCATTAATTTTCCATTTGTACCAAATGGAAAATCAATGGTTTTTAGGTGTCCCAATATTTAAGCACACTAGGGTACAAGGATTTTTGAAAAACAAAATTATGATTAATAAATATCAAATCAGACATCACTGATACTGGAAATGAACTATTAAGTAAATGAGTCCACTGGGCATTACCCTATTTTAAGACAGGGGTTTTTCCCTTCCAAAACAATCCAAATATCTAGATTCATCTTTTAAGATTCAGAGCTCTAGATAAGAGGGAGTATTAGATGATAATTAAGGATAAATTTTCTTATTTCTTATCGAAATCATATGTTGTGACCTCTCATCTGAATCATCTCATTGAGGCGGTGCAGATGAGGGGTCACCACAGATGGTTTTATGCAGAATCAACAAAAATTATCCCTAATTATCAGCAAATACTGCCTCTTATCTAGAGCTTTGACTTAGATGGATCTAGATATTTGGATTGTTGTGTTGTTGTTTCTTTTTGTCCACGGCAAACAGCTATGGTCATGTCTGAATGGTCAATTAACCTAACAACACTATTCCTGGACAGGCTTTGACCTCCTAAGCGGTTAACCAGTACTAAGGGCACATACTTTTGCCAGTAATTGACAACTGCCTTTCTTGATTCAGTGGAAGAGGAAGAATTAATCTCCGAGAAATTAAGTGGCCTGACCATTTATCGAACCCACGACTTGTGGCTCTTGAGTCAGATGTGCTACAGACTGTGCTATGTGGCCCAGTGATAAAATTGTTTTGGAAGAGATAACTCATCTTAAAGCTGAATTACTTGGGGTAAATTTTGGAAGGGTAAACACTGTCTTATAATAACTGAATAAATATGGTATTAAGTTAACTACCCAGCCTGGAACTAGAACTGGAGCCTGGAACTAGAACTGGATAAACTTGCTAACAGTGTAGGTCCAGACCAGTTGTGCACACATAAGGTCTATAGGAACTTATCCATGGTTTGGCCATTTTTATCCCTCAATCGAAAGTTTCGGGGGATGTAACGATGAGCCTGGTGTCCTACAACATGAACCTTCTAAACTGTATAAACCCAGATCAGACATTACAGATTTGACCAGGACTACTGGGATATTTGAAAAAAAATTAATCAAATATAAGAAACATCAAATCAGACATCGTAAATGAAGTCACATCAGACCCCTCATTAGAACTGTCTCAAGATGGTTGTAATGAGGGGTCATAACATATGTTTTCATTGAGAAATGAGAACAAGAAATGTTACAATATGTAACAAATGCCCCTGAAGGCCCCTTTAAAGCTTTTCTTTTTTTAAAATGGTGAAAACACATGGAGGTGTACCCATACACCTTTTAAGTTATTATGTGATGAGGAAGCATGAATTTAGGGAAGCTGTTTGGTCCTACAATATCAGTGCTCCAATTAAGAATCGATAATAAAAACATAAGTTGTGACCCCTCATTAGAACTGTCTAACCGAGTGTTCTGAGTGGTCACAGCCTACCGTATGTTTTCATTGAGAAATATAGAAAATTATCCCAAAATTATTCTAGTTACCCCTTCCTATTTGGAGCACTGAATTATATCATGTATTTTTGTTTTGTTTCATTTTATGCTGCCAAATGAACCTTGCCAATTTTTATGATCTGATTTTATATGAATTGTTTTGTTATATTATGTATTGCATTTGCCATGTAGTAATCAAAAAATATGTTAACATAATTTACTTTGGTAATCAAAATAGCCATATTATATTGTATAATAGTTTCATCCATTCTTGAAATCCTGTATTATATATTTTGTTATTACTAAAATATTTACTATTTTACTATCATTCACCTCTCTGAAGCCATGCCTTCTTTATAAACAGGTATGCATTTCTTCATTAACTGTAAGGTACAATCACAGACTTATTGTGGGACATTCAACATGTGTGATTTTATTTGTGGGACTATGACACATGGCTAAGTTGTCATTGCATTGGTCATATACACTTTCAGGTGACTTTTAAGTGACTTTCTAAATGTCACTCAAAAGCATTGCATTGGTCATATACACTTTCAGATGACTTTTAAGTGACTTTCTGAATGTCAGTCAAACGCATTGCATCGGTGATATACACTTTCAGGTGACTCTCTAAATGTCACTTAAAAGCATTGCATCAGTCATATACACTTTCAGGTGACTTTTAAGTGACTTTCTAAATGTCACTTAAAAGCATCGCACTGGTCCTATACACTTTCAGGTGACTTTTAAGTGATATTCTGAATGTCACTTAAAAGTCACCTGAAAGTGGTCATATACACTTTCAGTGACTTTTAAGTGACATTCTGAATGTCACTTAAAAGTCACCTGAAAGTGTATAAGACCAATGCAACGTGAATGATTCTGGGTGTGGCTTGGAAAGTTGTATTATATACATGATTGGCATGAAAAGGGGCATAAAGCAATGTACATACTGTGAATACTCAAATCAGCCTGCACAGCTACACAGATGGACCAATCTTCACTTTCCATGTTAGATTCCTGATGATTCATAGATTGTATGCCTGAGCAGGAAAGGCTGATCAGACTCCACAGATGCATAGGCTTATCTTAGGTTTCCAGTATGCACAGCTGAACGTTATCTTTTAACATTATGCCAACATATATTTGTACATAGATCCCTTTATCTGTTGTAACTGTCCTCTTTAAATTTGGGCAAGTAAACAAAGGTGGAATCTGACATAATCTGATCAAAAGGGGACAAAGGTGGTGGAGTTCTGACATGAACTGTTCAGGAAAAATGAACAAAGTTTGAATCTGACATAATGATGTAATCTGATCAGAGGGTGAGGAAGTGGAAGATGAGGGAGATTTAAGGGTGGTATGGGGGAGGTCCTGATATAAGGGACTAACTCAAAGTGATCAAGGGTGGGATCTGACATTGATCAAAGGGGGAATCACAAAGAGATTAAGGAAAAAATCACAGAGATTGAGGGAGAAATCACAAAGAGATTGAGGGAGAAATTACGAAGAGATTGAGGGAGAAATCATGATACTCTTAAGAATTTGACAGGCTCTTTGTTGCACATGTCTCACACACCGTCTACGTCTGCCTTATGAAAAATGTTATTAGCAATCAATTGCCATATTTTTCCTAAACTTTCAGACTTCACCACCATTTCTTTACTGAATTCATAAAAGAAGTCTACCTCTCCTATCAGGGGGTGTTGAAAGTGAATGGGTACTTTTCCAGGGGAAACAACTCCATCACTTTCTTTTAAACCTCCCTTCTCAAAGGGGGTAACTCTTTAAGGAAAGACTTTGCTCCCTTAGGAGCAAATTCTTTCCTTTAAGAGTAGACCCAAGTTTGAAATGGCTATATTGTCCAGGGAAGCAAACAGGAAGTCAAATAGTAGTTTCCCTTTGTGAAAACTGTGAAAAAAAACATCAACATGGAGGTGTACCCATTCACCTTAAAGGTGGGCAAACAGTGCAGACCCTTAACATATTGTTCCATAAAAGCAGTCTGATCTGGGTATGCACTGTTTGTTAAGACAGGCTGTTTGAATTTTTATAATAAAAAAATTAGTAGTTTTGCTGCTTTCTAAGATAATATGTAGATACAGTATCGGATTAAACCCTTTGTTGACTGGTGGACTAGTCCATCCTTATTTAATGGATGAGTCCATTTCTACTTTTAGGGGCTTCTGGTGAATGCATCCTCCCAGTCTGATCAGAGTCTTCACTGTGCGCTTATAGGGTAGCTAAGGGTCTAAGCTAGCTCCAAGGGGACAGCGAAGACTGATCAGACTGGGCAGATGCCCAGGCTGATCCGAGTCTTTGCTGAGCGCACATGCCACTTTGTTGGTTTTCTGGTGTCACAGCTCAAATGTACAATGAGCAAATTTTAAATGAGCTTCCCTGCTTGAAAAGGTGTCTACTGGCATGTTGAGCTGTCCAGAGTCAGATCAGCATGAGCATTTGGGTGGATTCCAGTCCTCATTTTAATGCACTTACAAATATAATGGGAAGTCTGATGGGATGACATCAAAAATTTGCGACAGTATATTCTGCTATATACTGTCGAAAACCCAATATCAAGCTTTTACAGGCGGGTAAAATCGGACATACAACTGCAAACAGCGAAAATTCAGATGAGACGGCTCATGATGAGCCGTCTCATCAGGATTTTCTCTGTTTGGCCAGTTAATTTTTCTTTTAGTTCCAAACAACTGACATATAAAGGAAACAATGTCAGTGTCCGAAATTACCACTGTCCGAAGTTACCTGACTCTCCCCTATTTGGAAAAGTTGGAGATTTATCCTTTCAAATTAACAACATCAACTTTGATCAGACTGTATAGGCAAATGCACAGTCTGATCTCCGTTTATACTGTTAAAACATGCTGTAACTGTAAGACAAATTTTCTAGAGTTGTGGATAAAGTTTAATTAAAAATAGTATTACAATATAATGTACCATGTTATTTTAGCTTACAGGAAACAAATCCTTTGAAAATCATGTTTTTATGGTGCATGCTACAAAATAATCTTAACAAATAGATCTCATTACTTTATTTTCATTATTATATTAATATAATTCTTTCTTGAGTTGCGTTTCTGTTTATATTTCCTACCAAACAAAGGCATTTTCACACTCTTCAGTAGTGAAACTGTTAAAAATGCAAATGAGCAAATGAGCCATGACACGAGAAAACCAACAAAGTGGTGCAGCCAGCAAAGACTCAGATCAGTCTGGGCATCCGCCCAGTCTGATCAGAGTCTTCGCTGTCCACATGAAGGTAGCTCAGACTCTCAGCTACCCTTTAAGCATGAGTGAAGAGTTTGATCAGACTTGGTGGATGCCCAGGCTGATCTGAGACTGTGCTATGCACACAACCACTTTGTAGGTTTTCTCATGTCACCACTCAAGTCATTTCACCATGATGGTAATCATCAACTTAAAGCTGGCCCATAATTATGTTACCGTTACTCCTTGTTTGTCATGGATGCTTTATGGAGCATGAGCACCATAGGAACACTTTTTCAGCTGCAATGTGGGCCACTGCTTTTAGCTCAGTTTTCCACGAGACTTCTTTGAAAGGCTCTGTGGGCACACAACAGTGATACGTCATCATCAAAGTTACAACCTTCTTTCAGTTAGGGGATAACAACCCAAAATTGTTGTTTGGGGAGGTAAATTGTTGATTTTATGGTAGGAGATTTTGTTTTACAGCGATGCGCCAGCAGAACCATTAAATTGCTATCTGGGACCATAAAACCGATGATTTACCTCACCAAATGACAATTTTCAATACAGTTATTCCCATTCTAATGCACTTTTCACATATTCACATAAGTACATTCAAAGTACAATTTTCATGGAAAGGATTTGGTCGAAAGCTCATAGCTTGTATAGACCATTTCTTAATAAATCAATAAAATATTGTTTAAACCAAACTGTGCCACTTTGCACCCATAGCAAACGCTTGTGTCGACGTAAAACAAGACACCAACCAATGAGAAGCCATGTTACATAATGACGTCAGGTTTCCCACAGTATATTGCAGGATATATTGTGGCAGATTTTTTAGCTCGCCTGAACAAAAGTTCAGGAAGAGCTATTGTTATCACCTTGGTGTCGGCGTCAGCATCCGCGTCAGCGTCCGCCTCAGCGTCGGCGTCCGGATTGGATGTTTTGGTTAAAGTTTTTTAAAGACCTGTATCTCCTTAACCCATGGATGGATTCTTTTGATACTTACTCTGTAGTTAGATATTGGTCCAAAGTTTAACAGGGTGCCACCCCCACCCCACTCCGTGACCTTGATGTCAAGGTCATGGACTTAGAAAATTGGGAGTTTTTTTGGACTGGATGTTTTGGTTAAAGTTTTATAAAGCCCAATATCTCCCTAACCCATGGATGGATTTCTTTGACACTTGCACTGTACTTAGATATTGGTCCAAAGTTTTCCAAGGTACTACCCCCACCCCCCTCAGTGACCTTGATGTTAAGGTCATGAACTTAGAAAATTGTCTTTTTATTGACTGGATGTTTTGGTTAAAAAATTTTTAAAGACACATATCTCCTGAATTCACAGATGAATTCTTTTTATATTTGCACTGTAGTTAGATAATAGTCCAAAGTTTCACATAGTACTTCTCCGACCCCCCCCTCAATGACCTTGATGTCAAGGTCAGGGACTTAGGAAATTTGGTCTTTATTAAAGTTTTCTAATTGCGTACTGATTCATAATGCTTTGCAGAGATTTAATTTACACTTGAACTGATGTTAGACACTGTTTTGAGTTTTTACAAAACACCATATACTTACCCCACTGGATAACCTTGAAGTCAAGGTCATCAACTTCTTTGAATTTTGACTTAAAGATTTGGTAAAGTTTTATATTTATGAAGACATAATTTCACAGTGCCACGATGAACTCAGTTGATACTAATACTTGGACTGATGTTAGATAATGGTTCAAGGTTTTCATACATCCAAGCCGCTGCAGCCCCCCACCCCCACCCCTTAGTTCTTTGACCTCAAGCTTATGGACTTTGACATTTCATGTGGATTTTTTTAATTTTAATTTCATTTTAAGACTTATTTCTGAGATAGCTTTTGTTTATAAACGTGTTGTCATTATGGACATGCTTGTCTGAAGTTTTATGCTTAGTAGTTCACACCACCATAACAACTGTGTGATGGGCAAGCACCTATTCAGGCGAGCTATGCTGTCAGGCGACAGCTCTTGTTGTTATCCATATTAGACGCCGCGTTACATACCTAAGTGTATTAGAATGTTGTATGCCTGTTTGGTGGTTGTATGCCATTCATGCTAAGATGAAATAACAGGATTTAGAATTGCACTAGTCAGGAGATTCATGGATACCAGTGAAAAGAAAGTCTCATAATCTAAAATGATTTACAGAGTGTTATTACTGGCAACTGGACAAGGAAAATACACAAGAATATCACTTGAAACCTCATTTATTGCATAATTAAGAGCAGCTATAAATTTATAATTGGTAACAAATGCTTGAAAAGGGACATTTATTTGAGCTTTGTTATAAAAGCACCTTCACATACAACCCTAAACAAGCACTTTATGATAATATCTGTTTTATGAGTAATCATAGGTATGGTACCTTGTGTGGATAAAACCCTAGCCATGGTTTGGCTGCCATATAGCTTCCACAAGGGAAACAACTTTAGCCAAATAATTTTTGCTTTGCTGATAGGTGAATTCTTAAAGGAACTACCCTCAAAGAAAAAAACAAAGTTCTCTCAAGAATTTTAACAGTAGGTCACATGCAGAAAGTAGGCAGTTTTCCAATGTGAGAGTGATCTCCCTTGGCCATGGCAGGCATATTATGTGAGCTAGGTATACATAGACCAGACTGCATATTTTTAGCTCACCTGTCAAGGTGAGCTTATAGTATAGACTTGGTCCGTCGTCCGTCGTCATCGTCGGCGTCGGCGTCCACAATTTTAAACATCTTCTCCGAAACCACTGGGTGGATTGAAGCCAAATTTCATATGGAGCCTTAACAGGATGGGGGAACGAAAGTTTATATATTTGATCCAGGTCACATGACCAAGATGGCCGCCACGCCCATATATGGTATAAACCCTTCAAAAATCTTCTTCTCCAGAACCAAAAGGCCTATGACCTTGAAACTTGGTATGTAGCATCGGGCATGCGGGCCCATCATAATTTATATAAATCATGACCTTGTGATGACCTTGACCTAATTTATGACATGGTCAAGTTTGGTACGTTAGGCTTTTATATGGGAAAACGCTTAAACGGTGGATTTCTCAGAAACTATTTAAGTCTAAGGTACAATACTTGGTATACATGGTTGACTAAATGACCAGATGAAGATATTATGTCACTAAAGGTCAAGGTCATTCCGTCGGACCATCCGTCGTCAAGATTTTCAAACATCTTCTCCTCTGAAACCACTGGGCCGATTGAAGCCAAATTTCATATGGAGTCTCAGTGGGATGGGGGAACGAAAGTTTATATATTTGGTCCAGGTCACATGACCAAGATGGCCGCCATGCCCATATTTGGTAAAAACCCTTCAAAAATCTTGTTCTCCAGAACCAAAAGGCCTATGACCTTGAAACTTGGTGTGTAGCATCGGGCATGCGGGCCCATCATATTTTATACAAATCATGACCTTGCGTTGACCTTGACCTAATTTACGGCATGGTCAACTTTGGTACGTTAGGCTTTTATATTGGAAAACTCTTAAACAGTGGATTTCTCAGAAACTATTTAAGTCTAAGGTACAATACTTGGTATATATGGTCGACTAAATGACCAGATGAAGATATTATGTCACTAAAGGTCAAGGTCATTCCGTCGGACCATCCGTCGTCAAGATTTTCAAACATCTTCTCCTCTGAAACCACTAGGCCGGTTGAAGCCAAATTTCATATGGAGTCTCAGTGGGATGGGGGAACGAAAGTTTATATATTTGGTCCAGGTCACATGACCAAGATGGCCGCCATGCCCATATATGGTAAAAACCCTTCAAAAATCTTCTTTTCCAGAACCAAAAGGCCTATGACCTTGAAACTTGGTGTGTAGCATCGGGCATGCGGGCCCATCATATTTTATACAAATCATGATCTTGCGTTGACCTTGACCTAATTTACGGGATGGTCAGCTTTGGTACGTTAGGCTTTTATATGGGAAAACGCTCAAACAGTGGATTTCTCAGAAACTATTTAAGTATTAGGTACAATATTTGGTATACATGGTCGACTAAATGACCAGATGAAGATATTATGTCACTAAAGGTCAAGGTCATTCCGTCGGACCATCCGTCGTCAAAATTTTCAAACATCTTCTCCTCTGAAACCACTGGGCCGATTGAAGCCAAATTTCATATGGATTCTCAGTGGGTTGGGGGAACGAAAGTTTATACCCGGGGTCTGGGTCACATGACCAAGATGGCCACCATGCCCATATATGGTAAAAACCCTTCGAAAATCTTCTTCTCTAGAACCAAAAGGCCTATGACCTTGAAACTTGGTATGTAGCATTGGGCATGCTGGCCCATCATAGTTTATACAAATGATGACCATGTGTTGACCTTGATGTTAGGCTTTTATATGGGAAAACGCTTATACAGTGGATTTCTCAGAAACTATTTAAGTCTTCGGTACAATACATGGTATATATGGTCAACTAAATGACCAGATGAAGATATTATGTCACTGAAAGGTCAAGGTCATTTTGTCGGTCTGTCCGTCATCAAGATTTTCAAAACATCTACTCCTCTGAAACCACTGGTCTGATTGAAGCGAAATTTCATATGGAGTAATTTGAGCATGCATATACTGGCAGGTGAGCGATCGTTGCCCTTGGGCGACTTGTACACCTGCACTGTCTGGTCAAGAGCATGTGAAGTCTACACAGACATAAATGAACCTCAGAATGACAAAACCAACAAAGTTGCATGTGCTCCAAGAGAAGACTCAGGCCAGCCTGGACATTCGTCCAGCCTGATCAGAGTCTTCTCTGTCCGCATGGAGCTACCTTAGACCCTTAGCTACCCAGTAAGCATACAGCAAAGACTCTGATCAGACTGGGCGGATGCCCAGGCTGATCTGAGTCTTTGCTGGGTGCACATTCCACTTTGTTGGTTTTGTCATGCAACGGCTTAAATAGACCTTAATTTCAAAAAAAAAAATCTCAGGTACACTGTGTCTTGGCTGTCAGTGCATCGTTACAAAACCGGGCTAAACCAGAAAAAAGTTTGTTGCCACAAGCTTGTCAGAAAAATTATAATACTTATAGCACACTACTGCTTGTCGCCGAGGAAACAAAAACTGAACTGCACATCCCTGACCAGACTGCACATAATTACGGGCAGCTTGGTGAGAGTTGTTTTCATCCAAAGATAGATATGTAGGTCTTGTGGTAACACTAATTTTCTGATACCAACAGTTTTCTTATATCTCAAATCAGATTTAACAGCATATGCAGGCATTTTAATAATACTAGTTTTCATTAAGTAGTAATTAAGTGTAAACAATATATGTATTTGCACTAACAGCAAGTATAAGCAATTATACTTAGCAAAAACATTAAGTGTAAACAAGTATACAGTAAGCACTAAAACTGCATGTACTGAGGTGTGTGGGTAAATCTCCACATACATTAAGGCATATGGATGAGTACACTTTTAGGGGGAGCAACTCTGCCATTTTCATTTATGCTTCCCTTCTCAATGGCGGTCAACTCTTAAAAGATAGAATTTGCTCCTTCAGGAGCAAATTTTTTCCTTTAAGATATGATCCTTTCTGGAAAGGTTATGTTGCCTTGTGAACAAACAGGAAGCCACATAAGTTGTTCCCCTTTTGTAAACATGGTGAAAAAATGTTTCTGAGTACCCATATACCATTAATATAAGGAATAAAATAAACACAGTGATTTAAAGGTCTTCTACAATAATCAAAATGTCGTAGTGTGTATAACAATATAAGTATTCTATATAAAACAGCTCATATCAAGTTGATTGAACAGAACAAAAGTTTTCTTGATACTTAACTAAACTCCATTTTACTGGCAGTTTAAAATCAAATTTAAAATTTAGTTCAAAACAACAAAACAGTGTGAACATGGTGAAAACAACAGTTTTTCCTGTAGTTTCTTACAGGAGAGCTAACATCCAAAACAAACATAAAACAAATCAAAGGTCATTGGGCTAACGCAACCTATTACCATTTTTGACTATACTACAAAATGCACTTGAGACAAAGTGATGATATCTTTAAAGTAAATGGATTACCTCCATATTTTTCACATTTTTTACAAACACAAACAACTTCTGAGCTGTCCTGTTTACTTCCATGGACCCAGAAACCCCAAAATTGGGACTACTCTTAAAGGATAGAATTTGCTCCTAGGGGAGCAAATTCTATCCTATAGGGGTAGACCCCATTCAGAAAGGAGGGAAAAGTGGAAATGGCAAAGATGCTTACCCTAAATGTGCTTCCTTTCACCCTAACATTTAACTTACTTGCAAAAGCAAGCAGATATGAAGATGAATAAACTCCAATACAAGTAAAGGCAAGCAGATATGAGTGAAGACAAGTACATGTAAATACAAAATGAATTCAAACAAACATAACTGACAAGTAAATATAAATGCAAACTGCTTAAAAACAAAATTGAGCAAGCATTACAACAAAAGCAGAACAAAACAGTATTAGGGCAAGAATTATAGGCCATCCTCAGATGCTGCTAAAAATGTAGAGCATATGGGGAAAAGCACACTTAAAAACAACTGGCATACAAGTACGCAACATAAAAATATTTGGCAAGATGATTTTGATTAGCAGCTATGGACGGAAATATATATAAGCTTAACTACATTCTTTGGGGATAAATGAATATCATCGTCATATGACTAAATATAGATATACTCTGTGTTAATTAATTTGGTTGTTTGGCATTATTCCCTGAATCACAACTGTCAACAGTTGCAATACGAACAGGCTCATATCTGCTTTATATGAATACCATTTTATATACAAACAAGGGCTTCGCAAGCGGCACATAATACGCCCGTTTTAATGTCTGAAAGACAGGACTTCTCTGCCGGGGGGTCTGGTTCCCATCCGACAGCAGATTTACCTGTACAGGTAAAGGTGTGAAAATTTATTTAACCAATCAGTAGACCAGAATTACCAGTTATGACCATTTTATTGGCTGACTGGAGGTGTTGACACTACGAGATCAAGAGACAGAATGACACTGTTGAAGTTAATCCTCCTTATATAGTACCACCCCTGTCTTTAAAGGAATAATAGAATGATCAAGATTGTTTACGAAAGGACAGACAGGCAGACAAACAGGGGAAACCCCACTTTAATTAATGATGGCAACATTATTTAAATATCTAACACATCAAATACTCATAGTATACCAAAAATCAGCTTCCAATGTGAAGTGGCTCCTAAGTTGAGTAATGCCAAAGTCAAACAAAGGAGATAATTCATAAACTAAATATACTAGATATACCATTCTTGATTCTAACATATTCCCTTGACAATATACACATCTCCATAAAATTGTGTTAAAATATTCTAAACGGTTAAGGAGTTACAGAGTAAACAGGAAATTTATGCATGGACATATAATCCAGTAAGCAAGTCAGAGTCTTAGTTCTTGCTCAATATACATTACCCCATTATTACACACATTCCTACAAAGTTTCATTCTAATATTTCAAAGGGTTAAGGAGATATGGAGTGAATGGAAATGCATAAAAATAATGATCAAAGGGAGGTTACTCCAAAATTAAGAAAGGGGGAGCAACCATTCTTATATGTAACACATCATCTTGTGATCATGCACATTGCTATAAAGTTTCATCATGATATTCCAAACAGTTACCAAGTTAATGTATGCACAACATAAGTATACACAGAAATAGCCTAAAAGAACTAATAAAAGGGATGTAACTCAAAACAAGGGAGAGCAACCATTGTTGTACGCAACACATCATTGGGACTTCATACACAATGCTATGAAGTTTCATGAAGATATCCCAAATAGTTATCTAGTTATGGCGTGCACACAAGACCTGCACGCAAAAAAAAACAATCAAAGGGGCATAACTGGGAAATTAAGGAAGGGGGAGCAATCATTCTTATATGCGATACATTCCCCCTATCTACTACATATGCCTACAAAATTTCATGAAGATATCCCAAATGGTTACTGAGTTATGGCGCACACAAGAATGTTTACCGACGGAGGAAAGGGAGTTTACTCCAAAATTCAGAAAGGGGGAGCAACCATTCTTATATGGGACATATCATCTTGTGATCATGCACATTGCTATAAAGTTTCATCATGATATTCCAAACAGTTACCGAGTTAATGTATGCACAACATAAGTATACACAAAATAAGCCGAAAAGAATTAATTAAAGGGATGTAACTCAGAAACAAAGAAAGGGAGAGCAACCATTGTTATACGCGACACATCGTTGGGACTTCATACACATTGCTATGAAGTTTCATGAAGATATCCCAAATAGTTATCTAGTTCTGGCGCGCACAAGACCTGTAGGGTAAAAAACAATCAAAGGGGCATAACTTTGAAACCAAGGAAGGGGGAGCAACCACTCTTGTACGCGACACGTTCCCCCTACCTAATACATATGCCTACAAAATTTCATGAAGATATCCCAACTGGTTACTGAGTTATGGCGCGCACAAGAATGTTTACGGACGGACGGACGGACGGACGGACGGACAGCGCCACGACATAATACGTCCGTTTTTTCAAAACGGGCGTATAAAAACAAGTTTAGAATCGTATACAATTGCATTTGCTTTGCAATGTCTCAAAACTGCAGTTCAAACTTATCAACGCTGAATATCTCTAAACACTGTATGTCTTCAGTAAATTATACTGTATCTTACACAACAATACGCTGTACTATGGATAATCTATAAGTTTTCTTTTAAGGAAGGAATGAACAGTATAGTCACATGATGATGAAATATATTTTCCTCTCTGATTTTTGACTATCCTGCTAATACTGCCTGCAATGTATATCCTGAGAATTAATAACTGGTATATATTGCACATATATCATTGTACACTGATAATATTAACACATGTGAATACATGTAAATGACTAATGAATAACAGTAAAATGTCTCTGACTTAATGATGAACAACTGTGATATTACATAAAAGAATACTGATATATGCATTTAACAAGAACGCCTAGGAACATATATGATCTGCGCTGTGATATGCAAAAAAGTGCTTATCATAACTGAGCCACATCATGTGATTTGCAACAATGTGGCATTGATGACAAGCAAAGGCTCTGATCAGACTGCCCATAAGTAATAAGTGCAGTCTGATCAGAGCCTTTGCTGATCACATCAGCCATCTATGGAACTGGCCTGAAACATATAGCCGAAGTCAGCTCTCTGATTACCCTGTATAAATGAGACGGATGATCTGAAAATCACATGACAAAATTGCCACACTGTTGGAAGTCACATGACCTGGCTCATGTATTTCTACAGCAAAGATTCAGAAAAGATTCAGACCAGCATGTGTATCTGTGAAGAGGATAAGTCTGCACACACTTTGTATGGACCCGAAAGAAATTTACAGGCATATATGTAAAACTCCAGCTTGACTCCACAGATTCACAGAATGATTTGAGTCTATGCTTTGCAGATAATTCGACCTTTTGCATATTGAAATTTATCTACATCAGATTCTGTTCTTTTTGTTGGAGCATTTATAACAAATATATTATTCTAAACGAGGGCTAAGATACAGTCAACTCTTGATATCTCATTTGAAGCTCATCTCAAACTACTGATATCTCAGAGTCAAATTTTCTAGTCCAACCAAGACTTTGGGATACCAGTAGTTTGAGATGAGTTGAAATGCAACGAAAAATTTGAAATGTGTTCAAGTTACATTCTTTGATATAAGGGGGAACTATGAGATATCAACATTTGAGTTCATGCGAGTTGACTGAATTTAGATACAAACGGCAGATCTGTAAAATATCAAATATGGCACATCAACAGATTTAACAAGTTGCACTAACATAACTATACAAGTCTACAAGTCGTAATACACTAAAAATTAATGTTTTGGGACTAATTTTTTTCGTGAGCCAGGCCAGAAAAAAAGAAACCTTACAGCAACAGTGAAGACTCGGATCAGCCTGCACATCCATCTGATCAGTATCATGCTTGGTCACATCAAACAATAGATCCTGATGTATTCATAAAAGCAGACTCTGAAAAGATGGCATTTGTATGCCTGCTGATCTGAGTCTTTGAATTCTTACATGCCATATTGTTTTCTCTTGGCTTGGCTCATTAGGCCATTTAAATTTTTTTACCCTTTACAATGACAAGGACTCTCAGTCCTGTTGATAAAAGTTTTCACTATTAGTGAAAGTATATTATGTTCAGTTACCCTGGATTTTCCATTTTATGAACTTACCTCCCTTGCTTTTAATAGAATTTTTCAGAGATACAAAACTTCATTCACCAAATCTGACGAATTCCAGATACAGTTTATCTAACATTTTACCAGTGATGAAAATAGCATAATTTGCAAACAACCTAGATCCTGATGAGGCATGAGCCGCCTCATCTAGATCTGCACTGTTTGCCCTCTAGTCTTTGAATTCTAAATATGAAATGTCTTGGAAGAGGCATTTTTTTAATTTTTGCAGACGTAAATTTTGTCGTCTGCTTTTTTTGGTGCTTATATAAGCCGCAACATTCAAAAAGGGTGCTTATGGTATATATGAACAGCAAAGTCAGATCAGCTGGGGCATTCGTGCAGTCTGATCAGAGCTTTTCTTGTTGCAAACAGGAAGTACAGACCTGTGAAATCTACAGGCACAAAAACAGAGTTCTAGCCAAACCGCACATATTCACTGACAGGTTTGTCTTCACTATTCCCAGGTATGGTAGGCCATCTTTCTGCATGAGGCAGCTCATATCTTTCTATCTTGCAGATACACCAAATTTTGCTGTACAAATGTATCTATACAGCAATATTTGGTTTAAACATATCTATTTCTCTTTTTTGTAACATATATATAACATACAAAATTTATTAGGACTGGAACGAAAGCAACTTGCTTATTTAGTTCTTCTCCTATCAATATTTAGCTAGGTATGTCCAATATAGGTTTCAACATATATTTTTATTGAGAAAAAAAATCCTAGAATTAACATCAAATACATGTACTAATCTTATTTGGGCTTCTTATTATAAAATGTAAGTTCTGACATGGAGAAACGGTTCTCAGGTAACAGTGTAACAGTCACATCAGCCCTATGCATTTGCACAACCTGAACAGAGTCCTCCCTGTTTGCATCAGTAACCTACTACCAGAATGTGCTTAAATAATGGGACACCTAAAAACCATTAATTTTCCATTTGGAACAAATGGAAAATAAATGGTTTTAGATGACACAACAATTAAGCATATTAGGGTATGTATGATCAGAATGACATGAACAGCATAAACTTTTGTAACGTGTCTCCGACGTACTACCTGTCAGACAGTGCTTGTCTAACAATAAAAATGCAATAGCTTGAAAGCTCTTCAAGACCTATATATAAAATTTTCCTTGGGACTACCTTGTCCGATGATTCGAAACACAAATGATCAAATGATTTAAAAATGATTAGATGAACAACAATAATCACGGAGAATTAACCAAATAAATACTATGAGAATCAGCAATTTTCACTTAGCTCAGCCTATACCCAAGCTTCACCAGCATACAGCATAAACTAATTCAAGTCCCGTCTGAATGCCTGTTATTATTACTGTTCAAGACCAGCAATACAGAGAGCTACTAGGATGAATTAGATTCACTGTTCACTTCTCTGTGCCAATCTCTACTAAGATAATAATCTACAGCGCACACAGTGCAAGGGCTTTTATTTAATTAATTTAATATGCCTGCTTGTACATGTAGATCTTGCTTCTCCGAAAGCAAACCGCAATTTGACTAAACCCGCTGTTGAAGCGGTATTTATACTCCTCGGGGCTGGTACCCCGCATGGGCTGGTGTCCGACCACTATTGAACATATCTCTTGTATCTTGTATATTGGTAAAACCCATCGCTCGATTCCGGTGTTTCGCTATACTACCGCGATAGGAGACAATGCGCTTTTCTTTTCGCCGATTCTTAGGTAAATTCATTGTCAGTGTTTATCAAGTACTTTTCCTAAACTAGTTGTGATTAAATGATATTAATTTATAATAAAATGTAGATTTAAAAGCATTTCTCTGCATAGAAAACGCAAAATATTCTACCTGTTCAAGATTGGCGTACTTCGCAACAGGCCGCTTAGGTCATAGACAAACTAAAAAGCTTATGTGTTTGCTAATATAAATGAGTGGCAGTTTTAACCGAAAGCATTGGCGTCACACTTTGATCAGTCTGTGGAGACAAACAGGCTGGCAAGTGTTGACTTGTGTCCCCAATTTTTATTTGAAACTGATACAAAATTAAGTTGTATAAGTAAACTTCCATCTTCTGCCATTTTTACAAAGGGGATAAACTTTTGTGACTTCCTGTTTGCTTCCTCTTCCAAAATAGGGTCTACTCTTAAGGAAAGAATTTGTTGCTCTTTCCTTTAAGAGTTGACCCACATTTAAAAGGAAGGCATATATGAAGAAGGCAAAGTTGCTTCCAATTCACCAAAATTGCATACATTTACTTAAATGAGGAATAAATTGTTATTTGAGTGAAATAAACTAGCTAGGCTATATAACTATCTATTTGACCTATGTGGATTAAAATAAGGTGGAGGTAATCTATATGGTGGTGGATCAGAAGTCTGGGATCCTTCCAGCTGAGGTGGGGGTGGGGATCTACTGTCAGAAAGGAAAACATCATCGTCCATTGGTGGAACTTGATACTGTGGTATGTCCCTGGTTCTGTGGGGAGGGACAGGCGGTGGGGGATCTGACATCAGGTCAGATGGCAAAACAAGAGGTGTTTTTGGTTTAAGATTAGGATCTGTCATTTCTAACTCCTCTGGAAAAATTATTGGGCGCCTGTCTTCTAGAAACATTGGCTTTTCAGACTTGCTCAATTTTTTCCTTGAACGCCTATGTCTACAGCATATCAGTAATATTAGAGCCACAATCACTAATAGAAGAATAGCCACTAAAGCTGGAATAACAACTTCAATCCAAATTTTGTCATCATCATCTGTTGAACTCGCTGGGGCATTTGTTACAACAGGTGGTGCCACTGTGGTTGTCAGTGGCAACAAACAATCTCCAACAAATTCTAATTTAGCAGACGTAATATTAACGTCTGCTAAATTAGAATTTCTAGGAGGATTTGAAAACAAATCCACAAATTCCTCCTTTATTGTTCCATTTGCATCAACTATTTTATCAAAAAGGTCCTGAATTTTTCTCCTGTCACAAGCCTCTCCTGCAAGCGAACTGTTACTCCAGATGACATTTAATGACCCTGACCTAGTTTCTAACACAGTAAGAAAATCAAGGTTTGAATCTCCATAAAAACTAGTGATATCCCTAGCAACACTGATCAAATTATTTCTAGATTTCATAAAAGCTTTAAAATTACCACTAAATCCTAGATCTATTTTATGTGAATGTCCCATTACATGGGATTTATTATATATCAGCCGTATAGCATCTTTTTCTATCTGTCCAGCAGAATCTTTTGCTGTGAGAATTATCGTCATTATTCTGTCCTTTTTGTCATCTATGATGTCCTGCCATAATGGAAAGCCATAAATTGTTTGTGAGGTTTCGTTAAACATCAGCCATGCTCCTTTGGGCAGAGGCTTGCCATACACTAGAGTGACTGAGAGCGACAGGTTTCGTGTGTCACCGTCTTCTGTATCATTAAATGTTCCAGAAGGGATGCGATACTCATAATATTTCCCAACATGCACTTCTAGTTGATTTATAGGATTCTGAAGAACTGGTCTTCTATCTGGTACAGCTGAAATCACAAACAAGAATAGCCATAAAACTTTTTATTTTATGACCACAATGAAACACACAACTTCACTGGATGATTTGAAATCAAGTGCCGGTCAATATTATGAGACATTCACAAGTCAGTCTGTGAATATTACTTTTGGTGATGTCACTTGTATTTTCATGATGTTATGTTGAATGCACGTTAATGTTTTTGACGTAACATCGCAAGATAATAGCATGAAGTACCGTGATAACTGTCAGTAGAAATTGCATTTAGAATTATCATATGATAAAACATTTATTGACCTTTGTTTCTGTGAATATGCAGTTTATGGACCTGCAAACATAGCATATTGACCTCCGCTAAAATATGTTGTTTGCAGGTCAATAAACTGCATATTCACCTCAATAAAGGTCAATATTGTATAACAGCATATTTATTCAGTTATAAGACAGAGTTCATGCCCCTCTAGAATGGTCCTGTCTTGAATAATTCTAATGTTAGATGGGATTTCCCCTTCCAAAACAACCCCAAATACCTAGATCTGCCTTTATGATGGATCTAAATTTTTGAATTTGGTTTGGTGATGAAACCCTCTTGTCTAAATATGGTAACTTTTATTTCCCAAAGAAATTTCTTAAAAGTCAGGTAAGTACCGTAATGACCCTAAATATTCGGATGGACAGGTCTGAGCAAACATTGTAGACCCAGATCAAACTGACCTTTCTAGACCCAGATCAAACTGCTCCTGAAAGGTCTACAATATTTGCTATTCACTAAGCATCATTTGGATGCAATAATATGTGTAAAATCCACTTTCTAAGAATGTTCAAGCAAAAACTGTCCAACTTTTGGGTGTCTGAAATTTTAGGGTCATTATTGTATTCTGGTTTATTAGATACTGTGACACAGCAAACAGTGTAGACATAGTGTATGCACCTTTTTGTCATTCTATCTGCAATATCTACATGTTATACTGGGATTGATATCTCTTTTACTGCTCATTATTTAAAGCACTGTGTCAACATTTTCATTCAATACATCCTCCAACTGTGTAAGTGGATTTGTCCAAAGTCAAAGATGAGAAACAGTCCATGAAATATAGTGTAAGATGTAATTATTTATGGTATATCTTGCTTTGTGTTAGAATCACCATTAATCATCTCTTGCCTAATGATTTATCATAGCTGTAATGTGTTGCTGTCGAGTCAGATGTGGAAGTTATTCCAGTGGCACAAATCATGCTTGTGCCAGAAGAATACCCTTGTAACTGACCTTGAACCTGTCTGAACCTGTGTTAATGTATGATGAATAGCTGCTATATAAACTTCTGTATCATACAATAATGCAACAAAACCATGCCATTACACATAAACATTGAAGTTTACAAGCATCAACAGACAGAAATATAAGCTAAAACATGCACAGAAAAATACTTAAATATTTAAAACTAAGTTTATCATTTTTTGGGGGGCTATCTGCTATTCTGATACCTGACAGTAGGAAAACTTCTACAGTAATTATTACTATGCAGTATTTCCCTTTTTCTGGATTTAGAACATAAATATTTAATCAGATATAAATCACTCCTCAAAATTTGTATATTTTACCAAGTGCTTTGAAAATCACCATCCACAAATTAACTGTTTAGCATGCTTTCCATACTTTGGCACAGTGCCTGATATTTTCAGCACTGCATCCTACATGATAACCCTAAACATGTTTTAGAAATATATGGATTGGTAAAGCTTAAACATGATGTAAGGGCACATGAAACCAGTTCCAAAACAAGAATAATATGCCATTTTGTAACTATGTTCATGACTGCTGCCATTCGTCACTATTGTCAAGAAGGCTAAGATACAACATAAATATGTTATGAATGCCAACAGTTCTATCCAGTCAATGCTACATGTATTTGCATATTTTTTCCAAACAGTACATTATTAACACACCTGGTAAATGCGCAATTCCATTCCAACCTAGAAATTAAAAATTCAACTGTTGCAAAAAGTTAGCCAAAATATAACAATGTCACTCATATGTATGAAATGATGTATATTTGGCCATAACGTTTGCTCTGAAGTAAAAGAAAAGATTATCACAAAACTCCTGAAAGTGGCCAAACTGAAATTTTGTTTATCTTTTACAAAGGTGAATTTTTTTTAATAACTTTACATATACATAGGTCAAACAGCAATTTTATATTTAGATTATCCATTTGCAGAAGCTTGAATTTTTTATTTTTTATTTCCAGGAGGGAACGGAATTCAAGGTTTACCAGGCATGATAAAGGTATACATTACCAGTGGTAGTGATTATGGTACTTGTTGATGCATACTTTGACGTTGAAGTTACTGAAGACATCATTGCAATGGAAGATGATACTAGAGCTGAAACTGGTGAAACAGAAGGACTCAGTCCAATCAAAGTGTCTGTTAGTAACAAACTCACAGTAGGAAATACTGTTCCGGTAGCTGAAGAATGGTAACTCAGCTGCCATGTTTTTGTAACTGAAGAATAGGATTCTTTTACAGAAGAACTTAATGGTAACACTGGTGTTGGGGTTAAAGATAATACTACTGTGTCTGTAGAATGTACTGTAAAATAATCTGATTTTGTTGCCTCAGTGCTAGATATGCTGATAACAGAAACAAATGTAGGAGGTGGTCTTGAAACTATTGTAACAGAATAAGGTGATTCTGCAGAACCAGAAGAAGAAGGACTAATTGGAGTAAGCATAAGAGTGGACAATGCAGTAGTCACTGCATTACGAATTATTGATAAAGAAACAATGCTTGTTCCAGAAGTGCTGATATGTGGTTTGGAAGAGGGTAGTCTTGAGCTGCTTAGAGTACCTGGAAATCTTTCTGACGAAGTTTCGGATAATAAGCTGCCAAATATATGAAAGCTGCTGCCTGCTAATACTGTTTCTAATGGAGCATTTGTAAAAACCTGATGACTTACAGCCATGTAGGTTGAAGAATTGTAAGAGAATGTGTGATGACTTGCAATTGATGAGTATGGCTGAGTTGAAGTAGCAATCATATATGATAAAGATGAAATATTTTTACCGGTGGTAGTATATACTGAAGCTGAGCTGCTTATTGAGCTTAACATTTTTAATTCCTCAGAACTTGAAGTTAAAAATGGAAAATGAGAGGAAGACTTTAAAATATCTGATGAGGACAATAAAAGAACTCTGGTTGAAGAAGAATTAGAAGAAACAAGATCAGATAAACTAGTTTGTATAGATTCAGAGAGAAATACTGAATCAGAAGCAGACAAAAGTACTGACAAGTTTGCAGTAGCAGAAAAACTGGGATCGATACTAAACATACTGGTTACTATAGAAAATGTTCTACTACCAGTTGAATATAAATCAGTTCTTTGTAAAGTAGTACCTATCGATATTATACGAGTTGGCTCTGAACTAAATACAGATAGATAAGTATATCCTGTATTTGTCAAACTATCTAGAGCTGTCATACTCAATGTACTTTGAATAGGAGTAGAATTTTCAAATTTTAGAAAGTCTGAAGATGAGATTCTTTTCAAGCTTTGTTTGTCAGTTGATGAAATACTTAAATATGATATTCTGATTGTGTCAAACACAGAAGAGGATGATTCCAGATACTGAGAACTGAAAATACTGTCTACTGCTGAAACTCTTGGTGTGGAAGTAAATAAGCTCACTGAGCTCGAATGTGAAAATGTGGTTAAACTTACAGCAGACAAAGAGGACACAACTGAGCCATCTGAAAACTTAACAGTAGTTGACAGAGATGAATATATGAGTATGTAAGCTGATGAGTCTAATATGGGTATACTGAAAGCAAATGAAGAACTAGCTAAAATATTGCTCTGATGCAAGCTTTTATAAGTAGTCTGGCTACTTGGACTATCCCCTGAAACAGAAGGCATAAAAGATGAAAAGACTGAACTTGCAGTCAAAACATCTGAGACTTCACTAGGTGAAGATGAATTTAAACTTTCAAAGCTGGACAAAGATATACTGGGAAAGCTTTCAGATATTTCTGTGACAGATGATGTGGAAGATACAACACTGTGTGATGAAACAGGTAAAGGAACAACTCTTGAAGAAGTTTCATTTGCAGTAAATGTTGTTTCAAACACTGATGTAAATGCTGTAGTTGATGTTTCTCCATTCAATGAGGAAGTGGACAATGAGGTTTCCTCCAGCTTGGATGATGAAACTGGAAAAGAAACCAATGCTGTTGAGGTAAAATACAGCCTTGAAACAACATCTGAGACAGAGGAAATCAGTAAAGAACTTTCACTGCCTACAGTACTTGTTGAAATTATGCTAGAACTGGAAAAAGATCCTGATGGTATGGAAATGCTGCTGATATTTGAAAAAGAATACAGGATCGATATAAAAGCAGAACTTGGTCTGAATACCGATGCAGATATGTTTTTAAATGAGAAACTCTCAAATAATGATGTATCTGAAAGACTAGGCATTGAAATAACAGGTGTAATTGGAACAGGTGATGGTGATAAAGGATAAGAGACTAAAGTTTCTACTTCAGATTTATATAATGATTCAGAAGACATACTAAACATAGATATGAAGCTAGCAGATGTTTCTAAGGAAGTAAAGGATGGCCTAATATCTGAAAACTGGACTGTGCTTGCTATCACCTGAGTACTGTCTGAAATGTTGAAGCTTTGAGATACAGAAACAAATGGAGCAGCAATTGATACAGTAGATGGACTGATAACTGAAGCAATATGAGTTGATGATGATGTTAAATATTTTGAAAATGAAGACCCTGAAGCTGTTAATACTGCTGAAGGTGCTGAAGCAAATGGAGAAGAGCTTTCCACATCTTGGGTTGAATATGTTGAAGTTAATATGACTGATTCTGTTAGATCCAAAGAAGACATCTTAGTAGGTACAGGTGGTGTTACTGAAGGAGTAGCTGTCTGTCTCGCACCATTTCTTTTTACTCTGTTAGGTATCCTCTTATCAGCAAATATATACCATGCTATTATTCCAAATCCAAGCTCAGCTGTTAGCCTGCCAGAGTCAATGTTATGCTGCAAAACTTTTGAAAAATCTGAAACATGCTCAAACCATCCACATGCAACATGCCATGTTAGTTCAATACTGTTACTCAATGATTCTATAACATTTCCTGGCCCAGCACTAATGATATGTTTGCTTGTCATGGATAAAATATCTGGATTATACTGAGACAAACTAAAAGCATTCAGATCTTTAGACAAGAAGTTAGACATGCAGTCGAGAAGAAAAACTTTATCAAGTCCACTCATGGTAGATTCAACATGCAATACCAAACTTGCATAGAATGTAATTTCACCAAATTCACAATGTCTATAATAAACATTATCTTTGATATAATTAACTTCATGCAGATAAGAAAAACTGCCTTTCTCATGCAGGGGAGATAAGCTGCCTTTAGGAGTTACAATCACATGCACAGAGCTAGAGAAAGTACCAGAGATCCCATGATTCCTCATTCTGTTACCATTCCCAGCATGCACAGGAACAAGATGGCTACCTCGTTCTGCCTCAGTTCTCAGAGGTTCCACTACATCAATTTGAAAAGACCTGCTAATTTTATTCTGACAATATGTGTTGGTTTTTTCTATCATACAAGCCCTCATCCTCATGTTGTGTATTCCAACATCCTTTTCAAGTGGGACACCAACCAGAAGACTTGTATTTCTGTCAAAGCTTAGCCAATCTGGAAGTTTTTTGCTCCCTCGTTCAACGATCTGTATCAAATAGAAAGCCAGTGATCAACACTATTATCAGTTTTGCTAAAACATATAAAGGTGGCTGATAATATCAGCCAAGGCTCAGGTCAGAATGAGCATCTGCCCAATCTGGTCAGACTTATTCTCTATGCACTGTATGAGTCCTCATGATAGCCCAAAAGTCCTAAGTAGTTTTTGATGATAACTGTGGTATCTTTTTTCTTACTTTTCCTTCAAATCAAGTGTTGTAACCCCAATTCTGAGTTCAAGTAAGGAGTCACAACATATGTCTTCAGGAATCTTCCCTTATTATCATAAACAAGAATTTCTTGGAATATGTTGCCTCCCCTGTCAGCATATTCTCACAAAACAGACTTAAACACGAAAAACGTTTATGTCATTGATGACACCAGGAAAGGAATATATATGTCTCACTTCTACAAGTCACAGATGAGTCAGAAATGCTAACTCTCATGATCATCTACAAAAGTGCCTCAGTAAAATTATTGTGGCCAGTATGCAAAGCTGAGCTTTATCAAAGGCTATAGTTTTCGAACATACTACTGCAGTCACTGGAATCTGCTGAGATGTAAGTCAATGATTGTAAGGTTTAATGGTTTGTTATAGCTTTTAGTCCTAAAATAATATGTTGCTGTATGAGAATGTCAAAACACAATGTTATATAAAGTAAAATCATGTTACCTAGAGTAAGGGGACATGGCTTCGCACAGGGCATGGCTTCGCAAACCTACGGGATTAGTTAGTATGTGTCAGTCATCAGTTGTCTGAACATCATTTCAAGGTTGTAGAAATGAAGGCTTTTGACATTACTTTTGCGTGCAGTGCATCACGTGCATTTTGGTGCCAAAAATATTTAAAACTTTCAGATCAAAGTCGGGAAAGTTTAACATTTTTGGAACAGGCAATATTATTGATAGCACACTTTCGAAATTTGGCTCCTGAGGTGTTATTGAAATTGTCTTTTGCTCTCTTCAGAATACAAAGTGCACAATCATCAAAACCTATGCCGGTTATATAGACACCAAAGATTTTCCATGCTACGGGGTGTGAATTTTGTCCCTCCCTTTTATAAGAAAAGTCTGCATATTATTTTTAGCTGTAATCCTATTTTGTCATAAGTTGACTATAAGATTACACAGTCGACATGTGATGGATTCAACAACAAATTGTCAGTCACTTATTAACCAGTGTTTTAAAATCAAAATTCTGAAAATCGCCGATTTTTTGTCTTTCCATTTAAGGAAGGAACATTGACATTATACTATTACCTTGTAAACTATAGATAAAAATAGGATATTAGCTGTTGTTTTATGGTTTTCATTTACTGGGTCTAAGGTGTATGACACAATATTCAAAGGCATCTAGAATGCTTCTATTTCCTGCTAGAAGAGGTGTGCGAAGCCATGTCCCCATATACCCAAAATATCATGTAGAACTGCACTATATATTACGGCACGTGCTACTTATGACTTCAGGGTCTGAGACCAAATATTTTCATACTTAAATCCCAGAAAGGGTCAAGGTATATTATAATATGTAGAAACAGGCATTATGTTACAAGCTTTGTTAGCCAATGCTGCAAAAGTCATAAAAGTGTGCGAAGCCATGTCCCCTTACTCTACCTGATGAAAAAGGGTTATAACATATGCAAGTACATAGTGATCTCCGTAACATTATACAATTACTGACTTTTCTAAGGCTGGACATGAAGTGTTATTGAATGGTAAACTTCATAATGAAAGACACGAAGAGAAGGTCAATATGATTTCTTCACTGTGCAATGACACTTCATTCATGAAGTCGGCATGACGTATCATCCACCATCTTTGTTATTCTTGGAGGTGACTTCCTCTGTCTTTATCATTACGGCTTAACCATTTTTGAGGAGGAAAATCTCAAAAACTCATCATGAAAATTTATAGAAAAATACGTTCTAGTCAAGGAAGTAATATATACTTCAAATAATCAAATGGATTTTCCACAATGAGATCTGTTTAGCAAGATATTCACACTGAAAGTTGGTAATGTGTCAACAAAAAAAAGTTTGAAGTTTTCACCCACACAGGAAGAGTGTAGGTGGCGCTTTTAATAACCAAAACTGATTTCTTTTGACAGAAGATTTCCCTTGCCAACTTTATGAATGTCCTACAATCCAAAGGGTGACAATTATTTTATTATATAATAAGGATAATTCCAGTGGAAAATCTGCCAAGATTCACTAAAGATTTACATTACTAAACTTGGTTAATAAAGAGTCATTTGCAATGTAGATAAAATGCAAACTTTTCAATCATTTGGCCATTCAAAAATTAATTGTGCTTGTCTTCTTACCTTATATATTTCATATTGTTCTCGGAATTTGTCATCTCCAACGAGGTATTCAAACTTCTGTCCAACCAAAGTAACTACATTGTTAAGGCTGATATCAGGACTGGTGTCCATGGTTACAGATGACAGAAGGAAGGATAGACCAATTAAGAGCCTCATCATGGTCAGAGCCACCACTACCTTGAGACTGAGACTATAGTGAGACAAAAGGGCACATCACATCTGGGCCCTGAAACAGAAAAAGGGTATGATGAAAAAAGTTATCTGATACTCAAAGGTCAAAATTTCACTTCGATTCTAGCCTAATTTATGTAATAGGTCTACATTTGCACACTTGTCCAAAACGTAATGTGATTCCATCTTATAAGATGGACCTAGATTTTTGGGGTTGTTTTGGAAGGGAATAATCTCTTGTCTTATAACTGAAGAAATACTGCAATAATTTGAGTAGTTCCATTAACAGTCTGGCAAAAAGTATCTTTTGAGACAATATTTGAGCAAGGCACAGAAAAAAATACATTATGGCATGTGTGAGCAATCACAATTATGAATAAAAGATTGTTTGTTTAGCAATACATCTATGCTTTTAGGGGCTATCCCTATAATATCCCTGTTACCCCATCTAATCTGCAGTACTCTCTAATGAAGGGCTTGTAAGGCTATCCTAATTAAGGTCTCCAATATAACGTTCTTATGGGGAAAAAAACAAACAAAAAAAAAACAGCAGATTCTAGAATTTTGCATTCCTGTTACATAAAGCACCTTCTCTACAGGTGCTGTCCGTTTACATTTTGTGGTTTGTTTATAGCAACCTGCCAAAAGAAAGCCTCTAGAAGAGTGATGACTGACAAACACTAGGCACACACTGTCTCAGCCAATCATAAAGTAAATATCTCATCATATTCTCTACAAGAATTGTTGGAGGTATAATGCAAATTATGCCAGAAATGTGGCATTTTTACACTAGATACAGGGAGAGCCAAGCTTGAGAAACAGTGTAGACCTAGATCAGATGGTTCCTGAAGGAACCATCTGATCTGGCTCTGCACTGTTTTCACAGTTTGACACAGCATCAGATAGAAAACTGAACCTGTTCAAATTGTAGAACAATTAAAATACATGTAATTGGATAATGTATTGTAACATTAACAGTAATTATGCCATATTACATCTAAAATGCACATCATAGCATTTTTGTTTCTTCATAAGAAAATTTATGTAAAAAGAACATCCGTAAAAGTAAAACGGGTATGTGCAGTTCAAATAAGAGCCATGTCTGAAATACAAGATCTTGATTGGCCTGCAATTACCCTACATACCTAGACAGGTTCACAAATTGCAGTCTACAAATGGAACAAGGAAATTATAGTATCTGGTAAGGTGTCAACAATTTGCCTGGCAGACTGGTACATACAGTGCCACTGTCTGTTCATATTCAGGCAATTCTGTTTCATTAGTTTGGGTATTTCAGTAATACAAATTATGCCAGAAATCCAGAAGAGTATACTATGTCTTACATCAGAAAAAGTATCTCATCTTTTACAAAAAGCCTTGTGATATCTGGGGTGTGTTAATTCAGGTAAAAGAGATGCTTGAAATTTTAGGGTCTGGATGAATCCACACTTCGGAAATATTTGAGACACCTTAACCCATTTAACACAGGGTATAATCGATTCCGCCAATTTTCGCTTCCTGCAGAGACTGTACATCATATTTGGCTTCCGCCGAGACTGTCCGCAAAGTCTTGCTTCCTGCAGAGACAACTGTCCTCGAATAATGGCTTCCTGCCGAGACTTCTGCGTGACTCTGCTTCCTGCCGAGAGCCTCGGCAGGAAGCAGAATCACGTGGACAGTCTCGGCAGGAAGCCATTCATCATGTACAGAAGTCTCGGCAGGAAGCAAGAGTTCGCGGACAGTCTTGGCGGAAGCCAAATATGATGTACAGTCTCTGCAGGAAGCGAAAATTAGCGGAATCGATTATACCCTGTGTTTAAGCCCAGTGGACTATTCTATCCTTACTACAAGGATGAGTTCATTTATCAATTGAGGAGTATCTGGTTTAGTTTATTTTTATCATTTCTATCATTTTTTATTTTCTTGGAGAATTACTCAAAAGCCATATGCAAATAGTGTAGACTCTGATCAGACACAGGCTTTTGCGGTGTTTGATCTTGGTCTGCACTTTTTACCTATATTCCTTTTATGAGACGCTATGCATTAACCCATTCCATTCGGGATATCCCTTTAGGAGTATCTGGGCAAACAGTTTGGATCAAGATTAGGCCCCACAAACGTGGGGCCTGATCTGAGATTCAAACTGTTTGCTGCCTAGACATCATTTCTACAAGAGTTAGTTAGACCAATATTGTCAAAATATTCTTGATTTTTGATGCAGACAACAATTTCAGCAGACAACAAAAAATACCCAGAATGTGATGGGTTAATGGATTAACTAACTTCTGTAATCACAATAAAAAGGACAGATAGTGTGAGCAGTGTAGACCCAGATCATACTGCTTTTCAATGAGCATCCTGATCCGGGCCTACAATGTTTGCAATTCCATATGCTTCTTTTGGATGCATTAGAATTGTAAAACCAAACTGCTTCATTTTCAGGACTATTTTCATAGTTGTTTCAGGTGTCCATCTTATTTATTTATTCATTTATTTTTTTTTTTTTTATTTATTTATTCATTTATTTATTTTTTTTTTGCATTTTCACAGTACTTCATATACATTATTTAAAACAATCTAGTCTTGATTGGACGGACATTCGGCACCAGCTGTGTGCAACCATGGTTACGTAGGGCTGAGCCACTTAGGGAACGTCGCTAGGAGAATTGATACAGAACAGAACAGAGGAAGAAGTCTGTATGCAAACAGTGCAGAGTTGGGTCAAACTGCTACCAACTGGTACTCCAGATAAGAAGGGGTCAGCATGGTAAGAGGGACAATTTTGGGATAATTTTCTAAATTTCTATACACAAACGTATGTTATGAACCCCCATTAGAACCAGCTTGCCAAGACAGTTCTAATGAGAGGTCACAGCTTTGAGGTCACAGCTTTTATGTTTCCAATGAGAAATAAGAAAAATTATCTCAGAACTCAAAACCCCATCTTATCTGTAGCTCTGCTACTACCCTCGCATCCCAACTCAAACCTCCAACCTCCTACACACTATCTGCAGCTCTTTGGATTCTCTTATGGCTACTGTTTGTGATAAGATCTGTTAGATGTTCTATCTCATTTCAAGTGTTGATGCTTACATTCTTCAGTGATAAGACTGTGGAACCTGAAGAGAGCCACATCACAGAAAAGGGTGCAAATTAGATGTATTTAACAACTGCTCAGGCTAATGAAGGGTTTCTCACTTGACTTTACATGTTGAAGCAGGAGTTTTTTCTCAAACATATATCCACATAAAAGTCTGTTGCAACTGGCTTTAAAGGTATCTTTTCCTTGCCAAGTACGTCTTAAATAGCCTAACTTTTTGGGGTAAAATTATTTCGCAGAAACAACATACTTATCGGAACTGTATCAAAAAGGCAATTTTGAATTATTCAAAATTGCCTTGTTGACACAGTTCTGATAAGTATCAGAAAAGATTTCCATACAGGCCCAATATACATGCATACTTTTCATGTTTTAATGGAACTAAACTTTAAAACCCAAAATTTCAGTTACCTGAGGCTGCTCCTGCTTGTTTATGTAAGATTAGATAAGACATCTGGCTCAGGAAGCTGCAGATCTGTGAATTTACATTCTGAGATAACAACCTGATCTACCATTATTACCTTAACTCTTTAAGCACCAATGACGAAAATAGCAGAATTTGCAAACAGCGTAGATCTTGATGAGGCGGCTCATCTAGACCTACACTGTTTGCCCTCTAGTCTTAGAATTCTCAATATGAAAAGTCTTGGACAAGGCATTTTTTTAATTTTTGCAGAAGTAAATTTTGTCGTCTGCTTTTTGGTGCTTGTAAAGAGTTAATATTTGAACACCTTTACTTAATGTCTCTGTAACTCGACTGTAAAACAGGACTCCTATGCACAGCCTTGTATTACCATTCCATAAGCTCAATGTGGAGCCCAAGTAGCCCAGTGGGTTAAGCACTGGCCTGCTGATCTAGTGGTCTAGGGTTCCATTCCTGCTGGAGGAAGAAAGCCTTTCAACTATTTGAAAAGAGGGTTCCACTGCACACAGCCATTCATTATCACCCTCCCACTGTTCTGATATGACTGAAATACTGTTGAAAAGGACAAAAAAATCACAAGTCAACCATTCATCTATCCATCCAGCCTGTGAAATACTGTTGAAAGGGCAGTAAAATCACAAGTCAGCCATCCATTCATCAATGATACTGTAACTATACTGTTTTAAGGTGTGTGCATTTATTATATACGTATCAATGATACACACTTTGAACTGCCAGTTTTCTGGCCATCTGATACAGAACGCCGTATCAAACTGATGTTTTCTGAATCCGTATCACTATCCTTTAAAACGAGGCTATGTATGAGTTCCAGCTTAAGGCGCGTCATACTTTAACGTGCATCGTAGAAGCGAGAACCAGAGAAACGAAACAAGTGACGTAACGTCAACAAACACGTCATAACGCGCGCCTTTATAGCTCAGTGGGTAGCGTTTGTCTAACTACATACCTTTGCCGTACAGGTTCGAATCCGGTCGATGCATTAGCGCTGGCAAGTGTGAATGGTTAGTTTTTCCCTAAGGTATATAATAAACAAATTATTATTATAGTAACTTGATCTGGCGTACTGTATCACGTCTCGTGGATGAGTTCATACCATCGGATCACCCTCGACGCAAGCGTCTCGGGTGATCCGATGGTATGAGCTCATCCACTCGACGTGATACAGTACGCCAGATCAAGTTACTATTATAATAATGTGTATATATTGTATATATCCTAGGGGAGCAAATTCTTTCCTTTAAGAGTTGGTCCCCATAGAGAAGTGAGGCAAATATTAATACTGCAAAGCTGCTCACAGCAATGTGGGCCCGGCCACGTAGCCCAATCGTTAGGGCACCTGACTCATAAGTCAAAGGTCCTGGGTTGAAACCGGGTCTGGCCACATACTTTCCTTTCTCCTTCCGCTGATTCAAGAAGGGCAGTTGTTAGTTACTGGCGAAAGTATGTGCCCTTAGTACTGGTTTACCGCTTAGGAGGTCTAAGCCTGCCCTGGAATAGTGTGGTTAGGTTAACTGACTGTCTCGACATGACCTTAGCTGATTACCGTGGACGTTAGGCATCAAATCAACCAACCAACCACAGCAATGTGAATACTGTATATATACTACTTAAATTAGTATACAGTATTTAGCATCACCATGAGTGGTGGTAATACACAGCAGCCCCGGTGGCTCAGTAGATTAAGCGCTAGCCTTCCAATCTGGTGCCCTTGCTCAATTCCCTCTGCATGCCAGTACACGGGGCTCCATTGCATACAGACTTTCATTAACACCCTCATATTGTCCTGAGATGACTTAAATAATGTCAAAAAAGCTGTAAAATCACAAGTTGACCAGCCATCAATATTGTAATCCACAGATATTATATGTGCAAACAGTCTCACAATCAGGTTTTCAAGAAACACAAGGAAATATACAACATGAAAATCCTACTTACCCAAATTCATGAACATCTGCGATTCTGCAGTTTCCAGCAAAAACCTCCAATGCTAACAAATCAACAGGTTCACCTGCAAAACATTTGTTTCTTTAATCTTTCACATGAGTTTTTATGCCTCATTACCTTCTGCTAATACTACAACCAAGAAAACCTGAAAAAACTTCTGTGATTCCACACTTTATCTTAATTGTGGCTAAATATAGAGCAAAATTGCAGATGGATAATGGATGACACGATTTTACATCCTTTTCAACAGTTAGATAAGCTGCCACTAGCAAAATGGATGACTTATGATTTTACGTCCTTTTCAACAGTATTTCAGTCATATCAGGACGATGGGATGGTGATAATGAAAGGCTGTGTGCAATGGAACCCTGTTTACATTTCAATTATAGTTCTTTTCAACAGTATTTCAGTCATATGGGAGGGTGATAATGAAAGGATGTGTGCAATGGAACCCCGTTTAAGTTTAAAATGATTCTCGCCTCAGACGGGGGTCATAACCCGGAACACCAGATCAGCAGGCCTGCGCTAAACCTACTGAGCTACTGGGGCTTCTCATTAATGAAAATTCAAACAGCACAGGCTCAGTTCAGTCCACACATTCTGGTCCCAGACTTCGCTGTTAGCATGTATGAACCCCGGGGACTGAGGAATCTACATGTGTAAACGGAACACTCTGCCCAAAAAATTCTAAAAATTTGGACATCTATAATAAATACCTGTACTGTAATTGTCCTAAAAATGGTACAGTTTGGTAACAGTTTGGTTTCACAATGCAGAAATGCATCCAAAAGATGTGGATGGAATAGCAAATAGTGTAGACCCAGATCGGACTGCTCTATTAGGAGCAGTCCGCTCTGGGTCTACACTGTTTGCTCAAACCTATCTGCCCCAAAACTTAGAATTTTAAAGGTACTATTGCTAAGTTTAGTTAACATGGTCTTTATAGCTGCAGCTGTTTAAGTTTTGATAAAATGGTGTTGATATGTCAGATTGTTTAGTACTTAATGGGAAACAGATTTTTATCATGCTAATGATGGAACCAGGTAAGACTCATAACTACTGTAACATCTGGCCAATGCCCAGTGACTCAACAGCCTGGAAAAGGTGTCCATCCAACATCACACTGTTTCACTATACTTTTCGTGTTTTAGCCTCCAACTTAAGGGAAGAAACACTATGATCATGTTTTTTTCTGGGCGTAGAAGTTAGGAAAAACAGATGTCATGTATAGTTTCTAAGCCTAGAAGTTCTATTATAGAGTTAGTCTAACTAGTAGATAATGAGTCCAATTGAATTCAGAAATCGACGTTACGAGTTGTTACGTCAATATTGACCCAGTTACTGTTAGGTTCCCCTCTTCATTTAAATGTAAGTAGACTTGGAACCAATATTTCTTCTGGCCGATTTACATCGCGGAATTAGTCCTACACCTAAGGGTCTGAGAATTACTTCGCTCAAGCAACCATCAAAATCTCATTAAAATTATTTATCTGACAGTCTGCTGATTACTGCAGTGGAATATGGTGTAGAATTTCCAACATGTGGTTTAACTCTAATTATTAGACAAATATATTATAGAGAATCAAATATGTGCCCAGTGAAAATGCTGGTCAGCCTGTTCAGTTAATTATTTACATGAATTACTTTATTTATTGTACTATTTCTGTTAATATTATTATTATTTTGAAAGACATGTTCATTCCTCATCATTATGTTTAAATGCTGATATACAGCGGCTTTTTTCCGTATTTAATCTATTGTCCTTCTAGTTCACTCTTTGAATATGAGGTTCCGTTGTAATATGAATTTCTTGATATCACTAATTGAAATTCATGATATCACAAAATCGAATTATTGATATCACAAAATATGTGGGATTTAGTGATATCACAAAATAGAATAAGTGATATCACAAAATCCATTTTTTTGATATCACGAAATCACAACTACTTTGTGATGTCACTGATTCGAATTTTTGATATCAAAAAATCTGATATCACTAATTTTGTGATCACTAAATTAAATAAGTGATACCACAGAATCGAATTAGTGATATCAAAATGACTTTATGATATCACAAATTTCATCTTGTGATATCACTGATCCATTCCTATTTAGTGATATCAATTAATCAATTTTGTGATATCACACAAAAAATGTGATATCACTTAATCAATTTAGTGATACATAATAATAATTGTGATTCACAAAATAATATGTGATATCACATATTAGAAATAGTGATGTAAAAAAATTGATTAAGTGATATCACAAATTTGATTTTGTGATATCATAAAAAGGGGATTTATAGTAAAACAGCACTTCATATTTGAACTGTAATGAGGTGTATCTCAGTCTACAGTATTGAAAGTATCACTGTCATTGGATGACTATAGCCTTAATGAACAGGTGACAACAACAAAAGGTAATATAACAGGAAAATAGAGGTATTAAATGATGATACATCAACCAATTATTAAGATATCGCTAACATAAGATATCTACATTTAAGATCTGTTCAGTAGTATTCTATGTTACATTTTTTACATGTTATTTGTGTTGGAGTTTCCCATGTGAGTGAGTTATTGTGGTCATCACGGTCCGACAGAGTCAGTTGTTGTCCACACTTCCAACAATATCTCCTGAAATTTCTGGGCTGATTAAAAACTAAATGGCATGTGTAGTCTCCAGGGGCTGGGAGAACAAAAGTTTATAAAAATGTTTCCACTCTGATAATCAAAGTAGGATATTTAAGAGTAGTTTACTAAAATGCAAATGGTATGACTACCAAATGCACCACGCCTTTTCCACCACAAGTCATTTACTATCAGATGTGTGTGTGTGTGGGGTGTGGGGTCCAGGGCGATTTTTTTTTGTGATCTAGTGGGATTGGATTGAAAATCATTAAGTCAAGAGCAGTGTGGAGGGGGTCATATATTTTGTTGGGCATTTGGGTAGGTAGTTTACAGATTTTCCTCCTCAGCTTCTCGGGGGTGCACCCAAGACTCCCCATTACTCCTACATTTTCCAATTATTTCTATTCTTTCCAACATATAACTTCTAAAACATTTACAAAAAAAAACACAAAAAAAACCAAGAATTCCGCGCAGGGAATGCGGGGTCTCGCCGGTCTGCGCTTTGTTACAAAATAGAGCCTGGCACAAAGTTTACACCACTGATGATACCTGAAAAGTAATACAAATACCCAATGTTGGTGGTGGCTTTGAGCTTTGAGCTTTACGCTTCCAGTTGTATACATGACCCAAGTTTCGAGGCATAGCCCTTATAGATCTTCAGAGAAACAAGAAACATTTGTGACCTCAGATCTCCTGGGTGCCTCTCATCAGCAAAGCTGCTCTAGCTTCTAGGGGCTGCGCCTCCAGACCCCCCCCCCCCTCCCCCCCCCCAATAATGTCATTAGAGCTGTATATAACATTCAGCACCAGATTCCTGGGTAACCTTGTGCAGAAAAAATGCTGAAAAGAATTAAACGGGCCATTGATCTGTATAAATGAGTAACCTGCAAAATTGAGAAAATGCTCTTTGTGTTTGATCAATATGGTTGAGGTCAAACTGACAGAAAATAGAAAATAATGGCATTACCCTGTATTTGAAGGGTTGTTCGGGGGTGGGGGGATAATAAACTTTTTCTGTTACCTATCTGGCAGCAGGGGTGGGGATGGGGAGGGGGGGGGAACAAAAAATCTGGTAAGTGGTAAAACAGGGAGGGTCGTGAATAATTTTGTGAATCATTTGTACCCGGGCCCCCTTCCCACCCCCTCCACTCCCACCTGATTAAAAATGACCTGTCCCTTACTGGGATGGAGTGCAATATTCTATAGTTAACAGAGAGAGAGAAGAGAGAGAGAGAGAGACTGGGAGAGTGAGTGGGAGAGAGACAGATTTCTGACCTATAGAAAAACAACCTGCATCATTATCTACTTCAGTCAAAAAGTTCTGCAACTCTGAGAGTTTTGTTACATAAATTAGTTGTATATTACTTAGTTATTACTTATTTTATAAAACCTTTTTAATTTGCTTGTTTCACTCTGACCGTCTACTATTCTCAAGACTAATTCCAATTTCAAAACTGAAATATCAGCATTAGACCTGTGTCTATGATCACCAGCTGCCTAGATTATTAGGTATCAAATAGCTAAAGCAGAGATTTATGGACGTTGATGCTGACAGGGAAAATAAACATTACTGTTACGAAAAATAGAAATTTGTGATTCTAGACCCATAGGTGTACGAGTAGAATGATTATGTACAAAGTAGTTAGGTATTTTGTCAACGTATATAAGAAGTTTAAGACCTGAGTATCGCCATGTAATACATAAATTTATATAAAAGACGATAACAGATATTTCTAGACTAATATGCACAGTGGAAGGAAAGTAAACGATGATTATTTGAGCGTATGTGTATTCCGATTGGAAGAGTACTTCGGTCGACCACCTAGCTGATTAAATATCTCCGTATTTTCCTAGTGAACATCGTTACGAGATTTGAACAACGTTATCTCAATATTCAATCGACCTTGATACCGCTAAATTATTAATGATCAAAAATAATAATTCAGTCCATAAAAGATGAATTTAATTGTTGAATTTGAGCTTGCATAACAAAATTTAAGCCGTGACCTAGATATTCGAGACCGTATCGGGACGTTTCGCGCCAGGGACGTTTCGTCCCAAACAGGCCAAAAACCCGGGACGATTCGTCTCAGTACACTCGTGATTCTCACTGGCTTTAACTTTAATGTTTAGTTCGTGAATTTATTGAAATTCAAACAGATTTCTCAGCCTAAAAAACCAAACGCAAGGATTTGTCAGTGTAAGCGGAAGTAAATGTCACCAATACTGCGGTTTGAGCTAAGTCCGAGGAGGATAATATAGATAGTTACATTAGTTTTTCTTTTGTTTAATATATTATTAGAAAAGTATACCTAATATTGTATTCATATTTACAGGCATAGTTACTATATTGTACCGTTTGAAACAAGAGTAAAAGCTCTTTCAGTATGAAACTATTAAGTTGCAATCCATCCACACTTGGTTCAAAACTTCATTATTTATATTAACAGGATGGGGTACAAGGTAAATATTATATTAAGGTCTCATCTGGCCAAACTAGCTACACTTTTGACTCATCCTGATGTTGAAAGAGTTGTCTTGGGGTATATTGGTGAGTTCAGAGACAGACTCACTTAACACCGGAATAACACCTATGAACATGGTCTGATTCCTACCTGCTTAGAGATGCATCCTGGTTTACCCAGAAACTTATCGATGAATACCGGTCTGCTCAGACACACTCACCGCACTACCTAGAAACATGTCAATGAACACCGGTCTGATTCCTTATCTTAACTGCTTTGACACACTCACTGCATTAACTAGAACTATTTGGATGAACACTTGTCTGAAACCTATCTTCTCAGACACACTGACCCCACTACTTAGAAACAATCTGATGAACACCGGTCTAATAACTTCACCATCCTACCTTAAAACATGTTGATGAACATCGGTCTGTTCCCTACCTGCTTAGACAAATTCACCGCAATACCTAGAAACATGTCGATGATCACCAGTCATCGACATGTTTTTAGGTAGTGCAGTGAATTGTCTAAAGAGGGTAAAATCAGACTGGTGTTCATTGACATGTTTCTAGGTAATGCGGTGATTATGTATAAGCAGGTAGGAATCAGACCGGTGTTCATTGACATGTTTCTAGGTAGTGGGCTGATTGTGTCCGAGCATGTCAGGATCAGATAAGTGTTCTTCAGAATGTTTCTAGGTAGTGCGGTGAGTGTATCTGAGCAAGTACATATCAGACATATATTAACTGACAGATTCCTACCTGCTTTGACAAACTCAGCGCACTACCTAGTAACATGTTGATGAACATCAGTCATCGACATGTTTCTAAGTAGTGCAGTGAATAGTCTAAAGAGGTAAAATAAAACTGGTGTTCGACATGTTTCTTGGTAGTGAAGTGATCATGTCTAAGCAAGTAGGAATCAAACCATTCTTCTTCGAGATGTTTTAAGATAGCGGAGTGATTGTGTTGGAGCAGGTCAGTATCGGACAAGTGTTCTTCAAAATGTTTCAAGGAAGTGCGGTGGGTGTATCTGAGCAAGTACGTATCAGACAAATATTAATTGACTGATTCCTACCTGCTTTGACAAACTCAGTGTACTACCTAGAAATGTGTTGATGAACACCAGTCATTGACATGTTTTTAAGTAGTGCAGTGAATTGTCTAAAGAGGTAAAATTCAGACCGGTGTACATCAAAATTTTTCTTGGTAGTGAATTGATCACGTCTAACCAAGTAGGAATCAGACCGGTGTTCATCAATATGTTTCTAGGTAGTGGGGTGATTGTGTTTGAGCAGGCTGCTATCAGACAAGTGTTCTTCGAAATGTTTGTAGGCATTGCGGCTAGCAGTGCAGTTAGTGTATCTGAGCAAGTACGTATCAGACATATATTAATTATTAATTGACATGTTTAGAGGGAGTGCGGTATAGTTATTTGACTGGTTTTCATCGATGTGTTTCCAGGTGGTGAGATGAATGTGTCTGAGTAGGTAGGTATTAGACAAATGTTAAACCAAATGGTTCTAGGTAGTGCAGTGAATGTATTTAAGCCGGTAAAAATCAGACTGATGTTCATTGACATGTTTCTAGATACCATAAAATCGAAAAAGTGATATCACAAAATATGTACGATTGAGTGATATCACAAAATCCAATTAGTGATACCACAAAATAGAAAAAGTGATATTACAAAATTGATTTTGTGATGACACGAGATCACAGCTACTTTGTGATATCACTAATTCGATTTTGTATATCACAACATCTATTTAGTGATGTCACATTCGATTTTGTGATATCACTTAATCGATTTTATGATATCACTATATCTATCGAGTTTGTGGTCAGTAATTCGTTCCTAACTAGTGATATCAAGAAATCGATATTACAAAAACGATTTTGTGATTTCACTAAATCGATTTAGTAAACATAATATAACACATGGCTTATGACACTCAAGTGAGTTAGTGATAGCACATAATAGTTAGTGAAATCAGAAAATAATGTGATACCACATGTGATATCACATACTTGAAATAGTGGTATCACAAAGTCGACATTGTGATATCACAAATTCGATTTTGTACGAATTAGTGATATCACAAACTCAGATTACTGATATCGCCAAATCAAATAAGTGATATCAACCAAAAATCGAATTTGTGATATCGAAAAATCATATCCACTTTACTTTTTGATATATATCCAAATCTGTATAGTGATATCTATGGCAAGCCATTTTACTAATCATAATGCATAGTAGATATCTTAAATAGTATATTAGATATCTAATATTCCAGTTAAGATATCTAATATAACATATAAGATATATAACATATAAGAAATCTTATATCCACTATAAGATATCTGATACAGGATATATCATATATAGAAAATAAGATATCTTATATAGGATATGAGTTATCATCTTATTTAATTTTTCATATAAGATATCTTATATAATATATCAGATATCTTATATATTAGATATCTTATATAGCATGTAAGATATCTTATATAATAAATCAGATATCTGATATATCAGATATGTTATATATTTAAATAAGATATCTCACATCCTATATAAGATAGCATATCTGATATCGATATCTGATTTACAAAACAGGATATCTTATATGTGATACAAGACATCTTAAATGCTATATCAGATAACATATATTGTGTTGCGTCTTATGGAAAAGTCATATAAGACATCTTATATACCTATACTATATAGTTCAATTTAGCTGCACTAAGGTCTTTTTGCAAGCTAGTGCAGAATACTAGGCTAACACAATTTTTGACTTAAGACCTGCATTTTAAGAAAAATAAATAAATAAATAAATAAAACTGAGTAACCTTTTGTTCATTTTCTCTATTTTCTCTATATAAATATTAAAGAATGATGCATGGTCATGTAAATCAGAACAATATTGACCGCGTTTAATGTAGACTAAAAGATATGCAAGTCTTCTGATCAAAGATATGTTACTGTGGTCATTTTTAACAAAATTAATACATCCAAAAACTAAAGTTTTTTGCGTGGCTATATCGAAGTAAGATAATTTGTTGGGGTCGAAAACAACACGGAAGAAGCCTCATCAGTCTGCAATGAGATTCAAGTTTCATTTCAACAATCATTGCGACATTTACTTTGTATTGCAATAGTCATTTTGGCCTGCAATAGTCACCCCTACCGGTCAGTATGTTGAAAGCACCATAAACTGCCAAATTTTGTTTGATGAGGCAGATAATAGTGCCATAAAAATTTTGATGAAGCAGAAAGTGTCATAAAAACAGGAAAAACAAGTTCCTTACTTCAAACACTCTGACAACCAGTAGAGAAGGAAGCAACTTAGCAAACAGTAATGGAGTATGTAAACATGTACATGGCATACCTTAAGGCATACTTTCATGTTTTCCCACTATTATAACAAAGGGGAACAACTTTTGTGACTTACTGTTTGCTTCCCCGGAGAATGAATGAAGCATTTTCAAAAGGGGAGTCTACTCTTAAAGGAAAGAATTTGCTCCTGTGGGAGCAAATTCATTCCTTTAACAGTTGACCCGAATTGAATTAGAAATACAAAATATGTCAAGAGTTGCCTCCCCTGAAAGGGCACCCAATCACCTTTTCTCAACATTTACCTTTTCTTTTAATATTTAACAGACAGCTCACATGCTGAGAAAAAGCATTATTCAACTTCAAACTACAGAAAAGAGCCACAATATATAGAAATGCTACTTACAGACAATTCAATTATTGTGTATCTGTGCAGTGAAGTTAGAGACTTTGTTTATAAAATATGTTTGTAGATTCCTAAGTATCTTTACATAGTAAGTGCAAATATCAAGGACTCAGAGCACACTGCAATGATGCTCAGACTGGTTTGAGTTTAAATTGTTAGAAGATGGATTAAGTTCTTTTTTTCCTGTCAAGGTTTAAAACATAGAAAACATAGAGAATCAGTCCTATCAGAATTCAAAGTACATTCTAGATGGATGGGTGTCAGATGTATGGTTTTACAGCCCTTTCAACAGAATTTCAGATATATCCAGCCCATATAAAGAGGCTTTGTGATATGGAACCTTGTTATGGTTGGAAAAAAATTGCCCTACAGCAGGATTTGAAACCTGACTGCTGGTATATCCTGCCAGTGCTTAACTCACGGAGCTACTGGGGCTCCTGTGATAGAAATACCAAAAGGATTTGTACACCAAAATGAAGCTGCAAACTGCTTCTGACCAAAATATCGTGAACTTCCATTCTATTCTACTCCATCCCGTAGCCTTCAGAAAATGGGTTATATTAAAGAAAAGGCTTTTTTCTAAGGACCCGCCTGTTCATGATCTACATGTACAGTTCAACATTCTGTTGGCTTTTTTTTTAGAAACTTTAGTTGTCCAAGTATTCAGGGAAATTTTCTAGTGAGTATACAGATTTTTGGTATTTTATAAGTCTTCAATATTTTTCAAAATTTTCAATATGAAGTAGTCTTTTTATTGAAATTTTTGAAAAATATTAAAGACTAATATAAAATACTGAAAATCTTCAGTCTTTCATAATTTAAAACTACACACAGCAGAAGCACACAAAGAAATCTTTATTACTTACTACATAAAACAACTTCTTTAATCCTTCATTTCCTGCTTCCAGATAGCAGAGTGTGAGAACAGCAACATGGTGAGCAGCTGTTTTACTCATGTAGAGGTTTGTTTAGAACTTGCTACTCATTAAACTGGCCTGTCAGACCTCATCACTGGAAACTCACTGAAACCAATTCCAATTATAACAGGTCTGCTGTATCTACCATATGACTGGCGGCACATGAGAAAGGAACTTTTGGCAAGTGTACTGTTAACACTAATGCACCAGTCATTTGCAACCCAGGGATAGCGGAGGGCATAGCGGGGCTCAAGAGCAGTGTTTTTACCTATTAAGAGGTGTCCCGGCAGTGCCATGGATACGCCCAGCTACTGATTCCCGCCAAAACAGGGGAGGGGGGAGCTTTTGATTCCCGCCAAAACAGTGGTGGTGGTGGGGGGGTGGGGGGGGGATAGTGGAGTGCTAACTGCCACACATTGTCACAGAATATTGATTTTTATACTAGTATGATCCCCTGGGGGGGGGGGGGGCAGAGATCTTTACCAGGGATTTGACATAAAAATGTCCGCACAGTGCAAGGCATATACAAGGGCTTTGCAGATTGAAAAGTCAATATCCCCGCTATCCCCTGGCCCCAGAGGGGCCGCGGTTGCAAATGACTGGTGCATAAAATCAGTGTGCACCTCAGCTAAGAATGAATAGACTGTTTGCTTTACACTTTTTAGATTCCAAAGGATTCACAGATTGTATATATTTATAAAGGAAAGACTGTGATCAGATCAGAATCTCTCTTTTCACATATCATAATTATTAATCCTAATAAACACTCCTGCTCTAATAAATGCCCCGCTGCCTAAGGCCCTTTTTTTCCACAATAATGTTATATTAACTCGCAAGAGTTCCTGTTTGGATGAGGTAGCTCTTTGACATGGGGTCTACTCTTTTAAAGGAAGGAATTTGCTCCTAGAGGAGCAAATTCTTTTCCATTAAGAGTTGACCCCTACTGGGAAGGGAGGCCAAATAGAGTGCTGCTTCCTCTGCAAGTATACCCATTCACCTTAATGTATTATGCATTGACTGATTTACTACAATTTAAACCCTAAAAAATGCCCCCTTTAGTAAAATGCAGAGGGCATTTATTAGGATTAATATGGTATATACATGAGTGATAGGACGCAATGCAGGTGCACTGGCTGATCTGATTATTCCTGGTTTTGCATATGCTATATGGTCCCTATTCATGTGATGCCAGTCATAAAAATTATTCAGGCACACAATCCAGACTGCTCCTGTGAGGAATGAGGAACCGCTAGATCCAGATCAACACAGTCTACCAATGATAATAGATTTTACAAAATCTGTAAGGGGACAACTTGATAGATTTCTCCTGTGGCTCATAATTACCAATTCATCTGCTGGTGATAATAACTGATCTGTGGAGAATACAAAAATCTGCAGAACATGCTGAACATTCAACAGTTCTTCCTAAAACTAAGAGGGGCCTTCTTTATGCTGTTTTTCACAATCTACAATCCCAAAATACCTGATTTGTTGATGTTAAAAAGGGTTTAGATAAGAAAACATCAAATGATAATTTTCTGCTAAAAGATCTGAAAAATTGTCATGGTTATTCAAAATGTATTTGATCTTAAGGTACTTCAATAAACAGAGAAGAGTGCCCCAGAAATTATTTTTCCAACTCTTTCACTTATTATCAGGCCGAGCAGATAAAGAAGGAAGCAGCCTGTGTCCAAATTTTTGTCAAAATTATGAAGAACAAACATAGAAGTCTACTATTTTCAAGATTGAACAATTTCACTTGCACACCTGTCTTGGTCACAGTAATGAATTTTTTATACAGTATGTGTGATACTGGTATACCTGCCTAGCCTTTATGAATGCATCCAGTACACATTCACCTTATTAGTTATACAATGTCGAACATTTAAGAATTAGCTACTGTTTTCATCTGTTCTACCTTACAATTTGAGAAAGATCAAGTTAGAGAAAATAATTGCTAGGACGCTCTTCTCAGTGTATTGAAGCACCTTCAGACGTAGAACATTTTCCGTAACATTGTTAGTTTTTTAGATCTTTGCGCAGAAAATTTGAGCTTTCCGTATAAAAATACTTTTGCAATCAGTATGTTCTCAGTTTTATTCTAAACTGTAAAGAGCACCAAACCTATTTGTAAATTGTAACACACAGAAGACTGCAAATTTTCAGGGAGATGGCTTTGGTATTTACCACAAATCACCAAACAAGAGGGCCATGAGGCATTGAATCGCTCACCTCAGTAGAAAGGTAAATGGTCAAACTAGGCGCATCATTTGAACAAACCTGAAAGTTTGAAACTGTGAAAATTTAAAAGATTCTGACAAAAGTTCATGAAGATTGGATAAAAAAAACTGTGCCCTCTTTAGTGTTCACATATTTGACCTAGTGACCTAGTTTTTGGCCCAACATGACCCAGTTTTAAACTTGGCCTCCATTTCATGGACATTAACACCCAGACAAAGTTTCATGAAGATTGGATCAAAACAGTGCCCTTAAGAGTGGACATAAGTTTTTCTATAATTTGACCTAGTGACTTAATTTTTGGCCCAGTATGACCCAGTTTTAAATTTGGCCAAGATTTCTTAGAGCTCTAAAACATTCTGACAAAATTTCAGAGATTGGATAAAAACTGTGCCATCTAGAGGTACACAAGGTTTTTCTAAGATTCGAGCAAGTGATCTAGTTTTTGACCCCACATGACCCAGTTTTGAATTTCACCTAGATTTTATTAGGATAAACATTCTAACACACCATATTAAACTGACCTTATTAGTGCCCCTGTGTGCTTAACTTTTTCAAAATGATGGCAAACACATATAGCTAACTTTATTTCTTATAAGGGCACATTTCAAAGAATTATTACATATCAAAGGAAACAAAACAAACGGTTAAACAGTGGAGAAATTTAAGCTGCCTATAGTCATAGAAGGATAGAGAAGCTTTGCAAGTGAAAACTGAAAGATTCTATACCATTTTCAGTTCTTGTAAACAAGAAAACAAAGGGATAAACCAGTAAAAACGTGCTCCTATAGTAATATGCCTTAGAAATTACCATGATGTGCGCTTATAGGGCAATGTGCACTAACTAGGTCGAATATGCTAGTTTCATGAAGATTAGATCAAAACTGTGCCCTCTAGTGTACACAAGATTTTTCTAAGATTTGACCTAGTGACCTTAGTTTTTGATCCGACATGACTCAGTTTTGAACTTGGTCTTGATTTTATGGAGACTAAGTTCATGAAAATTGGATCAAAACTGTGCCCTCTAGAGTACAGAAGGTTTTTCAAGGATTTGAAGTTATGACCTAGTTTTTGACCCAACATGACCCAGTTTTGAGCTTATCTTAGATTTATGAAGATAAACAGTTTTAGATCAAAACTGTGCCGTCTTGAGAGTAAACAGGGTTTTTCTAAGGTATGACCTAATGACTTAGTTTTTGGCCCAACATGACCCAGTTTCATACTTGGCCTAGATTTTATAAAGATAGACGTTTTGACAAACTTTCATGAAGATTGGATCAAAACCATGCCCTTAAGGGCACTGTGGACACAAAGTTTTCTTAAAGATTTTTACCTAGTGACCTTGTTTTTGACCTGACATGACCCAGTTTCAATATATGACTATATTTTTCATGAAGATTGAATCAAACATTTGCCCTACAGAGTGTACACAAGGTTTCTCTAACATCTGACCTAATGACCTAGTTTTTGATGCAGCCTGACCCAGTTTCTAATTTGGTCTAAATTTCATTGAGATAAACATTCTGACAAATTTTCATGAACATTGGATCAAAACTGTACACTCAAGGCTGTACACAAGGTTTTTTTCTAAGATTTGACCATGTGATCAAATTTTTGACCAGACATGTCCCAGTTTTGAACCTGGCCTAGATTTTATGGAGATAAACATTCTGACAAAGTTTCATGAAGATTAGATCAAAACTGTGCCCTCTAGTATGTACAGAAGCAAAAGCTGAGGGACGTCTGGGAGTCTCTAAGTATGACGGATGACAGACCTATATCACTGTATCCCAAAAGCTCACCTTGAACACTTCATGCTCAGGTTTACAAGCTAATAAAAATGTGGCCTGCAAGTGCAATTCATTCTAACTTTACAATGTATGGATTTACACACTCATCAGAACAGCTCAGAATCCAACACATGTCAGGAAGGAGACTGAGGCAGTAATACTTCTGACGTTAAGTTCTGTCCTAGCACTGTACCAAACCTAGCGCTATTCAAAAGTGCTCTTGGATTCAAACATCGACTTAGTTTCATTTTTTTATTTTGATGTTTAAGTTTTAATTTAGAGACTGAATCCAGGTTTCGCAACATGAACTGAAAAAAAATAGCGAAACACGATCTTTTGAAGCAAAAGTATACCAAACCCAAACTGTCACCAGCCCCACTGCCCCCTACCTCAGCCCCCATAACATGAGATGCTGGGTATTTTACAGTTTTGTACTATTTTCTATAGTTTTCGTTTTTGATTAATTAAATACCCGGTCGCTGGAAACATATCATATTAATCCTATTAAATGCGCTTGAAGCACCGCATTTTACAAATTAAGTTTGTGGTTGGTGGTGGTGGTGGGGTGGGGGTAGACATCTGTCTCATATGCTACTTCTCATAGTGATGTTCCCATCCACAGCAGTGGCCGATCCAGAAGGGGTTCGGGGGGTTCAAACGAACCCCTTCTTCAGCCTTAATTATTTCATTTTCATGGGGAATTTCATGAAAAATTGGCCAAACTGCACAAATCGAACACCCCTCCCCCCCCCCCATCCCCCCCCAGCTAATTCGAACCCCCTTTCCAAAATTTCTGGACCCGCCCCTGCACAGGGGGCCGGCACGTATAGGGTTTTTTTGGGTTAAAATGGCCAAAAAGTAGACATAGGTTTGATATAAACTGTCTATTAAAGCTGCCGTGACATTTTTGCCTTTTAAGGCATAAAAACCATACGTGCCAGCCCCCTATGTTCCCATCATGCTCGAAGGTACAGAGGGTGGACAAAAGTGTTCGTTAAATTGTGACGTTGCCGTTAACTTCAGTGCATTTCCACTTTTGCTGAAAAATTAATCATATGAGAAGCATAAAATATACCATCATAAAAATTATACTAATGTGTAGATAAATGATTTATGCAATATACCAAATAATTTTGTACGTTTGTGGTCTCTAGTTGCAGAGTAGTGATTATTTAAAGATCGCGTGAATTTTTAGAAAACCCTGTTTCCATTGACGTCAATGGTGACGTTAGCAAAATTTACCGCAAGAAAATACCTAAATGAGGTTCAAGTCCTGCCAAATAGAAACTATAGATACCAGGAAAGCAAGAAATTTAATGATATTGCACAAATAATTCAGCTAGACATTAGTGCAATTTTCATGTAAATATCTTTGATACTTTTCTCACAATATTTCTTGCGCTAAAAGAGAAAATGCATTAAAGTCAATGGAAACGTCACGATTTAACGAACACTTCTGTCCACCCTCTGTACATACCCATAACGTTTAGCCACCGAGCTATCAAAATTGTATATATACAAATCAAGTCCAAATATTAGTTACTAATACTGCTCTATTACTTTTTACCTCAGCACTCCGCAGCATTCTAATCCTGCACACAATGTTTCATCTTATACTTAGCTATGCGTAAACTGAGAAAGATTTATGAGAAATTTTAAGCTACTTAGGAATTCTGGCGCCATTTGTACACATTCCAGCATCCTCATCAATAAATAATCTCCCTTGGCTTTCAATTAAGTACCAATTAGGGCATATTTGGATTACGTCCCTTGATACAAAATCCTACGCTCTGGGCGTAGATTACGTTCTGGTGTTGCGCTTTAAAACAGTCTGTGTGTTAATATTTCATTACCTAGCTTACTCATTGCGCTATTTACTGTCATAGCTTTTACCCTTGAACCATACCACTATGGAGCAAACTTTCAGCCACAGTGGCTGAGGCTCCCTCCTTGGAATCCTTCTTGTAATTGGGGGCTTTCCAACCCAGTTATGCAGTAAATCCAAATGGTGAGTCTTGGACTGTGTTGGCTGGACCTAGTATCCTAGTTACCGCCACGGAAGCCGGATTGGTCAAGTATTCAGATGTAGAAAAAGCAGCTGGGTCTAATGTATCTTGTTATCTTTATTATGCAGCTATTATAGTCTAGAACATATGGGATTTTCCCCCTATGCGCTGCTTTCTCTCTATTTTACTCTTTCTCGCGCACCATTAAAGTATGGTCAAGTTTGACATGTTAATGTCTGACGCAGATGTAGAGATGCTTTTCAGTCAAAGAGGTTTTCTGTTTATGGTAAATTTATTTAACAAGAAGTACAAACAGGGACCGTAATAAAAAAAGTATAGAACTGTAAGATAGTTGTCATACTTGAGAACATGATAGATTTCCATTATCTGATCTACATATTAGTAAAACAAGATGAATCAAATATCATCAAATATTCCTTACACTCGAAAATGTGTTCTAGTGAGAGCTGTCTGACAGCTCCAAGACAGCCTTTTCAGGCAGAAGTTCTCCGAAAAGAGGTAATACTCCAAGAATGGAACTCCAGTTGGAATTCAAAAGTCACGTGTTACCAGCAAGACCTTAGCAAGCCTTGCTTCAGTTTGCTACAACAGCTAGATTAAAGAGGTAATTGTAGGTAAGGATGGTTCCAATCACCTTTTGCCATATGAGTCTGGTTATTTGAATTAAAGGTGGCGGGCAAGACAGTAACTTCTTACATCCCACCTCCACAAGTCTTCCAACCCCAAGGGTCAATTAGGAGTGGTGTTAACACAACATCACAGGGTGGAAGTCTTCCTAAAAGAATGAACAGCCAGGTAGAAAAACTCTTTCTGTCTGTCTTCCAACCAACTAAACTATCAACCTACCTACCTACCGATCTACCAACTCATCTATCTATCTATCTATCTATCTATCTATCTATCTATCTATCTATATGAGACAGGTCATTTATATATAATAAAATTATACTTATATTAGGAGATAAAAGGAGATAACGAGAATCCCCGCAGTGACGTCATCGGATGATCACGTGAGTAGCTTGGTTGGCAAAAGATTAGCAGCGGACAGTGGTTTTCTATAGGATAGTCTGAAGTGTAATCGCTAAGACAGACCCCTGCGGTACACCTGATGAAACTGGAACCTCGTCTGAACACTCACCTTCCAAGACGACTCTCTGGCTTCTACCAACAAGGAAGGACTGGATCCAGTGGAAAGTTTTACCATTAACCCCGTGTATTTGCAATTTATGGAGTAACTTCAGATGGTTTACCTTGTCAAATGCCTTACTAAAATCAAACAGAATAAGATCTGTTTGTTTGCCATCTATCTATCTATCTATCTATCTATCTATCTATCTGTCTGTCTGACTGTCTGTCTGTTCGATGTATGTATGTATGTATGTATGTATGTATGTATGTATGTATGTATGTATGTATGTACAAACAAACAAACAAACAAACAAACAAATGATTTATTCCAATTAAGGGCCCATAAAGGACAGATAATCAAAGGAGGAAAACCGCCATACAATGATTCAAGTAATTAAACATATAATTATATATAAAAGAAAAGAAGAAAAAAAACACACACACATATGCATAGATCAAGTGGTGAGAGGACTAGCTTAAAATGACACCCCATTATATGATCTCAATCATGTTATATGATAACATTATTTAACTATTAAGCAACAGAAAGAGTTTACACTGTTTTTGAACATTTGAAAAAAACTTATTCAGAATGTGAGAATACCTAGGGCACTCAATTAAAAAATGAAGTTCATTTTCAATAATTGTTAAACAGTGATCACATACTCTATTTTCCAAAGGAGTTAAGGGTCAAGAAAATCTACCTGTTGCAATTTTAAGCTTATGTGACCTTATTCTAAATTTAGTTAAGCATCTTCTTTTATCGAAATTCTTGATAACAGAAAGATCTGGTTCAGCTTGAAAATGGTCTTTAAAGGAAAAATATGTTCTTAATTTACCATCAATGTTATTAAGTCTAAATTGTGTCCAAAATTCTTTATATTTAATTAAAACAATCCTTCTCATAGACTTTTTGAAGTTGCTAAGATTTAAGTTATTTAACTGAGAACTAGCATAAGGAACATCAAGCAAAGTAAAAATACTGCGGATGGAAGAAAACCAAGAGTGAAAACCATTTTCATGTAATGTTTCTGAGCAAGCAAATTCATCTGACAAAAGCTCAGTATTTGTATTTTCAAGTGGATGCCAATATAACAGAGCTGATAGTAATATATTAATCTGAATAGGATATCGAGCCAGCTCAGAAAATACAGCAAAGTTAGAACTTCTTTTATGCACACCAAGAATATACTTACAAAAATGAATATGTAACTTTTCAGAAAAGAAACTTCAAGCAATTTTTGTAAATCATCAATAGAGGCTTTTTTGACAAGGAACAAGCCCAAATTTCACTTCCATGTAATAAAATCGGTTTAATGGTATGATCAAATATGTGCAAACTTGAATGAATACTAGGGTTCAGAGAGATAATATTACGCTTCAATGAATACAGAGCTTTAACAGATTTATCATAAATTTGTTTTTTAGCAGGTGTGAAAGTACCAGAAGCAGAGAATATTATACCAAGATACTTGTATGTTGTTGTACAAGATATTGTCTTATTAAAAATAGAATAAGACTGTGAATTAATAAGCCTTCCAGCTTTATTAAAATAACCACTTTTGTTTTATCAATATTAATAGAAAGACACCAATCTTCACAAAAAGCTTGTAATAAGTCAAGCTTTGCTTGTAAGCAGTGACCTATAAATACATAATCTAATATACAGGTCACTGTTGTAAGCCTGCAGCACTGGATGATAATAAAATAACATCATCAGCATACAATACACAATCTAACCTGTATGTATGTATGTATGTGTGTATGTGTGTGTGTGTGTGTGTGTGTGTGTGTGTGTGTGTATGTATGTATGTATGTATGTATGTATCTGTCCGTTTGTTAGCCTGTCTACAGAGACATGCTTTGGTGTAAGCCAAAACTTGTAGAAAAGTTATTCTATTTATAACTTTGGATTTCCCATGACGTCACAAGTATGGCGACCAAAGTTTTCCATTTCTGCACAGAAACACCCCCTGATTCAATGTTTAGTGATATTCAAGCACTGAACAAATTTCAAGACGGGGTAATCAACTCATGGAATCATTTATTGTTTTTCTGAAACAATTTTGATAAACTGAATTATGACTTAGACAAGTAAAAACACTAAGGAACACTCAAAATTTAGTTGGCACAGTTGTTTTTGATGGGTGGGGTATGTGAAATGGTTAGAGTTGTGTGTGTGTGGGGTGTGTGGGAGGGGAAGAAATGGGGTGGGGAGAGAGATGGCAGATCTTGTTTTCAGTATAAAAATGTATTTGCCTGCTCTACGAATATATGCGGTAGGTGTCGAAACATTGATGCATTTGCAGGGATGTCATTAACAAAACCACCATCTTTCACATTCGAGGGATCACAAGTAGGGCTGGGACGAGTACCTGTGTACCAGAGTTGGGTCTGGTACACAAATTACACGGGTACAAAATTACTAACTATTACCCAAATGCTTATTATTATGTAGTCTAATAACTTGACGTAACTCCGATTTTATTTTTTGACTGGTCTCCGTTCCGGGTATTTCAGAAAAAGACATAAAGAAAAAACAACAACAATACCCGGAGTGCAATTTCATTGCTCTAATTATTATGTGATGGATATATTCTATTTCAATAAAATTCCAAGCAAAAAGAGCAAGGTTTTATTTGACTGTCTTCTATAAATTGCAATCATATATTGCCAAACTTTTTCGTATGTTATAACAGAGAGATATCAACATTTCACACCCCGGTATACGACGAAACATAGAAAGACAAAAGAGAGAAGCGACACTTCATAGATAAGTCAAAACATAGATGGGACATTTAATAGATCGACGAATAATAGAACGACCAATGATAGAACAATAAGTGTGAAAACGATAATCACTTGACCGCTCGGAAATGCTTTGCGTCATTGAACATTCGCTCATTTCAATGAAAACGTTTACGGTCAAAGGGTTTTGATATTCCTTGCCGATTTTTAAACGTTTATACACCATTCATGGAGAACACGTGGGAATTTAAAGAGTAACTACACCTCAGGAATTGACTGAATCAGATCCCAAACCCTATCCCCAACATCAACCATTTTCCCAATGGTTTCTGTTTGCTATCAAAGAAAAGAAGTGAAATATACACAGCTGTGTTTAAAATTATCAAAGACAACTGATTAGCTTTTGGACAAATTAGCTCAAAATTTCTGAACTTTGCCTTCGAACTAAGTACGTTGACGGCCTTGATTTCAGCTTGAAGGTACGCATGTTGACTGAATCAAATACTGAATGGAACTGTATTGGACTGATCGAAAAAGCAATATTACTCTGCGTTAAACTGTATTGGTCGCTCATCAATTGTTCGCTACTTCAAAATTCCGGTGAAACGTTTAGGATTTTTTTTCAAAAACCTTTGTTATCGTTAAATGGTTGTTAATAAAATTTTCGATGTTTCTGAAATTTTTCGATGTTATTTCGATGTTATTTCGATCTTTTTTCGATCTTATTTTTCTATGTTTAGTCTTTCTATGTATTGTCTTTTCTATGTTCTGGCTTTTCTATGTTTTGTCGTTCTATGTTTCGTCATAGACCCTCACACCCTTCCCATGCACACATGCACATGACAAGATTCCTTACTTATCATTTGAACTAAATGTATATTTTGTAACTGTAGGTATGCTAAAAATGCTATGGTAACGGGTACCCAGGTACCTGTAAGTAATAGGGCCTCAGGTACAAAATCTCTACCCATGCCAGCCCTATTCACTAGCCTCAGTTTGATTGGTCTAGCTCTGTTATGTCTAATTGCCACTGACTAATTCCCATAGTGCACGCTTTCAGTCAACCCCCGTAATCCTCACTTTTTATTAATAATGATATTATTAATTCTTTTTTACTTTCTTTCATTTAAAAGTTTTTAAATAGAAGTTTAATTTTAAGTGCATTTATGTGTGGTTATATTGAATTTAGTTGTTTAGCAATAAAGTAAACTGTAAAACAAAAATTTGTTGGCTATATGAACTTGTTTATATTTTTTCGCATAACTATGTTTGGACCCTAACTGTACACATTAAATAAAATGATGACCTGCAGTGTGCCTTCTGTTTCAGCAATTTGGTCAGCTGGTGCAATATGTGTTTGAGTTTTTGACAGAACCAAGCAAGGTACCATTTTAATGATCTTGAGAACCATGCAAGGTATTATTTTAATGATCTTGAGTCCCAAGCAAGGTACCATTTAAATGATTTTGAGAACCATTCAAGGTACTGTTCTAATGATCTTGAGAACCAAGCAAGGTACAATTTTAATGATCTTGAGAACCATGCAAGGTACCATTATAATGATCTTGAGAACCATTCAAGGTACTGTTCTAATGATCTTGAGAACCAAGCAAGGCACAATTTTAATGATCTTGAGAACCATGCAAGGTACCATTTTAATGATCTTGAGAACCATGCAAGGTACTGTTCTAATGATCTTGAGAACCAAGCAAGGTACCATTTTAATGATCTTGGGAACCAAGCAAGGTACCATTTTAATGATTTTGAGACCCATGCAAGGTACCGTTCTAATGATCTTGAGAAGCAAGCAAGGTACCGTTGTAATGATCTTGAGAACTAAGCAAGGTACCATTTTAATGATCTTGAGAACCATGCAAGGTACCATTTGAATGATCTTGAGGACTATGCAAGGTACCATTGTAATGATCTTGAGAACCGTACAAGGTATGGTTTTAATGAGCTTGAGAACCAAGCAAGGTACAAATTTAATGATATTGCAAACCATCCAAGGTACCATTCTAATCATCTATAGCACCATGCAAGGTACCATTCTAATGATCTTGAGAACCATGCAAGGTACGATTGTAGTAAGCTTGAGAACCAAGCAAGGTACCATTTTAATGATCTTGATCAGCTTAGTAAAGATGTAGGAAGGTGTAAAGGTATCCCTCCATGTTTTTCTTCCATTTTTTACAAAGGGAATTTTTTTTATTTTATGACTTCCTGTCTGCTTCCCTGGACAACAAAGCCCTGATACTGGTTAAACACAGGGTATAATCGATTCCGCCAATTTTCGCTTCCTGCAGAGACTGTACATCATATCTGGCTTCTGCCGAGACTGTCCATGATCTCTTGCTTCCTGCCGAGACTTCTGTACATGATAAATGGCTTCCTGCCGAGACTGTCCCCGTGATTCTGCTTCCTGCCGAGGCTCTCGGCAGGAAGCAGAGTCACGCGGACAGTCTCGGCAGGAAGCCATTCCTCGAGGACAGTAGTCTCTGCAGGAAGCAAGAGTTCGCGGACAGTCTCGGCGGAAGCCAAATATGATGGACAGTCTCTGCAGGAAGCGAAAATTGGCGGAATCCATTATACCCTGTGTTAAATGGAGTCTAATTTCAAAGGATAGAATCTGATACCCTTGGACCAAATATTTTAGTTTACAGAGTTGACCCTCCCTGAGAAGGGAGATAAAAATGAAAATGGCAGAGTTGCCTCCCTGAAAGTGAAATGTACTCATTCACCTTGTACTCTAACATGAATGTGTAATTGCCAAAAAACAAGAAAACCATAACCAACTGCTGTTATAACTTATTGTTAAAGCGTAGCTAGCAGAAAAGCAGACATGGTTTGTCTTTCAAATTAGAAGAGTTACATACATGCAATAGGGAATCATTCTGATTGGACTAAATCCATAGGACATCTTTAATTTTTTACCTCTACTCTGCAGATGTCTGTAATAGATCTTTCTCCTTTAGATTTGTGTAAGTCCACTTGCCTATCACGAAAAGAGCCCCAACATGACAAAACAACAAAGTGGCATGTGCGCCACTCTAAGACTCAGATCAGTCAGATCAGTCTTCCCTGTGCACTTTAAGGGTAGCTAAAGGTGGAAGCTAGCTCCATGCTAACAATGAAGACTCTGATTAGACTGGATGGCTGCCCAGGCTGATCTGAATCTTCACTGGGTGCACATGCCACTTTGTTGGTTTTGTTGTGTTGCGGCTCAATGTGGAAAGCAATGTTGGCTAAGTGACAAACATTACAGACCATGATCAGACAGCACTTCAGTTTTAATTAACATATTTTTCATCAAGGCTTTGTAATGGTTTCTTCCAGCTTTGAATTTTAAGAAGACTGTTTGAAGTACAAAACCAACAAGGTGGCATGTGCGACCAGGGAAGAAGCATATCAGCCTGGGCATCCGCCCAGTCTGATCAGAGTCTTCACTGTCCTCATGGAGCTAGATGGGCCCTTGGCTACCCTTTAAGCATACAGTGAAGGCTCTGGTCAGACTGGGCAGATGCCACTTTGTTGGTTTTCCCATGTCACGGCTCATTTGTGATTTATTCTGTAAGATATTTTTTATGGTGAATGGATACTGTGTCATTTTTAGTTTTGTATCTCTTCTCCATGAGGATCAACTCTTTTAGGAAAGAATTAGCTCTCTTATGGGAGAAAATTCTTTTCTGTCAGAGTGGGCCCCATTTTGGAAGGGCTTCATCCTCCAGGTAAGCAAACAGGAGGTCACAAGGTTGATCCCCTGGATAAAAATGGCAGAAAAACATGGCAGTGTACCCATCCACTTTAGTCAGTCTGTTTGCAAACAGTGCAAACCATGATAATAGTGTGCCTAGTGATGTTGCAGCAAGTGCAGACCCTGATCAAAGTGAGAGTGAGACCCAGATCAGACCCTAATGAGACTTAATAAGAATTTTACTGCAGGACTGTCTGATCAGGGTCAGCCTTGTTAAACTCAGGAAGGCTTCCTGAATATTTCTGCTTAATGTGAGGAACAAAAATTCATATTTTAAATTTGAATGTCTCTCTTTCAGTCATCTAGGTTGATGTCCCAGTTAGATGACTTTGCAACAGAGAACAATGTTGGTGCAGGTGCACTGAAGAATGTCTTCAAGAGTCTCTTGTCAATACCAAACAGTAAGTTGTTTATTCATGAATCTCTAGGTGGGCCAATGATTTTGGGGTACAGTTATTGCAAATACTGGGGCAAAAGTGGCTGAGCAAACTGTGTAGACCCAATCAGACTGCTCCTTTAAAGGAGCAGTCTGATCAGGGTCTACACTGTTTGCCATTCCACAAGCAAGTATGTACAAGGTCTCCAATACATGTATTTGCCATTCGACCAGCGTGATGTCCATGACTGGGTGATAAATGTATGTATAAGTTATGAAAAACAGATCCTTTGGAAGCAAGGAATACAGCAAAGAAATGAAATTAGCAGACTTTATTCCCTGGTAGAGCCCCAGTAGCTTAGTAGGTTTAGTGCTGGCCTAGTGGTCCCGGGTTCGAGCCTACTGGAGGAAGATATCTCTCTAACCATAAACAGGGTTTCATTGCACACAGTCTTTCATCATCACCTCCCATCATCCTGAAATGACCGAAATACTGTTGAAGAGGATGTTAAATTGCTAATCATCCATTCATCCATTTCTGCAAAGGTTTGGGTGGGGAAAGGGGGAGGAGGGGGAGATTCCCCAGTTTCTGCAAAGAGCTGGAAAAAATTTGCATTCCAGCAAGATCAAATAGTGGGTTGGTTATTGATATGTATACTGAACAAAAAAAGAAACGTTACATGTAATTTCAATGTATGGTTTATTTGAACTGAATTAAGATATTGCCAATGTTATTTTATGTCTAACTGACAAAAAAGTATTCGGAGTTCAGAAAAAGGATATCACAATAAAAACTGCAAAACTGATGTCTCCAGATTAATTTGTGTCAGTGAGGGGGTCAGAATTTGAAAGTGATATTTTGAGGTGCTTTTTGAAGACCCGTATTTCACTCAAGTTGTCAGCTTAAGTGAACAAGCCACTTCTGACATGTTTATAAGGCACTAGTTGTTACAAAAATGGACCAATCGCCGCTTCCAAAGGGTTTATCAGTGCAACACAAGGCTTGGAATATCGCTTTTAGGCCTCTTGACTCTGACTTTCATGCTATGCACCGAAAATCCCATAGACAGTGCTAGGTGCTATTCCATGTACAATTTACCAGTTTGATCAATTTTTTTCATCATGAAGCATTGTCTGGAATAGCTGGGATAAGATCCATGAGTTAAACTTGAAGACTTTCTTGACATGTACTGGTTAATCGGTGTACATGATTTGCTATACTTTTAATTGCAAGGGAGACAATTTCGAAGACACAAAATCTTTAACATCTTATTTCTTTGAACTGCTAGTTCAGTGTCATGATGTTTATAGAGTTTCTTATTGGCGGTTACAAGACAAATCCGAAAATGTAAACATTTATGCGCTTGCGCATGCGCATTAAGCGTTTGGTGTTTTTAGTCAAATTAGAATAACTCTGTAACGACTGATGCAAATCGAAAACTGATTGGTTCATAAGTTTGCCTAAAGTCTACCAGGTGAGAAGATATCGTAGCAATATATGAAAATATTGTTCTATAGCTTAAAATTCATTTGTAAACTATGTAACGTTTCTTTTTTTGTTCAGTATATTTAATGATTACAAGTAAGGCTGTGGTGTTAATTTGAGAGAGCCAGTTAGTTGGGTAATTTCTTTGTATTTGATTGAAACTGAATGACCAATTGTTGCCTTATCTGTTTTCAGGTGCCTTAAAAAAGAGTTTAAGTCACAGTCAGGTCAGAGAGGATCTTGTTAACTTAGGTTGGTATTACTAGTATGAAAAAAATCTCCTGAAATTGGTTTCTCTCTCTAATAAAGGCTTGTTGACTTCAAAGGTTAAATATAGAACATGATGTCTTTTATCTACATAGGTAATAGATGTTGGGTTACAGTTCTAGAGAGAGATGGGAAAAACTTAGGTTTTGTAGGAATCACTGATACTAGTAAAACCGGATAAGCCAATTAAAGCCATATTAAATAAAAATAAGTAACATAAATAACATAATATAAATACTGGAAGACATTGCATGGAAGTTGGCTCACATGTCCAGCTACCCCAAAATACAGTGTTTGTTGAGAGGGTTATAGTTTTCATCTGTCTTTTCATTATTCTTATTACTTTGAAACAGGCTCTCACCTGTTGGGAAATAGATGGGCTGCCTGGTGCCTCTGTGGTAGAGCTGCTAGTAGCTGTTGTTGGGTTAAAGTCCTACAAATTTAGAGGCACTATCTTGACATGACTTTTATATTGTTTACTGAGATATTAAACTAAATCTCAACAGCAACTTTGAAGCTCCCATCATAATAAGTTCAAACTTAGTACCTAACTACATTAGAGAATTTACTTTTATACAATACATCAGCTGCACCAGAGTTAGGAGCTGGGTGGGTCTCATATCAAGGTCATGGACTTACCTATAGAGGTTTGGGTTAAACTCTTTTGTACCTTTATGTTTATGAAAACCCTCTGATACTGAATTTAATTATTAACCCCCAAAAATAGAATTAGGTTAGCTGACACTAGCTGATATCATATGGATGCTGCTACTGGCAGAAGATAAAGGGCACATACTTTGACACTTGTATGATACTTGTTTGTAATATATTTCCAATATGGATGAACAGAACCTTTTGTCTATAAGTAGGTTTATTTAAAATCTGACTTTTGTTGTATTTTCAGGTCTGTCAGAAAACAAAGCTGATTATTTTTCAGAACAGGTGAGTACAAAGCCAGTGTTGTAAAACTTTATCATTGTGCCTAGGTTTATATCATATTGCTGTAATCTGAAGGTATTCGTGGATTTTTTTTCATTGTTAATTTGTGTGGAAGGTAAACTTTTAGTTAATCTGCATATTTAGCTCACCTGAGCCGAAGGCTCACAAGGTCAGCTTATAGTATAGGCTTGGTCCGTCGTACGTCGTATGTCGTACGTCCACACTTTAAACATTAATATCTGCTAAAGTAGAAGGCCAATCTTGATCAAATTTTATGTGTAGCATTGTTGGGGTGGGGGATTGATTGCATATAGTTTTTGGACAGATTAGTTTGAAACTCTGGTTACCATGGCAACAGAAAGGTCCCATAGACTTATAATGGAGAAAATGTTGTCCGGGCTATAGCGTCTTCATTTTTGATCGCAACTTCTTCAAACTTGCAGGTATCCAGGACAGTCAAAACATCTCGGACCAGTTCCAATTTGGGCCAGGTTGGATTATTTTCTTCAGAGTTACTTGCCCTTGAGCGATAAAATATTTTCCCATAGACTTACCATGGAGAAAATGTTGTCCGGGTCCTAGCTTCTTCATTTTTGATCGCAACTTCTTCAAACTTGCAGGTATCCAGGACAGTCAAAACATCTCGGACTAGGTCGAATTTGGGCCAGGTTGGATCATTCATTTTAGAGTTACTTGCCCTTGAGTGATAAAATATTTTCCCATAGACTTACCATGGAGAAAATGTTGTCCGGGCCCTAGTTTCTTCATTTTTGATTGCAACTTCTTCAAACTTGCAGGTATTCAGGACAGTCAAAACATTTCGGACCAGTTCGAATTTGGGCCAGGTTGGATCATTCATTTCAGAGTTACTTGCCCTTGAGCGATAAATATTTTCCCATAGACTTATAATGGGGATTATGTTGTCCGGGCCCTAGCTTCTTCATTTATGATCGCAACTCCTTCAAACTTGCAGGTAACCAAGACAGCCAAAACATCTCAGACCACTTCGAATTTGGGCTAGGTTGGATCTTTCTTTTTAGAGTTACTTGCCCTTGAAAGATAAAATATTTTCCCTTAGACTTATAATGTGGAAAATATAGTCTGGGCCATAGCTCCTTCATTTTTGATCGCAGCTCCTTGAAACTTGCAGGTATTCAGGATGGCCAAAACATCTCGGACCTTTTCGAATGTGGGCCAGGTTGGATTATTATCCCCTCGCACAACGAAGTTGTGGAGGGGATATAGGGTCTGTCCCGTATGTACATTTGTATGTATGCACGTATATTCACCTTTTGTCATCGCTCTAGCTACCTCATTTATTATATAATTTTGATATAAGTTCACACAAATATTGGGTATGACATTACCTCGAACGAGTTTGCATTTCCGCATGATGGGCCAAGGTCAAGGTCACAGTTGCTATTTTTAGAAAAACTTTGTTATCACTCTAGCGCCTTCATTTGTGGACCGATTTCGATTTAACTTCACACAAGTGATAAGTATGGCAATATCTTAGGCAAGTTTGGATTTCAGTATTCTGGGGTCAAGGTCACAGTGGCTATTTTCAGAAAAAACATTGTCATTGCATTAGCGCCTTCATTTATGGACCAAATTCGATTTTATTTCACACAAGTGATTGGTATTACAATATCTTGGACAAGTTCGCGTTTCAGCATTCTGAGGTCAAGGTCAAGGTCACAGTGGCTATTTTAAGAAAACTTTGTCATCGCTCTAGCACCTTCATTTATGGGCCGATTTCGATTAAAACTTCACAAAAATGTTTAGTATGACAATATCTTGAATAAGTTTGCGCTTCAGCATCCTAAGGTCAATGTCAAAGTCACAGTGGCTACTTTTAGAAAAACTCTGTCATCATTTTAGTGCCTTCATTTATGGAATGATTTCTATTGTACTTCACAAAAGTGATAAGTATGATAATATCTTGGACAAGAACGCGTTTTAGCGTTCTGGGGTCAAGGTGAAGTAGTCCAGCTCCGGACCGAAATTATTTCAGAAACAAAGTTTCTAAAATTGAAACTTGTTTCTGGGCATTTTCCGGCCCAGAGCTGGGCTAAAGGTGAAGGACACAGTGGCTATTTTGAGAAAAACTTTGTCATCGCTGTAGCATCTTCATTTGAGGACCAAATTTGATTTAATTTCACACAAGTGATTGGTATTACAATATCTTGGACAAGTTCGCGTTTCAGCATTCTGAGGTCAAGGTCAAGGTCACAGTGGCTGTTTTTAGAAAAACTCTGTCATCCCTCTAGCTCTTTCATTTATGGACCGATTTTGATTAAAACTTCACACAAATGTTTAGTATGACAGTATCTAGAACAAGCTCGCATTTCAGCATCCTAAGATCAATGTCAAGGTCACAGTGGCTATTAATAGAAAAACTTTTTCATCGCTCTAGTGCTTTCATTTATGGACCAGTTTCGATTTAACCTCACACAAGTGATAAGTATAGCAATATCTTGGACAAGTTTGCGTTTCAGCATTCTGGGGTCAAGATCAAGGTCACAGTGGCTATTTTTAGAAAAACTTTGTCATCGCTCAAGTGCCTTCATTTATGGACAGATTTTTTTTATGCCCCCGTGACGATAGTCAGGGGGCATTAAGATTTGCCCCTGTCTGCCGTCTGACCATCTGTCCATCCTTTTGTCACACTTTGTGGTATAGAGTTTGTGTAATCAACTTCTACAGTTTTCAATGGATCTTTTTCTAACTTTGCATGCATGTTGTGGACATATTTGACAGTTTCAAACTATCAGGTTTGTTCAGTTGATGATCCTCATTTTACCTTTGACCTTTTACTCAGGTGAGCGGCTCAGGGCCTCATGGCCCTCTTGTTTTCTCTCTGATGTCAATAACTGTTCATAGTTGGCTGTTTTGCATATATATTATTTTTGCCATGACACCTCTGGGTTTGAAACAACTTTATAATAATAAAAAGATAATAAAAATAAAATACATACTTTACACTTAAAGTGCAAAAAAAAAAAAAAATGAAAACAGATGAATTTTCTAACAAAGTAGATCCAGATAAGTTGGCTCATGATGAGCTGCCTCATCTATATCTACACTGCTTGGCCTCCAGTCTTTGAATTCTCAGCATAATATAGCTTGGACGAAATATTTTCCTTAAATTTTGCACACATGAATTTTGTGGTTTGCTTTCTAATGCTCAGAGAATATACTATCTATGGTCTGATTAGTATTTGAGAATTTAACAGTAAAGCTGTGTGCTATTTACTAAGTCATTACTTAATATTAATTGTAGTAGTCAAATCTGAAATATAATATTTCAGTGGAAAACTAACTTGATAGCTCTGTCCAGAAGTGCTCTGGGTCAAACCTTGATGGTTAACCAGCTAGTTGATATGGAATGGAAATTTGGAGGTATGATCTGAGAGAATGTTTATTTTCATATTCATTTATCTGACAGAATGTTTCAAGGAATTCTTACATACTTTGTCAAGAGTGTTTGAAGAAATTTTTAGATACTTTGTCTTATTGGTAAAAATAAAACGCAACATAAAACTTATATATGGATATAAATGAGTACACCTCCATGTTTTTCTAGCATTTTTACAAAGGGAAACACTTTAAATGACTTTCTGTTTGCTTTCCTGGAGGAAGAAGCCCTTCGAAAATGGGGTCTACTCCTAAAAGAGCAAATTCTTTCTTTTACAGGAGCAAATACTTTTCTTTTTAGGAGCAAGTTCATTAAGAGTTGACCCCCATTGAAAAGGAAGACAAAATGAAAATGGGATTTCATATAGGGCAGTTGTCCCATATAGACCCCCACTAGGTGCAAAATTATTTGCCATGGGGTCAACAATGTTATATTTATTACCAACATAAATTATGCTTGTGTATATTTTAGGATGATTGCATATTTGGTTTAGATGTCCAACTCTTTAGGGAAATAATGATATTTTTATGCCCCCGTGACGATAGTCAGGGGGCATTAAGATTTGCTCCTGTCTGTCCGTCCGTCTGTCTGTCCGTCAGTCTGTCTGTCCATCCGTTCGTCACACTTTACGGTATAGAGTTTTTGTAATCAACGTCTCCCACAGTTTTCAGTGGATCTTTTTCAAACTTTGCATACATGTTGTGGACATATTGAAGATGTGCATGTGGGTCTTTGTTGGAGCTAGAATTAATTTTGACAGAATAACGGCCTTTTGAACTTAGTCATTTTAGGCAAATTTTTGCATTTTAGGGTATGTAGTTTGTGTAATCAACTCCTCCCACAGTTTTCAATGGATCTTTTTCAAACCTTGCATACATGTTGTGGACATATTGAAGATGTGCATGTGGGTTTTTGTTGGAGCTAGAATTAATTTTGACAGAATTACGGCCTTTGAACTTAGTCATTTTAGGCAAATTTTTGCTCTGTAGGGTATGTAGTTTGTGTAATCAACTTCTCCCACAGTTTTCAATGGATCTTTTTCAAACCTTGCATACATGTTGTGGACATATTGAAGATGTGCATGTGGGTTTTTGTTGGAACTAGAATTGATTTTGACAGAATTACAGCCTTTTAAACTTAGTCATTTTTGGCAAATTTTCACATTTGTAGGGTGTGGAGTTTGTGTAATCAACTCCTCCCACAGTTTTCAGTGGATCTTTTCCAAACTTTGCATACATGTTATGGACATATTAGAGATGTGCATGTGGGTTTTTGTTGGAGCTAGAAATAATTTTGACAGAATTATAGCCTTTTGAACTTAGTCGTTTTAGGCATATGTTTGCATTGTAGGGTACTAGTACTTTGTGTAATCAACTCCTCCCACAATTTTCATTGGCTGTTTTTCAGACATTGGAGACTTGTTGTGAACATATTGAAGATGTGCATGTTGGTTTTGATAGGAAAAAAATAATTCTGAAGGAATTATGGCCTTTTAAACTTAGTCATTTTTGGCTGCATTTTGCACTGTAGGGTATAAATTTGGTGTAATGTTTTCAGTGGATTCTTTGTAAATAGCATTTGTGCTTGAAAGGTGCTTTAGGGATGTATGCATGTCCTGTGACAGGCGCTGCACGGGGGCATCATTAGTGTCTTACAGACACAATTTTCTAGTTATTCCTAAAAAACAAACCATCACAACTTCTAATTGTATTTCAGTGACAGCAGCAAGCAGTGAATTAGATAAAGTTGGCAACACATTTTTACAGGTACTGTTTATTTTCTTATTTTGTGTGATTGATTGATTGATTGATTGATTTGTTGCTTAACGTCCACGGTAAACAGCTATGGTCATGTCGGGATGGTCAGTAAACCTAACCACATTATTCCTGGGCAGGCTTAGACCTCCTAAGCGGTGGAAATGGAAGTATGTGGCCAGACCGGGTTTCGAACTCAGGACCTCTGACTTATATGAGTCAGGTGCCCTACCGATTGCGATATGCGGCCCGGCCTTATTTTGTGTGTTTCCTTATAAAAAGTTTGATAAATACAACTTTGGCCTTATTTTGTGTGTTTCCTTATAAAAAGTTTGATAAATACAACTTTGGCTTTTCATGAAAATTGCACATCTAGCACCTATATTCTCTTAGTCTCCATATTAATTATTTGATGCATACCTTTCCCAGCCCCATCAGAATCTTACCATATTTATTCTGTTTTATGATGGGGGTTTCTCTCTCCAAAATAATTATGCTGTATGATGGGTGTTCCCTTCCAAAACAACCTAAAGTGTAGAAATTAGCTGTCATAAACAAAAGACAGACACTATGGTAGGGTAAATAATTCAACAATTTTTTTACTCTTCTCACTTCTGCTGTAGTAGGCAAAATGACTGTCCACTTTTGACAGTTCAAGTCACTTTGGGGATGAGGGGTTTTGTTTTTGTCACCAAATTAAGTAAAAATAGCATTCTTTTCCCTAAAAACTTTTGTTGGGCTTTTTTTCTGTAATGCCATAACACACTGAGTGTTCATACAAGAATTTCTGTTTTGTTTCAGCTCAAATTAGTTATCAACACAGGCAGTGGGACCACAAACTCATATATGGGTAAGATGACTGTCCAGTTTTAGACCTGCAGATAAATGGCATATTTGACAATAATTAATGGCAAGTTTATGATTAGGTGGTTGTGTACAGAGGAAGCAACTATTGCCATATTTTGCCTCCTTATTAAATGGGGTTAGCTCCTACTGGAGGGGGCGGATTCTTTCTTTTAAGAGTAGATCCATTTTGGAAGAGCTTCATTATTCAGATAGGCAAACAAGAAGATACAACAGTTTGAAACCAGAAAATTGTGGGACACAACAGTTTGAAACTAGAAAATTGTGGGACACAACAGTTTGAAACTAGAAAATTGTGAGACACAACAGTTTGAAACTAGAAAATTGTGAGACACAACAGTTTGAAACTAGAAAATTGTGAGACACAACAGTTTGAAACTAGAAAATTGTGGGACACAACAGTTTGAAACTAGAAAATTGTGAGACACAACAGTTTGAAACTAGAAAATTGTGGGACACAACAGTTTGAAACTAGAAAATTGTGAGACACAACAGTTTGAAACTAGAAAATTGTGCATGTAAGACATGAAAGTTGTTACGTATGCACAATGCTGTTACTTATGCACAATGTTGCATGATTGTTGTTGCTGTATGAAACTGTAGCTCTATACAGGCTTGTCTAAGGGAAAGTTGGTAGCAAGTATACTGTTGTTGGAGTTTCTGCACTGGCTAAAAATCTGTATTCTATCAAAGCAAAATACATTGTGTGTGTACAAAAATGTCCATAATGGTATCAATGGAATTTTGGTATTTTATCCAAAACTATGTTATTAGGTTCAGATGTAAATTCATATTTTCATTCCTTTCTTTCAGAGCTGACTCTACCTCAATTCTACTCATTCCTGCATGAAATGGAGAAGGCTAAAGCGAGCTTGGAGTATCTCAGCTAACCATATGTCTCCATTCATATAACTGTTATTATTATCTTGGGGATGTTTGAGTTGGAATTGTCAAATGTTGGTAACAAAAGTTGAGACAGAGACAGAAAATCTGTGCCAGAATCACAAAGTTTTAAAAAGAAATGTTAACCCTTAAAGCACTAAAAATTAAAATTGTTGAATTGGCAAACATGTAGATCCAGATGAGGTGGCTCATAATGAGCCACCTCATCGGAATCTACACTGTTTGCCCTCTAGTGTTTGAATTCTCAATATGATATTGTTGGACGAAACATTTTTTGAAATTCTGCAAATGTAAATTTCTAAGTCTGCTTTTTGGCGCATTAAGGGTTAAAATTGTTAGGGACCAACTGCCTGTAATGTAAATGATAAGACTGACATCACATGAAAAGGATATGATTGGTGTAACATGAGAAGGTTCCTTACAGCCTGTACAAACAGGAAAAAATCTGATCATCCTGTGCATCTGCCCAGTCTGATCAGAGCTAGTCTTCCCTATTTGCAAATGTACAGTTTGTGAACTATCTAAAATGGAGGAATGAGCACTCTGGTCCGTTTGTGCATATGTGCAGGATGATTTTAGTTAAGAAATAGATATTTTATGAATATGTTCTGTATTGAAAATGTGCAATATTTTGATAAGGAAATAAAATATTTCATTCTTACCCACTGTTATGATTTCTAGCATACCTCACAACCCAATATAATATCAGCCGAGACACGAGAAAACTAACAAAGTGGTTGTGTGCCCAGCACAGACTCAGATCAGCCTGGACATCCGTCTAGTCTGATCAGAGTCCTCGCTAAGCCCTTTAAGGGTAGCTAAGGGTCTAAGCTACCTTCATGTGGGCAGAGAAGACTCTGATCAGTCTGATCAGAGTCTTCGCTAAGCCCTTTAAGGGTAACTAAGGGTCGAAGCTACCTTCATGTGGACAGCGAAGACTCTGATCAGACTGGGCGGATGCACAGGCTGATCTAAGTCTGCACTGGGCGCACAACCCCTTTGTTGGTTTTGTCATGTTGCAGCTCATATCTCAATAAGAGGAATATACTGTCCAGTACCTGTGGCATCATTAGATTAAAATAAATCTGTAGTATTAATCCTAATAAATGATCCTGCTGTAATAATGCCTCCTGCCTCTTTTCCAAAAATAAGGTTATAATGTCTTGGCAACCTCAGTGTTTTCGATCAGTTTTACAAAGTGGAACAACATGAATTCCTGTATGCTTCTCTAGAATGTAGCTTTTCCAAATGGGTCCACTCTTCAAGGAAAAAATTGCCCCTAGAGGAGCAAATTCTTTCCTTTAAGAGCTGCACTCTACTGAGAAGAAAGGCAAAGAAAGGAAAATAGTAAAATAACTTCATCTGAAAGTATCCTTGGTACTGTTTATTAGAAAAATAACCCCAATTTGGTAATGCAATGCCTACAGGGTGTTTAATAGGAGTAACAGGGTAAGATAAAATTTATGTCTGAAGAAAATCAGTTAATCAGACTCTCCAATGATCCAAGAATTAGGATTTAGTTTATCAGTATGCTCAAACTTGGACTGCAGTGACAGATTATTTATATTCTTAAACACATGATCCTGGTTGCTTATCCCTCTAGATTTTTCTGCTCTTCTAAAGTATATTTCAAAGCAAGTGTTTCAAGCCCCACAATACTTAAAGTAAACGGGTACACTTTCAGGGGAAGTAACTCTGTCATTTCATTTTTGCCTCCATTTTAAATGGTGAGCAACCCTTAAAGAATTTGCTTGACTAGGCAGGGGCGTAGCTAGGACCAATTTCATGATATGCACAATCATGTTCTTGTGCACTCCTTGAAGGGAAAGATAATGTTACAGCCTCCTTGGCAGTTGGTATTGAAATCTTATCTACCTGTAATTTATAAAATTTCAGTCAGCAAATAGGCATGTGTGTTTGGAAATTTTGTCAATTTTGCGTATAGGTACCTACGCCCTTGCTAGGAGCAATTCTTTCATTTAATGGGAGACCCTATTTTAGAAAGAGTTCAAGCCAACAGGAAGTCACAAAAGTTGTTCCACCTTGCCCAAAGACCTATCTGTACAGGTTAGCTTGCCCGACAGTGCCTTGCCCATCACATAAAAATTTTGCCCCAAACATTCTGGGCGGAGATGGAGACAGGACCTCAGTTTTTAAAATTTCATCTGAAAGACAGGAGAAGTGGGGGATTGAGCCTGCGATGCTGGATTGGTAGCCAGCACATTATCCACTATACCACTGCCACTCCCAGGGCAGCAGCAAACAGCTAAAACATGGACGGTCACTGTACTGTAAAATTCTAAGTACTGGGACTGATAAATCTTGAACAACAAGTGCAGTCCCAGTTCAGACTGCTCAAAAAGAACAGTCTGATCAGAGTCTACACTTTCATTCCATCTGTATCTTTTGGACACATTACCTTGCCATTAAACCAAAGCGTTCTATTCTTAAGGACATTTACAGTGATGGTGTCCCAATATTTTTTATTTGTACAATAGTCTGATCATGGTCTGGTCAGAGACTGTTTGGAGGCCAGTGCCTATATTCATACAAAGAATATTGGTAAGTCAGATCGGAAGCTGTGTTTGTATATTCCTGGAGGCTACATTCTCATGGAGCAGCTCTTGGGGTGAATGGATGTATTGCAGGGGAGGCAACTCTGCAATTTTTATATGCCCGTTTTGAAAAAAACGGACATTTGGCATGGCGCTGTCCATCCTTCTCTCCGTCAACATTCTTGTGCACGCCATACCTCAGCTACTATTTGGGATATTTCTATGAAATTTTGGGGGAACATGTCGCATACTAGAAAGGTTGCTCTCCCTTTCTTGGTTTCCAAGTTATGCCTCTTTGATTATTTTTTCCCAACTAGTCTTGTGCACGCCATTACTAGATAACCGTTTGGGATATCTTGATGAAACTTCATAGCAATGGGTATGAAGGTCTGACGATGTGTCACGTATAACAATGATTGCTCTCCCTTGCTTCATTTTGGAGTTGCATCCCTTTGATTAGACTTTTTAGGCTATTTTTGTGTATACTAATCTTGTGCATACCATGCATATCATAACCATTATGAATATCTTGATGAAACTTTATAGCAATGCGCATGATCACAAGAGGGTGTGTCACATATAAGAATGGTTGCTCCCCCTTACTTAATTTTGGAGTAACCTCCCTTTGATTAGTTTTTTACACTAGTCCCATTCACTCCATAACTCCTAAATCCTTTGAAATATTTTAATGAAACTTTGTAGGAATGTGTATAATAATTGGGCAATGTGTCATAAGCATTAACCACAACTCTGTCTTTCTTACTTCCTGAATTATCTGCCTTTGCATCAATTTCTGTTCTACTCTGTAACTCTTTAACCACTGGAAATATTTTAACAAAACTTTAGGGTGATGTGTAAATTGTCAAGGGAATATATTAGGACCAAGAATGGTAAATCAAGTTTACTTAGTTTATAAATTATCTCCCTTTTTTGACTTTGGCATTTCTCAACTGAGCTGCTTCAACTTGGAAGCTGATTTTTGGGATACTATTGGTATTTGATGTGTTAGATGTTTTAATAACATTGCAGTCATCAATTACAGAGTTGTTTCCCCTGTTTGTATGCTGTCCATCCTTCTATTAACAATCTTGTTCATTATGTAACTCCTTCATGACACTGAAACGGGTGTATTATGCACCGCTTGCGAAGCTGAGACTTGTTAGTTTTGCCTCCTTTCTCAGAGTGGAGGGTCAACATATAAAAGGAAGACTTTGTTCTGGAAGCAACTCTGCTATTTTCAGTTTTGTCTCCCTTTCTGACCCTTTAAGTGCCAAACAGCAGGTGACAAAATTTATGTCTGCAAAATTTAAAAAAATTATTTGGTCCAAATTATATTGAGAACTCAAAGATTAGAGTGCAAACTGTGTAGATCTAGATGAGGTGGCTCATTATGAACCGCCTCATCAGGAGATCTACGCTGTTTGCATATTAAGCTATTTTCACCTCTGGCGCTTTAAGTGTTAATGGGGGCGTCATCACATACAGAAAAGAATTTGCTCCACTAGGAGTAAATTCTTCCCTTTAAGAGCAGACCTTATTTTGGATTTTGGAAGGGCTTTGTTGTTTAGTGAAGCAAAGAGGAAGCCACAAAAGTAGTTCCCCTTCATAAAACTGGTGAGAAAACAGTGTATTCATACACCTTAATGTCTTCAACCTTGCAAAATGAACAATACTATTTTGTTGTGAAAATAAGAACAAGATATGCTTAAACAAAATATTTGGCATTACCATATTCTTTTGGTTATAAGACAGAACAATCCCAAACAAGAGAACCATGAGGCCCTGAATCGCTCACCTGAGTAAAAAGGTCAAACTAGGGATCATCATATCAACTCTTACGTTCTAGCACTTTCCCATATATAAGCACAAGAAAGCAAATTTGATCTTGCTGTTAAAAAGGTCAGTGTCAACCCAAGGTCATCACTTGAACAATCTTCGTAAGACTTGAGTACCCTGTGACACATACCAAGTTTCAAGGCCATCAGTCAGCTGGTTCTGGAGAAGATTTTTAGCTCACCAGAGCCAGAGGCTCTGTGGGAGCTTAAAGTATAGGCAGGCTCTGTCGTCCGTCCGTCCACACTTTCAAATGACTTCTCCTCTGAAACCGCAGGGTCGATTGTAACCAAATTTCATATCTAGCCTACTGGGGCCTTAGGAACGAAAATTTATTCAAACGGTCCTGGTCACATGACCAACATGGCTGCCATGCCCATATATGGTAAAAAAAAACACAAAAAAAAACCTTCTTCTCCAGAACCAACAAACCGATTGCCTTGAAACTTGGTATGTAGCATTGGGTACGCAAGTACTACCAACATTATTCAAATTATGACCTTGGGTTGACCTTGACCTTTTTTACAGTAAGGTCAAATTTGCTTCCTTGTGGTTTTATATGGCAAAATGCTAGAACATAAGATATCTTGGAAACTGTTGAGGATTTTGGGCTAAAAATTGGTATCTACAGTCATCTTAATGAGTACATGAAGATTTATGAGTACAAGAGGTCAAGGTCATTCTTTGACCCAGAACTCTGATATTTTGACAATTTCAAACAATCTCCTCAAAAGTCACTGGGCCAATTGAAACCAAATTCCATATAGAGCCTACAGGGGTTGAGGGAATGAAAATTTATTCATACCATCCAGGTCACATGTCCAACATGGCCACCACGCCCATATATGGTAAAAACCTTTAAAAATCTTCTTCTCCAGAACCAATTGACCGATGGCCTTGAAACATGGTTTGTAGCATCGGGTATTGGAATACTATCAAGATGGTTCAAATTATGACCTTGGGTTGACCTTGACCTTTTTTACGGCAAGGTCAAATATGGGAAAATGCCAAAACATAAGATTTCATGGAAATTTTTGAAGATTAAGTCCTAAAAATTGGTATATGCAGTCATCTTAATGAGTACATGAAGATTTGTGGGTATAAGAGGTCAAGGTCATTTTGACCTTTGACTCAGAACTCTCATATTTTGAAAATTTCAAAGGACCTCCTCAAAAACCACTTGGCCAGTTGAAACCAAATTTCATCTAGAGCCTCCAGGGGTTGAGGGAATGAAAATTCGTTCAAATGGTCCAGGTCACTTGACCAACATGGCCGCCATGCCCATATATGGTAAAAACCTTAAAAAAAACTTCTTCTCAAGAACCTATTGACTGATTGCCTTGAAACTTGGTATGTTGCACCGGGTACTCGAGTTCTATCAAGTTATTTTGCAAATAATGACCTTGGGTTGACCTTGACCATTTTTTACGGCAAGGTCAAATATGGGAAAATGCTAGAACATAAGATTTCATGGAAAGTTTTGAATATTAAGGCCTAAAAATTGATAAATACAGTCATCTTAATGAGTACAAGAAGAGTCATGAATACAAGAGGTCAAGGTCGTTCTTTGACCTTTGACCCTGAATTTTACAGTTTGACAATTTCAGACTTCTTCTTAAAATCTACTGAGTCAATTGTAACCAAATATCATATAGACCCTTCAGGGGTTGAGGGAATGAAAATTTCTTCAAATGGTCTGGATCACATTATCAACATGGCCGCCATGCCCGTATATGGTAACAACCTTTAAAAATCTTCTTCTTCAGAACCCATTGACCGATGGCCTTGAAACTTGGTATGTAGCATTGTGTGCTCCAGTACTATCATGATTATTCAAATTATGACCTTGGGTTGACCGTGACCCTTTTTACAGCAAGGTCAAATATGGGAAAATGCTATAACATCAGATTTCATGGGAAGTTTTGAAGATTTTGGTCTTAAAATTGGTATATACAGTCGTCTTAATGAGGTCATGAAGAATTATGAGTACAAGAAGTCAAGGTCATTCTTTGACCTTTGACCTAGATTTCTCATATTTTGACATTTTCAAACATTTCCTCTAAGGACAAAGGGCCAATTGTAAACACATTTCATATAGAGCCTCCAGGGGCTGATTGAACAAAAAATATAGGAGAAGAACTAAATAAGCAAGTTGCTTTCGTTCCAATCCTAGTACATTTGTATGTTGTAATATATATATGTTATGTAAAAGAGAAATAAATATGTTTATGTTCAAATGGTCTAGGTCACAGGACCTGCATGGCTGTCATACCCATTTATGGTATAAACCTTTAATATGACCTTGAATGTTGGTAAGTAGCATGGAGTACTAGAGTGCTACCAAGACTGTTCAAATGATAACCTTGGGTTTACCTTGGTCTTTTTGGCGGCATGGTCAAATATGGGAAAATGCTAGAACGTAAGATTCATCAAAAGTTTTGAAGATTTTGGCCTAAAATGGTATATATGGTTGTCTTAAAGAGTACATGAAGATTTATGAGTACAAGAGGCAATGGTCATTCTTTGACTTTTGACCCAAGACTCATATTTTGACAATTTCAGACATAAGAAAGTCACTTTGTCAGTAGTTCAGTTGAGCGATTCAGGGCCTCATGGCCCTCTTGTTAAAGGTTTTGACCATATATTGGCATAGCAACCATACTGGTCATGTGACCTGGACTGTTTGAACAAAGTTTTGTTCCCTCAACCCATAGAGGCTCTATATGAATTTTGGTTACAACTGGCCCAGGGACTTTTGAGGAGAAATATGAGAGACATTGGTCAAAGGTCAAAGAAAAACCTTGGTCTCTATTACTTGAAAATCTACATGTTCTCATTTAGTTGACTGTATATACCAACTTAAGCATCAAAATCTTCTGCAAGTTCCATGAACCCTTTTGTTCTAGCATTTTCCTGTATAAAAGCAGCAGACAGCAACTTAAAATTTGCAGGAAAAAAGCTCAAGGTCAACCCAAGTTCATCATTTGAATAATCTTAGTATTTCTTGAGCATCCAATAAAACAAACCAAGTTTCATTTTTAGAAGGGTAAAAATTTCAAACAAGAGGGCTATGAGGCCTTGAATCCCTCACCTGAGTAAAGATGTCAAAGTTTGAACTAGGGTCATCATTTGAACAAATGTGATGATGATCCTGGGTTGATTTTGACCTATTTTACAGCAAGGTCAAATTTGGTCCCTTAGGCTTTTGAATGGGAAAAGCTGAAAAAAGTGCATTTTTTTCGGTTGCTATTGTGGTCTGTGATACGGAAAAGCTGTCAACTTCTACCCCTATAAATCCTAGAGGTCAAGGTCATTTAGTGACCTTGGCCAAAGTTCACTTGACTGTTGTTTGTCAACATGTTCTAAGGACTTCTCTTCTGAAACTACTGTGCCAATTTCAATTAAATTTCAGATGCAGCATTCAAGCAAAGGTGGAAAGAAAGTTTATATTTTTGGTCATTGGGGGAGAGGCGGGGGGTCTTGAAAGTTGGTATGTAATATCTGGGATTCTAGTACCATAAAGTTTATATAAATGATGATTCTGGGTTGACCCTGACCTATTTTAGAGCAAGGTCAAAGCTGGTCCCTTAGGCTTTTGAATGGGAAAAGCTGAAAATTTGCATTTTTCTGTTGCTATTAGACTCTATAATGATATGGAAATGTAGCCGACATCATCCCTATGAATTCTAGAGGTCAAGGTCATTTTAGTGACCATGGCCAAAGGTCACTTAATTCAGTTGAATATTTTTAAGTCCTTGATTTCAGAAGCTAATAGGCTAATGACAATTATATTCCATGTGGGAGGAGAGAGATAAAGAAAGACTTTACAGTAAATGGTCCAGGTCACATGACCAAGATGGCCACCATGGCCATATGTGCTGAAAATCAAAAATAACTTCTTCTCCAGCAGACATGTTAAGTTCTGAAAATAAAATTTAGTGAGGTTCTGGAAAAAAAATAGTGAGACCTAACTATAGTAAAAATTCAGAAAAAAGATAGTGAGACCCAGGGTTTTGGGAGCCAAAGATTAGGGAGTCTCACTAAAAATTAGGAAGCCTTAACATGTCGGTCCAGAATCGATGAGGGGATTGACTTGAAAGTTGATATGTAGCCTCTGGGAATCTAGTACTACATAGATCATATAACATACATGTGATAAGCTCCTGATGACCATGAGGTAGATTTGGATTTCATTTCAGGGAGATTGAGTTCTCCATCAGGGAGACTTTTTGATGGCAACTTTTATGCATTGTTTCATGTACTTTACTGTATTTATTTTTTTTTTCGTATTTTAAAATAAAACATGAACTATAGTATAGTTTGTTTAGTTTACTTTTGAGTTACCCCCGCTAATAATGTGCTTTGTAATATGAAATTGCAGTCGACTTCAAGCCCTATGAATTCTAGAGGTCAAGCTCATTAAGTGACCTTGAATATCTTAAGATCCTTTCTCTCAGAAACTACAAATTTAAAGAGTAACTACACTTCATAACTACACTTCAGGAACTGACTGAATCAGATCCCAAAACCTATCCCCAACACCAAAGGGAAAGATTGACAAAGGCATCCCAACAAACAATAAATAAGCCTGGTTGCATTGCTAACAAACTTTTTGTCACTGTTACCTTATGTCTAAAAAAGATAGGTAAGCTCAAATGAAAAAATAAATGTCCAAAAATTTCATAGTCAGTTTCGGGACTCAGGTGAGCGATCAGGACCTAATGGTCCTCTTGCCCATCATGTTTGGTGACTGTGACCTACCGTGGAACCAATAAATCGATGTACTGTAACCTAAGTTTGTGCGTGTAAAACCGGTGTTTCCGTCAATAATTACCCCACGCTGGTGGTTCAGATAACGGGTTGAAATGTTATCTGTCAAACAGTTCATTCGAAGATTCTCCGTATCACAGGTAAATGTGTCAGGTTAACAGATAGGTCATTTAAAATTTTATCATCACACTGCTGCAAGATTGTTGTTATATTTTGATGTACTTTTTAGCTGTGAAATTTATGTGGGTGGGGAAAAGGTAAGCAAAACATATGGCAATGCAATTGTTGCATCATCATTCAGCTGGAAAGAGTTAGACATAATGTGAGCTAAGGTTATATTGCCAGCTGATTTGCTTCCCTGAAAACGAGTTTTATTGTTCAGGTGAATCCAATAAATATGGACAGATGGCTACAAACACACCAAGTGTGTGCATACCAGCAAACTGTCTTGTCTTTTTTAATCTGCACATTCTGTTCTACTGGATAGTGTTCCTTTGATATGATGTAATATTCCTGTTCATTCATATCATCGGGACCCTCAGCTTACTGTCCATTTTGTGAAACCTTCACTGTCTTCAAAGAGCGGGAGGGCTTGAATCAAAAGATTTTGTTGCATGACATCCCCAGATCCAGAGGGTGGGCTTTGGGGCTTCAGCCCCGCCATCTGAACCTCTGTGTTCTGTATAATATAGGTCTCCAGATAATGGGTATCTATTGACAGTTTTAGATAATTTATCCATGTGGTTAGATTAAAAATATATTTTATGACATCTCATTAGAATTGCCTCGGCGAGGCGAAATTAATGAGATACCACAACATATATTTCAAGGAAAAAATGTAAAAGAAAAAAAAAAAGTGAAAGAAAAACAATAAAAAGTCTCATCAAATTGGTCCCTAATTATGTCGTATGTTTTCAAGGCCCCCTCCCTCCCCATCCCCCCACCAGTTATCCAGAGCCCCACCAGTATGTGGTGCTCTGGATCCGGGCCTGCATGAATTTAGGTATTCTCATTGACTTCTTTGATGTTCAGTGGATTTTAAACAAAACTCTTACCCTTTACATTTTTCCCCTGAAAGAAAAAGAATTGTTTCAAATCAATCAAGCAAAATATACTTTTTTTACTATCTATTTTTACCAGATCAGGAAAATATGGACAGGTTTTTTCACAATGTCTGTTTGAGAACTGTGGACAGGGGTTGAGAAAGCAAAAAGGCAGGGGTGAAAGAGAGGTGAAGAGTGGTCTGGGACAAAAGGGGCAGGAGAAGAGAGAAACGGGACATAAGTTTGAAATGATAGACATTGATTGATGTTTTTAATTAAACCAGAAATAGAATTTGTAGAAAATCTAGATCATGTAACATTTTTATCCATTTTTCACTACTTCAGTAACTAAGTCAAAATGTATAATACATATAGTAAATGTAATGTTTGGGATAAAACTTCTCCCAGAAATTCAGAAAATGTTGCAAAAACCTTTCCCTGCCTGAGAACCCTAGAATGACCCTTGTTATCTTTTGAAATAATTATACATTTCGAATCTTTTTAAAACTTCCAATTTTACCTGAAATTCTCCATGAAAATAATTTAAGCTGAACAGGGGTTCATCTGAACCCCCCCCCCCCCCACCACCACCACCACCACCACACACACACACACACCACCACTGTTCGATGAGCCAAGTATACAATTTTAATTCCCTACTGCTGTCTGTATTCCCTCTCTGTGTCTGTAGTTTCTAATCGCCATCCAAATTTACCCTTAAGTTCTGGAAAGTCCTTAAGATCCTGTGGTTCTGGAAAATTATATGCTGGGTCTATATCAAACACATTTTGATTGTAATTACAGTGTCAATTTATGGCTCCCTAAAGGTCTGCAATCAAACTTGCCAGAGTCTAGAGAAGACAGTAACCAAATACATGTATAAACACGGTATTTGCCGATATACTAAGGACAGTGGCATGTGAAAACTTCATCTGTAAATTTTGTCTGTATTTACCCAGATTCAGTACCTACCCACTCCCAAAATGGTGGGTAGTAGCACAGAAAACATACATTTTTAGCTCGCCTGAATGAGGTTCAGAAAGAGCTATTGCACAACCGCCGGCGTCAGCGGCGGCATTGGCGTTAGCAAAATGTTAAAATTTTACGTTAAAGTGTTTTATGTGATGGGCAAGGCGTTGTCAGGCGAGCTATCCTGTCCCTGTGACAGGTCTTGTTTTAAGGCTGGCCTAAACAAAACTTCTGAAATTTTTTCCACTTAAGACCTGCCGTATTATGAAAGTCTAAAATATCTTAAATTACCTACTCTATCATTCAGGAGACACAGAGGTGATATGATCCAAGTTTTCAAACTCTTAAATGGACTAGAAGACTTTGACTTCAAACAACTTTTTGAAATATCTGAAATATCCCAGACTAGAGGCCATAAACTAAAACTTCGGAAAAAAATGCCTCAAAAGACATAAGAAAACATTTCTTTTTTATGAGGATTGTAAACCCGTGGAACAATCTTCCAGAGGATGTCATAAATTCAACAACAATTAACCACTTTAAAAACAGATTTGACAGGTACATGGGAGACAGTATGTACTCCTTTGAACCGGAGAATTTAATTCAAACGAGAAGGGGTAACATAAGCTTAAGCTTTCAACCTTAATATGAGGTAATCATAGGTAATATGAAGGGACAGGTAGCTTCCCAAAATCTTTGATAAAAAACACTGTTCCCTCAGTGCTTCAGATAGAAGGGGTAACAGGGATAATTGACATAATTTTCCATACTTCTGCATAAAAACATTTGTTTTACCCGCTGGTAAAAGATACTGAGCACACAGTTTTTTTTGTGTTTAGCCTAAAGGATGCTTAAAACCATTAATTTTCCATTTGTTCCGTCTGGAAAATTGATGGTTTGTAGGTGTCCCAGTATTTAAGTACATTAGGGCACATGAAGAGGATCTTGTGGTTTTTCTTTATGAGGTCAGACCTTCCTCCAATACATTTGTTAGCCCAAATCAGTAAATTGGTTAAAGTCACATTCAACATGACCATAATTTTTCAGGGCTTTGTTTTCCATAATCAATACAAATTTTTGGAAAGATTTAAATGGGTCACATAATGATCCAGATACAAATCACATGCAGTAACACAAAAGTAACACAAATACATGTAGATAATACCCCATTTCCTTTGGTTGCCGGGCCGGGTAGCGCAATCGGTAGGGCACCTGACTCGTAAGTCAGAGGTCCTGGGTTTGAATCCCGGTCTGGCCGCATACTTTGTTTCTCCTTCCGCTGATTCAAGAAGGGCAGTTGTCAGTTACTGGCGAAAGTTTGTGCACTTAGTACTGGTTAACCGCTTAGGAGGTCTAGGCCTGCCCAGGAATAGTGTGGTTAGGTTAACTGACCGTCCCAACATGACCTTAGTTGTTTACCGTGGACGTTAAAGCATCAAATCAACCAATCAACCATTTCTTTGGTATAAATTGGTGTCTTTTCCATCCCTAGAATGACCCCAAATATCTAAATCAGTCTGATGAAATTCTGTTATAAGATGGGTTTTACTCTTTTAAAACAGTCCCAAAAGTCTCAATGCATCTTGTAAGATGGCTCTAGATCTTTCGAATCGTCCTGGAAGGGAAAAATCCCCATCTTATAACCAAACAAATAGGGTACTTTTGGTACTGGCAAGCTGCTCATGTTAATGAAAATGTAGAATTGTTATGTTATATAAAAATGAGCCATGCCATGAGAAAATGCATAGTGAAAACAGTTCAAGATACAGATCAGCCAGTGCAAAAAGAGAAACTTCACACAATGTTAACTTTTTGGAATAATTATGAAGTAAAATTTCATATTGCTCAATAAAAGCATAACAACTGTAGAGGAGTCACAACATATGCCTTTAATGGAGTATCGTTCTTAGCAAGCTTATGAACAAAGTGGACTTAGTACCATTGGCTTGCAAAAGATGTGGAATACCAGGGGACATGAACATTTTCTTCATCATTCAGCTCATGTAATGCACAGAAATGCAAAGGACAGATCTACTGTATAATGTTTACAAGAGGTTTTTTTCCATTCCAAAGTATTATAGATTTAGATTTATCTTGCTAGTTGGGATTTTTAGCTCACCTGAGCCGAAGGCTCAAAGGTGAGCTTATAGTAAAGGCAGGCCTCCGTCGTTGTCGGTCGTCGTCCACACTCTTTAAACATCTTCTTCTCAGAAACCACAGGGCTGACTGAAGCCAAATTTCATTTGGAGCCTTTACAGGATGGGGGAACAAAAGTTTGTATATTTGGTCTAGGTCACATGGCCAAGATGGCCACCATGCCCATATATGGTAAAAACCTTAAAAAAATCTTCTTCTCCAGAACCACTGGGCTGATTGCCTTGAAACTTAGTATGTAGCACCTTGGACTTCAGTACTACAAAATTTATATAAATGATGACCTTGGGTTGACCTTGACTTATTTTATGGCAAGGTCAAATTTGGTCCCTTAGGCTTTTGAATGGGAAAAACTGAAAACATGCATTTTTAGCTCACCTGTGGTGAGCTTATAGTATAGACTTGGTCCGTCGTCGTCGGCGTCGTCGTCGTCGGCGTCCACAATTTTAAACATCTTCTTCTCAGAAACCACTGGGTGGATTGAAGCCAAATTTCATATGGAGCCTTAACAGGATGGGGGAACGAAAGTTTGTATATTTGGTCCAGGTCACATGACCAAGATGGCCGCCACGCCCATATATGGTAAAAACCCTTCAAAAATCTTCTTCTCCAGAACCAAAAGGCCTATGACCTTGAAACTTGGTATGTAGCATCGGGCATGCGGGCCTATCATAATTTATATAAATCGTGACCTTGTGATGACCTTGACCTAATTTATGACATGGTCAACTTTGGTACCTTAGGCTTTTATATGGGAAAACGCTTAAACGGTGGATTTCTCAGGAACTATTTAAGTCTAAGGTACAATACTTGGTATACATGGTTGACTAAATGACCAGATGAAGATATTATGTCACTAAAGGTCAAGGTCATTCCGTCGGACCATCCGTCGTCAAGATTTTCAAACATCTTCTCCTCTGAAACCACTGGGCCGATTGAAGCCAAATTTCATATGGAGTCTCAGTGGGATGGGGGAATGAAAGTTTATATATTTGGTCCAGGTCACATGACCAAGATGGCCGCCATGCCCATATTTGGTAAAAACCCTTCAAAAATCTTCTTCTCCAGAACCAAAAGGCCTATGACCTTGAAACTTGGTGTGTAGCATCGGGCATGCGGGCTTATCAAAGTTTATACAAATCATGACCTTGCTTTGACCTTGACCTAATTTACTGCATGGTCAACTTTGGTACGTTAGGCTTTTATAAACAGTGGATTTCTCAGAAACTATTTAAGTCTAAGGTACAATACTTGGTATATATGGTCGACTAAATGACCAGATGAAGATATTATGTCACTAAAGGTCAAGGTCATTCTGTCGGACTATCCGTCGTCAAGATTTTCAAACATGTTCTCCTCTGAAACCACTAGGCTGATTGAAGCCAAATTTCATATGGAGTCCCAGTGGGATGTGGGAACAAAAGTTTATATATTTCGTCCAGGTCACATGACCAAGATGGCCGCCACGCCCATATATGGTAAAAACCCTTCAAAAATCTTCTTCTCCAGAACCAAAAGGCCTATGACCTTGAAACTTGGTATGTAGCATCGGGCATGGGAGCCCATCATATTATGTACAAATCGTGACCTTGTGATGACCTTGACCTAATTTACGGGATGGTCAACTTTGGTACGTTAGGCTTTTATATGGAAAAACGCTTAAACAGTGGATTTCTCAGAAACTATTTAAGTATTAGCTACAATACTTGGTATACATGGTCGACTAAATGACCAGATGAAGATATTATGTCACTAAAGGTCAAGGTCATTCCGTCGGACCATCCGTCGTCAAGATTTTCAAACATCTTCCCCTCTGAAACCACTGGGCCGATTGAAGCCAAATTTCATATGGAGTCTCAGTGGGATTGGGGAACGAAAGTTTATACGCGGGGTCTGGGTCACATGACCAAGATGGCCACCATGCCCATATATGGTAAAAACCCTTCAAAAATCTTCTTCTCTAGAACCAAAAGGCCTATGACCTTGAAACTTGGTATGTAGCATCGGGCATGCTGGCCTATAATAGTTTATACAAATGATGACCATGTGTTGACCTTGAATTAATTGACGACATGGTCAACTTTGGTATGTTAGGCTTTTATATGGGAAAACGCTTATACAGTGGATTTCTCAGAAACTATTTAAGTCTTAGGTACAATACATGGTATATATGGTCAACTAAATGACCAGATGAAGATATTATGTCACTGAAAGGTCAAGGTCATTTTGTCGGTCTGTCCGTCATCAAGATTTTCAAAACATCTACTCCTCTGAAACCACTGGTCTGATTGAAGCGAAATTTCATATGGAGTCTAAGTGTGATCAGGGAATAAAAGTTTGTTCTCAGGGTCTTGACCAAGATGGCCGCCATGCCGTATATGGTAAAAACCCTTCAAAATCTTCTTCTCCAGAACCAAAAGGTGTATGACCTTGAAACTTGGTATGTAGCTTTGGGCACTCAAGCCCATCATAAACATTAAAATATATATCAGGACCAAGTGTCAGGTGAGCTACAGGACCATTGGTCCTCTTGTTCTGTTGCTGTAGTGCTCTGTGATATGGAAATGCAGTCAGCTTCAACCCCTATGAATACTAGAGGTCAAGGTCATTTAGTGACCTTGGCCAAAGGTCGTTTTTCCGTTTTGTGTCAATATTTTCAAAGGACTTCTTCTCTGAAAATACAGGGCCAATTTCATATGAAACCTTCAGGCAAAATGGGAAAGAAAATTGATATATTTGGTCTAGGTCACAAGACACATGACCAAGATGGCAGCCATGCCCATATATGATAAAAACCTTAAAAAATCTTCTCCAGAACCACTGAGCCGATTGCCTTGAAACTTGGTATGTAGCATCTTGGATTCTAATACTTTAATGTTTATATAAATGATGACCTTGGGTTGACCGTGACCTATTTTATGGCAAGGTCAGATTTGGTCCCTTAGGCTTTTGGATGGGATAAACTGAGAAAATGCATTTTTCTGTTGCCGTAGTGCTCTGTGATATGGAAATGCAGTCAGCTTCAACCCCTATGAATACTAGAGGTCAAGGTCATTTAGTGACAAAGAAGGTCATTTAGTGACCTTTGTCAAAGGTCGTTTTTCCGTTTTGTGTCAAAATTTTCAAAGGACTTCTCCTCTGACACTACTCAGCGAATTTCAATTAAATTTCATATGTAGCCTTCAGGCAAAGTGGGAAAGAAAATTTATATAGTTGGTCTAGGTCACATGACCAAGATGGCTGCCATGCCCATATATTGTAACAACCTTAAAAAATTTTCTTCTCTGGAACCACTGGGATGATAGCCTTTAAACTTGGTATGTAGCATCTGAGACACTAGTAATAGAAAGTATATATTAATGATGATCTTGGGTTGATCTTGACCTATTTTACTGCAAGGTCACAATTAGTCCCTTAGGCTTTTAAATATTAAAAGCTGTAAAAGTGCATTTTTTGTTTATATAGTGCACTGTGATGTGGAAATGATGTCACCTTAAACCCCTAAGAATTTTAGAGGTCAAGGTCATTTAGTGACCATTGTGTGTCAATATTTTCAAAGGACTTCTCCTCTGAAAGAACTTGGCGTATCTCAATTAAATTTCATATGCAGCCTTCAGGCAAAGGGGGAAAGAAAGTTTATACATTTGGTCCAGGTCACATGACCAAGATGGCCACCATGCCCATATATGTTAAGAACTTAAAAAAATCTTCCTCCCTAGATCCACAGGGCCCATTGCTTTGATACTTGGTACGTAGCATTTGGGACTGTAGTACTACAAATGTATATAAATGATGACCTTGGATTGACCTTGATCTATTTTATAGCAAGGTCAAACTTTCGAATGGGAGAAACTGAAACAGTGCATTTTCCATTGCTATGAGACTCTTTGATTTGGAATTGCGGTTGACAAGCATAAAATCTCGGACACATTGGATGTTAGACCATATTGTACAATTTGCCTTCGAGTTACTTACCCTAGAGTACTGAGGTTGAATGGACTCAGGTGAGCTACAGGACCAATGGTCCTCTGGTTAGGAAGATAAAACCCCATTTTACAGCAGAATTACACAACATTTTGTTATAAGACATGAGTTTCCTTTCCAAAATTACCTTAAATATGTAAATCAGTAAATTTGGAAAGGTAAACTCCTGTTTTATAACTAAATTAATACAGTATAATTCTGGGAGGTAGATTGAAAAATCTGTACTTAAGAAGCCAACTTGTTTGTTTCCCTTTGGTGACCCCATGAAACATATTTGACTCAGACTGTCTAATAGAAACTTCACATAGTCATAATGAAAGGTTTTTAAAAGGAAAAAAAAATATTTAGAAACAAAACAATTAGGATGGTGAAGGTAAATGGTAATGGTTTTGTCAACTTTGGTAGAACAATTAGAACATAAATAGAAATTCGTAGATATTGGGGTTTGTCTGTTATAGGAGGAGCCCAATTAGCTCAGTAGGTCAAGGGCTTGCCTACTGATCTAGCAGTCCTGGGTTCATGCCCTGCTCAAAGAGCAAGTCTTTCCAACCGTAAACGGGGTTCCATTGCACACAGCCTTTCGTTATCATCCTGATTTGACTGAAATACTGTTGAAAAGGATGTAAAATCGCAAGTCATCTATCCAGCCATCTGTTGTAGGAAAAAATTCTGTCACCCTCAAAGAAGAAATCTCTAAAGTTTGTGGTGTGATGATCTTGTATTGAAAAAAAATGTTCTTTTCTCTGAGTTGATCCCTGTGAATATTTAAGACAAATGGGTACACTTTCATGGCAAATAACTCTGTCATTTTCATTTTTGCCTTTTTTCTTCATACCTTAAATAAGGTCAACTCTTAAAGAAAAGAATTTGCTCCTCTAGGAGCAAATAATTTCCATTATGAGTAGACCCATTTTGAAGGGCTTTTTCCTCCTGTGAAGCAAACAGGAAGTCTGGAAAGTTGTTCCCCTTTGTAAAAATGGGGTGGGGGAAAACATCCTTATGAAAAAGTGGAGGAAAAACATGGAGGTGTACCCGTACACTTTATGTACTTTTCAAGTGTACATTATACATTTTCAAGTTTGGACTGTGTTTGTAACTAAAGATCTTGATTTTTGATCTATTTGTATAGACAAACAAACAAATCTTAAGCAACAAACAAACAGATAGATAATAGTACTTAACAGACTAGCCACTAGACTGATAGATTATGATAAAACCGGAACAATAATTATCCCATTTTAATAGGACCAATTTCACATCACATTTAAATCATCATGTGTGGGTTTAACCACAAATTATCCTGTAGACCATAATGCAAAAAGAAATTTTGTTTGAACATTATCAGAGATTTTAAAGTGACGTGAAGTTGGACCTTAGAAAAAATCTATTCTATGGCCGGTCTTTAAAATTTGAAGCTGTTATTTGGTTGCACACTATTAGGGAGCTGGGTTTAAAGAAGATCTTGTTTTAATCGTAAGAAACACCCTTGCTCTAATAAGCACACACACACCCTCCCACTGTTCCCTTCTTTGTTAAAATGATGTCACACTGACTTGGGCAGAATAGCTAAATCTCAGCATGAAATCCTTTGTGTATGGTTATGACTTGAAAGTTCACCTCAGTATCATCCAGCTACAGTCGAACTTCGATGGCTCGAACTCGCCGGGACCACCCAAAAAAGTTCGAGCGATCGGTAGTTCGAGCCATTGAAGACCAACTCACAAGGTCCAGCCGTATGTATTATGCTTTTGTATGAATGAAGGGTGACTTCCTGTTTATTGATCGGTCATAATTTAAGCCACTCGGTGCCAGCAGAAATCTCCGATCTGGATATCCCCCCGTTGCCGGGTCCTTCACCAGATGCCCGGAAGCTGACATACTCTCTGACATGACTGCAGGAGTGAATGATGGGCCGTAGTAGTAGTAGTATTTCAATTCTCCTATCAACGTTCTCCCCGCACCTCAGCGGAACGAATCTATAGCCGCAGTAACAGGGCGCCGAGCGCCGTCGAATATTAATGATGAGCCCTAATTTTGTTACGTATTTAAAGGCAAAGACGTAAATTTTGGAACGTTTTACTCAATTTCGGTGTGAAATTTTAATTGAAGAAAAATATTTTACCATCTTTAATTTTCATATGCCGTTATTGAAATGGAAATTATATTTACAAGGTAATTAGTGCGAGCCATCGGTGGTTTTTTACATAGAAAATGTACCCTAGGGACCGGGTTTGGGGTTCGAGCGTTCGAGCCATCGTAGTTCGAGCCAAGGGTCGCAGGTTAAGGTAAAATGAATGGGAGTTTTGCCGGGACTGGAAAGTCAGTTCGACTGAAGCATGGCGTTCGAGCCTTCCGAGTTCGAGCCAGTGAAGTTCGACTGTATTAATCACTGGTTGGGAGCGTACAGTACATGTGCACCGTTGTCCGATGTGTATAGTGGGCAAATCTTTGTCCGTTGTTATGACCTTCAGGGTGTGTTTGTGTGAAATGTGTTTTCTTTTATTGTTTGGATGTAAACCACTTGGTAAGAGTGTTTTCTCTATTTATGTTTTCCATTATGGTCATCTTTGGAGATGGCTAGATGTTGCTTTCTTTGCTCTAAATTCGTATTTTCATCTGCAAATCACTGGTGTTTGTAATCAGATCACGTCACGTGTAACCAGAAATCGGCCGAGTTAGCGTTTTAATTCGAAAAAAATGTTAGTTAGTCCCTTTTTAAGATAGATTAATGATCTATTAAGAGATTTACCCATGATAAATATCCTTTAAGTACGGGACGAATCCACAAGACAAGCAAAGCTGAGCATCCCCAAATTTTTCTGACTGTATGGGATGTCTCACTGACAATCGGTTTTACGACCCACGATACAGAATAGTGTTTGACCCCTCTTTAGTTTTCTTTGAAAATAATTGCCCTTACCTAGCATGATATCTAACAAGATTAATTAATCCTGAACCTAAATACACCATAAAATATTTCTAAAGAAAACACGGTTGTTTCATATAGAACTGATGGCAAAATTTGAAGAAATGGTACCGGCGCAGATTTCGAAATCGAAAGTAGAGTAGTGATTTTCTCAAATTAAATGTGAAAATAAAGCATATCATAACAATTTACAGAAAATTAAGGTGACATGTCGAAAAGATCTGTATTACGGCTTGTCGAGCAAGCTGTTCTACCTACACTCAATGATTTTAAAACACAAAAATAAACAATTTTGAAACTTACCCGACATATTGGGACAAAGATGCGTCCACTATACAGATCGGGACAACCGGTCACTTGTACTGTACGCTCCCACCCAGTGTTAATTAATTTGTCAGGTAAAAGTTCAGCAATTATTCTCGAATGGTTAATAAATTCAATTTTAAACTACTGAATTGCAAGCGGCTGATTTGTTACACTGCAGGCTCTAATTACCACCCATATTGTAAAATGCAACACCCCTTATACAGAGCTCTAGATAAGAGGGGTATTTGATGATAATTGAGGGATAATTTTTTTTATTTATTGAAACCATATGTTGTGACCCCTCATCTGAACCGTCTCGACGAGACGGTTCAGATGAGGGGTCACAACATATCTTTTTATGCAGCATTAACAAAAATTATCCCTAATTATCACCAAATACTCCCTCTTATCTAGGGCTCTGCTTATAGGAATGATTGGGTGATTGATGAAAAACTCTAGCCTTGTAGCTATGCTAGATTCTTGTCAGCTCTATTTTATCACACTGACCTTGTCCGACTTTTGAATGGCCTTGTACTTGAAAATAACTTTAGTGAAGTAGGGTAACACATTCATAACATACACAGAAGGCACAGTATTGTTGAAGGATATTGCAGACCCAAAGGTAAATTTCTCAACTGATATTTTAGGTTTTGCATATTTTTGTGATGAGCAGAATTTAGGGGTTGATTACCTTTTCATTGTGTCTCATAAATGACAGCATAATTGGTATGAAATTTAGTATAATAGATTTTATAAGAATCATGACCTGAGCTGAACTCCTGACCTTTTGCCATAAGAGTAGCTGACACAAAACTGAACACACTAACCTAGTGCTAGCTGTAAGCTAACTGAGTCAATCTGTATATTGATCTTTGCTGGTCAGATTCCTACATTCCTTTGCAACAGTTGGATACATTGCACATAGGATAAGCAGTGCCACTTTCTTAAATTAACCCAGTAAATGACCTGTCATATAGGGCAAAATATAAAACAAATTCAGAGGAAAAAAAATAACTGTACTTAGTTTTGCACAACTCTACATCTATTTGTATATGCAGCGTCCTTCATACATGATTGTTATAGGGCTGGGAAATGTGACAGTATGTAAATAGACTTTGCAACGTGTAGATGCATTTAATGTGGGTGGGACTGATGGATGATAAATTGTGTTAACTGCATTTAAATGCAAAAAAAAAAAAAAAAAAAAAAAATGGTTTAATAGAATTATCAGTATAAAACTATATGGGGCCAATCAGAAACATTTTTTTTTTCATGTTTCTTTTGTAATTACTTATTACTACTGGTATTACTTATAAACTAAAATTAAAATAAAATGGTAAGGAGAAGAACTAGATAAGCATTTTGTTTCCATTTGTATCCTTATCATATAGATATTGTCACAATATATGTTGTCATAGAATTTTTCGAAATCAATATGTTTAACCCTATTGCACTCAGAATGGCCAAAACTCCAGAGTTTTGGCCGTTCTGAGTGCAATAGGGCTAAACCAAACTAATACTATTCTTCTTCATCTGTTGGTTTCTATACTAAGTATTTGTTGTTGATATTTTTCAGTCTCTAGAAAGAATGAAGATTGCAGTGATTGGTCAGAGTCTCTTCGGAGCTGAAGTTTACCGTCTACTACAGAAAGATGGTCACCAGATTGTGGGCGTGTTTACTGTTCCTGATGTTAATGGAAAAGCAGACCCTCTTGGTAAGGACTACACTTATATGACCAGTGATGTGTAAAAATGCTGTGTAACAAATATGAGCCATGACATGGCAAAACCAACAGAGTGGCATGTGTGCCCAGCGAAGACTCGGATCTCGAAGCCTCAGCGTCCACCCAGTCTGATCAGAGTCTTAGCTATTGGCATGGAGCTAGCTTAGACCCATAGCTACCCTTTAAAAAGTTGTTCTTCTTTTTCAAATAGTGGAAAAACTTAGAGTGCATACACTTCATTATACTGTAAGTGATACATCATGGTAAAAATGCTTTATGCCTAGGCCAGCCTGCCCACGTGTTCAGTCTGATCAAGAGATGGAGGATTTTCTTTTTCTGGCTTGTTTGAGCATGGAACAAAACAACAAAACGTACTTTATTGTGCATTGAAACTCTCAGGCCTCTTACAGGTAGTGTTAGCGAACATGGGGTGAAAAGCAAATGAGGCTGAGTGAGAGATTCATCTGCAGAACTAGTGATTTTGTTTAACCCATCAAAAGCAAGTAGCTTGCTCCACAAAATTTATCCTATAGAATGAATAGCTTTAAAAGAATTATGCCGCTGTCACCAGTTTTCAGTTTCTGTGACTTTACTTTATTGTAGCAACTGCAGCGGCAGCTGACGGAATCCCGGTGTACAAATACAAAAGATGGCAGCTGAAAAAGGTTGCCGTTCCCGAAGTTCTAGAGGAGTATAAATCCTGTGGTGCGGAGCTCAACGTGTTGCCATTTTGTTCACAGTTCATCCCCATGGATGTTATCACCCACCCCAAACATCAGTCAATTATATATCATCCCTCCATTCTACCCAGACACAGAGGGGCATCTGCTATTAATTGGTAAGTAATTAAGAGCTCTAGATAAAGCTGTAGATAAGGTTAAGGTGAAAGGATACACTTTAGGGGAAGCAACTAAGCCATTTTCATTTTGCCTCCCTTATTATTGGGGGGGGGGGGGGGGGGGGGGGGGGCTGGCAACTCTTAAAGGAAAGGTTTTGCTCATAGAGGAGCAAATTCTTTCCTTTAAGAGTTAACACCCATTTGGGAAGGGCTATTTTGTCCATTGAAGCTTACAGGGAGTAACAAAAGTTGTTTCCCTTATTAAATATGGGGGAAGAAAATGAAGGTGTACCCATACACCTTAAATAAAAAATGGAAATATTGATTGTTTCACATCAGCATACCTTGTGGGATTAGATAATGCTGACATGAGTGTTATGGATGGAGAACATCGATAAAGTTAGTGTCATGTTCAAATCTATGCAATATTGCATCATATATGGGACTGTTTCAAGGCCTGCTGTATGGTGTTTAATTTTGTAGATATACATAGATACAGGTTTGATAATAGATGCAAGATTAATTCTTGTAAATGTAATTGTTTATAGAAAAGTAGATTGCGCCCACCAGTTGCAGTTCTGATCAAGTAATCTGATTATGTCCAACTAAGAATAAAAAAAATGATGATTTTTGGAATTACCAACCATTACTATTCATTTATTAAACTCTGAAAAAGGTGTTGGACTAATATGGGCAAGGTTAACCAGCAACCAAATAAGCAAGCTAGAGATTATGTTCACTTCAAAAAATGTAGCTGAACCCCCAGAACATTTATTGTGAACTTAAAAAACACGGCAAAGCATTTATTACAGTATCAAGTAATGTACAGGGATGACAGAAAATGAGTATTTCCCTGTAATCTTTGTTATGTGTTTGTAGTATATTTTGCTTTTCTGTATCCTGTCTTGAGGATAGGACCATTAATACAAGAAGAATAAAATTTTATTGTTTCAGAAGGCCAATGAAAACTAATAAAGTGGTTTCTGCGTAGCAAAAGCTTTACTATGCAGAACCACTTTATTAGTTTTCATTAGCCTTCTACAACATTGTCAAAGCTGCCGAGAAATAAAAATTTAAGGGGTTATTTGTAAGTTTTCCATTAAAAACAAAATGAAGTGAGATCTTGTGCACAATCTGTTCAAAGCATGGGCATTGATCATATTAGAGTGAATGAGTACACTTCATGGGATAGCAGTCTGCAATTTTCATTTTTATCTAGAAACTTTCCCTTGGAGCAGATTCTTTGCTTTAGAAGAAGATCCCATTTCAGAAGTCCTTCATCATCTAGAGAATCTAACAGGAAGGCACAAAAATTGTTTCAGTGGCAGCAAAACATGAAAATATATCCACTTTACAATAAAACTACAGTCAAGTCTTGAAATCTCAAAGTTGAAATTCATCTCAAACTACTGATACCTGAATGTAAATTTTTTGGTCCAAGAAAATTTACTTTGAGATACCATTAGTTTGAGCTATCCAAAGTTGAAATAGGAAGAAACATAGGAAATGTGTCCAAACTGTTTTCTGGAAGGTACTTTGAGATATCAGTGTTTGAGATATTGAGAGTTGACTGTACATGGTAACAGTTACTGTTAGTAATCTGGTTAGACTACCCTGGTATGGGGATATTGAGTATCTTTCTAAGCTGGCTTATATGTTCAATTTTATAAAAAAAATCTCTGGTTTTCTATTCTATTCTAACAGGACCCTAATGCAGGGAGACAAGATTGGAGGGTTCTCAGTGTTCTGGGCAGATGATGGTCTCGACACAGGGCCCATACTTCTACAGAAGAAAACATTTGTAGATCCTAATGATACTGTAGATTCTATATACAACAGATTCCTGTTCCCAGAGGGAGTGAAGGCTATGGTAGGTAGATATGCAAGGATACAGTTTTTCATTCAGGGGCCCAGACTACCAAAAATAAATATTTTAAAAGTATATTGGCAACATGGGCCTACTCTAAAATGTAGGGGCCGTAGGTGACTGGGCCCCTGTTAGTCTTTATCCCAGACATTTAGGTTGTAAGACAGGGCTTTTCCCTTCTAAACAACTATCTAGATACTTTTTGCGAGAACCAGTTACAGCTGTGGTTATTAACAAAGAACTCTGAACCATTGTTTGCATATCATGGTGGTCAGATTCTTGTCTTTCACAGGGAAATGTATATTAACCCTTTTTATACCGGATACCCGTTTTGGGGACATTATGCAAACAGCGCAGACCCAGTTCAGACGCCGCAAAACGCAGCGTCTGATCAGGGTCTACATTGTTTGCTTACAGGAATTTCTGTGCAAAGTACAATAAAAGTGATAATATTCACCAGAAACCCCTAAAACTAGTAATGGGATTATCTGAAAGATAAGAATGGACAAGTCCACTGGTCAAAAAAGGGTTAAAGTCATTCAAGTCTTGCACAAGAAAAACTATACTGTCCTGTTGAAAATGAACTTTAAATTAAGGTTTCCTATCAACTTTTAACCAGGCAGATTAATGGTCCAACAGAGCAGTCTGATCATTGTTTATTTTTGTATCATTTTCATTAGAACACCCTATCAGATCATAATTCAAATGTTGAAAATTTATAGTTTGATACTAGCCAACCACCTGTTAGCAGTAGCAACCCATTCTACGCCTGGTGTACCGCCACTCCAGTATGTGATGGAAAGTATTATATATTTCTGTCAAGCATATTTAATGTATGGGTATGACTATTGACAGGGTGAAGCAGTGCGGCTTATAGACCAGGGTATGGCACCTAAGCTGGTACAGACAACAGAGGGAGCAACATATGATGCCATGTTGAAAAAGACCAATGTTGAGGTGAGGAACTTAATGATTATATGTTCTGGGATCCCTATAGCTATTATCCTTCTTTTGGGCAAGACATGTTATCGCACAGTCAAACGTCATATTGAACATGCGAAGTGGAGGTCAATATGGGTTGTTTACAGATCAGTAATACTTCAGGTTTACAGAAACAAATGCCAATAATTGTTTCATTATATAAAAAGGAAAATATCAGTTGACAGGTCTGTCCTTTTAAGGAACAGCATCAAATTTAGGGTGAAGTTGCTTAACCAACCATGCAAAATTAAGACATTACATCAGAAACCATGCAACATGAAGTATTGTTAACCTCCCAATGAAATGTTTATTTATAATTGTATAAATACATGTTCATGTTTTTTCTTCAAAAACAAAGAAAAAGTATGTTGAAAGTGTCATCTGATGCTGTTCTTACCTGTTGCTGTGTGTTTAATAAATTTATTTTTGTCTTCACAGATAAACATGAATCAAACAGCAGAAGAGATTCACAATTACATTCGGGGCTGTGATAAGGTACCAGGGGCCTGGGGAAAAATTAATGGAGAGGTACGGCTGAATTTAGAAACTTTAATTTTGATGTGTTTATCAGAGATGAAAGTTCTTGAGTTTTAACGTTAATAATTTGTATATTTGAGTCAATCATTGAAATTAAATGTTAAGAAAGAGAGTATGTTGTATGATAAGAAACTTTTGGGATAATTCTGTTACACTTGTTAATAAAAAGATTGTGGCTCCTCATGAAAAACACCTTGACATACCAGGGGTTTTCCCCTCCAAAACAATCGAAAAATCAAGATCAGTAAGACAGATCTAGATTTTGTGGATTATTGTGAAAGGAAGACAGATTTAGCTACTCTAATGTGCTTAGATATTGGGAAACCATGAAAAACCATGAATTTTCCATTTGGGACAAATGGAAAATTAATAGTTTTAAGTGTCCCAATACTCAAGCATTTTAGGATATATGTGGTCTTTCTAAACAGGGAAAGGCCATATCTTTTAGAAGTATCTGTACGGAATGGGTCTATGGAGGAGTAAGAAAAAGTATTCCATAAAAAATCTTCTTTAATCCTTTTCTAGAGCACTTTTATTATTGCATCTGCTCATGCTGTAAATTACATGTTTCTTTCCAGAAAATTACCTTTTACGGATCTCGGCTGTGGAATAGACTGGAGCCTCGTGGTAAATCATTCCCAGTTGAGGGAGCTAGCAAACCTGCCATTGTTCACAAGAATGGTCTTATTCTGTTCGGAAATGATGGCAAAATGGTAGGTTCAGGATACTGTCAAGGTTGCCACACGTAGGGAAAAACATCTAGAAAATGAATTTTTTCTACTCAGAGAAAAGTCAGAGCATTTCGTGATTGGTCAGAGAAATGTAGAGAGGACTGGAAAATCAATTAAAAGTCAGGGAATTCGAAAATACACTTAGAGGATATACTCTAAGAAAAGAGAACCTTTACACATAAGTATTTGTCTCCTGTATTGGGAGTTGCTCTTAAAGTAAAGAATTTGCAAGAGAGCAATTTCAAATTTTCAAATGATACCATGAGTACTGTTGAAAAAAAGACTAGAATCAACTTTTGGATCAGTAGAAGGGGTATGAATTATGGAAAATGTCAGAGAAGAGTCAAGGAATTTTGAGGTGGAGGATGAATAGCAAGCCTGTACTTTATTGTTCTTATAAAGCCCCACAAGGGACATTGCATATTAAGAAGGGGATGTTATTTAGAGCTTGAATAGTAACAAATCATTCACTCTCTAAAGAGCTTCTTCCAAACACAAGTGACAGTTACCCATGGAAGAATAACACCTGAAGCAGAGAAACTCGTAAAACACCTCATGAACCATGATTTTGTGTCTGGAATACTGTGAATTTGGTACATGTATGTCAGCACACATTTGTTTAACAAAATGCTGAGGGGTGTTTATTTGAATGGGTGCAGTTATTTTGTAATCAACATAAAAGTACAAAATTTGAGCTTTGTAAAAGATATAAACTGGTAGAGTTACCACAAAACTCCTGAAAAAGACCATACCCAAATTTTGCTTTGGCCAATTTTATGGGAGTACCAAAAATCCTGAAAAAGGTCAGATAAAAAATTTGGTTTGACCTTTTCAGGAGTTGGTAACCCAGCCAATATGTTTACTTCAAACTAAATAGTATGCACAAATGTGCCTCTTGGTACATTTGACTTGAATAGTATTGTTATATTTTGGCTAACTATTTGAAGAAGCTGTGTGTTTACAATTGTGTTTTTCTGTTTCAAGGTGAATGTCAGTCAAGTACAGTACGAGAGTGGGAAAATGATCAATGCTAACAAGTTTGGTAAAGAAGATTCAGGAGAGAGTAAAATGGAACTAACACCTGAAGAAGAAAAGATGATTCATAATTTAAAGGTAATTCTAATGGTAAAATAAACAGTGTGATTTGTTCGCTTGTTTGCAAAGTTATGCTTCATAAAGAAGCCACAGTCCCAGGGTATGAAATCATAACAGGCATGTTACATCAGTGTATCTTGTGTTTGTATGCAAATGCCCAGTTTTGCCGATCAGATAAGAAAGATGCCACAGCCGATGTTAAGCAAGACTGCAGTATTTGACTGCCACCCTTTGGTGCAGATTTTTGTTATCCTGTAAAAGGATAGAAAAAGGAATCATGTGGCAGATTTTGTGGTTTTGATTGTTGTAAACAAGCAAACTACATGGAAAGCTTGTACCAAGAGATATTTATTATACCATGCTTTGGAAAAGTGGGGGTTTATTGGATTGTTAAATTTCGATTGTATTGTATCGTTAATATCTGCCAACAGTGATGGCTTCAACCAACCTCTGAATCCGTGCATTCTCGCAAGAGCCTTCATTTGGGGCCATGCATGTTGTGTGTAAACAGCAAAGGCTTGGATCAGACAACCTGGATGTGCAGGATGGTCAGAGCCTATATGTGTGAAGCACCTATTATGCATTTTGTGGCCGATTTTAGCTAGTTTTGACAAAGGGGAACAACTTTTGTGACTTCCCGTTTGTTTCACATATGGGAAGAACATTTATGCCTTGCTTTCCTAGATCACAAAGCCCTTCCAAAATACTCCCATTTAGACCTTGAAAAGAAAAAAAATTCTCGCTGAGAAAAAATTCTTTCATTTAAAAGTTGATCCCCATTCTCATGGGAGGCAAAAAAAAAATGGCTGGGTTGCATCCCTTGAAAATGTACTTTATCATCTTCAAAGAAATTATAGAAGGACTGCAGTTTACCCTTAAAGTGCCAAAAATTAAAATTGTTGAATTGGCAAACAGTGTAGATCCAGATGAGGTGGCTCATAATGAGCCACCTCATCTGAATCTACACTGTTTGCCCTCTAGTGTTGGAATTCGCAATATCATATCGCGTGGACGAGACTTTTGGGCCGGGTAGCGCAATCGGTAGGGCACCTGACTCATATGTCAGAGGTCCTGGGTTCGAATCCCGGTCTGGCCACATACTTTCGTTTCTCCTTCCGCTGGTTCAAGAAGGGCAATTGTCAGTTACTGGCGAAAGTATGTGCACTTAGTACTGGTTAACCGCTTAGGAGGTCTAAGCCTGCCCAGGAATAGTGTGGTTAGGTTGACTGACCGTCCCGACATGACCTTAGTTGTTTACCGTGGACGTTAAGCATCAACTCAACCAACCAACCAACGAGACTTTTTTTTTTGAAATTCAGCTGACGTAAATTTTGTCGTCTGCTTTTTGGCTTATTAAGAGTTAAAGGCTGTTTCCTTATCTTTAACTAAGTTTTACAGTGATAGTTTATATTGACAGGCAGTGTGGAAGGGTATTCTGAACATAGATGTAGAGATCACAACAGATTTCTTCAAGTCAGGAGCTGGCTCCATGGATGTTGTTAGGTATGCTTTTTACATGTGAGGATTACTACACAAAGATAAAACATTTTGCAGTGTGAGCATTCTGAGATCAGAAAATTTACAAAATTTTTATCACCTCGGCAAGTGCCTTGGCAAAACAAGGAAATTAATAGCCACAAAAATAAAAGGTTTACCAAATTTGATGATAATTTTTATTTCTCATTAACACATGAAGGGCATTCAAAATTTGTTCCACTTTTCAAAGTTTAGATATTGAAATCTGGGCCCAGTTGATCAAAGCATCATTAGCAGAACAAAGTTGTTAGCCAAGGATTCATTAAGTCTTCTATAGGTCGCTCGCGCTAAAGTGGCAATGCTCTGTTTACATTTTTAATGTCAACAGTACCTGTACTATCATTACGGTGCAGTTCATGTAACCTATGGTCATGATGGAACATTACGGTTAACTGGCAGTTCTAATTTATCTAGATGACACTTTTTGAAAGCTTAAAGACATGAACTGCCTCTGGTTTAAGAAATATCATTGGTAACAAAATTGATAGTAACAAAATTGTTCAAATTTTGTTCTTTCGTTCCATTGAGTTGGATAAGCTGAACTCTGCTATATAGCCAGTCAGTCACAAAATCAAAATAAACACAAAACAATAACATTGCCAACTTATCGCATCCGGACTATAGTACATATAAAATTAAATGTATTTATGTTTTTTGCTGAAAAAATGTGAGGAGCTTTTGCATTGCATTTGTATACAAGACTGTTGCAAATGTTACTTCTGGTTAACTAATGACATATTAGTTTTGAATATTATTTTTGAATAACCTGACCCTGATTGTTATTCTTTGGTAGATTAGTAGAAGAAGTAAAACAGACCTGCAGTGTGAATCTGGAAAATGAAGATGTCTACATGAACACAGTGTTTGAAGATTTTACAAACTGTGTTGTTAAACGAGGGAGAGGAATCGAGGATAAAGAACCCTTTGAATTTGATGCTGTGAGTCTCTTTCTCTTTTATAGTTCTAAAACTTAAAAGATGAAACTGTTCATTAGAATCATTCCCAGTACTCCAGATGGAAGGGGTAACAGAGCTAATTTAGGGATAATTATCCATAATTCTCCACAAAAACATATTTTGTGACCCATCATTAGAACCGTCTCATCGAGACGGTTCTAATGAGGGGTCACAACATATGTTTTCTTTGAGAAATAAGAAAAATTATCTTTGGATTATCCTCAATACCCCCTCTTATCTGGAGCTCTGCATTTCATCAAGAATGAATCTATAATTTAATGATGCAAGATGCAAAAGTCTTTATTACAAATTTTTGACCCACGTAGGAGCATACAAGAGGAGCAGTCAGAAAGTTTCAATAGAAGTCACTCAAATTCTTTCTTATGACAGATATTTAAGTCAAGTTTTATGACTCATTACTTTGATATGAGCCATGACACAAGAAAACCAACAAAGTGCCATGTGCATCCAGCCAAGACTCAGATTAGCCTGCACAGCTGCCGTATCTCATCAGAGTCTTCGTTGTGTGCTTCAATGCTAGCTAAGGGTCTGCGCTAGCTCCATGCGGACAGCGAAGACTGATTAGACTGGTCAGATGCCTAGGCTGATCTGAGTCTTCGCTGGGCACAGGTTATATGTTTTGTTGTGTCATGGCTCATATAATGTAACATGTATATACTGTGACAATTATCTGATTCAGGTCATTGGTTACAAAGTGACACCACTATAAATTACTTTTAAACTAGCCTGGAAGTCAGTATAACATTGATGTGATTCTGAGAGTATCTGCATTGTCTCCCCATATTAAGTAGCGTCATCTCATTTTGCTCTGCCAATTTAGTGCTTCCATGTCATTCTGCTGCATGGGGAACCATCATTGGTATGTTGAACATAAGAAAGAGATCACCTTATTGCTAAAGTAACCATAATGACATCAGTATTTTACAAAAGGAAAATTATTGTGAATCCGATACTAATTTGCATGTTCAACTAATCTTGTCCTTTACAGATTTTCTGTTACAGTGTTTTGGGTTATTTTGGATGTAACAGCAATATTGTATTTTTGTAACAATGAATGGCTTTATTTCTTTAAAGGTGAAAATACGTGCCAACAACATGGATCTGACGATACCACATCAAGCATTTATTGACAATGAATTTGTAGATTCTTCCAATGGACAGACCACCAATACAGTCAACCCAGCAAATGAAGAGGTAGGCTAAGCTGTAGAGTCTTTTAACCCTTAAAGTGGCAAAAAGCAGATAAAATTTACATCTGCAAAATTTCAGAAAAAGTTTCATTTAAACTACATCATATGGAGAATTTAAAGGCTAGAGGGCAAACAGCACGGATACAGATGTGGTGGTTCATTATGAGCCACATCATCTGAATATACCCTGTTTGCAAATTTAGCTACATGTATTCTCACTTTTGGCACTTCAAAGGCTAAAATTGTGATGATTTGAGAAGCAGGGGGGAGGAAATGGATTCTTAGGTTTATTTGTTTTGCAAAAGGTGATAGACTTTGTCATGTTCATTTTTAGTATATTTTAATAAATGATACGGCTTGTGTGAAAAGGTACCTTACATGACTTTCAGTTAGGGAAGACTCAGACCAGCCTGTACATCCATACAATCTGTGTGAGGGACAGTAGTGCAGTTTGTTTTGTTACAAACATTGTCTTCTCCTCCAACATGTCAATTTATCTGTCAGATGTAAAACAGGAATAGTAATGGCTTGATTTTGTGGGGTTTTGTCAGATTCAGAAGCATTTTCGAAGTTGCAGAACATTAAGATGCGCTTTCATAATTCCATAGACCACTATTTTTTCATATGATGTAAAAATTCTTAGACATCCCAGTTTAGGATCTAACTGGGAAAGATAAACATGCTACCATGTTACTATAAAGTTTGCTTGTACTGCTTTGGAACAAGTGAAAAATATACCTATATCCTGTGACGTTTGTCCTCATTGTCCTTGAATTCATAGGTGTACAAGAACCACTGGAAATGAGACTTAAGAAGTTCTGATGCAGATATGGGTCATTAACAGCGTGTGCCATTTATCATGACTTAAAAAATCTGAGACCCTGTGACAAAGGATCAATCCTTGGACCCTTTGATCTAAACACCCTACTATGTTGCTATTAAAGTGGGCTTGTACAGCAAGGCAGTACAAGTATATGATATGCCCTGATACATAGTGGTTTCATCCCAAGCAAGGCAGCTGGCACATAAAATATTGAAAAAGATTGTGTACAGATCATATTTAGTTTGACTGAACAGATGATTTCATTCCCTTGCCATCATGAATACGACAACTGCTTAACCCCCTCAAGATAGTTGATGTGGTGATGGGTCAGTAAGCGTGTGAGACTGTGGTCTGGCACACTTCCTGACGCCAACCACCTCAACTGTCCCAACGTGAATTTAAAAGAATATACAATGCCCTGATGCGTATTTATACATGCACCATGCTTCACACTGCTTTGTTAGTTGTAATTACACTCTTATGTCATATGTATGACCTGAGTTTAAATAAAGTGATGTTCTGTTCTGTTCTGTAACTATGAAGTATAGATAACACATTAAGCAACTGTTTCTTGCATTTAACAGGTGATATGCAAAGTTGCCAAGGCAGCAGTGGAAGATGTGAACAGAGCTGTAGAAGCTGCTAAGGTAAGACCAAGAAAAGATGCCTTACTCCAGGACACAATTGTTTAAAACTTTCACTCTTGAATTTGTTCGTTAATGAATGAGATGGTACAGTTTCTGTAATATTGTAAGCACAACCATTGGGATCTTTTTTGCTGAAAAGATGTGAGGAGCTTTAGTACTGCAAAAGGGCCAGTCATACCTTCAGTAAAAATTATAACACACTTGATTTTATATGTACTAGAAGACTTAATGAATCATTTAATAAAGTCTTTGTTAAGCTAAGATGCTTTGAAGTACTGGACCAAAGCTTTAGATAAGAGGAAGTGTTAAAATTTAAAAGGTCAATACTGTCTTAATGCCACTTCTGAAAAGTAACTTTTGTTAGCTCCCATGTGTAAAAGTACAGAAAGAACTTTTATTATCATTCTGGTGTGGTAGTCTATGCCCTCTTCAGTAACAGCCTCGAATTAGGCAAGATTTCCTGTATGTGGGCAGGTTATTTGTACCCTTACGGGAGCTATGGAATATTCTAGTCTTATTGGCATGTTTGTAAAATTTCTGTACAGGAATTTATTATGGCTATAGCATTTACTTTCTTAAGATTATATGCCCGTAATAGCAACTGAAGACAGAGTGATTAATGCTGTCAAATGTTGCCAGTCATAGACAAAGATTGAATTCTGATGTAGCCAACTAGTAGAAGGCAACATAGGTATTGTTTCTCTGGTATTGGTGCTGTCAGTGCATAAACTTTTTGTCAAGATTTTGCTTTCAGCTCTGCTCTATGACAATGTATTGACAGGGAAGACATTGCATTCTGCAGAATTCTTGTTAGGATTGTTATGATGATTTTTAGGTGTCCCAATCTTTTAGAATTTTTACGGTAATTTTCCTATACATGCAAACAAATAGTCTTAGCATACCGTATTCGCCCCATTTACCGCACGGTGCGCTTAACTTTTTCAAAATTGCAACAAAAAGGTGTGGTTAAAAACCTTTCTAATAACCGCACACTCAGAACGAAAAAACAACAAACGAACAGTCGAAATAGTCGGCAATACTGATCGGGGTGTTCGAAGTGTCATGAAAATATTTAGTGTTCGAACTATTTGAATTGCCAATTTCCGGGAGAAAAACGATCTCATGTCAAGTCGCAAATTATGTCTCATACCTCTCTGTATTAAATATGTCCTCATTATGCATGTATTTCATTCTCTTTGTCCGTCTTCATTATTCCAAATAAAATATTCCGAAAGAAAAGAAAAGTATTTCAACACATTTACAATGACCTAATCAGCTAATATGTGATTGTTTAAACACGTCAGGTAAGTTTGTCAGTGCTCTGGCTATTCATTCATCACAAGGGGTCTGCTTTAAATTCACGGGCTTCTATTAATAACACACTCATTCTAATTCTGGAAGATGCGGTCCTTTTGATCTTCTTTGATTTTCGGTCTGTCCTATATTACGTCCAAGGGTGCAGAAATATTGGCAATGTGTCATGAGAAAGGTACCGTATTACATGTGCAAACAGCAAAGCCTTAGATCAGTCTGCTCATCTTAAAACAATTATTTTGCAAACTATCGGCGAATCCTGGAGATTTGTTAGACTGGTCAGTGTTCGCAAATGCACTGTATGATGCGGGTGTTTGCTGATCGAATGTGTCCGGAGGCCCTTTTGAGGCCCACGGGCCAGGTATGCCAATGATATTAAAGCTATCCTACGGCTACTGCGAACTTTGTTTAAATGCACATACCATGCATATGCGCAGGCTGGTCGCTTCGTTCAGTTTGCGCATGCATTCAGACTGATTTTGTCAGGGAACAAGAGTTTGTCGTTATGATAATTTATTTGTTTCTCATCTGTTGTTCATGTATCTTTCCCAAACGCACTTTTACGCACGTGCACATTTTCGCTATATATGACAAGAATTGCTCTTGAGAAATGGCGCCTTTTCGCATGTACGAAAGGCAAAGACTCAGTTCAGCCTGCGCACCCCCGCAACCTCATAACTTCGTAAGCTCGATCCTTCTGGGATCAACTTGTACATTCCCATTGTTGATGCAGACAGAGAATACGCTAATCAGACAGCGCAGATGTGTAAGCTGATCCGAGTCGCTGTTCGCACTCGTACACATCATAACACTTCAGCCAACTTCGTAAATATCGGCGAGGACCCCCGATTGACATTTAGACCAATAGAGTTGCTCTCTTCGCACATTGCGTCGGGAAAACAAAACTGAAAACACTGTCGCTGTTGAAACAGTAATGGTAAGTTGAACTTGATGCATTTGATTTTGTGAGTTTCAAAAGGAAAAAGCAGTGTGCGCTTATGCATTTTTTTCCGGAAATGGCCTTGGTGTGCGGTTATAGGGGCATGTGCGGTAAATGGGGCGATTACGGTAATTGATCTGCATGTAAATCAATGAATGTTTATTTCTTGTTGTAGTCAGCCTTTGAAGAAGGAGCTTGGGGTAAAATGAATGCCAGGGACAGAGGCAAGCTCATGTACAGGTGAGTTGTGGCTGGATGGATAGGTTGATGACATGCAATATTACAATAGCATTTCAGTCATATCAGGATGATTCGAGGGTGATAATGAAAGACTGTTTGCAATGGAACCTTGTGTACAGTTGAAAAGATTAGTGCTTTCAGCTGGAGTAACACCCTGACCATTTGCTTAGCAGGCCAGACCATAACCCACTGAGCTATTGGGCGTAAACTTTCCTCTAGTTTTCTTGTTTAGCTGTGTTTTGTGACAGTGCACTGATAGATGAAACAGGGCCTTGTATTGATTTCTTGGAATTCTTTAATATAAACAGAAATCATCTCATAAGTACCCTCAAAATTTGTTCGTTTCTGTACTTCTGTTATTTTGATATTTCCTTTTGTAGGCTTGCAGAGTTGATGGATGAACACAAAGAAGAATTAGCTACTATAGAAAGTCTCGACTCCGGGGCTGTTTATACACTAGCATTGAAAACACACATTGGCATGTCTGTCGATACATTCCGATACTTTGCTGGGTGGTGTGACAAAATACAGGTGTGTATATATGGTGCTTAAGATAAGAAGTTCTCCAGATATGAAGGGGTAACAGGGATAATTTAGGGATAATTTTCCTTTTATTTTTGTGAAAACATATGCTGTGATCCCTCATTAGAACTGTTTTACCGAGACGGTTCTAATGAGGGGTCACATCGTATGTTTTCATTGAGAAATCAGAAAAAATATTTTTGAATTTTCTGCAGTACCCCTTCTTATATGGAGGTCTGTCTAAGACTATGATTAAGACATTATCCATAAAAGATACACAGACGAAACAGTTTGGGTTGTTAATGCAAACAGAGAAGACTTTGATCAGGCTGGACAGCTGCTCAGTCTTTACTGATCATTTGTGTGATTTATGCCCTTTACTGATTGATTGTTTTTTTTTTAGCCATGTTACACATGTTTTACAGACATAAGCTAAGGCAGTGAAAAAAAAAAAAGGCTCTCTATAACATTTTCTGCCTGAAACATGTGTAGATAGTGGGTTTGCATCCTGGCCAAGTCACACCAAAGAGTTGAAATATGGTACCAACTCTCAGCTTAAGAAAGTAAAGTTAAGGTAGTTCTCCCAATGTCAGTATGATGAGACTGGCTGTACAGATATATCAGTGTTTCTGGGACCTTTACTGACATTTTGGTTTCTCTAGAAAAAGTGTTGATCTTACTGTCATATCAAGACACTGTCATTAAAGAGCTAAAAATAATTGAAAGCAACTTCAAACCAACAAAGGCATTCTTTGACTTAGTTATTAATTACATATTTTGCTGCATCAGATTGTCATCTTACTGTATGGTCATTTTTTTTTGCTATATTACAGGGCAAGACTATACCTATCAATCATGCTAGGCCCAGCAAGAACCTCACATTCACAAAGAGGGAACCTATAGGGTAAGGCAGAATTAGTGGAAATAGACACACTTTGAAATGGAACAATTATATTATTTCCCTAATGACCCTAAATATTCAGACCGACAGGTCTGAGCAAACATTGTAGACCCAGATCAAACTGCTCCTTGAGGAGCAGTTTGATCAGGATCTACAATGTTTGCCTTCACTAAGCATCATTTGAATGCATTTACATGTGTAAAATCCACTTTCTAAGAATTTTCCGTCTTCCAGGTGTCCAAAATTTTAGGATCATTACGGTGACATGTTGGTTTTTTTATCTTTAATGAGTTCAACTGTAAAAGGATGAAATTTGCTCCCCTAGAATCAAACTTTCTGGGAGAAGACCCCTTTTGAGTAGTTGCTCTTCCTGGCAGACTGGCCAGTCTTTGTCGGTTGTTATGGTTCCTCAGATCCATTGAATGGTGAAGATGCTGACAGACTGCACAGATTTGAGTCCTAGCCTTTAGTGAAGAACAGTTACTATGGTGCATGATTTTATGTCTGAGCTTAGAAAGCATAAATATGCTGTTTTTACTGTACAGATATGATGTGCATGTAAATATAACAATGTAATATGCTGTTATTCTGTGTAGATATAATGTAATTGTAATTACAATATAGCCACAATGTTATCACAGTGTAAATATTATATCATTGCAGGGTATGTGGTATTGTGGTTCCATGGAATTACCCATTGATGATGTTGGCCTGGAAAATGGCTGCCTGTTTAGCTGCTGGTAACACTGTGGTCCTCAAGCCTGCTCAGGTTAGTAAGGAGGATAATCAGAAACTATCTGAGAATTAGCATTATCATATGACGTCGCATCTGAGAGTGTAATAAAGCCATGCATTAAAAACGATAATCCACTAGTGGATTAAATATGCAAATTACGTCGTAACGTTATGTGTTGACGTCCATAAAAACGTCTCGTTTTCTAACGGCGAAATCGTGACGTTTTAAAGCAAATCTGCTAATTAAATATGATTTTAGGGTCATATGATAAATAGAATCTTGCATTCGTGCTCATGTATTATTGAATTTATTAAACTCGTTGGGGAAAAACGATAAAATGCTCGGCAAAGCCTCGCATCTTATCTTTTCCCCCAACTCGTTTAATAAATTCAATAATACATGAGCACTCATGTAAGATCCTCTATTTAAATATTCTCTATATCAGGGGCTATGTAGAATCACTTGCTCTTGTTGCAAGAAGAAATTTCATCTGAGGGTTTACCGGGCCGCCTAGCCCAGTCGGTAGGGCGTCTGACTTATACGCCAGGGGTCTTGGGTTCGATACCGGGTCCGGCCACTTACTTTCTTTCTCCTTCTGCTGATTCAAGAAAGGCAGTTGTCAGTTACTGGTGATAGTAAGTGCACTTAGTACTACTTAACACAACAACATTGAGGGTCCAAGGAATTCACTCAATCAGTCATTAGTTCAGGAGATAGATATCAATGTTCCAGCTGGACGATTCTTGGAAAGATATTCCTGGCTTGACTTAATCAGTTTTAACAGATGGTGGGTTCAGGAATACCCATAGTAAGGCATATGTGAATAGCTATTGCAAACAGCTAAGTCCCAGATCAGCCTGTGTATCCATGCAGTCTAATTATGGATTTTCTGTGTGCTGTGTTCTGGAAAACCTAGATATTATATTGGTATACAACAAAGGTCCTGATCAGAGAGCTGTGTTTTTCCATGTAGTGATTAGTGTATACCATTAATGTGCTTAAGAACTGGGACACCTATAAATAATTTATTTTCCCTTTGTCCCAAATGGAAATTTAATTTTTTAGGTGTCCCAAAATTTAAGCTCATTACAGTAGCTCTTGTCAATTTTCCAGGTGACACCACTGACAGCTCTTAAGTTTGCGGAACTCACAGTGAAAGCAGGATTCCCCCCAGGAGTTATCAACATCCTTCCAGGGCCAGGCTCATCTATAGGTCAGGCTATGTCAGAACACCCAGATATCAGAAAAGTAGGATTTACAGGCTCTACACCTATAGGGAAAACTATAATGGAAAGGTAATTGAATAGATTAGGAGAGTATTGTGATAGTGTTCTTGTTTGCCAAGACAAAAACTTGCAGTTTAACACTTTTGGATTAGTTATAACGGTAGCCTGAGCCATGTTGCTGTTTGCTTGATTTTATTGTTGATAAATTTTCATTAAGTATATGTGTGAGCACTGAAACTCATATAAACTAGCAAAGATCTGTGTTAGCTAAGATGAATTTTGTATCAGTTTTTTTAGGTTTGCCTAGTATCTTTGTTTCTCAGGCCCACTTGGGTCTCTTGTTTCTTATTTCTGTACAAAAATATGTGACATCCTGTCATTAGAACTCTCTTACAGCCGCAATGTCTCGCCCTATATTTTGCGAATTCGTTGTTTATTTTCAGTTGTGCCAAAGTGAATGTGAAGAAAGTGTCCTTAGAACTTGGTGGGAAATCTCCACTTATTATCTTCAGTGACTGTGATATAGACAAGGCTGTCAGAATGGTAAGTTTGTAGCTGTTTTATGACAGACATTTATGAATTGAGCTTGTATGGACTAGTTGGTGTTCACTGGTCAGGACATACACACTTATACAGTCATGTCAGGAAATGCAGACTTGGGCAGTAAAAAGTAATGGTTTTCCTTAACCTGTTTTCTGTAGGGGCAGTGGGGATTAGAGGCCCACTGCCTTGGGCACAGCATATGAAAGGCAGAGCCGTTCCTCTCCTTTCGCTGCTATATCCTTCCCTAATTCATAAGAGGTATCTATTTACTGCTGGTTTGACAAAGTTTTCCAGTTCCTGGCTGGCCAAACCCAGATCTGAACCTACGACTTTCTGCACCATAACAGAGTCGCTCTAAACCACTCCACTAAGGTGCCTCTGTGGCTTGGGTGGTTTAACCAGGGTAAGTATAGTTTACACTGCCAGTGGTAACAACATGTAGAACTTAAGCTGAAATGATACATATCAAAGGAAGGAATTGTGCCATTTTCATTTTGGCCTCCTATCTCAGTAGGGGTCAATTCGTGCAGAAAATAATTTTTAGATTCTTTCCTGAAAGAGTAGATCCTATTTTAGAAGGGCCACATAGTGTAGGGATGTCAAAAATGTTTCCCATTTAAAACTGGCAGTAAAACCTGACAGTGCACCAATAGTGAACTGCATTCAGCTAGAGATCAAGCTAGTCCAGAGCCTTAGATAAGAGGGAGTATTTGGTGATTATTAGGGATAATTTTTGTTAATTCTTGATAAGAACATATGTTGTGACCCCTCATCGGAACCATCTCGACGAGACGGTTCAGATGAGGGGTCACAAAATATGGTTTCAATGAGAAATAAAGAAAATTATACCTAAATTATCATCAAATACCCCCCTTATCTAGAGCTCTGTAGTCTGAGCATTACGTCATATTAACCTTTTCATGTTATATCATACGCAGTATGTATTAAGTGCGGTGTCTGTTAAGTATGCTTCTTAAAGAAATATTATTCATAAATTACCTCAAACAGCATTTTGAGACAATATATTAAGTTATTTTTGATATAACATAGTTTGGGGCCCTGTAGAGTTTTTGGCCAAGTATTTATTGTCTTACCTATTATTAGCAGAATTAAGACTAAGGTATTGCTTTTCAGGTGTCTGGTGTGTGTGTGTGTGTGATCTTTTGTCAAGTTTTCTTGTAAGCTCTGTTTGGTGGCAATGTGCAGACAGTCAAGGCACTGCCTAATGCAGAATTCTTGGGAATTTCTGATAAAAGAAAAATTTTCCCTGAACAATCATCAAAGATGGTTGTATTCTATCACCAGCTGTATACTCTGACCGTTAATCAAGTCTGATCTTTTGTTTATATACACATTTTATTTCAGGGCTGTGGTGCTGTATTTTTCAACAAGGGAGAGAACTGTATAGCTGCTGGTCGGCTTTTTGTAGAAGATTCCATACATGATGAATTTGTCAGCAAAGTGGTAAGCTCATCACAACTTATTACACTATGGTACAGCAGAAAAAAGGTCTCAAAGACATTTAGGGTCAGCATAGTCTGAGGTCATCCTAGCCATCAGCTCAGTCCACAGGAGCTGGAAGTACTAGCATGGGATGTATGATAAAAAATCTTTCAGCAGTCTTTTAATCAGAAGTCCAAATTGTGCATTGTATTCAAAAAAAATATTATGCAAATTTTTATCCTGAAGGCATCAAAACTGATAATAATTTGCAAAAGGACTAGATCTTATTTCGGTTTGCTCATGCTTCATTGGACCTACATTGCTTGTCCTCTAGTCTTTAAATTTTCAATGGACGAAACATTTTTAGCTCACCTGAGCCGAAGGCTCAGAGGTGAGCTTATAGGATGGGAGTCGAGCCGTCGTCCGTCCGTCCGTGGGTGCGTGGGTGGGTGCGTGGGTGGGTGCGTCAACACTTTCAAACATAAATATCTCAGAGACCAGTGGGCCGATCGCAATCAAATTTTATCTGAAGCATCATTTGGGTGGGGGAAAGGTTGCAATAGGTTTTGGTGCCGATCAGCTCAGAACTCTGGTTTCCATGGCAACAGATAGCCCCCATAGGGTTATAATGGGGAAAACGGCGTCATCACGTTTTCTCGACTGTTTTTGATTAGATCCTTATCATACTTGCAGGTAATGATGACATACACAAGAGCTTGGATGAGTTCGAAATTTGGTCGGATTCGAGCACAGATACGGAGTTAGCTGCCCTTGAGCGTTTGAAAAAAATCCCATAGGGTTATAATGGGGAAAATGGCGTCATCACGTTTTCTCAACTGTTTTTGCTTAGATCCTTATCATACTTGCAGGTAATGATGACATACATAAGAGCTTGGATGAGTTCGAAATTTGGCCGAATTCGAGCACAGACTACGGAGTTAGCTGCCCTTGAGCGTTTGAAAAAAATCCCATAGTGTTATAATGGAGAAAACAACGTCATCACATATTTTTAGAAAAACTTTGTCATCGCTCTATTGCCTACATTTCTCAACGGATTTTAAAATAACTTCACACAAATGTAGGGCGTGACAATATCTCGAGCAAGTTCGACTTTCAGGATGCTGCGCCCAAGGTCAAGGTCACTGTGGCTAATTTTAAAACTTTGTCAGCGCTCTAGCACCTACATTTCTCAATGGATTTTAAAATAACTTCACACAAATGTAGGGCATGACAATATCTCGAGCAAGTTTGACTTTCAGGGTGCTGTGCCCAAGGTCAAGGTCACTTTGGCTATTTTTAGAAAACCTTTGTCATCGCTCTAGCCCCTTCATTTCTCAATGGATTTTGAAATAACTTCACACAAATGTAGGGCATGACAATATCTCGAGCAAGTTCGACTTTCAGGATGCTGCGCCCAAGGTCAAGGTCACTGTGGCTATTTTTAGAAAAACTTTGTCATCGCTCTAAGGCCTACATTTCTCAACCGATTTTGAAATAACTTCACACAAATGTAGGGCATGACAATATCTCGAGCAAGTTTGACTTTCAGGGTGCTGCGCCCAAGGTCAAGGTCACTGTGGCTATTTTTAGAAAAACTTTGTCATCGCTCTAGCGCCTTCATTTCTCAATGGATTTTGAAATAACTTCACACAAATGTAGGGCATGACAATATCTCAAGCAAGTTCGACTTTCAGGGTGCTGCACCCAAGGTCAAGGTCACTGTGGCTAATTTTAGAAAAACTTTGTCATGGCTCTAGCACCTACATTTCTCCATGGATTTTGAAATAGCTTCACACAAATGTAGGGTATGACAATATCTCGAGCAAGTTCGACTTTCAGGGTGCTGCGCCCAAGGTCAAGGTCACTGTGGCTTTTTAGCTCACCTGAGCCAAAGGGTCAGAGGTGAGCTTATAGGATGGGAGTCGAGCCGTCGTCCGTCTGTGCGTGGGTGGGTGCGTCAACACTTTCAAACATAAATATCTCAGAAACCAGTTGGCCGATCGCAATCATATTTTATCTGAAGCATCATTGGGGTGGGGGAAAGGCTGCATTAGGTTTTGGTGCCGATCAGCTCAGAACTCTGGTTTCCATGGCAACAGATAGCCCCCATAGGGTTATAATGGGGAAAATGGCGTCATCACGTTTTCTCAACTGTTTTTGATTAGATCCTTATCATACTTGCAGGTAATGATGACATACACACGAGCTTGGATGAGTTCGAAATTTGGCCGGATTCGAGCATAGACTACGGAGTTAGCTGCCCTTGAGCGTTTGAAAAAAATCCCATAGGGTTATAATGGGGAAAATGGCGTCATCACGTTTTCTCAACTGTTTTTGCTTAGATCCTTATCATACTTGCAGGTAATGATGACATACATAAGAGCTTGGATGAGTTCAAAATTTGGCCGGATTCGAGCACAGACTACGGAGTTAGCTGCCCTTGAGCGTTTGAAAAAAATCCCATAGTGTTATAATGGAGAAAACAACATCTTCACATATTTTTAGAAAAACTTTGTCATCGCTCTATTGCCTACATTTCTCGACGGATTTTAAAATAACTTCACACAAATGTAGGGCATGACAATATCTAGATCAAGTTCAACTTTCAGGATGCTGCGCCCAAGGTCAAGGTCACTGTGGCTATTTTTAGAAAAACTTTCGTCAGCACTCTAGCACCTACATTTCTCAGCAGATTTTAAAATAACTTCACACAAATGTAGGGCATGACAATATCTCGAGCAAGTTTGACTTTCAGGGTGCTGCATCCAAGGTCAAGGTCACTGTGGCTATTTTTAGAAAAACTTGGTCATCGCTCTAGCGCCTACATTTCTCAACAGATTTTAAATCAACTTCACACAAATGTAGGGCATGACAATATCTCAAACAAGTTTGACTTCCAGGGTGCTGTGCCCAAGGTCAAGGTCACTGTGGCTATTTTTAGAAAAACTTTGTCAGCGCTCTAGCACCTACATTTCTCCATGGATTTTAAAATAAATTCACACAAATGTAGGGCATGACAATATCTCAAGCAAGTTCGACTTTCAGGGTGCTGTGCCCAAGGTCAAGGTCACTGTGGCTATTTTTAGAAAAGCTTTGTCATCGCCCTAGCACCTTCATTTCTCCATGGATTTTGAAATAACTTCACACAAATGTAGGGTATGACAATATCTCAAGCAAATTCGACTTTCAGGATGCCATGCCCAAGGTCAAGGTCACTGTGGCTTTTTTAAGAAAAACTTTGTCATCGCTCTAGCACCTGCATTTCTCAACGGATTTTAAAATAAATTCACACAAATGTAGGGCATGACAATATCTCGAGCAAGTTTGACTTTCAGGGTGCTGCAGTCAAGGTTTTTGATTAGATCCATATCATACTTGCAGGTAATGATGACATACGTAAGAGCTTGGATGAGTTCGAAATTTGGCCGGATTTGAGCACAGACTACGGAGTTAGCTGCCCTTGAGCGTTTGAAAAAAATCCAATAGTCTTATAATGGAGAAAACAACGTCATCACATTTTCATTTTTCTTTGGATCCTCTTTATACTTGCAGGTAATGAGGATATGCATAAAAGCTTGGATTAGTTAGCATTTCGGCTAGATCCCACCACTGACTATGGAGTACCTGCCCTGAGCATCCAAAAAATCAATGTCGCCACTTTTTCTTGGTTTCTACTGATCTGATCCTTTTCAGACTTGCAGGTAATGAGGAAATGCATAATATCTTAAACAAGTTCAAATTTTGGCCAGATCAGGCCAACCACTACGAAGTTAGCTGCCCTTGAGTGTTTGAAAAAAATCCCATAGTGTTATAATGGAGAAAACAACATATCAGGCCAAGATCAGGCCAACCACTACGAAGTTAGCTGCCCTTGACAGCTCTGTCTATTGTGCCTTTGATCGGATACTTTTTAAACTTGCATATATTAAATGAAGGCATACATGTACATAATGTTTTGGATGAGTTTAATTTTCAGCCTGATTGGACCACTGACTGTGGAGTTAGCTGCCCTTGAGCATCTTAAATATCCCTATAGGTTTACAATGTCTCTCAGGTGAGCAATTGTTGCCCTTTGGGCTACTTGTTTTTTAATATTTGCAGATGTTAATTTTGTCATGTTTTGTTTTTAAGCTATACGGATAACACTATTTGTTGTTCTTCACAGGTAGAAGAAGTCAAAAAGATGAAGATCGGTGATCCCCTGGACAGATCAACAGACCACGGGCCACAGAACCACAGATCCCACTTAGAAAAGTTGCTTGAGTACTGTCAGATAGGGATCAAAGAAGGGGCCACTCTAGTCTGTGGAGGCAAACAAGTAGATAGACCAGGTAAGAAGGGGGGCAACCAGAAAGGGTCCTTTAACATGTGGGAATAGTAAAGACTCTGATCAGACTGCACATATGTGCAGTCTGATCAGAGTCTTTCCTGTTCACATTGATAATGTGTTGAGTCTGAAATTTGAGGTGTATTGGTACAGCTCCATGTTTTTCTACCATTTTTACAAAGGAGAACAACTTTGTGACTTCATGTATGCTTTCCTGGATGACAAAGCTTTCCAAATTGGGTCTACTCCTAAAGGAAAGAATTTGCTTCTGGAGAAGCAAATTTTTTCAATAGTTGACCTTTACTGAGAAGATAGATAAAAAGGAAAATGACAGAGATCCTGTCTTTGAAAGTTTATCCATTCACCTTAAAAAAGTTTTATTGCATCAGTAAAGCAACTGTGTTTGAATAAGTATTGTGAAAATTTGTAGCCCAACCCCATAGCTGCTATTTGAGTAGTAACATATGGTTAAACTAAAACCAAAAGTGTAGCATGATTAGAAGTTTCATTGTATTTTCTAGGTTTATATCTTGAGCCAACAGTTTTCACAGATGTTGAGGATGGCACTATGATGGCACAAGAAGAGTCATTTGGACCAATTATGATTATCTCAAGATTTATGGATGGGTAAGTGATAAATAAGATAATCATTGATTGTAGAATTCTAGCACTCAGAAAAAGGAAAATTTATGCTAAAAATAATAATGAAATATCCTCAAACTTTCAAGCCTGTATAAAAGTTCAGACAGCACTGTTGCACTATACCATGTCTCATATTATTCTGACCCAAGTAAAATGTGCCAGTGGGTCAAAATAAGATGTCTCATTACTGGTATAATATTTAGACCCAAAATATCTGAGTGGCATTGTTAGTATCCACAATCATCTTAAAGTTTTTGCATTAAATTTTTCGTGTACAGTGTAGTGATAAAACATGAGTTCATAGGAGCTATTTTGTCCAGTGACGTTTCTTGTTCATTTGTCAATAATCACAATTGACTTTTTAACTTCAGAAGTCCAGTCGCAGCTTGACCATGCTTTAACCTATTAGCTCAAAACTGTGTCTATGATATTTTAATTTCAGTGATGTAGATGGTGTGATAGCCCGAGCGAACAATACCGAATATGGTCTAGCATCGGGAGTATTTACAAATGACATCAACAAAGCCATGCACGTAGCGGACAGTATCAAAGCAGGGACAGTATTTGTGAATACTTACAACAAAACAGATGTTGCAGCACCTTTTGGTGGTTTTAAACAGTCAGGATTTGGAAAAGATCTTGGTAAGTCTCTAATGGTTTGTTCTTATTTATACCCCCAACATACGAAGTATGTCAGGGGGTATATAGTTTTGTCATTCCGTCCGTTCGTCCGTCCTTCCGTCTGTCCGTCCGTCCGGTCGTCAACTTTACATCAAAGTTTTACGTTAAACCTTTTGTAATTGCTCATATTTCTGTAACCTTATATCAGATTCTCTTCATATTTGGTTCATTATATCTCTACAGCATTACCTTTGATTTGATATATCTAGACAGCCGGGTCAGGCCCCTGGGTGGAGGTCAGGGGTCAATAATTAGGACATAGGGGTTTTCATTGCGTTAAACCTTTTGTAATTGCTCATATTTCTGTAACCTTATATCAGATTCTCTTCATATTTGGTTCAATATATCTCTACAGCATTACCTTTGATTTGATATATCTAGACAGCCGGGTAAGGCCCCTGGGTGGAGGTCAGGGGTCAATAATTAGGACATAGGGGTTTTCATTATGTCAAAGTTTTGCGTTAAACTTTTGTTAATTGTTCATATTTCTTTAATCACATGTCAGATTCTTTTCATATTTGGTACATGATATCTCTTAAGCATTACCTTTGATGTGAAGAGTCTGTGGCCCAGGGTCAGGCTCCTGGGTGGGGCCAAGGGTCAATAATTAGGACTTAGGCATTTTCATTATGTCAAAGTTTTGTGTTAAACCTTTAAGATTGCTCATATCTCTGTAAATGCATTTTAAATATCTTCCATATTTTATTCATGATAACTCTATAGCATTACTTTCGATAGGCACTTTTGGGTCAGGCTTATGGGTGGAGCCAAGGGTCAATAACTTGGCCATTTGTTTTCTTTCTTTTTTTTGCTTGTTCTTATATATTTAAATGGAATCTGGTGATGCATGACTAATTTTATCTTATACTAGTTTACATTATATGGATGCTGCTGCTGACCTAAGGTCAAGGTCACAGACTTTGAATTTGTTCTTTTATAACATGTTTGTGTTAAAGTTTGCTTTAATTATACCCCCGGTATACGAAGTATATAGGGGGTATATAGTTTTTGGTTTTTCCGTTAATATGTTTGTGTGTGTGTGTGTGTGTGTTAACATTTTTTCTGTCACAGATTTCTCAGGAACCACAATAGCTAGGATTTTGAAATTTGGTACAAACGTTGGGTATGACTAGTTGTACTGTGTAAGAGACAATCAGCCTTCTCCTGCTTATCATTCCCTTTGTTTGTCCATTTTTTCTTTCTCTCCAATTAAATTTCTGTCATAGATTTCTCAGGAACCACAATAGCTAGAATTTTGAAATTTGGTACAAACATTTGGTATGACTAGTTGTACTGTGTAAGAAACAATAGGCCTTCTCCTGCTTATCATTCCCTTTGTTTGTCCATTTTTTCTTTCTCTCCAATTAAATTTCTGTCACAGATTACTCAGGAACCACAATAGCTAGGATTTTGAAATTTGGTACAAACGTTGGGTATGACCAGTTGTACTGTGTGAGAGATAATAGGCCTTCTCCTGTTTATCATTCCCTTTGTTTGTCCATTTTTTCTGTCTCTCCAATTAAATTTCTGTCACAGATTTCTCAGGAACCACAATAGCTAGGATTTTGAAATTTGGTACAAACAATTGGTATGACTAGTTGTACTGTGTAAGAAACAATAGGCCTTCTCCTGCTTATCATTCCCTTTGTTTGTCCATTTTTTCTTTCTCTCCAATTAAATTTCTGTCACAGATTACTCAGGAACCACAATAGCTAGGATTTTGAAATTTGGTACAAACGTTGGGTATGACCAGTTGTACCCTGTAAGAGACAGTCAGCCTTCTCCTGCTTATCATTCCCTTTGTTCGTCCATTTTTTCTGTCTCTCCAATTAAATTTCTGTCACAGATTACTCAGGAACCACAATAGCTAGGATTTTGAAATTTAGTACAAACGTTGGGTATGACTAGTTGTACTTTGTAAGAAATAATAGGCCTTCTCCTGCCCACATTCCCTTTGTTTGTCCATTTTTTCTTTCTCTCCAATTAAATTTCTGTCACAGATTTCTCAGGAACCACAATAGCTAGAATTTTGAAATTTGGTACAAACATTTGGTATGACTAGTTGTACTGTGTAAGAAACAATAGGCCTTCTCCTGCTTATCATTCCCTTTGTTTGTCCATTTTTTCTTTCTCTCCAATTAAATTTCTGTCACAGATTATTCAGGAACCACAATAGCTAGGATTTTGAAATTTGGTACAAACGTTGGGTATGACCAGTTGTACTGTGTGAGAGATAATAGGCCTTCTCCTGTTTATCATTCCCTTTGTTTGTCCATTTTTTCTTTCTCTCCAATTAAATTTCTGTCACAGATTTCTCAGGAACCACAATAGCTAGGATTTTGAAATTTGGTACAAACAATTGGTATGACTAGTTGTACTGTGTAAGAAACAATAGGCCTTCTCCTGCTTATCATTCTCTTTGTTTGTCCATTTTTTCTTTCTCTCCAATTAAATTTCTGTCACAGATTACTCAGGAACCACAATAGCTAGGATTTTGAAATTTGGTACAAACGTTGGGTATGACCAGTTGTACCCTGTAAGAGACAGTCAGCCTTCTCCTGCTTATCATTCCCTTTGTTCGTCCATTTTTTCTGTCTCTCCAATTAAATTTCTGTCACAGATTACTCAGGAACCACAATAGGTAGGATTTTGAAATTTAGTACAAACGTTGGGTATGACTAGTTGTACTTTGTAAGAAATAATAGGCCTTCTCCTGCCCACATTCCCTTTGTTTGTCCATTTTTTCTTTCTCTCCAATTAAATTTCTGTCACAGATTTCTCAGGAACCACAATAGCTAGGATTTTGAAATTTGGTACAAACGTTGGGTATGACAAGTTGTATCGTGTAAGAGACAATCAGCCATCTCCTGCTTATCATTCCCTTTGTTTGTCCATTTTTTCTTTCTCTCCAATTAAATTTCTGTCACAGATTTCTCAGGAACCACAATAGCTAGGATTTTGAAATTTGGTACAAACGTTGGGTATGACCAGTTGTACTGTGTGAGAGATAATAGGCCTTCTCCTGATTATCATTCCTTTTGTTTGTCCATTTTTTCTTTCTCTCCAATTAAATTTCTATCACAGATTTCTCAGGAACCACAATAGCTAGGATTTGAAGTTTGGTACAAACATTGGGTATGACTAGTTGTACTGTGTGAGAGATAATAGGCCTTCTCCTGCTTATCATTCCCTTTGTTTGTCCATTTTTTCTTTCTCTCCAATTAAATTTCTGTCACAGATTTCTCAGGAACCACAATAGCTAGGATTTTGAAATTTGGTACAAACATTGGGTATGACCAGTTGTACCATGTAAGAAACAATCAGCCTTCTCCTGCTTATCATTCCCTTTGTTTGTCCATTTTTTCTTTTTCTCCAATTTAATTTCTGTCACAGATTTCTCAGGAACCACAATAGCTTGGATTATGAAATTTAGTACAAACGTTGGGTATGACTAGTTGTACCGTGTAAGAGACAGTCAGCCTTCTCCTGCTTATCATTCCCTTTGTTTGTCCATTTTTTCTTTCTCTCCAATTAAATTTCTGTCATAGATTACTCAGGAACCACAATAGCTAGGATTTTGAAATTTGGTACAAATGTTTGGTATGACTAGTTGTACTGTGTAAGAAATAATAGGCCTTCTCCTGCTTATCATTCCCCTTGTTTGTCCATTTTTTCTTTCTCTCCAATTAAATTTCTGTCACAGATTTCTCAGGAACCACAATAGCTAGGATTTTGAAATTTGGTACAAATGTTAGGTATGACTAGTTGTACTTTGTAAGAGACAATCAGCCTTCTTCTGCTTATCATTCCCTTCCTTTTTTGTCCATTTTTTCTTTCTCTCCAATTAAATTTCTGTCACAGATTTCTCAGGAACCACAACAGCTAGGATTTTAAAATTTTGTACAAATGTTGGGTATAACTAGATGTACCGTGAGAGAGAGTATTTGCCTCCTTCTGCTTATCATTCCCTTTTTTTTGTCCATTTTTTCTTTCTCTCCAATTGAATTTCTGTCACAGTTTTCTCAGGAACCACAACAGCTAGATTTATAAGGTTGGTACAAATGTTGGGTATAACTAGATGTACAGTATAAGGGACAATTAGCTTTCTTCTGCATATCATTCCCTTTGTTTGTCCATTTTTTCTTGCTCTCCAATTAAATTTCTATCATAGATTTCTCAGGAACAACTATACCTAGGTTTTTGAAATTTATTACAAACATTGAGTATGACTAGTTGTATTGTGTAAGAAAACATCAGCCTCCTCCTCCTTATCATTCCCTTTGTTTGTCCATTTCTTCTTTCTCTCCTTTAAAATTAAACTTTTTCTGTCCCAAGATTTCTCAGGAACCACTACAGCTAGGATTTTGAAATTTGGTGCAAATGTTGGGTATGACTAGTTGTATGGTGTAATAGAGTATCGGCCTCCTGCTTATCATTCCCTTTGTTTGTCCATTTTTCTTTCTCTCCAGCTTATTTTTTGTCACAGTTTTCTATGTTCCTAAGAGAGCCACAGTCTTCAATTTTTGTTTACATCTTGAGAATGGCCAAGTTTATAGTAGGAAAGAAAATCAAAATGCTAAGATTTCTTTTGGCCTTCATTTTTCCTTTTTTCCATCTCTATCTCTAATGGAATAAATGGTAAAATTTATGTTAAAGATTTCTCAGTTTGCTATGTGACTAGGTTTAGGTATAGGTTTAAATTGACTAGTTGACATCATCTGGATGCTGCCGCTGACTTTAGGTCCAGGTCACTGACATAGAACTTTATGTAAATTTGTGTTGAAATTTTGTGTTAAATTTGTATTTTCTTTTGATAACATAATTTGCATGTTTTAATGGAACCATTGTGTATTTGTCTAAAGGCCTTCCACTGGATTTGTAATAGATTGTCCATTCATATGTCTGTTATTTAACATTTGCTTTAGTGTGTTTTTATTAGGCGATGGCGCTGGCCGGGGGTATACGTGAGCCTCTGCTCACATTCTCTTGTTAGGCGGTAGCACTGGTCGGGGGTATACGTGAGCCCCTGCTCACTTGCTCTAGTTGGCTAAGCTGTTGATAGATAACGGTTGGGAGAGGTGGAGTATAGATTGATGATCATTCTGAAAGTTATTTTCTGTTTGCATAAAAGCATTAGAGCCATCCATTTTTTTAAAGAAATAACAAAAAAATATGAAAAAAGGGAATTTTTTTTACAGGTCATGGAAAAGTCGGGGAATTTTGTGATTGGCCGGGGATTTCTAGAAAGGACCTAAAAAGACATGAAAACGAAGGGAATTTAAAAACTAATGTCTGTGACAGTCTTTAGAAAACATACATATTCAGAGCAAGAGATAAGGGGGAGTATTTGGGGATAATAATTTTTCTTATTTCTCATTGAAACCATATGTTGTGACCCCCCCCCCCCCCCACACACACACACACACACAAATATAAATTGTCTTGTTGAGACAGTTCAGATGAGGGTCACAACATATGTTTTTATGCAGAATAAACAAAAATTATCCTTAATTATCATCAAATACTCTCCCTTATCTAGTGCTCTGATATTCTACTGATAGGATAGTGAACAGGATATACTTTCAAGAAAGCTATTCCATGCACAGAAGCTTTTATTTTCCCACTTGATTGAGGCTACCTTTAAAGGAAAGATTTTGCCATGTGAGCAAATTCTTCGCTTTAAGATTAAACAACAAATTTCAAGTGATACCTTAAGGACTTTAGTCAGCCTTTGGGTTCATTAAATGTTGTGAAGAATTTAGGGAAATGTCTGGGAATTTTGAAGTGGAGGATGAGAGGAAGTTCTGACAAAAAGAGCAGGGTTTATCGTCTGTTCACCGTCTCCTGCCTACAACCACCCAAATGGCGTCCGTGTCCATTGGATGTTTTGGTTACAGTTTTTCATGTGAATATGAGATAACCTGTCCTATAGCGGATAGGTCTTTTGCAAATGGTCTCAATTAGGATCAACTCTCAAAGGAAAGAATAGGAGCAAATTCCTCCCTTGAAAAGTAGATCCCATTCTGGAAAAGTTTCTTTGTCCAGGAAAACAAAATAGGAAATCACAAGTGTCTTCTTTTGTGTGTGAGATGGTCACAAGAAAATTTCTTTATGCTTTATATAGAAGTTTCTGAGGATTTCAAAAACATTTATTTTTAGGATTGGCTGAAAACGTAAACGATTTCAGTCTAGAATAGAAATTTTAGTTAGTGTTTTGACTTGACAAATTAGTGAAAAATTTCTTCCATAAATTCCTAGAATCTGACTTTTGGAGAAAAATAGTGGGTGGGGATTATGTATGTGACAACTGTGTTGGTGGTGTTATTGCATTTAACCTTAAAGCTACTAAAAGCAGATGACAAAATTTACGTCTTAACAGTTCACAAAATGTTTCATCCATCTATATCATGTTGAGAATTGAAATACTAGATGGCAAACAGTGTAGATCTAGGTGAGGCAGCTCATTATGAGCCATTAATGAGCCATCTCATCAAGAATTGTGGTGTTTGCAAATTTACTATTTTCATTTTTGGTGCGTTAAGTGTTAAAGATAATTGCAATACATGTACAGTAGAACTTCAATGGCTGGAACCTTGATGGCTCGTAACCCTGTCTTGCTAGAACTCTTTCCTTGGTCCTTAGAGGTCATTTGATATAGGAATTTACCCTGGATGGCTAGAACTACCCTAGGCTGGTACTAATTTTTATGGTTCCAAAACTGTTGGAGCCAGTGAAGTTCTACTGTGTTTGAAACACATACCTGTGAAATGAATGCCCTCCTTTAATCTTCAAAGCTTGAGAGAAGGAAAGTGTTTTTGGATCTTTGTTATGTGATAATGTCTATTCAGTTTCAGTAAAAGCATATTTTGTGGTTGTTTTAATTAGAACTTCTTTGTCAAGGTTGTTGCATGATGTGATATTTAGGAGAAATAAAGAAAGAAAAAATTAACCCATTAGCTAAAGCTCTGCATCTTCTGAATTATTGATATTGAATCTAGCGGTTGAATAGTCTTCATGCAACTGAGAGCATGAATCACATTGTGAGAAAACCTGTCTTATGGTGTATGGGTACACTGCCATGTTTTTCTGCTAATTTAACAAAGGGAAACAACTTCTGTGACTTTCTTTTTGCTTCCCTGGATGACAAAAGGGTTGGAAAAAGGGGTCTACTCTTAAAGAAAAGAATTTGCTCCTAAGGAGCAAATTATTTTCTTTAAGAATTGACCCCTATTGGGAAGGGTATCAAAAATGAAAATGGCAGAGCCGCGCTCCCTCTGAAAGTGTTTCTAGTCACCTGAAGACATATATGACCTGATTGACTGTGCACAGTTTAGTCAGTAGTTCTCAGGACATGCCCTGTTGACTTCAAAATCTACATGCTTAGACTCTAAATATGGTTCCATAGTGCATAGCCTTTTATTATGTTCTTCCCATAGTGCTATTATGACTTGTTGAAAAAAAAAAAGATGTTAATGTAAAGTTGCAAGTCAACTATTCATTATGCTGAATGGGTAAATGTTGTGTGTGTGTGTGTGTGTGTGTGTGTGTGTGTGTGTGTGTGTGTGTGTGTGTGTGTGTGGGTGGGTGGGTGATTTGGGCGGGGAGAGGTTGTGGAGTTTTCCGTTCAGAGTAGATCCCATTTTGGAAGAGCATTGCCCACCGTTACAGCAAACAGTAAGTCACAAAATGGTTCTTCTGTCAAAAAGTAAGAGGAAACATATAGATAGACTCATATACACTTAACTGTCTTGGCGAACTGCTTCTGCATTGTTTATACTTTAGTGTTCCTTCATTTCAATATGGCATAATTTATTTGAGCTGCCATATGACAAAACCAACAAAGTGGCATTTGTGCCTAACGAAAACTCAGGTCAGCCTGGGCATCTGCCCAGTCTGATCAGAGACTTCGCTGTGTTCATGGAGCTAGCTTAGACCCCTAGCTACCCTTAAAGCACGCAGCAAAGACTGATTAGACTAGGCATATAAACAGGCTGATCTGAATCTTTGCTAGGAGCACATGCCACTTTGCTGGTTTTGTGGTGTTGCAGCTCATTTATGCACTAAGACATATTTTCTCATGACATTAGGCTACTTTTGTGTCAAGATGTCATCCAGTTGACATTGATTCTAGTTCTTTATTAGGTTTTTAATTCCTTAAAAGCATCTTGATTGAAGTTTGTACAGACCCATATGACACAAACTAATAAAATTAGAGATATTGGAGCTTCAGATAGGGGGAACAGTTCAGAATAATTTTTAGATAATTTATGATCTTGCCTTACTTTTCCTGTATTGGCAGTGTTGGTGGCGTAAATTCTTTTTGGAGCGCTTTGGCATAGCTTTGTTAGTACAAGCACCTCTTTTTGACACCATTTGTCAGGAAAGACACAGTACAAGTGTTCCATGGATTTCTTGTGTCAGTTCTGTTTGGTGGTAAAACCTGTTGTGGCACTCATAAGAACTGCCATGCCTCCTCCATTTGGAATCTAGTTGAGGTATGGGAGTGTATGGGAAATAGAGTGAGTGAGTGAGTGAACTCGGGTATAACGTCCCACCAACATTGAGGTCATATGGAGACGGGACCTCGGTTTAACGTCTCATCCGAAAGACCGGAGAAGCGGGGGGTTCGATCTTGCGATCCCTTGATTGGTAGTCGGGAGTGTTATCCACTACACTACAGCCGCTTCTATGGGAATTAGAGCCTGGAAACCTGTTTTGGTGACTTATGCAAACAGTGTAGTCCCAGTTCAGACGCTACAGATCGTGGCATTCAGATGCCACAGAACGCCACGTCTTATCAGGGTCAGCATTTTGCTTACAAGAATTTCTATGCAAAATACAATAAAAGTGAAAACATCCTACAGAAGCCCCTAAAACTAGAAATGGACTAATGCTAAGCAGTTTGGCAAGCTCTGATTTTCTATTCTTGATGCTATAAATAGCAACCTGCCTGCAGCACCCACCCCCATCAAATACAGTATGCATATGAAATTCTTAAGCCTCTGTTACCAGATGATCTGCAACTTCCCCTCCCCCCCCCCATCCCCTCCCCATACGCACACACACACACACACACACACACACACACACACACACACACACACACACACACACACACACACACACACACACACACACACACACACACACACACACACACACACACACACACATTCATAAAATGACACACCCCCAATGACAAATTGATAGGACTAATGTGGTACATAAACATGTGTACATGTACCAGTATGACCTAAATTCTGAACTGAAAACCCTGATAGAGCTCAGCTGCCATCAGTAGCATCTGCGACTCCATATTTCATACCATATTAATCCAGTTAAATGCCCCTTTACAAAATAGGGCCGTTATTTAGAGCCTAAAGTGTAGTAAACTAGCAGCTGCCAAATACCTCTAATAACAATATTAAGGTGAGTGGGTAAACTTGCAGAGGACGCACTCTACTATTTTGCCTCCCATCTTAGTAGGGATCAACTCTTAAAGGAAAGAATTTGCTCCTGTAGGAGCAAATTCTTTTTCTTTAAGAGTAGACCCCATTTCAAAGAGCTACCTCATTCAGAGAAGCAAATGGGAATTGTGCTAATTAATATTAGATTATTTTTGGAAAAGAGGCAGGGGCATTTATTAGAGCACGGGCATTTATAAGGATTGATACAGTATTTATCTCTGTGCTTTGGACGGACACACGGCACCAAGTGTGTGCAACTATGGCTACGTACCCTTGAGCCACTTAGGTAACGTCGATAAGAGAATAGAACTGAACAGAACTGAATTATCTCTGTGCATATATCTAGCTATCCAAGATCTGGAAAATGTCATCTTGTTGTGTCTCTAATAGCTCATATAAAGGGCCTTAGTTTAAAGCCAAAATGGATTGGAATGGAATGGAGTGAAATAAATGAGATAATCTACATTTCTTTGGCTACAGCTTGCTTGCAGAGCCAGGGATGATACTCTTACAGGAAAGAATTTGCTCCCTCAGAGGGAGCAAATTCTTTCCTATAAGAGCACCATCCCATATCAGTGGAATGAAGTGGAGATTATCCCTGCCCGTTCATCCCATTCCACTCTATCCTGTTCCATGTTTTAAACTATGCCCATATATAAACATATGTTACCGGTAATAAATGTTAAGATTGATCTAATAACTCTAAGAGAATAAGAAATGAATTTCTTGAGACTGCTGAAGTTATTTTTCCCATCTGTTACTGATTAAGATTTTATTGATATTGGCATATATGACTCATCATAGATCTTTGTATGGTGTGCAGAGGGAGACCTATATGATCAGAAATCATCAGCAGTTTTTGCTTTTACTTTGGTGTTCTGGTGTTGAACATCGCCACAGTCACTCATCGTCAGTATATTAAGCAATTCTTGTTTTAGCCAAGTTGTGATATTGGTGCCCAGTTTTCTATCTGACCGTCCATCATTCTGTTCGTCCACGGGTCAAGCATGAACGATCATTCCTCAGAAACTACAATACTTGTACCCTACAATCATTAAACCTGGGATACAGTTTCTTTTTAGGGTGTTGTTTAAGAAATAGATCAGCTCTAGCAGTGAATTGTTGAGTAATAATTCACTGTTTGGAGGTCAGTTGTAAAGTAGATCATATCACGAGCGCGGAGCGCGAGTGATATATCTACTTACAACTGACCGACAAACAGTGAATTATTACTCAACAATTCAATGCTAAAGCTGAACTATTTCGATTCTAACACTCAGAAACGCTGAAAAACTATTCTTTTCATTCAAATTCTCCCAAAGTTCCTGCAAGCGCATTCATTCTCCCGCTAATATTCGTATCTGTATCTAAGACAAATGTATGTTTTTACGGCGATTTTAGACTGAAAAAGAGACGTTACACCGTCTAATGTCTCAAAACGTCACAAAATTATGTCAGTATTGCCAGTGACGTCAGCAATTAGACTCACGCGCTCCGAAACAGTGAATTGTTGCAGAATAAAACACAGAAACTTTCCATTGCTTCTATAGGCGCACTGTGTTAGAATTATGTATGTTGTACTTTCTTGTACCCTTGACGCATGTTTTACTCTCTTTTGTTATCTTCATGAAGTTTTATAGTAATCCAATTCCAAAATTGCATTAACCATAGTGTATATGTCCTAAATAAATTTCTCCTTTATTACTACAATACCTACTATGATACATTAGATTTGGGCATAAAGTTTCTTCACAGAATAGTCTCTTCGGAAGTTCTGTTGTACATTAAACCTTGAATACAGTTTCTTATTACCATGATCTCTAATACACTGAAAGTGCAAGGCAGGATAGACATAAGATTCTATGGAATTCTTGTTGTACCTGTAGTAATTGACTACGGTAGGTTTGAGAGGTAACCACACAGTAAAGCTTAATTAGAAAGTACAGTGCTTAAGTGACCGTTGATAGAATTGGTCATTTATTGAGGGTGGCTGATGTAGTATAAGTTTTGAAAATGGGTATGACATACATTAGTGTCTGTGCAGATGTGCATGCCTGCATACTTTTGCACATCTGTATGCTTGCATGCATGGATACTCAGTCGTCTGTGTGACTATGAGGCTTTTATGAGAGGTAAAAAGGTTTCTGACATTATCGCTTGGTTTGTTTATTGCAAATTTCCGAAAATGCCATACCGGTACTCACTTGGTTTATTAATGAAAATTTCCAAAAATGCCATATTGGATTTGACTGTTTAGTCTAGAACTTTGCAAATATCTGAAATTTAATGCATCTGCACCCTATGACAGTGACTAATGAAGAAAAGGTTAATTGAAGCAAAAACCATGGTGAACTGAATGACCTTAAATGTCTATTGTTAGTTGTACTTTAAAATCTGAAGGTAATGGGTACACTCTTGAGGAATATATTTCTGCCCATTTCGTTTGTTGCATTTTTCTTTTTCCTCTGTTGTCAGTGGGGTCAACTCTTACAGGAAAGAATTTGCTCCCCTAGGAGCAAATTCTTTTCTTTAAGAGTTGACCCCATTTTGGAAGGGCTTTATAATCAAAGAAAGCAAACAGGAAGTCACAGTGGTTGTTCCCCTTTGTAAAAATGGTGAAAACATTGAGGTCTGACCATGCATCTTAAGGACATAACACCAAAACCAGATAGTGAATAACAGGTTTGGTTGTAGGACTGGCTGCTCAAGTTTCTAATTAGTTTTCAAACTTGTCAATATGTAATTTACATTCAGTTTGTACTTTCGCTGAATGTTGTGATGTTGCTTTTGTTAACATTTTTCAGAAGTTAGTACGGTCACAATTCTTGTTTGAAATGTCTAGATTGAGCACCATGGTGAAAGATTGGAGCCTGCAGTAACTCAATGGGCTAAGCGCTTTCCTGCTAAACTAGTGACTTAGGTTTGAATCATTTTGGAGGGAATTCTGTCAAACTGTTCTAGGGCTCCATTGCATGCAGCCTTATATTATCACACTTCCATTGGCATGATAAGACAGAATTACTGTTTAAAGGGCTGTAACCATGCGCAGACAGGTGAGACATGGCTTTATGCTGAATTCTTGTGAAAAGTCTTGAAGGTTTTCACTCTATGTATGCCTTCTTGTCTTATTCATTAAATATGACCTTAGCTCAATTTTATTCAGTTTCAACAAAATCGTAATGTCAGCATTTGCCCTGGGTTTTCTGTCAACAAAGTAAATGCTCTGTAGTTTGAAATGTCTTGAATGTATGCTTTCTTGTCTTGTTAAATATGGCCTTAGAGGAATTTTATTCAACTCAAACAAAATTGTAACGTATTCCATTAGCAGTTGCCATGGGTTCTGTGTCACATTCCTTAATTATTAGTATACCCATAAAAATGGCTCTGACAGAGTTGCCGTGAGTTCTATGTCAGATACCATATTTTCCCAAAATAATTGGACACCCTAATTAGCGTAATTGTCCTAAAATTGGAACTTCAGTAGAACTTCAATAGCTCGAACAGGCTTTGGAACGAGAAAATTAGTTCCAGCCAAAGGTAGTTCCAGCCATCCAGGGTTAGTTTCTATAGAAACTGACTCTTGGGGACCCAAGAACAAGTTCTAGCCAGGCAAGGTAAAGGAGCCATCAGTGTTAGAGCCATTGAAGTTCTACTGTAGTTGATTTTGCTATCATCTTTTGATGTGTCAAAAAAACATGGGCATAATGGCAAACATTGCATATCCTAATTAGACTGCAGTCTGATCAGGGTCTACACTGTTTGCTCAAGCACTTACCCCCCATTATTTAGAGCCATTACGGTAATGTCAGACAGATTGATAGAAATTTGAAGTTCACTTCCCACAAAAGATATTTTACGAACACTTAATTGAAAATCAAGAAAGGAAACTTTAAGGGCTCGACAGCGAGAATGGGACGTGATTTGAATGCATAAGCATGTTTGACAGGATTTCTTACGTTTTTTGTCGAGACAAATCAAATCTTCCAAAGATAGTTTCCTGCTAACTTAATTCCCTTCTAATGCTGGTAATTTTGTTTTCCAGTGTTTCAGTATGGGTGCAGAGCTCTAGATAAGAGGGGTATTTGATGTTAATTGAGGGACAATTTTTTTTATTTCTCATTGAAACCATATGTTGTGACCCCTCATCTGAACAGTCTAGTCGAGACGGTTCAGATGTGGGGTCACAACTTATGTTTTTATTCAGAATTAACAAAAATTATCCTTAATTATCACCAAATACTCCCTCTTATCTAGTGCTCCGGTGTATAAAAGAATGTGTCAGACGATGTGACAAAGATAGAATGAATAAGATATCAAGCTAGATTTTGTCACACCTGCTTTAGCAAGGTGTGATACAGCTGAAGCAAGGTGTGATGTAGGGGTTCAGTTTTCCATCCGCCCATAAATCTGTTAGACTTGTCTCGTCTGTGGTTAGCAGAATACGAGACATACCATTAAGCTAAGTACTGTAATGTGCCTAAATTTTGGGGCACCTAAAAAATAATTAATTTTCTATTTGTCCCAAATGGAAAATTGATTATTTTTAGGCGCCCTTAAATCTGTTAGACTTGTCTCGTCTGTGGTTAGCATAATACGAGACATACCGTTAAGCTAAGTACTGTAGTGTGCCTTAATTTTGGGGCACCTGAAAATAATTAATTTTCCATTTGTCCCAAATGGAAAATTTATTATTTTTAGGTGTCCCAATACTTATACACATTACTTCTTAAGTATTACTTTTCCAGTGTCTGTGTTAGCGACTTTTATAAACTTTACATAGAGTTTTTGCATCAAGTTTTCGAGTGACCTTATTTGTCTTTTACTTCCCCATTTGGTGTAGATCCTGTCACTGTCCATCAGTAACTTTTGGTCAGTTACTTACATTCAAGAATGCATGCATATGTCTCAGGTGACGCTGTGAAGTCTCGAACTGCCAATCAGTTGAACCTTTTGCACTGGTCGTGGTGATCAAGTTGAGGCATTGAGGTTCAACTGTATTTGAGCGGCCATACGAGAAAACCAACAAAGTAGTTGTGCGCCCAGCAAAGACTGAAATCAGCCTGGGCATCCACCCAGTTTAACCAGAGTCTTTGCTGTCCGCACGAAGGTAGCTTAGACCCTTAGCTGCCCATTAAGTGCTTAGTGAAGAGTCTGAGCAGACTGGGCAGATGCCCAGGTAGATCTGAGTCTGCGCTGGGCACACAACCACTTTGTTGGTTTTCTCGTGTCATGACTCATTTATTTAGCAAGCTTAAGGCAGTACTGTTACAAGGTTTGTAGAGTAAGAATTTTAGCAGAAAAAGAGAATACCGTGTTAGTGTTTTTTGATATCAAGTTTATCAGGCGAGACCAGAAACAGCATAGAAATGGCGAGGCCTGCTGAGCAAGTCCGACATGTTCCTGGTCGAGCCTGATAAACTTCATATCAAAAGATATTTACATGGTTTTCTATTTATCATGCACCATTACAAGGTTTCAAATGAAAAGCAAATGCAGTTTGTTTGAAGTTGATGACACCACGAATGCGTTATGACGCAAGTCTGTGACGTCATTCAACTAATAGAAAGCTGTTATCATGGCCAATGTCAGTATACAGCCAATTGTCTTCAGAGATCGCTTCTAAAGGCATGGCCTGATAACATTCGGGCAAGTGCAGTTCTGCACTGACATGATCACATTGTGTTTTCATACCCCTGTTATCAGTGAAATTTTGCAGCAGATGCAACGCGTTTTTCTAGCATCATTTGCAGGGATGATGCTAACAAGTGTGCCGTCCTTCGGATCGGGACGTTAACTGGAGGCCCCCTGTGCAGGGAGAGTCATCCCCTGTGCAGGTTAAAGATCCCTACTATAGCTACATGGCTATACGTAGGCTTTCATCCTGCAACACCGGAGTGTACATATGTACACCGTCTGTGTCCCCTTCAGGGGTTAAGGCGTAAATGGAAGAAAGAAGAAAGAAAGTAAGAAAGAACAGAACAGAACAAAACTTTATTAATTAAACTCCGGCCACTCTATGATGGCATAAGAGCACTCCCAGCTTGTCAAAATTAGGCCTGAAAATACACACGCAGTCTTGTGGAATTATTTATGACCAAATAAAGAAAAAAAAATGTCGCAGTATTTACGGTAAATACCAACAACAGAAGAAACAAATTAGTGAGGAATTAGTTTAATACCAGATATTGTTTTCTTCTCGTGATTAAGTTGTTCCAATTGATTTTAGGCTCATCTTATTGCAGTGTTTCTGGTTTCACAGTGCTGCACATAAAGCAAAATTTTAGGGGACAAAAATTTGATATTAGAACATTTAAAGTCAATTAAAGGAGGGGGATGAGTTCCATCTTTCGTACGCTGTGCCCAAGCTGCAGTGGGCCTCTAACACATGCTGCCCCTTTCGGCAGGGATGTCGTTTTTAGGCGACTGGAGCGACGTGGTCGCCCTGACATGCCCGATGTCGCCCTCCAAAGTCTTCCGGGCGAAGAAAACTTCGCCCTAAAATTTCGGCGCAAATCTTTTTCTTCATGCGGTAGTTGTCTTCCTTACCGATATTCACATATCAAAATCAGCACCTAAAGCGACCTAATTATACATCATTTTAATCCTTACCTGTTTAATGTGCCGCCGGCGGTATAATAAACTTTTAATCCTTCACACGTTTTCGATGACAAGAGTGTGGCACAAATTAACAATGATACGGGTATTGTGTCTATCAACTGAGCGACGCGCGAAAAGGAGCTTAATTGAAGTACGAACGGCAGTGTTTAGACCAGCAAGGGCATGTTTGCAGTCTGGTCAAAGTCTTCGCTTTATAAAAAAAAACAAAAAAAAAACCCGGAGGCATCTGAAGGCACCAAATTATATAAAAGCTTAGGTAGACTATGATAGTCTCCGAGTTTTCGCTTTAGCACGTATACATAATACTGTTTTGCGTGTTACGGCTCAGATAATTTATGAATTTTATCGGTCAGCTATTGATTTTTTCGGCCACGCCAAGAAGCTGTCTTTGTCTTTGAAGATCCTCCGACGCACGTGTCTGATTCGGCACAGTTAATCAGTGCACGTAGGCATAGAATGAAGAACTGACCAACCGCGAAAAGTTTGTGAATGAGAATGTAATCACAAACGCTAACCGCAGTTCTTACGAGTTCAAAATTCATGTTAACTTTTGCCTTTAAAACGGATGGACTTGTTATGGTCTATTCTCTCAGAAATGAGAGTCTCTAGGAATACGACGGACTTCCTCCGCGAACAGTGTAGATTCTACGCGAAGAGACACTGTTCATACTAATTCCCGACGCATTATGGTCTAGGCTCTTTTAATATACACTGTTTCGAATGGAACAATTTAAATACGATAACGGAAGCGTCAATTTCACCATTTTCCGAAAAAGCGAAAATAACACATTCTGATCAGGGTCTACCTAATTGTTAGGCATAATACTAGCGTCGGTACGGAAATACTAGCTCGTTTATGGGTCAGACCAATACACGTTCTGTCTTTGATGTATAGATCAGAAGACGCCGCGGTGAATATAAGCGTGCCGATTATCCGTGAGATGGATAAGGACACCTCAGTACACACACACTGATAACTGTTACTTATATCAGCCTGCGCAAAAAAACCTGTCAGACCGGTTTTTCCTGTTCGCAGCTTACATGCATCAGGAACGTCTACCTAGCGACAACCGAATTTTTCCGTTAGTCACAGTATTTGCGACACGGCCCATATGTCTAGCGTGAATACTGCAATCTGGGTACCGTAATTATACGGTAATAGTCAAAACAGGCAGAGCAGCCATCGGAACTGGTTCGAGTCCTTAGTTTTCAGAATACTCATGATTTATGGATTGTTTAAACAAACATGAATGCACAGATGCTCAGGCTTCCCTGCGTCATCCTTATTCCTTATTCGTACACAACGGGGTAGAACCAAAAGTTCAATAGAATAGGAGAGAGGATAGTCATGTGTCAAGTCATTCCTAAAAACTTCAGACTTCCAAAAAATTTCTTTCCAGACGTCCACAATTGACATCATGGAAGTATAAACTTCCAAAATTTGAAAAGTTTATAGTGTAAGCCCAGATATGTTGATTCGAGCTTGTTGGTCTGTCATTTCAGTCTATGTGTATTTGGAACACTGAAAAGCATTTCTGTACCCGATTCTAACTTCTCCCTGTTTTCAGAAAACTTCTCCCTATTTTTCTGGTAGGGAGAAGTCATTTCTCCCTAAATTTTTGGGCTAGCGTGATCCCTGTTTCGGACAGGCTATAAGAAACATTTACCTATTACAAGCAAAACAAAAATAGGGATGAACTGTTCCCTGGCGAAAAAAATTGCTGACATATAGTTCTAGAATTCTAGACTTGTTCTTGGAGTCACTGTTCAGGATTTGTTCTTGTACTGTTATATCCATGCTTTTAAAGATCTATAGCAGTTCTAGAATGTTAAATGAGACAAAACATGTTCATGAACCGCTCATGAACTGTGCAATAACACTATTTTCAAGAATGTGCAATAACACTTTTTGCATACTGGTTCAAGAATGGTTTCAGGATCAGGGGCCGTATTCATAAAGCCACTTAAGTCGTTGCTATGCGGTTGCTAAGGCTAAATATCTATAAAGGAGATTCCCTACAACTATGAAATTTGGTCTGGAGGAACAGTCTTTGTAAGACTGTTCCTCCAGAGCAAATTTCATAGTTGTAGGGAATCTCCTTCAAAGAAATTTAGCCTTAGGAACAGCATAGCAACGACTTAAGTCGTTTTATGAATACGACCCCAGTTCTTGAATTTTCTGAGCCAGATCATGTGTTCCAGAATCATACTAGCATTACATGTTCAGGATATTCTGGAACTGTTCTACAATTTTGTCTTGATTACAACTAGTCTAGAATTGTGAGAAAAAAAATTGATGAAGCACATTGAAGAATTTTTCTGTGACTGTTCTTGAGTTTCCATGAAGTATTGTTTGAGATTTGTTATCATGGATTTGACATGCAGAATATCCACCAAAAGATTTGTTACACAAAATTTTTCCAGATTTTTTTTTAAAGACTTATAATACTGATCTAGATGTTTCAAGAGGAAAAACTGAGCCTGTCATATAACTGAATGAATTTGGTAGATAGAAGTCTCTACAAGGAGATTTGAATGAGATCCGAGAACATGAATTATTTTTTTCTCCCAAAAAGTTAAGCATAACTTGGGCTCTCATTCAGCTTCAGATTAACATGTAGAGATTAATTGAAATTGTCTTTGTAGCATCAGCAATATTCGTTGATGGCCTTGAAGATTGATTGTTTTTCTTATTATGTCCTCAGAATTCATATAAAGTGGGGTTTTGATGGGACTTCTGGGAAAATTTCTGTTTACTGGAAAAAAAAGATGAGTTGTGGCCCTTTAAATAAGGTGAATAGGCACAACTCCCTTTTTCAGCCATTTTTACAGAGGAAAACAGCTTCTGTATGCTTATCTGGATGGCAAACCCTTCAAAACTGAGATGTAGAATATGCTCCATGAGGAGCAAATTCTTAAAGAGTCTATCCCCATGGACAAGGGAGGCAAAAATTTAAGGGTATACCTCCATGTTTTTTCACCATTTTTACAAAGGGACACATATTTTTGGACTTCCTGTTTTGTTCCAGGGTGACATAGTAGTTTCAAAATGGGAGTTCCCCCTTAAAGGAAAGAATTCATTGTCGTTTCAAATGGAGGTCTACCCTTAAAGGAAAGAATTTGCTCCTCTAGGAGCAAATTCTCTCCTTTAAGAGTTGACCCATAATTGAGAAGGGAGGCAAAGTAAAATGCAGAGTTGCTCCCCCTGAAAGTGTAACCAATCACCATAATTATTTTGACTTCTCAATATTTCAGGTGAGGAGGCCTTAACAGAATATCTTCAGACAAAGGCTGTTACAGTTGAGTTCAAGGAATAATGAGGAATATAATGGCGGGGTATGTCAGCTTACCAATCTTTGAATCATTGTCGCAAAATTTACATACCTAGTTGCTGAGTATATGAATGAGGACCATCTGCAAAAATGAAAAAAATGCCTTGTCCAAGACTTTTTATATTGAGAATTCAGAGACTAGAGGGCAAACAGTGTAGATCTAGATGAGGCGGCTCATTATGAGCCGCCTCATCAGGATCTACGCTGTTTGCAGATTTTGCTAATTGCGTCACTGGGGCTTAAAGAGTTAAATCAAGCATGGGTAATTGGTCTGTCTTAAACAGTTCATGATTAAACAATTTCTCAATTATCAAACAATTATTTAGAAATAGAATCAAAGAAACTGGTTAATTTATATTTCATTTGTACATCAAACATCAGTATGCATTCGCATAGGCTCTAGTTCCACTTCCTGTCTCAAATTATACTGTTTGCATGTGAAATGGATATTTGAGCATATGTGGGAGTAAAAATGGCATGTGCTCGGAAACAGCCAATCAGTGTGCTTTATTTTGTGTTTGAGAATGTACTCAAGTTTTATAACCTCGGGGCCAGGGCAGCAAACAGGAAGTCACAAAAGTTGTTTCCCTATCTGAAATGGTGAAAACAAAACTAAACAAAACATGGATGTGTATCCATATACCTTAAGACATGAATATTTCACTGCTTTGCTAAAATTGGGTTGCATGGATGGATGATTTGCAGTTTTACAACCTTTTCAACAGCATATTAGTCATTTTAGACTAACATGAGTATATTATGTGAATTGATAGTAAGGTTGAAATACTCTGGAGGCTAGAGAATAACCAGAGCCCTAGTTGGACTTGAACTCACAACCTGTGGACAGTGAGTCTATAGCATTAACTCCTCAGCTAACCTGACTGGTTAAATCAGGTTGCGATGCACTGCAATGCACGATGAGGCTTTGTATCATTTTCAAGCTAATGGCTTTCACTGTGTACATGTGTGTAGTATGGAAAACAGTCTGATCTTGGTAGCATACTAAATTGCTGGTTTGATATGACTGAAATAGCATGGATTTCTTCAGATACAGTCAACTCTCTATATCTCAAACATAGATATCTCAAAGTATATTCTTAAAGAATAAAGTCTAGATGCATTTCCTATTTCTCTTTGCATTTCAGCTCTGTTTATCTCAAACTACTGGTATCTCAAAGTAAATTTTCGGGGATCAGAAAATTTACTTTGAGATATCAGTAGTTTAAGATTAGCTTTGAGATATTGGGAGTTGACTGTTCATGTATTGATAGACACTCATCAGCTGTTATGAAAAATAGAAAATCCCAGATATATCTTTAGCTGTGTGTTTATATATCTTTTCATTTTTAAAACTAACATTATAAATCCAACATCACATGAATGATACCATTTTCCCTATCTGTGCTGTTGTTAGAGCCAGTTAGTTACCATACACATATAAGTGGCTGTAGACCAAGACAATCAGCAGCAGTATCAACTCAGTTGACAATCATTAGCTGTAGTATCATGTACCATTATTGGTTTGCTGTTCAATGAATTCTCTGTCAACAGCCACTTTGCAGTACTGGATCAGTCAACAGCACAGGTAAGCGAATTGGTATTACCCACTTGAACAGTGGCTGATTGGAATGGCAAGGTTGGGATTACATCTTATTGGCCTGTTTATATTGGGGTTACTCAGCTGAGCAATTCGGGGCTCATGGGACACTTGTTTAGTCATCATCTTTTGTTTGCTGCATGAAAAAGTTTTTATGCCCCCGTGACGATAGTCAGGGGGCATTAAGATTTGCCCCTGTCTGTCCGTCTGTCTGTTCGTCACGCTTTATAGTATAGAGTTTGTGTAATCAACTCCTCCCACAGGTTTCAATGGATCTTTTTCAAACTTTGCATACATGTTGTGGACATATTGAAGATGTGCGTATGGATTTTTGATGGAGCTGAAATTAATTTTGACAGAATTACGGCCTTTTGAACTTAGTCATTTTAGGCAAATTTTTGTATTGTAGGGTATAGAGTTTGTGTAATCAACTACTCCCACAGTTTTCAATGGATCTTTTTCAAACTTTGCATACATGTTTTGGATATGTTGAAGATGTGCATGTGTGTTTTTGTTGGCCCTAGAATTAATTTTGACAAAATTACGGCCATTTGAACTTAGTCATTTTAGGCAAATTTTTGTATTGTAGGGTATAGAGTTTGTGTAATCAACTCCTCTCACAGTTTTCAATGGATCTTTTTCAAACCTTGCATACATGCTGTGAATGTATTGAAGATGTGCATGTGTGTTTTTGTTGGCCCTAGAAGTAATTTTGACAGAATTAAGGCCTTTTGAACTTAGTCATTTTAGGCAAGTTTTTGCATTGTAGGGTATAGAGTTTGTGTAATCAACTCCTCTCACAGTTTTCAATGTACCTTCTTCAAACCTTGCATACATGCTGTGAATGTATTGAAGATGTGCATGTGGGTTTTTGTTGGACCTAGAATTAATTTTGACAGACTTACGGCCTTTTGAACTTAGTCATTCTAGGGAAATTTTTGCATTGTAGAGTATGGAGTTTGTGTTATCAGCTTGCTCCACAGTTTTCAATGGATCTTTTTCAAACTGTCTACATATTGTGGACATATTTGAAGATATGCATGAGGCATTTTGATAGATCTAGAATTAATTTTGACAGAATCACAGCCTTTTTAACTTAGTCATTTTGGGCAATTTTTTACATGGTAGGGTGTGTTTTCAATGGATTCTTTGTAGGTGCTTTGTGGATATACAGGTCATGTGACAGGCGCTGCACAGGGGCATCATTAGTGTCTTACAGACACAATTTTCTAGTTTATGTATGAATTTTCATTATCATTTTTAGGTTTCATTGGTGTGTGTGCTTCTTATTTGTAGATGGCTTTAATAGTATTTAGTATATTTTAGCTAATGGTATTTCTTTGGTTGTAAGACGGAGATTTTCTCTTTCGAAAACAATCCTGAAAATCTATATCGGTCTTATCCAAAACAATCCTAAAAATCTAGATCCATAGATCCATCTTTTGAGATGGATCTAGATTTTTGGGATTGTTTTGGAAGGGAAAACAAACATTTTTAGCAGAATTTTATGATGCTGATTTAGATATTGGGGTCTTCTAGAGAGGTGAAACCTTGTGTTATAGGCAAACAAATACTGTACCTCTTTTACCATAAATACTTGGACATTTCATCCATTTTACAGAAAATCTTATAACTGAACACTTGTCCATTTAGACAAGTCCCATTTATCATATCAGGTTACATTTTTGTGGTGTATGGGTACAGCTACCCTAATGTGTTTAAATATTGGGAGACCTAACAACCTTTAATTTTCCATTTGGGACAAGTGGAAAATTAATGGTTTTAGGTGTCCCAATACTTAAGCACATTAGGGTATATGTTTCCCACCATTTTTAGCTCACCTGAGCACGAAGTGCTCAAGGTGAGGTATTGTGATCGGTCTTTGTCCGTCGTCCGTCGTCCGTTGTCCGGCGTCAACTTTTGCTTTAAACGACTTCAACTCCAAAACTGCTGGACGGATTTCGAAATAATTTCACAGAAATGTTCCTTGGGTGACTCTCTACCAAAATTGCTCAAATGGTTCCGCTCCGCTGAACAATATGGCCGCCAGAGCTAAAAATAGAAAAACCTTGAAACGACTTCTCCTCCAAAGCTGCTGGGCCGATTTTGAAATAATTTCACAGAAATGCTCCTTAGGAGACCCTCTACCAAAATTGCTCAAACAATTCCGCTCCGCTGAACAATATGGCCGCCAGAGCTAAAAATAGAAAAACCTTTAAATGACTTCTCCTCCAAAACTGCTGGACGGATTTTAAAATAATTTCACAGAAATGTTCCTTAGGAGACCCTCTACCAAAATTGCTCAAATGGTTCCACTCCGCTGAACAATATGGCCGCCAAAGCTAAAAATAGAAAAACCTTTAAACGACTTCTCCTCCAAAATTGCTTGGCCGATTTTGAAATAATTTCACAGAAATGTTCCTTAGGAGACCTTCTACCAAAATTGCTCAAACGGTTCCGCTCCACCGAACAATATGGCCACCAGAGCTAAAAATAGAAAAAAGCTTTAAACATTATCGTCTCTGAAGCCAATGGCTCGATTTCAAAATAATTTCACAGAAATGTTTTACTCATGGCCCTGAACAAAAATTGCTAAAACGGTTTCACTCAGCTGAACAAAATGGCCGCCAGAGCTAAAAATAGAAATAAATCTTAGAATGACACAGAGGGCACAGTTATGATCCCATCATCATGAAACTTTGTCAGAATGTTTATCTAAATGAAATTTAGACCATTTTTGAAAATGGGTCATGTGGGGTCAAAAACTAGGTCACTGGGTCAAATCTTAGAAAAACCTTGTGCACACACTAGAGGGCACAGTTATGATCTAATCTTCATGAAACTTTGTCAGAATGTTTATTTATATAAAATCTAGGCCAGATATGAATCTGAGTCTTGTGGGGTCAAAAACTAGGTCACTAGGTCAAATCGTAGAAAAACCTTGTGTACACTCTAGAGGGCACAGTTATGATCCAATCTACGTGAAACATTGTCAGAATGTTTATTGTCATGAAATCTATACCAGATTTGAAACTGGGCCATGTCAGGTCAAAAACTAGGTCACTAGGTCAGTTCTTAGAAAAACAGTGTGAACGCTTTAGAGGACACAGTTTTGTTCTAATCTTCATGAGACTTTGTCAGAATGTTTGTCTCCAACAAATCTGGACCAAGGGTGCAACTTGGTCATGTTGGGTCAAAAAGTAGGCACTAGGTTAAACCTTAGAAAAACATTGTGTACACTCTAGAGGCACAGTTTTGATAACTTTGTCAGAATGTTCATATCCAAGAAATCTAGACCAGGTTTGAAACTGGGTCATGTGGGGTCAAAATCTAGGTCATTAGGTTAAACCTTATAAAAATCTTAGGTACACAATAAATGGTTATTTTCCATTTAATCTTTGTGAAACTCTGTCGGTCATATGGATGTCTCTGAGGTTAAGTTCACAGGATACTCAGGTGAGCGATCCAGGGCCATCATGGCCCTCTTGTTTCAAAGGGAACACAACTTGTGGCATCATGCTTGATTCCCTGGAAAATGAGACCCTTATCAAAAGGGGTCTACTCTTAAAAGAAAGCATTTGCTCCCAGAGGAGCAAACTCTTTTCTTATAGAGTTGACCCCCATTGAAAGGGAGGCAATAATGCAAAGACAGAGTTGCTTCCCCTAAAAATGTACCCATTCACGTCAAAGCTTTGGCAGGTGGTACATATCAGTAGCAGCTGGCTCATCTAGGTCTATACCCTGAAGTAATTCTGTATTCGGACACCTAAAACCATTAATTTTCAATTCGTTCCAAATGGAAAATAAACAGTTTTTAGGTGTCCCAATATTTAAACATACAGATAAATAATGCAATTATTTTGTTACACTACTGTCTCATCTTGTATATAATAAGCTGTGATGAAAATTAACTGTGTCATGCAAAAAGAAGGCTTAACGCAGACTGGTTTATGTCTTCACTGTTGATAGAATGTTATTAACGTCCCACCAACAGTTATGGCTTAAACCAGTCTGTTAATTCCTGAGGTCTTTTAGAGCCTTCATTTTGTGCTTGTAGATTTTTTAGGGCCTTAACTTTATGTGTGCACACAGCAAAGGCTCTGGCTAGGCTGCACAAGTGTGCAGCTGTTTGTGCATGAAGTAATGTCATTTTTTGTGCCAGGCTTATATATGGTACTATAGGTTGCTGTAGGTAAATGAGTATTTGGTAAATGCTTTGAGATGCTTTGAGTTACAGGTACTTCTTATAAACATACGTTGTGACCCCTCATTAGAGCTGCCTTGCCAAGGTAGTTCTAATGAGGGGTCACAACATGTTTTCATGAAGAAATGATATATGTTATACCAGAATTATCAAATACATGCACTCGCTTTATCTAGAGCAGTGTTTTATATATTATTTGAATTATTATACATAGTATTAGAATAGCTCATAACTATACTAAGTAAAACAATTGACGGATATCAAATTTCCGTCATATTTGTGATGCCCAACAAACTATGTACCAAATTGGGTATCCGGGCCGGGTAGCGCAATCGGTAGGGCACCTGACTCGTAAGTCAGAGGTCCTGGGTTCGATTCCCGGTCTGGCCACATACTTTCGTTTCTCCTTTCGCTGATTCAAGAAGGGCAGTTGTCAGTTACTGGCGAAAGTATGTGCACTTAGTACTGGTTAACCGCTTAGGAGATCTAAGCCTGCCCAGGAATAGTGTGGTTAGGTTAACTGACCGTCCCGACATGACCTTAGTTGTTTACCGTGGACGTTAAGCATCAAATCAACCAACCAACCAAATTGGGTATGCATGTATGTAATAGTACCGGGCATGTGCAAATAAAAGGTCACCTGAATTAACGCCACACTACAGGAGTTACAGAACAGTACTACTCCAAATGTACTAACCCCCTACTACTAAACTTCACAGACAATTTAATTGAGTTTAAAGCTCTTTTTTCTGCACGTAATCCCAACAGGGGGATTACCTGATTATTTGAATGCCTCTTACAATACTCTGATGCCAACTATAATGCTTCTGGCCGAGGTTAAACTAAAGATCATCCGGAGCACGAGCAGGGGTAGTCATGATTGTATATTTTTGGCAATTTCCCTAATGCATTTATTGTGTCACTAACGTTACAGGGGTATGGCGACCTTCTCTTGGTACTCTATTCAACTCTTTAAAATGAGTATTGATAACAATATAGCGATTTGTATGCATGTTTGTGAATTTATGCTGTTGGGTTTATGACATTTGGAGCGTTACTTTACAGTAACCACTTAAGCATGGCTTTCATTAGACATGCTCTACAATAGTAAAAACCCAGTATTACTAAATGTATGCATATCAAATTTTGTAAATATTTTCTTTAAAGTAAAACATAATTAAAGAATTTTAATATCCTTCAATTGTTTTACTAAGTATAGTATATTATCACAAAAAAGACATATTTATAATAAATATAATGGAGCATTATCATTGTGTAGAAAGGTATTTTGCAAGCTCTCTTCAGTTTCCACTGTTGTATAAAGTCTGTGAATGTTGGGGACTCTATAGAGCAAAAAAAAAAAAAAAAAAAAAAAAAAGATTGAGCTTTTATCCACAGGCTTATTTGAACATTTGTATTTACACATGCTGGAGATTCTTTTTAACATGATGCTGCTCAAATATATAGATACCAATAATACTGTTGAGGCCATAGCATAGCATTAGTAAGGATCTTTAGAAAGCACAGGACTATATTTCTAGAGCTCCTTTGAAGGGGAGTAGTTTATGATAGTGTATAGAGTCTTTAACTTTCTGTTAAAATAGAAGAAAAAATATAGTCTAGAATTTCTATTTCAGATAGGATTTTTCCAGTAGATTTTTAGAGTTGTGGGTGCTGGATTATTTTAGCTGTGAGGTGAATGGGCACATTCAAGTGGGCAGCAGTTCTGTTATTTCAATTTTTACCATCCTCCCATATTTGGATCAGCTCTAAGAGGAAAGAATTTGATCCAATAGGACCCTATATTAGAAGAGCTAATTTTTCAAGGGAAGCAAACAGAAAGTCACAGAAGTTGTTTTTCTTTTTAAAGTTGGCAGAAAAACATGGAGGTAGACCCATACATCTTGATTCTGACCACAGGTGGTAGTTTTGTACTTGTGACGCCCCCAAAATCTAGGTCAAAGATGGATCTAGAGTTTTGGGGTTGTTTTTCAAAGGAAAATTCAGTCTCAAAAGCAGAATTTCATAAGACTGATTAAGATATTCGGGGTCATTTTGGATATTAGGGGTCATTCTAGAGATGGAAAACATTTTATAGCCAAATCAATATGGTATATAATAGCGAAATCAGTTTGAATTGATAGTCCTAGACAGACACTCGGTGCCATGTGTGTGCAACTATGGTTACATACCGCTGAGCCACTTGGGGAAAGTCATTACGAGAATCGAAACAACAAACTGGCCCAGAGGTTATAAAACTTGAGTACATTCTCAAACTCAAAATAAAGCACACTGATTGGCTGCTTCCGAGCACATGCTCAGAAGCAGCCAATCATTGTGCTTTATTTTGAGATTGAGATTATTCTCATGTTTTATAACCTTGAACCCTGATAGTCACTGCTACACTACTATCTTCTGTGTTTCAGATTACACAATAAAATCAACTTTTATAAGGGAAGACAGATGTGATGACTCTTGAAAGCTTGTCACATGAAAATTATACGGCTTTATGTAACACTTGTCTTTTATCAGTCTTTGCATGTTAAAGATGATAAACTTTATGTGAAAGGATTTTTAATAAACAACAATACGCACAAATAACTTGTATCCTGCATTTTATTATAAACTTAATTTTGCTGTATGTAACTTGAGTGATCATTTTTTTGTGTATTTTATTTTCATATGTTTTTGTATCTCCATACTCTTTTGTTTGTTAAAATGTTAGATTAATTGTATAGTTTTTATGTGATAAGAAATCTGGAACACAGAAAAGTTAGTACAGAGTACGAGAGCATAAAATAGTGAAACTGACCAAAATTAAAAAACGTCATATATTAAAAGAGCATTTAAACACAGGTTATCAGTTTGAAAATACAAAGAACATAATTATAAGCACCAAAACAGCCATCACAGGACACAGAAAACCTTCATTAGAGAATGCTGGACCACAGATTCAGTGCACAAATACTACAACCATCATTAGAGAATATTATTGAACATGTAAGCACCCCTAAAGAATACCTGAATACAGCTGTTTATCATACTTAATTGAACAGGAGACAGGGGTTCTCCCCTCTAGAAAGACCCAAAATATCTAAACCAGTCTCAAATAATTTTGGGGTAAGACAAATTTTGATTTTTCGGGTTGTTTTGATGGGGAAAAAATCTGTCTTTTAGCCAAATAAATGTAAGTTTTTCACCTACTGGTATACACACTTAGTTGTGTGATCACAAAACTTTGCTCAGGGTTAAATGAAATTCTTGGTGCTGTATTGTATCTTTCACAGACATATACATGTGGAAAAAAATGCATTTTAGATAATTAAAAATTCATATTTCAAGTAAGCACACAAAATTAACAACCTCAGCATTGATGCAATGTTTGATGCTGATATGGCATTATTTCAGCATCTGGGAAGATGCAGCATTCCTTATTTTGAGTATTCATATATTCACTTCTTATTTTTAATTGTGTGTATATTTAATTCAACCCTTCTTGGCTGGCTGTTTGTGTTTTATTTTAGTTTTGCATACATCATTGTATGTAAATAATGTACACCATGCTAGCATCATTTAAGAATTGAAATTTGATTTTTCAGCGTTCATCGTGTGATGAAGCCAGTGGGCGGAGCTAAAATTCCATGAAGCGCGAAGCGCTTCTTGAAGAATTTTAGTGACGACCACTGGCTTCTTCACACGATGAACGCTGAAAAATCAAATTTTACTTCTTATATTTACACTTTATTTTAGACCCTTCCGGTGCTGTTTTCGTGGTAATTTAATGTTAAATATGCAAATTATGCGAGGAAGAAAAGACAGAAACGACGTATTCGGCCATTACGTTAAACAGCTGTCGCCATAACGTTACGTCAGTCCAACGTTACGTGGACCAATCAAGACGTTTGTTTACCTTAGACGTAGCTTGACGACGACGTCACATGATCAACTGTCCTTCATCGGTGTATGAAGCCAGTTGCTGTATACGGTTCATCTATGGGAAGTCAGTGGCAAGTGTAAATATAACGTTGAATAGTTTTGCTAATGTAACAGGGTATTTTAAATTGAAAGTTGACTATTTTTGAGAAATTGAATTCTTACAATTAGATGTATCCACACTGTAAAGTTTTGTTTCGTCTTCTTTTTATGTTGTTGTCCTGGTTTCCCTTGTATGACCAACAATTACAAGGGGTCACAAGGAGAGAATTTGTTATGTGCAACCTAGGAGGTTTGTCATGCTTATGACTATAATTGAGTCGCGACATGACAAAACCAACAAAGTGGCATGTGCGCTCAGCACAGACTCAGATCAGCTTAGGCATCCTCCCAGTCTGATCAGAGTCTTTGCTGTCCGCATGGAGGTAGCTTAGACCCTTAGCTACTCTTTAGGTGCACAACAAAAACTGATCAGCCTGGGTGGATGCCCAGGCTGATCTGAGTATTGGCTGGGCTCACATGCCATTTTGTTGGTTTTGTCGTGTGGCAGCTCATATGAGTGACCTTTATGTTATGAGTTGTACCATGAAAAAGATCTCCCTCTGAATGTGTATAAACCTGGAAGACTCAGATCAGTCTGCACATCTGTACAGACTCCCCAGACTAAGACTACCATGTTTGTATCAACAGTTAACAGATCCTTGAGGACTCTGCATAGTGAATAGCACAGATTTAGATTTGCCCATTTAAAATGAGTGGATTCTTCTGCCTTGCTCTCTGGACAGACTCATTTCAATTTTAAGGGGCGTCAGATTTATTTCATTTTTAGCTCGCCTGAACAAAGTTCAGGAAGAGCTATTGCACTACCCCTTGTGTCGGCATTGGCGGCGACGGCGTTAGCAAACTGTTAAAGTTTTACGTTAAAGTTTTTTATGTGATGGGCAAGGCGCTGTCAGGCGAGCTATCCTGGCCCTGTGACAGGTCTTGTTAAAAATCTAGCTTTTTAAAAAGAAGAAAGAAAAAAAAATAGTTAACCCTTTAGCACTCAGAACGGCCAAAACTTCTTTGGCCGTTCTGAGTGCAAAAGGGTTAAAGCAAGTAGTGTAGACCCTAATCAGATGCTTCATTTGTGGCATCTGATCTGGATCATTTTTATGTAACATGATCCATTTTATATGTGAAGTTTGTTGTTACAAGAACACTGGCTGTTGCATATATTATTTTAATAATGAGTGTATTACAGTTAAAATGATGTAAGTGTATGGTGATGTTGCTGGCATAACCATTATGTATTGCTATATCGATGTATGTATGTTGAAGGTGGATCAAGGTGTTTTGCTTGTCTTGTGTCTCATTGTTTGTGTTAACAGTTTGATTATATGGTGTCTTGGTAGCTTCATGGGCTAAGGGCTTTATTATTTGGTACAAGCTTATTGCTGGAGGAGGATATTTAAAAACAGTCATTCAGTTTGACCGTGACATATAAGAGTCATGTGTAACTAACTTTGTAGACTATAGATTCCCCGTTTATATTTTGGTTACTACAGGAACCCTGTTTGTATTGACATTCTGTATAAGAGAAAAAGTCTTACCAGTATTTATCTGGGTTCGAGGTTATTAAACTTGAGATTAATCTCAAACTCAAAATAAAGCACACTGATTGGCTGCCTCCGAGCACAAAATAAAGCACACTGACTGGCTGCTTCTGAGCACATGCTCGGAAGCAGCCAATCAGTGTGCTTTATTTTGAGTTTGAGATTTGCTCGGAAGCAGCCAATCAGTATGCTTTATTTTGAGTTTGAGATTATTCTCAAGTTTAATAACCTCGAACCTAGGTTATAAGATGGGGATTGTCCACCCCAAAAATTCAGATCTTTCTTGTAAGATGAGTTTAAAAATTTTATGCAGCTGTTGCGGAAGGAAAAGAAAACACATTCTGTAGCAGAATTACACAAGACTGATTTAGATATATGGGGTTATTCTAGAATGTGAAAAACTTGTCTTACTGTCAAAGAAACAAGGTAATAAGTCAGTCTTGCTGCCTCCAAAGAAGATATTTGTTCTGAAATTAGATTCTTTATAACATCAAAAAGAATTTAACTATGAAAAGAATGCTGTCAGTGTAATGATGGTCTACTGTAGTAGTTTCTGTATTAAGTCTTGTTAAATATAGAAAATAACATTTCAAAGGTAATACAAATGCATTTAAATTTAATCTTCTGTATGAAAGTATAGTTCTTGTCAGTTTCTTTTGAACTGTTTTGGGTTAGGATTTCTATATATAGTACTTGCTAGCTGCTGTATTATGTTTACTTATATTTTTTGCTGAAAAAAGGTTTCGGAACCTCCTGACATTTTTACAGCAAACAATGGCAGTGTTTTTGTGTATCTTTTAGAATATGTCTTGTAAACTAACAATGTTCTAAGAGTAAAGTCGGGTAACTTTGAACAGCTGGTGAATTCGGACATACCATTGCAAACAGTGAAAATCCAGATGAGACGGCTCATAATGAGCCGTCTCATCAGGATTTTCACTGTTTGCCCAGTTAATTTTGTTTTAATTCCAAACAACTGACATATAAAGGAAACAATGTCACTGTCCGAATTTACCTCCTGTCCGAATTTACCCTACTTTACCCTAGTTTTGATCAGTCGGGCCCTACCGTACTAAGTCTGTATGCTCAGATATACCTGGACGATTGCTCTGACTCAATTCATGACTCGTGTCTATTGTTTCACTTACACTGACTCTCAGGTGGTTGAATGTGTCTGAAGTGTGCATATATGTCATCCAATATAATGTTTTATTGAAAAAATTTACTTAAAACTGTTTGTGGTTTGTTTTATCTAAAAATGGACTTTCAACAATTTTATAACAAATTTATGTCTGTGACATATCTGTTAAGGATGCTGAAATTTGTGAATAAAAAAAGAATACATTGAGTGAAGTTCTTATCTTTTTGTGACATTCCAAGAGGTAGTCTAAAGTGCTTAAGTATTGGGACACCTAAATCTTAATTTTCCTTTTGGGACATATAAACCATTAATTTTCCATTTGGAACACCTAAAACCATTAATTTTCAAAATTCAAAATGGAATTCAAAATGGTGGGCTGCAGCAACAATAAGGCAATGTAGTATTGAAAGGAAAAAAAATCTTGAAAAAGGCTTTCATTAGCCGAAACGTTGAAAGGCTTGTGAGGAATAAACTGTGAAAATAAACCAATTGTTATAGCTATATAGCTATACGAAACGAAAAAAAAAATCATAGTTACCAAACGACCTGGTCATCAGGTCGTTTGGTAACTGATTTTTTCGTGTCGTAACAGCTCTTTTTCGTCTTGTAACAGCCCTTGTATATACATAGCTAACCAGGTGTGGTTTTGGCATACTGCACAGAAATTAACATCAAGTCAGTTGCATCTGTCACTAGAGTGTGTTGAACCTGACAACCTGTTTATTCCAGCTGTTACGATCAGAGGCCACATAAGTATTGTCCAGTCAAATGTCCTACTTTTCCGCAGTGCTGTTAGCAGCAGACGACAGCGCTTTCCAGCGGTTTGCCACATAAGTGTCAGATAAGGTGTAAGCTAGCTGTTAAACTCGAAAAGGCGTTACCTTCGCGTGCCAATGATGCCTGGTAACGGTAAAAAACAATCAGTCAAACCAGAATGCATTCGAATAAAACGCAACGAAATTAACAGCATCTTCAGACGAAGCAGTGCACTGCTGCTGAATCAGCGGTTATGCAGACGCACGTGTCAAGAGACCTGTTCAGGGTTAGTCATTAGACCGTCAGTAGGCCTTAGCCCAGACGGGTGCACGCTAGTTTTGTGTAAAAAAAAAAATACGCAAACGACAACGGGTCGCTTTCAAGCGTCACAGTGTCGTCAAACAAGTTACTTTCATTGGTGTTATACGCTGCGTTTAACTCCACTTTTTCAGACCTTTTCAAAGACCAATTGTGACGAAACTGTGTAGGAGTTAAACATTGTGACATTTTTCTCCATCCTTACCTTTGTCTTTGTCTTTGTTGATGTATTTTCCTCCTCTAGGTAGGAGCACCGTTCCGCACAGGAACGTGATTAAAGTTCAGGTTAAAAGTTTATGTTAAAATCCACAACTTATAAAAATCTAGCTGGCCGACACCTAAAAACTTCTATGGAAAGTCTATGTACACGTCGGATGGCAGCAAACAACCATTACCCCCTGGGATTTACTAACTGTAACTTGCGTACGTGGATTTTATAAAAACAGTTTCTTGACAGTTGTTCTATATTATCTTGTACATCTTTCAATTCTGGGACTGTCTTTACAACAGACTCATCACAGACCAATGTCTTAAGAACAAATAACCAATCCGTACAATACTGCTCCCACAGATTTACACCCAAGTGTGAGATAATGTCTCTCAAAGAAGTAATAGTTGATTCACGGATATCATAGAAGGCTGGGCATCGTGACACTAGGTGTAGTAGATCCTCATCTCCCAGACGGCAATGACGACACACTGCATCCACTGTACTCTTACTAAAGGTCTGACGGTTTTTCTGAAGTATGTATGTGCCAGTCAGAATCCGTGCTTTTACCACTGCTTTCCTGACATCGCTAACTGAGGAATCAACATTTCTCCAGACCAGATGGGTTGTGCCAATACGTAGGTTTTTTACAGACAGGTATTTCAGAGTTTTCTTTGTCTTTATATCATTAACTAACTGAGTTGTCCAAAAGGAGTTAATAGCTTTAACACAAATCTGTTTCCATTGCAATTTACTGAAATCACTGCAAAACAGCTGACACAGGGACGGAAGTCTGTATTTTTGAAGAATAGCATCCAACTCGAAGAAAAAGCTGTTGCTGTTGTTGAAGGAACAAGCTAACTGCCTCTGTACCAGCAGTTTCAGACTTGGATTATCACTGTTGAATACACTGTATGCAAGGCTTAGACGTCGTTTGTGCAATTCAGCTTCAAGCGGTAAGGCTCCAAGTAACAATAACACTGCAGACGTTGAAGTTCGCTGAGGAAGAGACTGTATGTTTCTAATAGTAGAGCAAATATGTTGGGCTAACTTTCAAGGGGGTGGTCTACGGAGTGTAACATTTGTTTTTGTATATCAAAATGATCGCCTGGATCTATAGTTATCAAATTCAGTGTTTGCCACCTTGGCAAACCTTGCATAACTCTGCAGTGACCAGTTATTTACGTTACCCCGTCAGAATTTAAATATCAAACATATTTATTGAAGTCAATAAGAAATGTGTTTCAACAATATAAATGTATCAAATATTAATATTTTCTGCAAGAATGATTTATAGGCCATAAACAGGGCTGCTTAAAAAATAGTTCAGAGCTTCTATGCTGTTGTTTTCGTTACAATATAGTATATACCCCTCGAAAATATAAAATGTAACTTAGGTTGTTGCATTTACAAACAGTTTATGATAAAATAGCCCAAACTGTTTCTATTTTCTAATTGTCCCGTTTAATACATTTTTAACAAAACAAATTTGAGACCTCTAGCCTCTATACTTTGTCAAATACGTGTTGTTGAATATGATTACACCTATTCCCTGTTGGAGGCTGCAAAGTCATTTTCTCACAATTGTTCGTATGAAAGATGGCTAATAAGTTATTTAAACCGACATTTTGGCCCTGTTGTAATAATATCATGTAATATATGATATGAAAAAACAGCTCACATTTTTGTTTTGACCTTACAATACATATTTTAACCATAGTAACGTACTTTACAGATTAAAATGTTTGAGTAAAGCATACATCATTCCCATCACGAATATACCTTTCTGAAAATCTGACTTTTAAACAACACAATTGAGATGACAATAGTTGTTATTTATTGTAAAATGAGAGTTTTATCGCCTACTTAGACGGAAAACAGTGTTGTGTACATGACTTGCAAAGCTGAGATTGTCCTAAAGTTCAAATGAAGCATTTGTGAATTAATCTGTCAATGGAATATATATATATGTTATATAAATAGCCAAAATTACTTTAAAACAAAACCAAAAGTGGCAAACTAGCTAATCATAACTTACAGTAATGTACTCAGAAAGGTAACGTAAATGCTAGTATCGTCTGACTACTTGTCTTATACCTTTATGCTCTATTTTCAATTTGATATCGCGAGTGGATGGTTTCACAGAAAGAATCAACCTTGATTGCTGCCCCGTTACACTCCTTTCTCTGTTTTGACCTTTTCCTATTAAAAAGCAATATATAAAACAGACATTTATATTTTTTTTTGCCTAAAAGCATATATTTTCATCAAAGTAACGTATATAACAGGTTAAAAAGTATTAGTTATTTCATTCTACTGCAGCAAGTGTAAAGTTCCGTGTGCTTGCCATGAAAAGTTCCGCCGTACCTCATCTTATTGAAAATTATGTTTGAAATAACCTAGGCTCATTCTGGGTCAGTTTGAAAAAAGAAATTAGCTGAAGCTGGTGCTAGGGGGCATTGACATTGTTGCAACATTACATTGCTGGGCACACACTCAGCTTTACCCAGGTTGCTAATTTTTTTTCTCTGAAGTATTCCTTGCTTCCAGAGAATTTTCCTTAAGACCTTTGTTAAGCTTTTATCATTCAACCAGACTTTAAGGTGAATGGACATTGTGTGAAATGAAATAGCTATGACTTTCTTGGCCTCCCTGTCTAACGGGGTAACCTTTTTACTTTGAAATCATCATCAAATGACATTTAATTCGAGTCAGTGATTATTCACTAACTTCGACTCCTTGGTTAGGTGGTCAAAAAGGTAACGTAAACAGCGTACAGCAGTAAACAAGTTGTCAGATTACCCTTTTACTGTTAAGATGTTTTGTATATTGATGCTAGAGTAAAAAGGTGCAGAAAGCAACCACCCTTAAGTATAGCGCAAATGTTGAAAGCAAACATTGAGGTGCCGAAGGTTAACCTAACAGCAGTATGGCCATACATCTCTGAAGGGATTTGAATAAATATTTGATACAATTGTTTTAAATAATGATAACCCCAAAGAAAAGGCTCAGACAGTAACACAATTATCCACAAAATTTTTCTATATAATGCATAGTTTGTATTAGTATTATGCCTGTTTTAGATCTTTTACTTTAAGGCGGTTATCATCTGCACCTGGTAACCCGAGCATCAATATGAAACTTGTTTACAGTAAAAGGGTTCGTCCCAAGAACTGATAAACTTTTAATGCTACATCTTACTGCATCACATCAAACAGATGATATCATAAAGAATCATAATTCTAATCTGACAAACCATTTACATTTGAATGTTGTATACGTTACCTTTTAAATACCAAAACAAAGACTCAAAGTGAGTAAATCATCATTGACTCAATTAAATAGTCATTTTGATAATGATTTTAAAATAGTAACAATATGTCATAATCAGATTATCCGTGCCAGTTCTTGAAAGAAAAAATTAAGCGAGTCGGCTATGTTCTTTCTTCTGTGTGTTCCTTGCTTCCACATGATCTTCTAGTATATTTTGGAAATAATACTGAATAATTGTGAATGGAAACACCATAGTGTTTTACTACAATTTGCTATGCGCCCATAGATGCTTACTATTTACATCTATGGATGATGTAACCCTTCCAAAAATTGTCTACTCTTAAAGGAAACGCTTTTCTCCTACAGTAGCCAATTCTTTCCTTATAGAGTTTACTCATATTAAGAAAGAGGCTAAAGTAAAATTTATAGAATTATTTCACGTAATAGTGTATCCTGGCACCTTAAACTCTTAGACTGATTATTTAAATTAAGAAAGATTTCCTGGAAACAAGGAATGGATCACACACACAAAAAAAAAATAAATAAATAAAACAAAACAACAACCTCGGTTTAACTAAGTTGATGCCCAGGAATATAATGTTTCAACACTTCCAATGCAACCTAGCACCACCTTCAGCTAAATTCCTTTTTTTCAAATTGACTCAGAATGAGTCCAGATTATCCCAAATGGCCAGATAATACATAATTTCCATTTAGTTGAAGTACAAGGAAGCGTTTCATGGTGGCCACATGACAATTTACTAGGTGCAGTAGAGTAAAATAACTCTTACTTTTTAACCTGTTATATACGTTACTTTTGTTTAAATATATGTTGTAGGGCCAAAATATTTTAACTACGGTTCTATATATTGCTTTTATAGAAAACGGTCGAAACAGGTAAGCAATGTAAAAGGGCTCCGATCAGGAATTGATTCAACTAGGGCCACGATTCTCCCACAACACCAAACTGAAAATAGTAACATAAAGTAAGACATGTACTCAAACGAAACTAACGGGTGGCCAAATAAACATTCAGTCCATTCATGCAGATGACCAAAAAATGCAAGCCTATATCAAACATACCCTGCAACACAAATTGTCTATTTTCACCAATTTTCTTTTGTTTCTATATACATCAGACTAACGGCCAATAAACAGACAAAACAAATCAATTTTTGAAGGCTACTGGTAACTGAATAACACAAACTATAACATCAATAGACCAAAATGGATGCACCGCCGTGAAAATGTCACTGATAAATTTTATGTGATGGATTTAAACCAGTCGAACCTGCCGTTTTGAAAATATTTAAATCAAACTAATAAGGCTTAGGCACACTTGGCTGTAGCAACAGTTAATCTCAGGGATTGTTTTCAAATAACGGTTACAAACGTTACCTTTCTGAATACAAAACTGTATGTTATGATCTTTTTTTTTTTTTTTTTTTTTCTTAGTTATAATGGATGTTTTAAACGTGTTTCGGATATGAATGGAAAAAATAATAGTATTCCATGTACAGGTTAACTCAAGAAGTTTTTTTTCTAATTGTAGGACAATCTCACCTTCGCATGTCATGTAAATTCGCATGTCATGTAAATAACACTCATTTGTTTGCTCCCCCAAGTAGCCAACTTTACTATGCAAATATTTCATTTATCGATAAAAAAAAGACACAGTTATCACAACTGGGCTAGTTAAAAGTCAGAATTTCAAAAGAGTGTATTCCTGGCCGGAATGATAGACCCCTTACGCATACATTAACAATATGTTTAGTCTGTTACTTTGCTTAAAATATGTGTTGTAAGGTCAAAAATATTTTTTAAACATTTGCTTTATATCATATTTAACATGATCTTAGTGCAACAGACCCAATTTGTTAGTTTTAAATAGTTTGAAATAGCTTATTAACCACCTTTTGCACAAATAAATGTTTGAAAATGACTTTTTCAGCCTCCATTAGAGAATAGGTGTTACCATGTTCTACAATACATGGTTGACAAAGTATAAAAGCTAGAGGTCTCAAATTTGTTTTGCTAGAAACGTATTGAAAATTGCAGTTGGACAATTAGAACAATTGAACAGTTTGGGCTATTTTGTCACAGAATTTTCGTAAAATGCAACGATTTAAGTTAGTATTTTAAATTTCCAAGGGATACATTATATATTATCACGAAAATAACAGCACAAAAGTTCTAAATTGTTTCCGAAGTAGCTTAACTTATAGTACATTGATCAGTCCTTCAAAACATATGGACATTTGATACATCTATAATGTTTAAGCATACTTTCTATTGACTTCAATCAATATTTTTGATATTCAAAATTTTATGGGGTAACGTAAATAACTGGTCACTGCAGAGTTATGCAAGGTTTGCCAAGGTGGCAAACGCTGAATTTTAAAAGTACAGACCAAGGCGATCATTTTGATATATGAAAACAAATGTTACACACCGTAGACCACTATCTCCCTTTTCTAGGCCACTTACGCAATCATATTTGCTCCACTATAAGAGTTTGAGTATGATATTTCGATAATTGATCTAATTGTCCATTCGTTAGTTTTAACACTTCAAGGCCGTAAAGAAGGCGTGGGAGAATGTATGCTTTATATATTACATATGAGGTCATTGGGTTTAATCCAGTTGAGCCATGCATTCCAGTATTCATCAAGGAGTATGCCGTCCTCCTTGCTAGGCTAATCCATTCACTAACGTTCAGTGCAGACTCCTTTTTAGCGGCCCTAGTCATCCCGAGATGAGAGGAACTATCCGACAACATTATAGGAGTATCACCAAGGAACCATGTATTGTTCTGGCGAGATTTTTGATTGGAAATGACTGTAACACACGTTTTTGTTGGATGAATTTTGTATCTGTTTTTACGGGCAAATCTAACTGCTTCCTGTAACATTATCTGCAGTTCTTCGGCTGAAGATGCCAGCAAGGCTACATCGTCGGCACAGGTTGGACTACCCACAAAAACGGTTCCAATTCTGAGGCCCAGACGTTTTGATTTCAGGATATTCAATAATTCATCAATGTAGATTTTATACAAGTGAGTAGAAAGAATTCCGCCCTGACGGACACCTTGGTTGATTGGAAAACTATCACTCAACCCATCCAACCATTTGACCTTTGACGAGATGTCTTTATATAAATCTCTTACCGTTAACCACGTTGTTTCTGTTATGCCTTTTTCGAAGAGTTTAACTAACAATATGGAATGATGTACGACATCAAAGGCCTTCTGGCTATCCAATGTTGCCATGAATACAGTGTTCTTATGTTCCGACGATTCTGCTTTCGCCTCACTGACTATCAGACTAGCCATCATAGGAGACAATCCCTCTGTAAATCCGAACTGAAGGTCTGACTGAGTATAACTAATTTTATCTAGCAGAGCATATTCAAACAATTTTCCCAAAATTGACGTGACAGTTATACCACGATAATTTTCAAGAAGCTTCGGGTCTTTTCCCTTCTTCAAAACTGGAGTAATTATACCGCTTTTAAACACGGGTGGAACTGAACAATCAGTTAGGATTTTATTAAAGACTTTTGTAACAACTGGAACCATGCTCTGTTGACGGATTTTTTTACCACTGCGGTTTTGTTCTGTTTTTATGAGAGGCTAAATAAACGTGAAACCAGTGACCCTTGAAACAGATGCTGGACTGTCTGGCATACGAAACCAAGAAGTGGTCAAAGCATCCACCCAAGCTGAGAACGTACGCAGATCAACTTTTGGATCCGCGTCATGCTGCATGTAAGTGAATCTGCATGTTTTCATTTTTAACCCTTTTTGACCAGTGTTCTTGTCCATCTTTACAATTTGGATGAGTCCATTCCTAGATTTGGGGTTTCTAGTGAATATATGCTTTTTTGTTGTATTTTGAATAAAAATTCTTGTAAGCAAACAGTGTTGACCCTGATCAGACGGCGTTCGGCGTCTGAACTGGGTCGGCACTATTTGCCTATTTTCCCAGAACAGGGTTCCAGTCTTAAAAATGGTTAAACCAGTAGGCAAAATAATTTTAGCCTTTAACATACTTTCACAGAATTTAGGTAACTGAAAGATGCACCTGAATTAAATTTCTTACAAGTCTTAATCAAAATTGTTATTAAAGAACTTAAATGAGTCTGGGCAAAGATAAAATGCTTAAATGTCATGCGCAAACAGGAAAAAAAGTCTATATATCAGACTGATTCCTGTGAGGTTAGTCAACGAATATTAGATTAAGATCACATACTGGCTGGTCCAAATGTTCACTGTTTGAACTCCGTGACTCCAATCACTTACAGTTTTTGTGCCTCGTAACCTAGTAACCGTGATTTAAAGCGATTTAATTGAAGGTTTTGGTGGTACAAGCGGATAGATGTCTTCTAAACTGCGGTTACAGTTATACTTGAGGGGCGACTGTACGGCCTGCGGGAATAACAAGAAAATTTAAGCTATGGTGCATGGATACACCGCCAGGATTGTTTTTCCTCCATTTTTCAAAGAAAGAAAGAGAGATGGATGGGTGGATGACTTGCAGTTTTACGCCCTTTTCAACAGTATTTCTGTCATATCTGACGATTGGAGGTTGATAATAAAAGGCTGTGTGCAATGGATCCCCGTTTACATTTGAAAAGATTCTCGCCTATAGCGAGGCTCGAGCCCGGGACTGCTAGATCAGCAGGCCAGCGCTTAAACTACTGAGCTACCGGGGCTCCTAAGAGAGAGAGAGAGACAGACAGACAGAGAGAGACAGAGAGAGAGAGAGAACTTTGTGCCTTACTGTTTATTCCTTAGAAAAGGAAACCCTTCCAAAAAAGAGTAAACTCTTAAAAGAAAAAAACAAATTGCTCATACAGAATGAAATTATTTTGAAACTGTCGAGTCCCCCCCCTCCACCCCCTCCCCCCGCGCCCATAGAAGGGATGGATGGCGCGATTTTATGTCCTTTTAAGCAGTATTTCAGTCATATCAGGACGATGGGATTGTGATAATAAAGCGTTGTGTGCAATGGAACCCCATTTAGAGTTGGAAAGAGTCCGCCTCCAGCGGGCGTCGAACCCGGGACAATAGATCAGCAGGCCAGCGCTTAACCTATCAAGAAGATCCAGTATGAAAACAGCTGAGTTGCGTCGTCTGAAAGACACATTTATCTAAACATACGACCTATTAATGTAAAAGATTAATCTAAACATATTAACTGTTTTGGGGGTTCGGTCAAGCACCCCAAAAAGGAAAGCGGATATAAATCTTGCAGGTTAACTATTAACCAGTCAAATAAAAAATATTCAGACACGCCATGAATCTGATCTAATGCATTCGCTTATACTGGGCACTTCAGCCTATTCTTTCTTTTACAGATCCGAAGAAACGCCACCAGTTATTGTCAGATGGTGTTCAACGGACTGGCGTGTATAGTATCATGTATGATGTTGATCGGAAGTGTCTACATGCTTAAATGCATACGGTGAATCCACCATAAAATGTGAGTAAATTTTAACAATTTAAAAAGAATTATTAGTCCAATTCCCCGTCACAATATATGCAATATTGAAGTATTCTTTGACCATGAAAAGTACAATGATCCGAAAATAGATATTTATAGTAGTAATAATAATAGAAAGGCTATATGATTTCTTTTCGATCCACCCATACCTTACTTTAGTAATTGGTTAAGCATGTTAAAATTGAATATATAAATATAAACAGATACACTTTTCTTAAGGTATACTATAATTTGTATTCAAACTGTAGGGAAAGTATTAAGTTTGAAATGAACCGTTCCAAAAGTAGGTAGCTTATAGTATACGAGTTGAAAATAAAACAGTAAACAAAATATCTGCTGTCCTGGCGAATGATATAAATCCTACATACTTAAGCTGCGTTGTTGGATTTTTGTTTAAATAAACATGTAAGTAATTTTTATTCATGCTTTAACTGATAGGATATAAAGTTTAACCGTCCGTCCGCCTGTTCCTCTCATGCATAATAGTGCCATCTCTGACTCTCATAAGAAATTTCATGAACCTTTCTGTGATTTTCAGAATAATTAGTCTGTTTTGACTGTTGTAGCTGGCCTCATTAGCCTTAAGACCTTGTCTTGGCCCGGCCTAGTCAAATATTAAAAGTCCTGTTTGGCAAAGTGGAAATGCTACATCACAAGCCTAGGCCTACCGTTTGTCACCTTACGTGTGTTCAGGTACATAGACAATGGACCCCCGTTGACAAGTGTTCACTTCGTTACGCCGGCGCACGTTCTGCTTATGGAAGGTCAGGGCCCGGTTGTTCAAAACTAACGACGTCGTTAGTTAACGAGACGTTAAAATTTCAAACGTTAATATCTCAAATACACCAATATTTTTTGTTGAAAATATGTGAGAAGCTTTTGCAATGCAAAAGCTTCTCATATATTTTCAACAAAAAATATCAGTGTATTTGGCAAAACACTTAACGAGTTGACCCCTTAACGAGCTCGTTAGGCTAACGATGCTATGAACAACTGGGCCCAGGTGTTTTCCCCCGGAGCACGGGGTGGGTCCGGTTTTCGCCCACTTTTGCTTTACGATCAGCTCTAACGCCTGTATTCTAGAATGTCACTCCAGCTACACTCATTGAGTTAATCCTGAATATTGCTCAAATTTCAATGGGATAATCCTCCCCCTGGCTACAAAGTTGAGTCACTCACAGGTGAGTGAGGTCTTAGAATACAGCCATTAATCTCTAAACAAGTGAAATGTTTATTAAAAGGCTGTAGAACACTCGTTGGAAATTCTAAATAAGAACCGTATACCCAGCAGGCACATGACGTCAAATTGACGTCGTACTGACGTCGATGCGACGTGATTACGTCGCATTGACGTCGGTGCGACGTCATTCCGACGTCATGTGCCCGCTCGGTATAAATTATGCCGGCATCCTGGTGAACAATGAGTAATTTGGTTTGTCATTTTTGACTTACAGGACAAAACCAAGAAACGAAAATAAGTAGATAAGCCTGCGATAGCATCACAGTATGCAAATCACACACCATTAAATTGTGCAGATTTCCATTTGTGAAGCTATTTTGCAATCTTTAGGACCCAATAAACGCCCACAAGCATTTGCCTATATAATAAAATATCAGATACGTCTCTCTAGTGAGGTCTCCGGGGACCCGCGCGGCTAGATCAGCGGTTTCTGTGAATTATTTATGTCATAAACAAATAATGTATTAACCCTAAATATTCAAATACCCCACCCACCTCCATAATTAACTCTTCCATATTCAAATTTACACAATTCCATTTTCCCTATCAGAGAAGGGGATTTTATTTACTATGTTAGGCAATCAGTGCAGACCCTGATGAGACTACTCCTGGGGAGCACTGATCTGGGTCTACGCTGTTTGCCCATGCACGTCTGCCCCTACATTTAGGTGAAATATGGTAAAACCATAATATGGCAAAATCAATGGCTGTATTAGAGTTTATCACCATTAGGAACTTTTGCAACAATGCTGTATTTTTGGCTTATTTTGCGCATTTGGAGTAAAAACGTGATTGGTAAGACGAACACATTCATTTATGCATAATTACTCACAAAAAATTGAAGTGTACAAGGGATGGGTGCCACTTTTACAAACTCATCAACCCTCACGTTTATAGCATTTTACTTCCAAAGCCAAAACTGCTTATAGAACTTTACCTCTTTCCTCCAAACTCAGTTTAATTTTTATAGTGTCTCACACTTTTAGTTCTCCAACTTCTTATATTTGACTTTCGGCTTAACACTTACGTTTTATGGTTAACAGATGATTGCTTTGGGGTTCTAAGTTTTTTTCATGACACAAGAAAGGACAATGTAATAATAGTACAAACTGCAATATTTTTTCTAAGAGAGATAGAATAAAGAATCTCGGAAACATTGTTTACACGCATACTTTTTTATTTATACAGTTTTCGTCAATCTTTGTTGCCTGTTACATTATAATTAGATTCTGTTACTCTTATAATCTACAGATTGTTATGCCTAAGCGCACAAATAGATGAAAGTTTTGAATACTGAATTATAGTGGATTTTAAGAAAGGGGTATTATATTTGTACTATCATTTCGAGCAAATTTATTGCCACCTGGCACCTCTAAATGAATTGGAATAGTGGAATTGCGAAAAAAGGTCTCAAAAGTTTTCGTTATTTTCACTTTAGTCATTTGTTTTATGCTAACTATATTACATGGTCGGTAACTTAAGCTTTTAAGATGATTTTGCTGCATTTTAAAGGCAATATGAACTTTCTTCAAGGCATTTATTTTTTTTACCCAATCATTCTTTGCATATACAGTCTCTTCCCAGCGGGCACATAACGTCAAAATGACGTCATACTGACGTCGATGCGACGTCATCACGTCGCATCGACGTCAGTGCGACGTCATTACGACGTCATGTGCCTGCTGGGTTAGGTCTCCCAGACATTTTAATGGTGTATATATGTAAATATGACTGTTTAATTTGTATTTATGTTTTATGAGGACCATATGTGAGATTAGTATGTTTTACTAAGTATGTCATCCTCTTGAAATAAAGACTTTATTATTATTATTATTATTATTATTATTATTATGTAGCTGCTTGTACGCAAATACGCACCTGAGAAAATACAGAACCCAGCAGGCACATGACGTTGAAATAATGCCAATTTGTCTGCTTATTTTTATGGTCTATCAGTTTTATAAATATTGCAAGGCCCGAGCAGTTATTGTTCTTGAGAAATAGACCACCCATAATTATGTTTTATACAGATGAGAAAGTGAAAATAACTCTGTGAATAATGAATGCATTATAACGCAACCAACACCAGAATGATCAGCACATCAAATACTAATAGTATATAACAAAAATTATGGTTTTACGTCAAACTGTTCAAAAGTTGGAAAAATGCCAAATTCAACAAAGTGGCATAATTCAGTCATTATTTCACGGAATTTGCCCAAAAGTTAATAAGGTGATCTACTCCTTAGCCACAAGCAGTATGCCAGATATGAGCATCCTAGCACATAGCTCAGACTGTTTTCCCAACATTTTGGGAACAAACTTTCATGTAATTTTTAGCTCACCTGAGCCTTTAGGCTCATAGGTGAGCTTATATTATAGCCAGGCATCCGTCGTCCGTCCGTCCGTCCGTCCGTCCGTCGTCAACATTTTCAAACATCTTCTTCTCTGAAACCACTGGGCCGATTGAAGCCATATTTCATATGGAGCCTACCTAGGTCGGGGGAACGAACGTTTGTTCGGGGTATCTGGGTCACATGACCAAAATGGCCTCCACGCCCATATATATGGTAAAAACCCTTCAAAAATCTTCTTCAGGCTCCAGAACAAAAAAGCCTATGACCTTGAAACTTGGTATGTAGCATCGGGCATGCGGGCCCATCATAATTTATACAAATCATGACCTTGCGTTGACCTTGACCTAATTTACGGCATGGTCAACTTTGGTACGTTAGGCTTTTATATGGGAAAACGCTTAAACAGTGGATTTCTCAGAAACTATTTAAGTCTAAGGTACAATACTTGGTATACATGGTCGACCAAATGACCAGATGAAGATATTATGTCACTAAAGGTCAAGGTCATTCCGTCGGACCATCCGTCGTCAAGATTTTTAAACATCTTCTCCTCTGAAACCACTGGGCCGATTGAAGCCAAATTTCATATGGAGTCTTAGTGGGATGGGGGAACGAAAGTTTGTACCCTGGATCTGGGCCACATGACCAAGATGGCTGCCATGCCCATATATGGTAAAAACTTTCAAAAATCGTTTTCTCCAGAACCAAAAGGCCTATGACCTTGAAACTTGGTATGTAGCATCAGGCATGCGGGCCCATCATAGTTTGTACAAATCATGACCTTGCGTTGACCTTGACCTAATTTACGGCATGGTCAACTTTGGTACGTTAGGCTTTTATATGGGAAAACGCTTAAACAGTGGATTTCTCAGAAACTATTTAAGTCTAGGGTACAATACTTGGTATACACGGTCGACTAAATGACCAGATGAAGATATTATGTCACTAAAGCTCAAGGTCATTCCGTCGGACGATCCGTCGTCAAGTCCGTCCGTCCACCATTTTCAAAGGTCTTCTTCTCCATAACCGCTGGGCCGATCAAATCCAAATTTTATATGGAGCCTCCATGGGTTGGGGGAACAACAGTTTGTTCGGGGTATCTGGGTCACATGACCAAGATGGCCTCCACGCCCATATATGGTAGAAACCCTTCAAAAATCTTCTTCTCCAGAACCAAAAAGCCTATGACCTTGAAACTTGGTATGTAGCATCGGGCATGCGGGCCCATCATAGTTTGTACAAAACATGACCTTGCGTTGACCTTGACCTAATTTACGGCATGGTCAACTTTGTTACGTTAGGCTTTTATATGGGAAAATGCTTAAACAGTGGATTTCTCAGAAACTATTTAAGTCTAAGGTACAATACTTGGTATACATGGTTGACTAAATGACCAGATGAAGATATTATGTCACTAAAGGTCAAGGTCATTCCGTTGGACCATCCATCGTCAAGATTTTTATGCTCCCCGAAGGGTGAGCATATAGTTGCCGCTTTGTCCGTCCGTCTGTCCGTCCGTCCGTCCGTCCGTCCATCCGTCCGCCCGTCCGTCCGTCACACTTTTGTCCGGAGCATATTTCTGAAAGTATAAGGGGGAACTAAATGAAACTTCACACATAGATAGAGGACAACGAGGGGAAGGGCAGTGCACAAGAACCGTAACCCTGTCACAAGTATTTAGGAAGTTAGCTCCCTTTCCAGTTTTTTGCATATTTTGCTTGTCCGGAGCATATCTCTGAAAGTATAAGGGGGAAGTAAATGAAACTTCACACATTGATAGAGGACAATGAGAGGAAGTGCAGTGCACAAGAACCGTAACCCTGTCACAAGTATTTACGAAGTTAGCTCCCTTCCCAGTTTTTTGCCGTCCGTCCGTCCGTCACACTTTTGTCCGGAGCATATCTCTGAAAGTATAAGGGGGAACTAAATGAAACTTCACACATAGATAGAGGACAACGAGGGAAAGTGCAGTGCACAAGAATTGTAACCCTGCCACAAGTATTTACGAAGTTAGCTCCCTTTCCAGTTTTTTTCTATATTTTGCTTGTCCGGAGCATATCTCTGAAAGTATATGGGGGAACTAAATGAAACTTCACACTTTGATAGAGGACAATGAGAGGAAGTGCAGTGCACAAGAACCGTAACCCTGTCATGAGTATTTACGAAGTTAGCTTCCTTCCCAGTTTTTTGCATATTTTGCTTGTCCGGAGCATATCTCTGAAAGTATAAGGCGGAACTAAATGAAACTTCACACATTGGGAGAGGACAATAAGAGGAGGTGCAGTTCACAAGAACCATAACCCTGTCACAAGTATTAACAAAGTTAGCTCCCTTTCCAGTTTTTTCAATATTTTGCTTGTCTGGAGCATATCTCCGAAAGTATAAGACGGAACTAAATGAAACTTCACACATTGATAGAGGACAATTAGAGGAAGTGCAGTGCATAAGAACCGTAACCCTGTCATAAGTATTTACGTAGTTAGCTCCCTTTACAAAGTTAGCTCCCTTCCTATTTTTCAGTATTTTGCATGTCCAGAACATATCTCTGAAAGTACTTTTTCCATTTTGAATTGCATTTAGTTTACACAGAAAATTACTCCTTCACCAGGATACCCATTGTCCTATTCCAAGCCTTCGGGGAGCATCCATCGGTTCCACCGATTTTCTTGTTAAACATCTTCTCCTCTGAAACCACTGGGCTGATTGAAGCCAAATTTCATATGGAGTCTCAGTGGGATGGGGGAACGAAAGTTTTTACCCGGGGTCTGGGTCACATGACCAAGATGGCCGCCATGCCCATATATGGTAAAAACCCTTCAAAAATCTTCTTCTCCAGAACCAAAAGGCCTATGACCTTGAAACTTGGTATGTAGCATTAGGCTTGCTGGCCCATCATAGTTTATACAAATCATGACCTTGCGTTGACCTTGACCTAATTTACGGCATGGTCAACTTTGTTACGTTAGGCTTTTATATGGGAAAACGCTTAAACAGTGGATTTCTCAGAAACTATTTAAGATTTAAGTCTAAGGTACAATACTTGGTATACATGGTCGACTAAATGACCAGATGAAGATATTATGTCACTTAAGGTCAAGGTCATTCCGTCGGACCATCCGTCGTCAAGTTATTCAAACATCTTCTCCTCTGAAACCACTGGGCCGATTGAAGCCAAATGTCATATGGAGTCTCAGTAGGATGGGGGGACGAAAGTTTTTACCCGGGGTCTGGGTCACATGACCAAGATGGCCGCCATGCCCATATATGGTAAAAACCCTTCGAAAATCTTCTTCTCCAGAACCAAAAGGCCTATGATCTTGAAACTTGGTATGTAGCATTGGGCAGGCCGGCTTATCATAGTTTATACAAATCATGACCTTGCGTTGATTAACGGCATGGTCAACTTTGGTACGTTAGGCTTTTATAAAGAAAAACACTTAAACAGTGGATTTCTCTGAATGTATTTAAGTCTAAGGTACAATATGTTGTATACATTGTCGACAAAATGACCAGATGAAGATATCATGTCTATAAAGGTCAAGGTCATTCCGTCAGACCATCCGTCGTCAACATTTTCAAACATCTTCTCATCTGAAACCACTGGGTAGATTGAAGCCAAATTTCATATGGAGTCTCAGTGGGATGGGGGAACGAAAGTTTGTACCCTGGATCTGGGCCACATGACCAAGATGGCTGCCATGCCCATATATGGTAAAAACTTTCAAAAATCGTTTTCTCCAGAACCAAAAGGCCTATGACCTTGAAACTTGGTATGTAGCTTTGGGCATGTGGGCCCATCATAGTTTATACAAATGATGACCTTGCTTTGACCTTGACCTAATTTACAACATGGTCACTTTTGGTATGTTAGGCTTTTATATGGGAAAACGCTTAAACAGTGGATTTCTCAGGAACCATTTAAGTGTAAGGTACAATATGTGGTATATATGGTCAACTAAATGACCAGATTAAGATGTTATGTCACTGAAGGTCAAGGTCATTTTGTCAGTCTGTCCGTCATCAAGATTTTCAAACATCTCCTCTGAAACCACTGGGCCGATTGAAGCCAAATTTCATATGGTGTCTCAGTGGGATGGGGGAACTAAAGTTTATACCTGGGGTCTGGGTCACATGACCAAGAAGGCCGCCATGCCCGTATATGGTAAAAAACCCTTCGAAAATCTTCTTCTCCAGAACCAAAAGGCCTATGATCTTGAAACTTGTTATGTAGCATCGGGCATGTGGGCCCATCATAGTTTATACAAATGATGACCTTGCGTTGACCTTGACCTAATTTACGACATGGTCAACTTTGGTACATTAGGCGTTTATATGGGAAAACGCTTATATAGTGGATTTCTCAGAAACTATTTAAGTCTAAGGTACAATACGTGGTATATATGGTCAACTAAATGACCAGATGAAGATATTATGTCACTGAAGGTCAAGGTCATTCTGTCGGTCTGTCCGTCATTATGAGTTTCAAAACATCTCTTCCTCTGAAACCACTGGTCTGATTGAAGCTAAATTTCATATGAAGTCTAAGTGTGATCGGGGAATAAAAGTTTGTTCTTGGGGTCTTGTCCAAGATGGCCGCCATGCCCGTATATGGTAAAAACCCTTCAAAATCTTCTTCTCCAGAACCAAAAGGCGTATGACCTTGAAACTTGGTATGTAGCTTTGGGCACTCAAGCCCATCATAGTTTATACAAATGATCGTGCGTTGACCTTGACCTAATTTATGACACTGTCAACTTTGGTACATTATGTAGGCTTTTATATGGGAAAATGCTTAAACAGTGGATTTTTCAGAAACTATTTAAGTGTAAGGTGCAATATTTGGTGTATATGGTTGATTAAATGACCAGATGCAGATATGGTCAAGGTCATTCTTTGACTTTTGTACAAGGTCATTGAGATTCTGTCACCCGTCAACATTTTCAAACATTTTCTCAGAGGCCACTAGGGTCAATTGAAGCCATATTTCATATGGAGCTTCACCGGCTTAAAGGAACCATAGTTTGTTCAGATGGTCTTGGTCACTTGACCAAGATGGCCACCATGCCCATATATGGTAAAAACTCTTCAAACGTCTTTTTCTCGAGAACCGAAAGGCCTATTACCTTGAAACGTGGTACCGGTATGTATATATCATAGTTTATACAAATGATTATTGTATTTCATATGGATCTTTAATACTGGGTCAAAGGAATCAAAGTTTGTTCAGATGGTCATGGTCACATGAACATGGTGGCCGCCACGCCCATATATGATAAAAACCCTTCAGAAATCTTTGTCCAGAACCAAATGCCCAGTGACCTTGTGGCTTGGTATATAGAATTGGGACTCAACATTAATCCCCAAGGGAGGGGGGTTATCTGTCCCTGCCCTGGTGCTATATACATGTATAAAAGCATTAAAATATATACCAGGACCAAGTGGCAGGTGAGCTACAGGACCATTGGTCCTCTGGTTCGAAAAAGGGGCATATTTCTGTAAGTACATGGCAGACAGAAAAGAAAAGAAAATACGGGTCTACTAATTTTTTATGGTCTATCCATTTTATAAATATCAAGGCCCCAGCGGGTATTATTCTTGAGAAATAGACCACCCATAATTATGTTTTTTTACAGATGAGCAAAGGGGAATATCTCTGTCAATAATGAATGTATTATAACGCAACCAACATCAGAATGATCAGCACATCAAATGCTAATAGTATACCAAAAATTAGGGTTCTAGGACAAACGTTTCAAAAGTTGGAAAAATGCCAAATTCAACAAAGGGGCATAATTCAGTCATTTTTTCACGGAATTTACCCAAAAGCTAATCAGGTGATCTACACCTTGGCTCCTAGCAGTATACTAAATATGAGCATCCTAGCTCAAACGGTATTCCCAGGATTTTGGGAACAAACTTTCATTTAATTTTTTGGAAAAGGGGCATTACTCTGCAAGAACAAAGCTGATGGACAAGAAAAAATGCATGTCCTCTAGTTAGCTCACCTGAGCACGAAGCACGAAGTGCTCAGGTTGAGCTATTGTGATCGATATTTGTCCGTCGTCCATCCATCCGTCCGTCTGTCCGTCCGTCCGTCGTCAACAATTCCTTCACCAGTAGGCCAATTTCAAAATAATTTCACACAAATGTTTCTGTTACAGCCCTGAACCAAAATTGCTAAAATGGTTCCGCTCCGCTGAACAAAATGGCCACCAGAGCTAAAAATAGAAAAGCTATTAAACGACATCTCCTCTGAAGCCAATGGCTCGATTTCAAAAAAAAATTCACATAAATGTTTGACTCATTGCCCTGAACCAAAATTGCTAAAACGGTTTCACTCCGCTGAACAAAATGGCCGCCAGAGCTAAAAATAGAGATCTAAAAGTAGAAAAATCTTTAAAAGACATCTCCGACGAAGCCAATGGCTCGATTTCAAAGTACTTTCACAGAAATGTGTGACTCATGGTACTGAACCAAAATTGCTAAAACGGTTCCACTCCGCTGAACAAAATGGCCGCCAGAGCTAAAAATAGAAATAAATCTTAGAAGGACACAGAGGGCACAGTTTTGATCCAATCGTCATGAAACTTTGCCAGAATGTTTATCTTAATAAAATCTAGACCAAGTTTGAAACTGGGTCATGTGGGATTAAAAACTTGGTCACTAGGTTAAATCTTAGAAAAACCTTGTAGACACTCTAGAAGGCACAGTTATGATCCAATCTTCATGAAACTTTGTCAGAATGCTTATATTTATAAAATATAGACCAAATTTGAAACTGGGTCATGTCAGATTAAAAACTAGGTCACTAGGTCAGATCTTAGAAAAACCATGTGAATGCTCTAGAGGGCACAGTTTTGTTCCAATCTTCATGAAACTTTGTCAAAATGTTTATCTCCAATAAATCTAGACTGAGGATGCAACTGGGTCATGTTGGATCAAAAACTAAGTTACTAGGTCAAACCTTAGAAAAACAGTGTGGATACTCCAGAGGGCACAGTTTTGGTTCAATCTTCATAAAACTTTGTCAGAATGATTATCTTAATGTAATGAAATCTAGGCCACGTTTGAAACTTGGTCTTGTCAGGTCAAAAACTAGGTCACTAGGTCAAATCATAGAAAAGCCTTGTGTACACAGTTGTGGCTTTATTTTGCATTGAATCTTCATGAAACTTTGTCAGAATGTTTATCTTCATGAAATGAAGGCCAAATTTGAAACTGAATAATGTCTGATCAAAAACTAGATCGCCAGGTCAGATCTTAGAAAAACATTGTGTACAGTCTAGAGGGCAAAGATTTGATCCAATCCTCATGAAACTTTGTCAGAATATAGATTAGAAAGTGCAAAACTGCTCCAGTTGAACCAGTTGAACCATAATCAAATAGATTATCTTCCGTGTTATTTCATCATAACTCAGGTGAGCGATGTAGGTCCATCATGGACCTCTTGTTTTTGATAGTCTACCCACCTATGAAATATCAAGGCCCCAGCCGTTACAGTTCTTGAGTAAATGAAGTGTTACGTACGGATGGACGGACGGAAAGACGGACGGACGGTCAAGCCCAAACCAATTATGCCCCCTCAGCGTCTTCGAAGTTGGGGGCCTAACAATGGCGACCAGACAAAGACTGCCGAATGTGCTAAGCTTTTGTAAGCTACCTCGATCAGGGCATAATCTATGTCTCTGTCCTTGTCTTGTAGGAACAGTAGAATTAACGTCCGGCGTATTTCTATCAATTTTCACCACGCACGAGGATGAAAATGTGAATATTAGAGCACATCAAATTAGAATAAAGGAGCCAGGCAATATGAGTCAAAGACGTGGCTTCCTTTGTCGTGCCTTTGTTCTTCTGTTTGCGCACTCATCGACACGAAGAACTGCTTGAGATGATTAATTTGCAGAACTCTAGACATGCTAGACAAGCTAACACGTTGAAGATGAAAATTGAGATTTCATTAAAATCACCTCAGAAAGTTCATATGTACTACTAAGGAAAGACTAACTTTACGTTCTAGCGGGTTTTCATAAAGCATTGTACAAAGCATCGACCTTTTATTGGAGCTGTATCATAAATGTGACAGACTCTGACATTTTGAGCCTTATAGAGCCGAAAATCGGAAATTTTGCTTTAAATATTTTCATTTTATTAGTGCTTCCAGAATAGATTTCGAGAAGCACAAACAAATAGCGCAAAGGTTTACTGCAAAAGCAAACACAATTCACACCTACCCGACTTTGGCTTTTATTTCACTGATTGGATACAATTTACATAATAATTGGAAAAACTTATAACTCTGGTTCGTGGTATCGCTTTTACAAGATCTAAAAAGCGGACATTCTTAATAAAGTGTGTTATGAATATGGTTTTTAAGTTGGTGTAAATATTTTCTTTTACCATGATTTTGCAGTTTTTAGATGTTTACTAGGTTTGAAATAAACAAGTTGTTTACATAATACTTTAGAACATTCTGGAATAACTATTTTTAGTACTGAGAAAATATTAGACCTTTCTGTTGTAAACATTAAGAATCTTCTGGTATGAAATTATGTCAGAATTGAGTACTTTTTGGTAAGATCTATTTTTGGTTAATTCCGGAATGTTCCTAGATAGTATATAAAGAGGACAGATTTTCATTTAGTTCATCTTTGTAAGTTTCACCAGTCTATAGTTAAATAAGTTATACTGGAATTTAAACATATTGGATTATTTTTGTGACTATTGGAAATATTCATGTGCTCATACAGACTTTATTTTCTGGGATCAGAAATTATTAAAGGACTTGTATTTTAAATTCTGAGGGACATTCAGACTAAAATAAGGTATCTTAAATTACATATTTTATTGATTAACAAATGACTGTTTTATTTTGATGTACATGTAAATAAATTTTGTTAAGTTTAAAAACAGGCTTGTTGCTGGTTTACTTCCATCTTTTTTGTTACCACTGCCGGGTCGTAACAAATTGGGGGCTCGCGTCCGAGATTGAAATTTCTAGTGCATCAAACAATTTTGAATAAAAAAAAAAAAAAAGTTTTCACTGTAAGTAAAGCCAGCAAAAAGCTATCATGTCTTTTGATCTTGATAAATTCATTGCTGCGCCTTCTCAGGAGCTGCTGAACTTAGCCAAAAAGACAGATTTATTGGATATTGCAGCACATTATGAATTATCTACAGTCAAAAGGTCCATGTTGAAACATGAAATTAAGAATATTTTGATTCAGTTCTTTGTTGATGAGGAAATTTTTGATTCCTCTGCAACCTCTCACATTCTCATCACTCAAACTGATTTGCAGATGAGAGAATTAGAAATTCAAAGACAAATTGAAATAGAAAAATTAAGATTGGAGCATGAAGAAAGAGTAAGGATTGAAAAAGCTGAGCGTGAGGAAAGAATTAGGCTTGAAACATTAGAAAGAGAAGAAAGGTTGCAGAGGCAAAAATTAGAACAAGAAAAAGAAAGACTAGAACATGAAAAATTGAAGTTAGAAAAGGAAGAACGAGTTGAAATAGAAAAAGAGAAATTAAAATTTGAAAAAGAAGAAAAAGAAAGAGAAAGACAATTTCAGATTCGAATGAAAGAAATGGAAATGCAAGAAAAGACCACATCAAAGTCTTTGCCTTTGGACTCTAAAAAAGTTTTTGATGTTACCAAACACATCAGACTCGTTCCTCCATTTCAAGAAAAAGAAGTTGATAAATATTTTCTTCACTTTGAAAAAGTAGCTGAAAATTTGAAATGGCCAAAAGAGCATTGGACTTTGCTTCTTCAGAGCGTTGTGATCGGCAAGGCTCGCGAAATTTATACTCAACTTTCTTTTGAGCAGAGCTCAGATTATGACAAAGTAAAAGAAGTTATTCTTAAGGCTTATGAGTTGGTCCCTGAGGCTTACAGGCAGAAATTTAGGAACTGTAGAAAAGAAAATGACAAAACTTATGTTGAATTTGCTAGGACAAAAGAGCAGTTATTTGATAGGTGGAGCTCATCAAAGAAAGTAGGCTCTGATCATGGTAAACTTAGACAGCTCATGCTTGTTGAAGAATTTAAAAGGTGCATTAATTCTGACATTAAATCATTTTTAGATGAAAAGGAAGTCGAAACTTTAGAGGCAGCAGCTTGTTTGGCTGATGATTATGCTTTAACTCATAAGACTTCTTTTGTGCACAAGCCTTTTCCTAAAAAGACCTTTTTCCCTCAGTCAGGTCCAAAATTCAGTCCCAGTAATCCATCTGGCAATTCCAGTCCTGCATATACTCCAAAACCCAAACCCCCTGGTGAAAACAAAGGTCAAAATCCCTTATCTCAGCCTATTTGTAATTATTGTAAGCAAACAGGACATATAATTTCTGAATGCTTACTTTTAAAGAGGAAGAGAGAAAAACAAGAGGGCCCAAAACCCACAGGTCTTACCTCTTTACGGTCAACACCACAGTCTTGTGTTCAGGATCAAATTCCTATTCAGGCCAAAATTTCTGAGACTGATTCTGTTATGGAGATTTATGAACCATTCTTATCAGAAGGTTTTGTGTCACTAAATTGTGACTTTGCCCAGTCTACCCCTATTACTATCTTACGAGATACCGGAGCTTCTCAATCCCTTATTTTGGCAGATACCCTGCCATTTTCCGAGAAGACTTCTTCTGGGACAAGTGTCCTTATTCAGGGAGTAGAATGTGGATTTATTAATGTACCGCTTCATAACATTTATTTGTCCTCAGACTTAATTTCTGGTCCAGTGGCTGTTGGTATTAGACCTTCATTACCTTTTAAAGGTGTTCACTTATTGTTAGGCAATGACCTAGCAGGAGATAAGGTTGTGGTTAATCCACTTTTGACCAACACTCCTTGTGTTGATCAACCGCCTGACCCCATTGAGCAGGAAATTCCTGACCTTTACCCTTCATGTGCTGTCACTAGGGCTATGGCAAAGAAAGCCATATTGAATGATGGGAATCAGGATATTGATTTAACTGATACTTTTATAGGTCAGTCTTTTAATGATGAGATTTCAAAATCTCTTTCACCCAGCCTGTCTGACATGCAGACAGACTTTACTCACAACTCATCTGTGTCCAACTCAGACCACTCCTCTTCATTTTCAAATGACAAAGGTCATGACCTTCTGTCAAGGTCACAGCTTTGCAAAGAACAACACAGTGATCCTGAGATCTCACCTTTATTTGAAAGGGTTTTAGATGAGAATGACATGTCCCAGGTTCCTGTTTGCTATTATGTCAAAAATGACATTTTGATGAGAAAATGGCGTCCTCCTGATGTCTCAGCAGAAGACGGGTGGACTGTTAACCACCAAATTGTGGTTCCAAGGGTTTATCGCCCTGAAATTTTAAACATGGCCCATGAAACTCCCATGTCAGGTCATTTAGGTGTAAACAAGACCTATCACAAGATTCTTAATCATTTCTACTGGCCAGGGTTAAAATTGGATGTTTCTAAACATTGCAAATCTTGCCATACATGTCAAATGGTAGGAAAACCTAATCAAACTATCCCTAAAGCCCATTTGCAGCCAATTCCTGCATTTGAGGAGCCTTTTAGCAGAATAATTATTGATTGTGTAGGTCCTTTACCCAAAACAAAGTCAGGTTGTGAATATCTTTTGACCATAATGTGTGCTTCCACACGTTTCCCAGAAGCCATTCCACTTAGGAATATTAAGACAAAGACCATTGTTAAGGCTCTTGTGAAGTTTTTCACATTTGTAGGCCTCCCTAAATCTGTTCAGTCAGATCAAGGCTCTAATTTTATGTCAGGAATATTTCAGCAAGTGATGCATGAATTAGGCATTAAGCAATATCGGTCATCAGCATATCATCCTGAAAGTCAAGGTGCCTTAGAACGATTTCATCAAACGTTGAAAAATATGATCAGATCTTACTGCTTTGACACTGAAAAGGATTGGGATGAAGGCATTCATTTGCTGTTATTTGCAGCTAGGGAATCCGTACAAGAATCACTTGGTTTCAGCCCATTTGAGCTTGTTTTTGGTCACACAGTTCGTGGACCACTGAAACTTTTGAAAGAGAAATTTCTTTCTGATGATGACAGTTCTTTGAATTTGCTTCAGTATGTTTCTGACTTCAATAACAGATTGTCAAAAGCCTGTGAAGCTGCTCGGTCCAATCTCAAATCAGCTCAAAACAAAATGAAATTTCATTATGATGAAAATGCCAGGGAAAGAAATTTTAAACCTGGAGAGAAGGTACTTGCTCTTTTGCCAATTCCTGGCAGACCTTTGCAGGCCAGATATTACGGCCCTTACACTGTTGACAAAAAGCTCAGTGATGTAAATTATATTATCAACACACCTGGGAGGCGCAAGGAAAAACAGTTATGTCATATTAATATGTTGAAAAAGTACATTGATAGGGATAATTCAGTTGTTTCACCAATAAGTGTAGTAAATTCTGTCCCTCAAGAGCAATCTGAAATGGACTCTGAGGATATGAACTTTATAAAATCTGATCCCTCATCATCAAAACTCCAGAATTCTGACATCTTAAAGGATCTCGACCAGAAACTGTCACACCTGGATCCAGTCAAGAGACTTGAACTGAAACAGTTAATTCTTGAATATGAGCACTTATTTCCGGACATTCCAACCAGGACTGACAGAATCTTTCATGATGTTGACATTGATGGCGCAAAGCCTGTGAAGCAACATCCTTATCGAATGAACCCTGTGAAGCAACAGTATCTCAGGGAAGAAATTCAATATTTGCTGGAAAATGATTTTATAGAACCAAGTCAAAGTGACTGGAGTTCTCCTTGTATTCTGGTGCCAAAACCTGATGGAACTTTTCGCATGTGTACAGACTATCGAAAAGTTAATTCTGTGACTAAAACGGATACATTTCCAATCCCACGTATTGATGACTGTATTGATCAAATTGGACAAGCCAAATATGTTACTAAATTTGATCTTCTGAAAGGATTTTGGCAAATTCCTTTGACAGACAGAGCTAAGGAGATTTCGGCATTTGTTACACCAGATGGACTCTATCAGTATAAGGTTATGCCATTTGGTATGAAAAACTCTCCAGCAACGTTTCAGAGACTTATAAATAGCTTGACATCTGATCTGGGTGGTTGTAAAGCATATATCGACGATGCAATCATCTTCAACGATGAATGGAAACTACATCTACAGACTATCAGAGAATTCTTTCAAAGACTTAGTGATGCAAAATTGACAATCAATTTAGCAAAAAGTGAATTCTGTCATGCAAATTTGACATTTCTAGGACATGTTGTGGGTCAAGGTCAGGTTAAACCTGTAGAAGCTAAAGTGGAGGCTATCTCGGATTTTCCTGTACCTACATGCAAAAGACAACTGATGCGCTTTCTTGGTATGGCAGGATATTATAGGAAGTTCTGTAATAACTTCTCTGTAATTGCAGAGCCCTTGACAAATTTACTAGGTAAAGGAAAGAAATATATTTGGAATGAAGACTGTCAAAAGTCCTTTGATAAGTTAAAGGCCATACTTAAGAGTGCTCCAGTTCTCTTAGCACCAGACTTCAACAAAGCATTTAAATTGGCGGTAGATGCTAGTGACGTTGGTGCAGGCAGTGTTTTGGTTCAGGAAGATAATGATGGTGTGGATCACCCTGTTTGTTACTTTTCTAAGAAGTTTAACAAACATCAGAGAAATTACTCTACTATTGAAAAAGAGTGTTTATCTCTCATCCTTGCTATTCAGCAATTTGAAGTGTACTTATCTTCTTCAGCCACACCAATTGTTGTCTTCAGTGATCACAATCCACTGACCTTCATTCATAAAATGAAGAACAAGAATCAGCGGTTACTCAGGTGGAGTCTCATGTTGCAGGAGTACAATCTTGACATCAGACATATCAGAGGAAAAGATAATATTATCCCGGATGCACTTTCAAGAGCCTAAATTTGGCTATTACTACATGATGTCTGGATTAGTACTGATATATATACAGTGTATATGCATTAAACTTAATTTTGTTTCATAATTGGGCATATGGCAAAAGAAAGCTTTATTTCATAAAACTTTCTTTTCCTTGAAGAGGGGAAGTGATATGAATATGGTTTTTAAGTTGGTGTAAATATTTTCTTTTACCATGATTTTGCAGTTTTTAGATGTTTACTAGGTTTGAAATAAACAAGTTGTTTACATAATACTTTAGAACATTCTGGAATAACTATTTTTAGTACTGAGAAAATATTAGACCTTTCTGTTGTAAACATTAAGAATCTTCTGGTATGAAATTATGTCAGAATTGAGTACTTTTTGGTAAGATCTATTTTTGGTTAATTCCGGAATGTTCCTAGATAGTATATAAAGAGGACAGATTTTCATTTAGTTCATCTTTGTAAGTTTCACCAGTCTATAGTTAAATAAGTTATACTGGAATTTAAACATATTGGATTATTTTTGTGACTATTGGAAATATTCATGTGCTCATACAGACTTTATTTTCTGGGATCAGAAATTATTAAAGGACTTGTATTTTAAATTCTGAGGGACATTCAGACTAAAATAAGGTATCTTAAATTACATATTTTATTGATTAACAAATGACTGTTTTATTTTGATGTACATGTAAATAAATTTTGTTAAGTTTAAAAACAGGCTTGTTGCTGGTTTACTTCCATCTTTTTTGTTACCACTGCCGGGTCGTAACAAGTGTTCATGAAGAAAATTAAAGATACCGTTAGAAATGTTGAATCACTCTTTTCAGGTGATGCTCTGAAATTTATTAGCCTGTGCGCGGAAATCCATCAACTTTACGTGCAAGTTTTATGACGTCACTTTCATTTCACATATCGTGACGTCAACGTGGCACCTCCACAAGGCTCAAAATGTCAGACACTGTCACAGATGATGCCTTTGAAAACAAAAAATACACCCAACAGACACATGGCGTCGTACCAACGTCGAAGCGACACAATGACGTCGCATCGACGTCGGTACGACGTCATTCGATGTCATGTGCCCGCTTGGCATACAAGAACGAAAATCGTGTATAGCCTTTGTATAGCAACTTCATCCAAATTTTTCTAAATGCCCCTGAAAATGTAATATCTCACCAGAAATCGATGGACATATTCTGTCTTGTCGAACTTTTTCGTGGAGGACAAAAAAATGTAATACGTTCTGACAGGTTTTGGAAGAAAAAATGTGATACGTTCTGACAGGTTTTGGAAGAAAAAATATGTAATACGTTCTTGACTAAACAGTGTGTGACCTGTTGATATCGATTCACATTATTTTCATCTCAAATGTCGCAGAGATACGATCTTCAATTTTTAATTAGTAAAATGCTCATGCCTTTCAGGTTTAATTAGCAAAATGTTCGTGTCTTTCAGGTTATAAGATTCATAATATTGATGTCTTCACACAAGATCTCTTCTGAAAAGTGTGTGTTTTCTTTACTTCAATTTTGGCGATCATGATATATCATGACGCCAACATGACGCCAGGGAATAAAGAAAATTTTCATGTAAATTTTTTAACTTTTTTTTTCCTTACATTTCTATTAAACTAAACATTGCACCAGATGTTGGTGATAATTTGTGTAACGTCCAAAACGACGTGTTTTTCTCAGAGTTGCGATATCCATTATGTTATTCCTATGCACTAATTCAATTTATTGCTGTAAAATGAAAATAATCAGATGAAATTGTATATCTGTTTGCAACTGATCGCCGTAGGATCGGCGACAGGTTTGCAACAAGTTCAGAGTGATCGGCGACCGGTCAGCGACCAATCGCGGACTCTTCGGCGACTGGTTGCATCTGATCGGCGACTGGTCGGAGACTGGTTTGCGACTGTTCTGCGATCATTTTTTTTATTATTATTTTATATATATATAAATGTGTTGAAGACAATGAAATCATTTCTGTGCAAGTTGCCAACATGACAACACAACAACAGATACAGTTGCTTCGCTTACAGCAAAACAATCTGAGCGCCGCAGTTATTGCTATGATGGCCCTCCAACTCTGAACTTAAATTTTCAACATCTGACAAATCCGGCTCAACTTCGTCCGGTCTTTGTCTGTTGAGATTCCTCTTTAGATTCATGAAAATCCTCATCTGAATCAGGCTGAACTTCGGGAGTCTGTTTTGGCGCCGCGGTCTTTTTTGGGTTCCTCGCCGTACCATGACGCGCACACTTTCAACCCTGGTGATGAAATCATGCCAGGGTGTGAAGACAACATTTTGTTGAAGCTGCAAATCTTCAGCGATCTACGGCGCACGCTGCAACCTGTCGGCGACCAGTCGCCGATCGGTCGCCGATCAATCGCCGATCACTCGCCGTCTCATCAGTGGTTGGTCGCCGATCAGTCGCCGAACAGTCGCCGACAGGTCGCCGATAGGTCGCAGCAAGGTTGCAAGATTTCAGAGTCAAAATGTTGATGAAACTGATCGGCGATCGGTCGGCGACTGGTCGGCGACTAAAATAATACGATCGGCGACGTCCAGAAAACAATTGCAACCAGTCTGCGACTAAAATCAGTCGCGGCTAGTTTTTTGTGCATGTTCAAAAGACTGGCTGCGACTAATTTTGATCGGCGACCGATCGGCGACCTTGTTGCGACCATTATAAAACCTCTCTGCGACCTCTGCAACCTCTCTGCGATTGTCATTTTTTCAGTCGCGGACAGGTCGCGCCGCGGTCGCAAGCTCTGTGGGACCGGGGCTTTAGTGAAGTCAATTTCACGCATAACGATGTGAAGAGTGGTGCAAAACGCCACTATGCGCGAAAATTTACACGATTTTTATAATCATAAGTTGTAATTTTTTATATTTTGAAGCTCCCCACTAAACGATTTCTGTTACGTTTTCTACATACAAAATTCGACGTTATTCACTTAATATGTGGACAATAACTTTCAGACTTTTACTTATTGTCTAAAATGGTCACTTTTTTCTCTCCGATGTAAAATGTAATTAATTACTTTTTAATTGATGCTTAGTTTGTAGAAATGTGTCAAGGAATATGCGAAGGAGCGAACATTCAATATAAAAACCCCCTAACTTTTTGAAATTATCACCAACATCTGACGCGATTCTGATTAAGCATGCCACAGTGTATAGTTCAAGTAAACGGTATAGAAAATATCTAAAATACTCGTACTTATCAGGTACTCCTTTTTATCTGAACCTTCCTTATGCTGCATATGTGTAATGGCGAACTTAAATTTTAGCGCTCTTTGCTTTAACCGCGAATATCGCCAAAATTCAGTAACCGCCAAATAGACTCGTTAGCCTGTTCTTTCGACTCCTGGGGCATATGAATAGTGAATATGTAAAGCTCTGATTAGTCTGCGCGGATAAACAGACTGACTTAAATATCTACAATACGCACATGGCAAACTTTTTATTTCCACAGGTCGCTGCTGGTACCTGGTATAAGCATCCCTGTTTTGGGGATAAAACGTTCCCTACAGACAGAGCTCTAGATAAGAGGGAGTATTTGGTGATAATTAGGGATAATTTTTGTTAATTCTGGATAAAAATATACGTTGTGACCCCTCATCTGAACCGTCTCGACGAGACGGTTCAGATGAGGGGTCACAACATATGGTTTCAATGAGAAATAAAGAAAATTATCCCTCAATTATCATCAAATACCCCTCTTATCTAGAGCTCTGTACAGAGTTCCATTGTATTTCTGTAATAGTGTCACCTTGAAACCCTGACGCTGGAAACTCTGACAGACATGGCACGATTGTATGGTTCGTTTGCACGATCTTAGCAGATTAGTTGACCTGATGTGAAAGGTCTCGATAGGCTTGTACTATGACAGTCATCATCGGATACTAACTTCTTCTCTGAAGCCATTGATGAGATTCTACAGAACCTATTTAGCCTAGATTTCTTGTGTAGTATCCGCACACTGGTCTGGCATTCAACACAGGTAACGAAGACAACGTACATGAATCTTGCTTGTTCCGCTTATCAGGATAAGTTTGTTTCAGAAGTATAGTCTCACGGACCATCCGATCCCCGGCTCTTGAAATAGGAATCAAAAGTTTTACTGAATTCGTATGCATATTCAAGAAATGCTTGAAAACAATTTTTGGACTACAACGTCAATGCAACGAATCGGTAAAGAAACTTATTCAAACACTGCATATATACTAGACGGAATTTCTTCAAAAATCTCGTCTGACTAAGAGGTATAACAATCTGCCGGGTCCGTAAGAATAATAGTTCGAAATTAATCTAAGAGATATGCGAAAAAAATCAAGTTTTTAGTACGTTGCCTTCGTTGCCTGTGATGAATGCCAGACCAGTGTGATCCGTGCAATAACGAAACAAGATGCTTTGAATGATTATAATCTCCTATTTAAGAAAATCGCTGCTACCAAATATTCAAAAGTCATAAAAATCTCCATTTTTACAGGGTTTATATTTTGCAAGAAACATAACCTTTTTCCGGATACATTCAAGTTTATATGTTACAGAATATAGGTTAGATATATCATACACTTGTTCTGCCTTGCGGTACAAGCCGGCTTTTACAGCGACGTGGTAAACCCTTTAGATTCCCGATTCGATCCTCGGTCGGGGCGTCCGAGACTTTTAAGAGCCCATGTCAAGTGACGCCTTACGTAACTAGCCCAGACGTGCATTAGAACTCTTTAAGTCTGATTTCCAGTGATTCTCGTTCATCTGATAATTCGAGGACGAGTTCAGTATGGATGGGTTGGGGATGCACAGGATAAAGGTTAGGTCAATCGTGTGTACGTGTTCTACCTTGCGGTACAAACTGGCTTTTATAACGACGTGGTAGGCTGTTTACCTTCGATCAAAATTGATGGTCCTCGTTTCGATCCTCGGCTTAGGGCGTCCGATATTTTTAAGAGTCTTTGAAGCTACAGTAAAGATCCTTTGTGTTGAATTACATAGGCCGAAACTTAGGTCGGAAAGCAGATTAGAAACTGTTGACTTGGAATGGCGTTTGTTTCTGTAAATTGCTAAGTTTCGACTAACCCGGGCTTGTATTTATTACAGTCGGAACAAAACATGCTCTGATTCTACCTAAAAACAACAACAAAAAGCCGAATACTATGGAATCGCTCTAAAGTGACATTATATGAGTAACCCAGGTCTAGTCGTGATTTCTGGAATTTTCAAATTGGGAACGGTATAGTTGGAATGGCGTTTGTTATCGTAAAATGCAAAATTTTGACTAACGCTTATCCATGCAGTCGAACAATGAATGCTCGAACTTTCGCCTGAAAAAAAAAGATCTTGTTGAATCAAAACACAGCAGAGAAAATAGACCTCTACGCAAAAGTTTTATATCTAACAGCGTCTTTCTCTACACATTTTTCAGTTATGATAAGTGCAGCTTAGGGACCAATATATGGCTAATGTAATAACACAAATGAATTCCAGATCCCTACGCATACTTTCCTGGGACTACTTACAATTCTATTACCAGTCACAGAAAGCTAAAATCAATGGTAGAGGCGCGTCTATCGGGCTTATACCGTAAAGTTCTTAAACTTGGGACACCTAAAATGATTACCATAATTTTCCTAAAAATGAAACAGTTTGTTTTTAATATACAGTAATATGTCCAAATGATGCAGATGTAAAGGCAAAAATTGTAGACCCTGATCAGACTGCCTCTGGGCAGTCTGATCTGTGTCTGCAATATTTGCCCAGACCTAACTGTCCCAATATTTAGAAATTCTACGGTAGATGAATGAATAATAACTATTATTCTGTTATTGGTAGACTTGTGAAAATTCATAAAACGATTTCTTGACGTGGTTATATTTTATCACAGTTTTGTTTAAAGGTGCTTTTATAAGCCACTATGTTTCTCAACCGTTTATACAAAATGAAATAACTTTTCTCATTTCTTGCTTACTTTCTTGGACGACGAAGAAGCCTTTTCCTAATGGGGACAATTCTTAAAGGAAAGAATTTGCTTCTACAGGAACAAATTCTTTCATTTAAGAGTTGTCTCCCATGGTGAAAGAAGGCAAAATGACAATGACAGAGTTTCTTCCCCTGAAAGTGTATCCGCTAAACTTCTTTAATTTCTTATGGGGATACATTTCTATTTTTCATTTTGACTGATGTTAGCTCCAAGTCGAGTTTGTCTAGGGAAACTAGAATGAGGAAAATGCCAAGTCAGGCGTATGTCATGATGCGTCGTCCCTTTGTCGCCAGTTGCTACTTATTTGAAATCAAAGAGGTGATTTATATCCATACTTAACGTGGCGATACATAGGGCAGGCCTATTACAGCAGCTTTGCGTGACACCGACATTTTATATCGAAGTATTTATACTAGAATTTCTTAAGTTTTACGCAGGTAATTATTAAAAGGGTTTTCTTGTCTGAAAAAGGCTTGCAGGGAAATCTGGCGATAAAATAATTCATGTATTTTGCCACTGGGAAATCAGTGGGGCCTTTAAAACACTTATTTATCAGATTTTTATATCTTTAACAAACGTATCGACAATATATGCAGCATCAAATAGACCTTTTTCACATTGTTATCTCCCCTAGTCTCGCAGCCCGTAATTTGGCGAGATTTCGCGTTACGTCGTACGCGTGGGGCATAACCTTTGATACAGCAACACATATCAATAGGCTTTTTGATAATAATCAAATAATATATAAATTAAATGATTAAAAACGAGATTTATTATTACATTTTGATTCCAAAACCTAACTTGAATGAAAATATACAATTTCAGTAACAATAACATAGAAAATATTTGAAATGCACAAAAACTTAATGTTCCAATCAGCGTGTCATGCACCGGTAATCATTTTATTACTTTTATTATTATATTTTCATCTGTGATCTATTACTTCTAGCATTCTTTCCTTTTTCTCAAAATTTCTTACACGTTTTGATATTCATTCATAGTTTTATTTTCGTATAATCTTCTGCGATCTTACACATTTAATTTCAGATGTAATTGTATTACTAATATTTTACGTAAAGAAAAATCATGCAGCTAGGCATTTCGTAAATATTACAACAATTATGAATTCGTTATAAATATTAAATAGAGGCTTTGTATTTATTTATTATATATTTATTCATTATTTATTTTTTCTATTTTGAAATCAAATTAGTTTTGAGGAAATACGTTCGGCGGATTTCGATTTTCTGAAGATGAAGCAAATAGCAAGTTTTACTTTCCGATGTCTCGAAATGCGAAATTAAATGTTTTATGTATCCTTTGCATTTATAATAATAATCATAATAATTATGATAATAATAATAGTGAAAAAATATTTTTTATTTTCATTTTTTTATTCCTGCATTTATGGCATGTACTGGCTAAAAACGTGAAAATTGGTAGTTTTTAAATGTGTCTATATTATCATTAAGAATTATAGTGAAAATATTATTGTCATCATTACTATTATTAGTATTGCATTATCAATAGACTTGCAAGTAAATTTGTTCTGGATAAATAAGTATGATTTGCCTACCGATATGCAATGAAATTAATGGTTGTTGTTGTTAGGGGTTTAACGGCCCTTTGAGACAGTATTTCAGAACAGAAAGGGTTTTACAACTTCAATATCAATTCTTCTATGGCTTATTACTTGGATGAGTCTGATCATCATTTAAGAGTTGCCTGCTGCATTTTTTTAATATCTGCCATTTTATCTGGGTCTCCACTCTTTATCTTTGCCCCTTATATGGGACGGGGGTATTAACAGGTTAACTGTTGTTTGCAAACGACAGAAATATGATATCTGTAACTTACTTTAACTCTAGTATTATTTCGATGCCTAAATAACTTAATTGTAGTATTAAACAGTCTTTCATTTATAGGCTTTTACAAATGAATTGCTCATATGCGCAGTTATTATTCTGATGCTAAATTGATGTAATGTCGAAAACAATGTAGGACAAAAACGAGACTTCATATCAGGAATGCAGGATGCAAGTTCTTATTTCGAACAATGCAGTGCCTTATTGGTCTAGTCTACCCTATAACCTTGCGACATCTTTGAAGCCTTAAGTAAGACTACATAAAGGCTCTCAAAATATTCATGTTATCAGAGAAAACATGAATTTCCCAGTTCAGTGGGTACCGGCACAATCCCCAAAGAAGTGCAAAACAAATCACAGGTCCTAATTAGCTTCTGTGGCCGTATTCATAAAGCCACTTAAGTCGTTGCTATGCTGTTGCTAAGGCTAAATATCTATAAAGGAGATTCCTTACAACTATGAAATTTGCTCTGGAGGAACAGTCTTTGTAAGACTGTTCCTCCAGAGCAAATTTCATAGTTGTATGGAATCTCCTTCAGAGAAATTTAGCCTTAGCAACAGCATAGCAACCACTTAAGTCGTTTTATGAATACGGCCCCTGATTTTACAGTCTAAAACCGAATTGTACGATTGTGGTTTTATGTCTTTGTATACTTTGGAACATGAGTACTTTATTTATGTCATTTTGAGATAAAATTCCAGTGTGCTATGAGGAGTAGGAAATTTATCGGTTACTTCCAACGCTGAGACAACACTGGAACCCGCTGGGTTGTGGACCGCCAATCAGTTTCTTTTAGCGAGGGGTGACTCAGAGCTCCAAATAAGAGGGGTACTGAGGATAATATAAAGATTATCTTTCTTATTTCTCATCGAGACGGTTCTAATGAGAGGTAACAACATATGCTTTTATGGAAAATAAGGAAAATTATCCCTAAATTATCCCTGTTAACCCTCCTTATCTGGAGCATTGCGCTGTTCAGAATCCAACAACGACTATGCCGATTATGTCATGACTTCTTGCAGAATGATCAGGACGTATGTAATTCACTGTCCGTGTGCCATAATTGAAATCTGACAGGCAAATTTCACATCAAATACAATTTGGCAGTTCAATTTCCTAATAAAACTGTATTCCTGAGAGATATGTCATTGTCTGTCAACTTCCAGAAAAAAAGTCTGGACCGTACAAACAGTTTGTAAACCAACTCTTATAGATGATTATTTTTTTCGAGTGAGTGAACTCGGGTTTAACGTCCCACCAACAACGAGGTCATCTGGAGACGGAACTTCGGTTAAAGTCTCATCTGAAAGACCGGAGAATCGATCTTGCGACCCCTGGATTGGTAGTCCAGAGTGTTATCCACTACACTACAGCCGCTCCTGTATTTTTTTTTTTCGAACAGGAATAAGGAAAATCGCTTTTCATCTTTGACAACCCCTTCTTATCAGTGGTTCTAGAAACTTTTTATTTTATGCTAAATTTCACATAGAAATGTTTTACTAAGAGAAGACAACTCAAAATTCGGGATTTATTTTGAGGTCCAAACGGGTTAAGTTGATGCCAGTGCATGCGATATAAAATTCGCCCATTTTTGTGCAACAAAAGTGTGTTATCCATGAGATATATCTTAACATTAAATGGGCAGAAATATCAACATCGGCACTGTTGCCACAAATGTCAAATGAGTTGCGTTAGACGTCGCGCACGCTGTTCGAACAGTGGACAATTTTAGAGGATCATTTGCAAAAGAACCTTTTATTTTCAGCAGCAACTATTCATGTTATACATCAAATGGAAGCTAAAACTCTGCAGAATATGACTGTATAAATTTTAATTATTTCAAATATACCATTTTAAAGAGGGACGGCAAAGTTATACGATTTTCGTTCCAAAATCGCATGTCCAACGTTACATTTTCGGCCACCTCCAATCATAAAATGATAAATGAACTGCAAAAAACGCAAGAGAACATATCAAATTTTTAACAGACATTTACCATAATGTACGTTTGACACAATTTCCGTCGTTTTTTCCATACGGGCGTCTTTTAAGGTGGGAAAATATGAAGTATAATTGTAAACAGCAAATGTCCATGAGCAGAAGAAATGTCACCGTTGTTACGAACAAACACATATAAACATGGGAAGAAAAGGAGAATGGGTAGGATTAAAATATATCTTAAATGCACAATGGTTACTCTTTTTGGTGAGGTATATTTGCTTAAGACTGCTCGTGAAATAAAAACTTTAAGATGTCAGTTTCAATTTCTCAGTAATTGTCCCATGACGTAAAAACGGCATCCTAATAGATGTATTGCTTTAAGAAAACTTAATTTGTCAGATTTTGAATTAACAAGTATGAATTAGCGAAGTTTATGGGAAATGCACATTGTTTGTAGGTTACAAAAATATGCAACTTTATGTGTTGTGCTTTAAATTCTAGAAATAAAGAATATAATTTTGATTTCTCACAAAATGTCCCAGGAACGCGATTTTTGCTCTAATGACGCACGGCTATTCCGTGCTGTTTGATAATTATAGTAGGAATGTCAAGCCATTGCTATATGATTTAAAAAATCACTCAAAAATAATTCATCACATACAAGTTGCATTCAACATTTGAGTAAAAGGAAACATTTTTGTCAATTAGCTGCAGTTAAGGCAGTTAAGACGATGATAAGAAAGTAACGTATTTAAGGGCTTGTATTATGGACAAAAGAGAGAGACAGAGACAAAAAAGATTAAAGAAAAAGACGATCATTTAACCTATTAAACGCCAAATTGCATATGTTTACAGTATACATGTGTAGAAACGCCTGAAGATATCAGATGATATGCACCAAGACAGTCATCTTCGTTGTGAAGTAAAATGCGCGTTAAATTTGTCTTTATTTTTTATAATCAAACCAACAATTCAGCGACATCAATAAATACAATCACCTCTCAATATCTCAAAGTCGAAGATCATCTCAAAATACTGATATCTCGACGCTAATCTTCTGGTCCAAGGAAATTTACTTTGAGTACCAGTAGTTTGAGATATCCGGAGTTGAAATGGAAAGACAAAGAGAAATGTGTCCAATCTATATTCTTCGTTATAAGAGGGACCTTTGAGATGTTAGCGTTTGAGATTACGAGTTTCAACTGTAAACCAATCTGTCAGTCATAATGTCAATAAATATGAATGAATGAGTGAAGGAATTACTGAAAGGACGATAGAATAAACGAATGAGCGAATGAATATTCTTTACGCGCTTAATTGCTAATAACCACGACGTCATTTGAGTGTACAGTAACGCTTTGCGACTAACATCGTGCGCGACGTCTTAGCAAGCAAAAGATACGAAGTTATTCACATACAAAACTGCATACACACCCGCAGAAAGCACGCTATCATTTCAATTCGAAGATACATGTCCGCTTTGTACTACAGGTTATTTCAACCTTATAATTTCCATACTATTCAACATATATTTTGTTAGATCTACATTTTTCTTTTCTTAGAACGCATTTACAATTCATGTTGAAAATTACTTATGTAGCAACATTTGTGAAGCATCGATTTATTGTCAATATACTTACCGAAATGAAACTAAATATTGCTACAAATATGCTAGAGCAAACAGTGCAGACCCAGCTCAGACTGCTCCTAAGGAACAGTCTGATCAAGGTCTTCACTGTTTGCAATTCCGTTGTCAATTTTCGAGCCACACTGTCAAATCAAGCTTTCAAATTTGTTCATAAATTTCAAGATAATTGTAGTCATTGGTTAAATTGCCTCTATATTTAGGGCAACAGCGGTATGTGCGTTTTGTATCCAACCAGAACCTAATAATTGCTGAGTGATAAGACTCCTCATAAATTATTTCTCATTTGTTTTACAGCTTCTGTGCACTGCAGTCAAGCGACGCACGGCAGAAAATCTATATAGCTTTGACTCTTCTTCTTTGAAACGCTTTTAATCTGATGCTCTACCATGGAAGAAAGCCTAGAAAAGCAGGATTTATGCATTGCAATATGACAGAAATTATTTCACAGACTATTCAGCTATTATTCAGCGCCAACAGCTGGTGAGAAACCCCATTAAAGTGAAAAATTAAGCTATCATTGCTAATATTGGTATTTGTGGGATGTGTTTGAGGCTTAGTTCGCGGATGAAATTATATGTGTGCTTATAGTAATTGGGCTAGTATGACGAGAATCTATGTTTGTACTGTATTATGGCAAAGTTTGCTTAACTAAATACGTTAATGTATCCTAATGTGGCATCAGCGTCGTTGGGATAATAATGAATCCGATTGATTAAATTTGTGATAAGTCATGGAGCGGTCTACTGATCAAGAATTACCGGACCAGGACCCGGACCCGCAGTACTGGACGGAACAAGCAGACCCTGCGGCGGGCTCGAGTATGGGACCTATACTTCCAGAGGAAAAATTGTCATTTTGGGAGTTATTCAAGAAGCACAAAGTGTCGGTTATGGTCGATTGTTTAGTTTTCGGAATATTTGGGATGGGCGTGGCTTTCCTTGGGCCCACTCTGTTTGACCTCGGGTGCCAGACTAATTCTGATTTGAAGCAAATGAACTGGGTGTTTTTCGTACAGCTTCTGATGACAATGATTGGATCTATATCAGCTGGATACTTAACCGGAAGGTAAGATTGGGGAAACCTTTGTGTATTATCTATAAGGATGAGGGAGTTTTAATGCTACAAGTGCTGTGATGTAACTGCCTGCCCGCCCCGTACGTACGATACAGCAATCATAATTAAAATCTTACAAAGCTCCTTCAATAGCAGACTTACACATTCAAAAGAAGGGACATGTGTCATACTTAGAAGTTTCGGCTACTCAAGCTTCGTCAGTGTCCCTACTAACCATAAGTTCTTGTCACTATACATATGCGCTCCCTCGAATATTGCAAAACATTCTATAAGTAGGCATTCTTAATGACTGTTCCAAATGAACAATTAAAATGCATTTTTATTAAAACTAGCAAATGATTCGCATGTCTCGGTTCCCTCAGATGATTAGTAGCAATATTACTACCTTAGGCCATTGGACACGGTAGCAATTCCATAGGACCATTTTCATACGGCAGTGGATCTTTATTTTAAAAAGTTTCCACAGAATCTCACTTAAAGACTAATAAAAAGGTGTTTAATGAGTTGTAACAGTACGATAGTCAATCTAAATTCAGCCTTCAAATCTAGAAACAAGCAATTTAAAGCTGCAAAGTCTGTAACTTTTGATCTTTTATTCTTAAAATTACTGCTTCTTATTTTCAAGAATACAAAAATATAACTACGATGGGGATATTAATTTCGCCAGACTCATAAACCTTAACAAATAATCACTGGCTGCCAAAACAACAGCATTAAGGTACACAAGCAGCTGTTTAGAATTTCTGGAGGGACGTAAATTATTACCAGCAAGCCAAAAACACCTAATTTCATAAAGATTATTCACTTTCTGCGTAGTTTTCTGTTCCTGTGAATCAGTTTATGATGGTAGTATGATTTTATGCTACTTTTACAAATGATTTCAAGACAAAATAAAAATTTTCAAAAAATGGTCAGAATTGCAGATTTAGTCACTTTAAGGAATTGACGTGAGTACGAAACGTAGGGGTACGAATCGCCTTGCACTGTTTTAAAGTATTTAAAAACTGAGTTTTCTTAAAGTATAATGCTGTAATAGTTTCAGTAGCTATAAATTCACCAATGTCTATGTTATTTATTGATATATTCGGTGCAATATAGCTTAATTAATGTGTGAAACGTGAATCACTTTTCCACTGCAGTATTAAAATGATCCTATGCAATTACTGCCGTGTCTGTGAAGGCTAAGGTAGTATTATTATAAGTACTTCTTTATAAGGTCTTTTTCGGTATCATCCTCATAGGTGGTACTACCACCTATGAGGATGATCCGAAAAAGAGCTTATTAAGGACTTTAAATCCTGTTTTGAATCCTGCTAAAGCTATACACAAGAAAAATAATCAATTTCACACATTGTATATTTCATAAAAGCTTGTAATAATTTGATACATATTTCCTGTGACAGAGTCTGCTTATATGGCTTTTCAATGAAGCTGACAAGAAATTGTGGGATTATTGCATGGGAATATTGAAAGACTGATTATTTTCTTCCATTCATTATACCTGTTGTCATTATTGCGTTTCCAATATATGAGCCGCGACACGAGAAAACCAACAAAGCGGCATTGCGCCACGCAAAGACTCAGATCAACTTGGACATTTATCCAGTTTGACCAAAGTATTCGCTTTGCGCTTAAAGGGTCGACAAGGGCGTAAGCTAGCTCCATGCGCACAGCGAAGACTCTGATCAGACTGGGTGGGTGCCCAGGCTGATCTGAGTTCTTGCTAGGCGCAAATGCCATTTTGTTGGTTTTGTCGTGCCGCGGCTCAATTTGCATTTAAATATCGTGACAGAACTGAAAGCCATATGCTTAGTACTTAAGACGGATTAGTCTGCGCATGCCTTTAATTACGCGCCAAAAAGCAGACGACTAAATTTACGTCTGCAAAAATTCATTTGAAATGTGTTTCATCCAAGCTATATCATATTGTAAATTCAAACACTAGAGGGCAAGCAGAGTAGATAAAGATGAGGCGGCTTAAGGTGAGCCGCCTCATCAAGATCTTCGCTGTTTGCAAATTTTGCTATTTTCGTCACTGGCACTTAAAAAGTTAAGATTTTGTATTTTCGTCTCAGTTGAATCATGCTTTAAGCTCGTGTTTTCTGGTCCTTTGGCATTTAAAGTCATTTTAATAACATAGGTAGCTCTGTTCTACGGAGCCCAGGAAGGGACATAGCAATATATACACTGATTTTGTTCCTACAAAATGCATTTCGTTCCCACGCATTGCGTTTTCGTTCCCTCAATTTAATATTTCGTTCACTCAAAATAATATTCCGTTCCCACGCTTTACTTTTTCGTTCCTTCAATTTAATATTTCGTACCCTCAAAGTAACATTCCGTTCCCACGCTTTACTTTTTCGTTTCCTCAAAATAGCATTTCGTTCCCTCAAAATAATATTTCGTTCCCCCACGTTACTATTTCGTTCCCTCAAAATAATATTCCGTTCCCACGCTTTACAATTTTGTTCGCTCAAAATAACATTTTGTTCCCTCAAAATAATATTTCGTTCCCACGCAGTACTTTGTCGTTCCCTCAGATTGAAATTTCGTTCCCTCAAGATAATATTCCGTGGCCACGGGTTACCATTTCTTTCCTACGCAATAATATTTCATTTCCTTACCATAATATTTCGTTCACTCAAATTAACATTTCTTTCCTATGAAATAGCTTTTCGTTTTCTCACAAAACTATTCGGTGATGGTATATGCAAAACCATAGTGTATTTTAGCAGCCTGGCTTCCAGGCTAAAAGCTTTATTCTAAATGTTACAAGTCTTAATTTGACTCCGTTTGTTTTGAAGGCCAACCGTATTTTTTATGTTATTATCATTTTCTATTCAACATTGCCATTATTTTTATAGGAGATAAAAGCCTGACGTCACTGATAAGATACCTGGGGGATTCCCCGAGTCTGGTTGGCAGAAAGGTTGATACAGCATTATAGAATATAGTTAATACGCGTGATTGTTTGTGTAAATTATGAATTTAAAACAGCAAAATTTTAATGTTTAAGACAGATAATATGTAAGGCTTACATTTTCTTTAATTTATTTGCGTGCTAAGATGCTTCAAAAATATTTTTTGTTTTTCCTTTCTAACACACATGTTCATAGTGCAAATTTATAAAAGTCTAGATGATGTAGCGTGTAAAAGGGGAAACGGAAAATACAACGAATGAACGAACGGACAAACAAACCATTAAATGAATGAATGATTGAATAAATGGCAGTGAATCGCTGATGAATGACTAGATGCATATCTTTTTCTTTTATATTTCTTAGTTGAAGCTTTTGAACTTCATGTAACTTTCAAAAAGTACTGTTGGCTCAGCTCTATATAGAATTTTATAAACTGTTATAAAATCAATATTTTAGGTGGCATTTACTTGTTTTAGGATATAGCTAAAAGCTTACACTGAAACGAGATGAAATGCGAATTTCAATTTTATCATTGAATTATTGTTAACGTTAAACTGTTCTTAACTTGTTAGATCTCGTATTCACAAAATACAATATATACTTTTTATCATAGATACTCTAATAAAAAGTATCTGAGTCTGTATCCTATGTTAATTTTCTGAATTTAAAATGTTTGTTTCCTATTGTATAATAGTATATTCGCGGTTTTTACTTGATCCTTTGATCAAGGACGTCTTATCAAAGTTCAAAACACGCCGCGGGTGTCCTGTGGTGACAATTTGAAATAAACATGTATCTAAAATAAACTGTTTGTGCGCCGAGTGCGGCTAATTATCCGTTAGCACAAACGTATGGCTTCCTCTATTCTATTTATTCTTTTTTTCTTTATTGTTCACAGAATTTTAAGAAATCGCATCCATCGATATATATATATTATTATTTCTGTTATTTTTATTTTAATTTTCTTGTCCCGAAATCCGATCGACATTTTACAGTAATTCCGCTTAAGTGCTCTCAGATATAATATTCTATTTTTTTTTTCATCTTATCCTATTTATTCTAGTAAATACAATTTATAGTAGAAAAGATTAAAATACAGATCTGCAGTATTTTCATTTTATTCTGTTAATATTTTTTCAGTCGTAGTTATTGAGAAAAACAGTCCGGTTGCGTAAATGGGTTTTACTAGATGAATTAAATTAATTAAATTATTTCTTTTTCGTATGACAGGTGACTAAGACCTTCTTTCCAATTGTTTTAAATCAGCAGCTATTTATTCGCACTTATTTTAATTATCTTTCACGCATTTTAGTGATTACACTTCAGACTACCCTATAGAAAAACACTGTCCGCTGGCTCATCTTTTGCCAACCAAGCTACCCATGTGATCATCCGATGACGTCACTCCGGGGATTCCCGTTATCTCCTATTATTATAATTTTTTATTACAATTATTATTATTATTGGCATTTTATCTTTGTTCTTAACTGCAGCCAGTCTAGTACTTTCAGTCATCCCAATCTCTGTGTCCCCTCTAATTCGGGACCAACTCCTAAGAAACGAATTTGCCCCCATCGAAGCAAATGCTCTCGCTCCATAGCAGGCCTATCAGAAAAGGCACTGTCACCTAGGGAAGCAAGAAGGAAGTCAGAACAGTTGTCTCCCTGTGGAAACCTGGCGGAAAATATGGAGATACACCCACACCACATCTATACACCCACACACCACAGCTTTACCATAGCTCAAAGGTTATTATGCCAACTGTCACGTTAAATAACTGGAGTATTTCCGGGCCCTGAGTTTAGCTGGCTTACCAAATACCTACATGTTAAGGTGAATGAGTACACTTTCAAGGGATGCAATTCAGCCATCCCAGTCTCTGCAAATCCAAACCTGGGGCCAATTCTCAAAGGAAAGAATTTGCTCTCTTTGGAGCAAATTCTTCCCTCCAGAGCAGGCCCCTCGAAATGGTCACACTGCCAAAGGAAATAAACAGGAAGTCACAAAAGCAGACTCTCCTTCACTGGAAGCAATTCAGCCATCACTATCACCATCTCTGCGCTCCTCCATCCACCTCCCAAATGTAACAGATGTGGACAAAATCGTGGCTCTACTGATCACGAACCCAGAGCCCCTCGTGAACCATACAAGTACTCCGCGTACTGATGGTCGACACCGCCGAGTGAGCACGCGATGTTCGGACAACGCTGACCCAAAGTTCAGAAACGCCAATAATGTTTGTCGAACGTTGGGTAGACGTTTTGCCAGCGTAAAGCTTTCCTATTATGATTATTTCTCAGTTTCTTATTATTAAATTGTTGGCAGAATCTGTACATGTAATTCGGTTGTCATGTTCAAAGATTTAATATAATGTTGACCAGGCTGATTATCATTATGAAATGCCCTTATTCAAAACAGAGCTCTTGTCAACGCCCATGATACACTGATCTGCGTAAAGCTAAAAATAGATGTAGTTCATTGCGAGGCCTCATAATAGTAAATCGTGGGAACGAAATATCATTTCGTGTGAACGGAATAGTAATCTGTGCGCTCAGAATACTACTGTGATAGAACAAAATATTATTGCGAGATAACAAAATACTATTTTAAGGACACGAATTTATTTTGCAAGAGAAAGAAATATAAGAACGTGCAAACGAAATAGTGATGCGTGGAAACGAAATGTTGTTTTGGAGGAACCAATTATTATTTTGAGGGAACGAATTATTATTTTGAGGCAAAGAAAAAGTATTGCGTGGGAACGGTATATTATTTTGAGGCAAAGAACTGCTATTTTGAGGGAACGGAAAAATAAAGCGTGGAAACGGAAAGCTATTTTGAGGAAACGAAATACTTAATTGAGGGAATGAAAAAGGAATGCGTGGAAACGAAAAAGTAAAGCGTAGGAACGGAATATTAATTAGAGGGAACGAAATACTAAACTGAGGAAACGAAAAAGTAATGCGTGGGAACGAAATGCATTTCGTTGGAACGAAATCAGTATATGTATTGCCATGTCCCCTCCCGGGCTCCGTACTGTTCAAACCGATGCTAGAGGATTACATCTCATTACTTATTGCTCATGAACAGACTTAGTAAAACCGGACCGATACTGATATTTTCGTTTCTTTTGTGTGTTCCTTGCTTCCAAGGGATCGAATCTTTTTCTACAGAATTTGTTTGTCTGGCTGATGTGCAGGGTATCTGTATGTTTCACCGATTAAACGTGCCGTCATGACTGACAAAGGACTTAACAGTCGCCAACAAAACCGTGCATGTTTTGGTGATTCTGATGGCCATGCAAGCTCCAATTATTCTGTTTGTTAGCGAAGACTTAACACACCAGTCGTGAATGACTGATACCCAAGTGATCGTTTGCTATCTTCAGTTTGCCCCGTATATCTATAACTTATGTTGTCTTTACCGACGAATACCAACGCACGAGTTATTGTCTGGCATATATCCCCTAGTATTTTGAAGTCATTATTCAACAACGACTTTAATTTAGTTATAGCCGCATCTGTCTGTTCGATACCACCGACGAAAATGTAGTCTTTACTGCACATATAGCATTAGATACATTTAGATGGTACAGACAAAAGATGTAGTCTTGACTGGCTGATATATCTCGGTTTACGTTAGTTATCGGTTATCATCGACAAAAATATTTTGCATGTAGTCTTGAATGGCTGATATCTTTTGGATAATGTTAGTTATCAGTTATTATCGACTCACATCAAGTCATGCATTCGACTGACTGGCTGATATCTCTTATTTTCTGTAAGTTAACAGTTATCATCGACTTAACATCAAGTCACTTGCATGTGGTCTTGACTGGCTGATATCTCTTGTTTTAGGTTGGTTATCAGCTATTATCGACTGAACATCAAGTCCTGCATGTAGTTTTTACTGGCTGATATCTCTTGGTTTATGTTGGTTATCAATTATCATCGACTACACTTTAAGTCTTGCATATTGTTTAGACTGGCTGATATCATTTGGTTTCGGTTTGTTATCAGTTATCATCGACTAAACATCAAGTCTTGCATGTAATAGCTGATGCATCTTGTTTATTATGGTTTTCGGTTATCATCAACTAAACATCAAGTATTGTACGTAGTCTTGACTGGCTGATATCTCTTGGTTTATGTTGGTTTGCAGTTACATCGACAAAACGTAAAGTAGCTCCCCTTATCTTTTTGTTATCACCGACTGGCAGTAAGCCGCGATTTCTGTTGGTAGCCCATATACCTGTGCTGCCGGCCGATCGTCTGTAAGCGCAATAAAAACTGGATGATATTCCCTTCCACAGACTAAATGTTCGTGATAATTCGTTTTGATATCACTGTCTGTCTAGTTGTTATTACCGACTAAAAGCAAAGTGTAGACTCGTGCTTATTTCATTGACAGAGCAGGTAGGTTTGTCCGACAGTTAGAGTGCCTAATCATCGACTCACAAAGGCTGTTTAGAATCCAAGTTTGTTACACTGATAAGACCGATGCATTCAGGCTGCTCGGTATCTGGTATGTCAGAGGCTTATGAATTACTGAGTAGTTATAAGCCTCTGGGTATGTTTAATAGAGACGAAAATAGCTAAATTTGCAAACATCGTAGATCCTGCTGAGGCGGCTCATGATGAGCCGCCTTATCTAGATTTACACTGTTTGCTTGTATGTAGTTTTTTTGTCTGTTACTGATAGTAATTACTGATAGTTTTTCGCTATTCTGCTGGAGGATTTTCTCGTGAATTTTATCTTAATGTCTATTCAATGGGGCAACGTAGAGCCGTGTCAAAAGAAGGCATACTTGATAGTGGCAATATGTATTTTAAGTATAATTTCAAATGAGAAAGAGACACTTTGTCGAAGAGAAGTCACATCCATGTACATATTCATATACTCACTGCAGTTGTGGAATAGCAAAAAAAAATATTTTGATAAAAAGGTTTCTGGAATCATGGAATTAAAAAAGAAGGATCCATTTCGGTATCACGGAATAGTTTGAATAAATGCGGTTCATATACTCGTGTACTAAATCTTCAACGAAATATCTCTTTGTCTGCACTTTTAATTATCCGCGAGATGGATTTCTTGTCATTGTCTTTAATTATCAGACCGAGGACATCTTGAAGTTTCAGACTACCGCAGTTACGGTAAATAATAGGACGTCTTCGATTGTATTGCTACAGCTTAACGATTCCCACCATTCTTACAAAGTGTGGTGTGGCGTGGGGATGGGGGGACTTTTAAGAGTTCCTGTTGGCTTTCCTGGGAGGCTAAGCCCTCTCAAAATGAGGTCTACTCTTAAAAGAGCCAATTTCTTTAAGAGTTGACCCTCATTGAGAGGAGGGGCAAAATGAAATGTCAGAAATAGTTGCGGCATTGTTGTTTTGATGAGAGTCTGGAACAGTCGTGTTCTGATAAATCGTCCACAGCTTAATAAAGCTTAATATGACTGTCATCAGACATTATGTCACGCCAAATTCACTCGCAAATAATGTAGCTTAAAAACGAAATGTGGTATTCTTTATAGATATTTCGAGGGAAATCAGTTGCCAAATAAATACACAAATACATAAATAATACATAAATCAATAATAAAATATTTGATGAAAATATTATTTCTTGAAAAAAAAAGGTTTAAAACTTTCTATATAGTATATTGTAATTAGCAGTCCGATACAGTATGGTCCGCCGCCTAATTTCATTTATATTGCCTCAAAATACTCGTTTTAGCATCTCTCAAGGAGCTGCGATTTTTACACTGCATGCTATAGATGCGAGGGCATATGAAGCTTTTAGCCCACAGTGGGTCGTATATAGGAATTAGGGACATAACGGACCACGGACAAAACGGACCACGGACAAAACGGACCACGCTTGGGACAAAACGGACCACGTTCAGGACAAAACGGACCACGTTTAAGGAAAACCGGACCACGTTCAGACCTTCCGTTAACCCTGAGAAAGCATGTTTCATTTTAGTTGCAACACTAACAAAGCAATTTGCATTCCTGAAAAATAAAAATATTACCTCTTTATCAACGTATTAAATAAATTAGATAGTTGCGACAATCAAAGGTAGTTGAAATCATGAACAGTTCTCAAATAATTGTGACCATTTAACATGGTCTTTGGTAATTATATACTCTTTAATCTTTTAATTGGCACCAATTAATGGTCTGGTTTGTCTTCTAGCGTGGTCTGTCTGGTCCTGAAACGTGGTCCGTTGTGTCCTGAAACGTGGTCCGTTTTGTCCTGAAACGTGGTCCGTTTTGTCCTAACCATGGTCCGTTTTGTCTGGTCCGTTTTGTCCACGGTCCGTTTTGTCCGAGTACCGTATATAGTGGTTGCCATTAAGATCGCGTATTGATGAAACGAATTTGAAGGAAGTGGAGTTCGTTGCAAAACTTGCCGGTGTTCAATCAAATCAAGATATATGGGTACGATTGTCGTCAACAGTCGGCATTTTCCGTACCCTCGATACGGCCATAGGCCTTTGGTGGTACTGGTATATCTCCAGGAACACCTTTTGCTTTCTTGGACGATAAAAACCTTTCAAAACAGGGACCAACTCTTAAAGGAAATTCTTTCCTTTAAGAGTTGATCCCTGTTAGAAAGGGCAGCAAAAATAAAAATGACAGAGTTGCATCCCCTGAAAGCGTCCCTATTTACTTTCAGATGTCCCGTTTTAGATTGTAATTACGGTAATAACTTTCAATTCTAATATTTCCTCTGCTAGAGGTTGTTTAGTACTAGGCTTAAAGACATATACAGATGAAAAGTATTCCATTGATTTTAAATCCCTAGACATTGGAAATATGGAAGTAATGAAATATTCACTCCCTTCATAGCCAGGAACAAGCGTACTACAAAGCCATTAATACAAATGGAATATCTGTTGAATTGTCTGCCAAAAAAAAAAAAAAAAGCCGATGCTTTCGTTTTAGCCTGGCCCAGAGGTTATAAAACTTGAGTACATTCTCAAACTCAAAATAAAGCGTACTGATTTGCTGCTTCCGAGCACATGCTCGGAAGCAGCAAATCAGTACGCTTTATTTTGAGTTTGAGATTATACTCAAGTTTTATAACCTCGGACCCTGTTTTGTTGCATTACGACTCATCGGGCTTGTTCTGCTGATATCCAGTCGGGTTTCTGTTAGCAAAAAGGCGCTGAACTAAGCGCCACCAGCGACGACCGGACTAGTATCTTGGAGACATATTTACCTTTCTAATATTTCATACAGGTTCCATAAAAGTAAATTAAGTTCTATCAGCACAACGGATTTCAGAGACTTCTCTGTTCTGTTTTGCGATTTCCATTTTTCAAAATAATGATAAAAAATAATTATGATGATAAACAAGAACCCTCCGCAATCAACTCCCTTCCTTCCTCTTGGCAGTTTAGGCAGTTCAATCTTATAATTATGGCAGTAGACAGTTGGGCAAAGTGTGTCAGCTTCCGTTCTTATCTAAGAACCGTTTGCAATGAGTAAATTTCTCGAACCAGCGTTTTTGCTTTACAAAGTTGTAAAGTCGCCTTCGGTTAAATCAGTCTGGATTAAGTTATTGAGCCATACCGCGAGTTCAGATTTTCCCCCATGTGTAAGCGTCGTCTCAGATCAGCCTTCGTTTCCATATAGCCTGATTAGAATCTTTGCATATTCTTATACATTTTCCTCATACCTCACATATCGCTCGTGCAAACACGGAAGTGATCAAACTGCTCGAGTGAGCAAAGAGACCCAAGTCTTGGCTGTATGCATATGCCATAAGTCATCTTTCATCGTGCTCGGGCCCAACTTATCTATAATTTTAGGACCATTAAGTGTTATTTGGGAGGCTGTATTTAAAGTCTTCAATTCACAAGAGCTTCAAGAAAATAACCGTAATTAGCACAAGTTTTGTGACAGTTTAGCATTTTTGTACAACTATTTAGAATTTGAATACGGTAAGAGTTTTAAAATATTGGTTGAAATAGGTCTGAAAAAACAGTGTAGATCTAGATCAGGCTATGGAGCAGTCTAATGAGGGTCGTCGCTTTTGGCCATTCCATCTTTATCTTTTGGTTGCATTGCTGCATTTAGATTCCAACAGTTCCATTTTCCGGTAATTACGGTAATGATTTTTGGTGTCCCAATTGTTAAAGTTCTTGTGGTAAGTCGCTTGCCTAAAAAGCAAACAGTCCAGAACCTGATCTGAGTGTTCGTTCTGATCTTTTTCTACACCGTGTGTTCCGACATCACTGTCTCTATGTTTAGGATCATCACGACAATAAATACGTCTTCTTCAATATGGTCTCCATTTGTTTCAATAAAGAATGCGATTGTCAAGAAATAAGATGGATTTAGCAACTAGGGCAATAGGGCACAACAACGTTATATAATACGTAATTCCATTCTCACATGAAACCTTAAACAAACGAAAAAAAAAAATAGTTTCTATCGTGAATAACCACCCAGCGTATAAGAATGCTATTCGACTTAAACACGGAATTAAATGACTTGAGAATTGAGAATCATTGTTTCTTTGAGAAAATCTGAAGTTTCTGTTGAAAAAAAAATACAGTTTGTAACGAAGTGAAAAATTAGCGGAGCATGGCATACAGTGTTTGCTATTCTACGGGACTAATGACATCATATATCTGTTACTATAGCAACTAAGAATTCATATTGATGTCTAAATGTCGTCATACTGCCAAGGTAGTACGCACAACAGTTGGTAATCCCACAGTAGCTATAGTAACAGATCTATGATGTCATTTCGTTTATAGTTCAAGAGGAGCATGGCATACAGTGTCTTACAACCTGAAAATAATACAATGGAAAAGTGTGATTTACTCAAACCTATAATTCATTCTCAAATAATCTAATTCTTTGTTTTGCATGTTTGTAAAAAGCATTTATGCACATGTTTTGCTTTGAAGTGACAGAATCGATGGAGTTCTCACAAAACTCCCGAAAGTGTCCAAACCGAAAATTCGGTTTGGACTCTTTCTTAAGTTTTGTAAATTCGGTTTGGACACTTTCGGGAGTTTTGTGAGAACTCCACTTTCTCCCACAAAGCTGTACTAGAAAATCGTGTCTGTACTGAAAACATGAATAATGCCCCCCACTCCACCTGCAGCGCCTGTCACAGGGCAGTGTACATCACTGAAATGTCTTTCATCACACAAATATTATTTCTAAGAACTTTCTTGCTAGCCTGGTTGTCAATATGGCTATAGAGTTCAAAGTGCTATAATTTTGAACAAAATTAACTTTACCTCCAAACATTGGCATGCACACACTTCTTGCATTCATATGAAATGCTTGCATTGACACTGAGATCAAACCAGATACATGTGTAACTAATTTTAGCTGATAACCTAAAGTCCACTCTGATATAACCCAGTGTTTGGAATGACTCATAAAGTCCATGCTGATATTTAGTGCTTGGAATGACTAAGTTTTAAAAGCTGTAGTTCATTTCCAATAAATTTTATCCCCACCGAAACATCTTATATGTTTATTATGGACACTGTTCTTACAAAGCCACAAATCAGTCATGTAAAACAGCTGATTACATATTATAAGCCTTGGACTCTCTAGTTTGACGAACATTATTAGGATGAAAAATTATTCATTATCAAGATCAAAATTAATTTATGTACCGATTTTTTTTTCATTTCAACCTTATAAATAATGTAATGTCTTCATTATTCGAAATGATGTTATTTTTAATTTGATATGACAGCTACAGATATGGTAACTTTCTGTTTTAAGCGTTGATAGTTCCCAAAGGTAAGCCTATTTTTGTTTCCCGGAAGCCTTGGATACCAAGTTGGCTAAGAAGGATCAGCTTGAAGGTTGCCAAGATCATTTTCTTCGCTATGCGTTTCAGTTGTGGTTGTTGGGCAGCTTATAGAAGTAGCAAGGATACTTTTTAAATGTGTTTCCTTTATTTGTTTCAGTTTATACCGTCTAAATAAACAGTAGTTTTGCACAACTGGCTTGGTTATAACTATTGGTGCTTTACTGCCGGTGGCGTTTCTGGAAGAAAGAAAAAAAAAAAAAAAAAAAAAACGTTGTCAGTGGTGCATTTGAATTACTCAAAACTCGCATTTCCACTCCCTTTTGGAAATTAAAGATTTAAGTTTCTGCAAGTAGTTAGCCAAAGTATAACAATTTTATTTGATTTGTATGTCTACAAAGCATATTTGTGCACAACTTTTGTGGAGTTATCTCAAACTCCTGGAAGTGGCCAAATCGGTTTGCCCATTGTCAAGACTTTTATGAAAACTTCACCAGTTTATCTGTCACAAAGCTAACATTTTTTTTTGCATAAAATTGCATTAACTACTTGCATAAGCTGGCATGTTTTCCAGGATGGGGTATAGAATTTAGTAGTGCGTTTACCAGGCGAGGCGTGGCGAGGCGTGAGTTTACTTTTGGTAAATTGGCCTTAATTGCACCAAAAACAACAACTATTGCCTCGAGTCGGGGACACAGCCTTTCATTACACCCTCCCATTGTCCTGGCATGACTGAATTACTGTTGCTAGAGACGTAAAGTCGCAAGTTATCCATGCACCCATCGTCTCGGGTGCTGCGTTGCTTCAGGTGCTGGAACAGTTGGCATTTGGGTGTCCTGCTTAGCTTGAACTTGGAGACGATCAGGGTGCGAAGATTTTCATTTGCTCTCTGTCAGCCTATGTCTTTCCTTCTGTGACAGCCGACTGGATACTGACTAACCCATTTCATCCGGGATACTCCTTTAGGGGTATCTGGGCAAACAGTTTGGTTCCAGATCAGGTCACACAAACGTGTGGCCTGATCTGAGATCCAAACTGTTTACTGCCTAGACATGATTTCTACAAGAGTTAGTTAACCAGTATTGTCAAAATATTCTTGATTTTTGAGGCAGACAACAATTTCAGCAGACGACAAAAATACCCAGAATGCAATGGGCTAAAGTACTGTGTGAATGGATGGTTGACAACAACAATCGATTGTAGCCCCAGCTATCATAGTGATGCCAGTAGAGAATTCGAAAATTTGGAATAAATATTTAGGTGCAGCCTAATGCTTTCTGCATGTCTGCAAAATGCATGATCTTGGACTTCAACACCAGCACGAACATTTTTGATAGTGTTGTCTTGGCGTTAAAGACATTCTACATACTGCATCAGAGATTTTCATCAAGGGTAAAAAAGTTAGAAATGATAGGATCTGAAGAAAAGAGAAGCAATTGCAATATCTTGTTGTTATGGCTAAGTCTTGTAAGTATTGCCAATTAATTGCATACATATTTCGCAGACAGTCTGCTCAAACGTCAGTGTTTAAAAATAAAATTTGCGTCTTCACTGGTGTACAGAGTTGATAAGCACTTCGTCTTTTAATTTCTTTTCATCTTGAGAAATTTTGTGAAGTGAAAAATAATATCACGACACTTTTTCAATAAAAAATTAGAAACAACAACCTCACTAAAATCCTTCTCTCCTGCATTAAAGCCCCTGTCACACTGTCATGATATCTCTGATGTTCGTGAAAGTGGCTGCCAGTTGCCAGTTGCCATTTGCCTATTCAATCGGCAATTGGCAAATGGCAGCTAACTTCACATTCTAGATGCCAATTCGCCAATTCTCGCGAATTGGCTGCCAGTTGCCTATTCAATCGGCAATTGCCAAATGTCAGCTAGCTTCACATTCTAGATGCCAATTCGCCAATTCTCGAGAATTGGCAACAGACAACTGGCAGCTAGATGCCAATTCGACTCGATAGGGTTTTAGAGCATACCAGGTGGATAGGCAACTGGCAAACGGCTTCAAGATGTCGATTCGCAAAATCTAGTCAATTGGCAACTGGCAAGTGGCAGCCAGATGCCAATTCGCAAATTATTGTGAATTGGCAACTGGCAGCCACGTGCCAATTCGATTTGAGAGGATTTAAGACGATTAAGGTTACATAGGAAACCGGCAAACGGCGGCCAGATGACAATTCGCTAATTCTGAACTGGAAACTGGCAACTGGCAGACAGATGCCAATTCTATTCGAAAGGAATTAAGACGATTAAAGGTAAATAGGAAACCGGCAAACGACATCCAGATGACAATTCGAAACTTCTTGCGATATGGCAACTGGCAACTGGCAGCCAGATGCCAATTCGATATCCGAGGGTTTAAGACGATTAAAGGTACATACGAAACCGGCGAACGGCATCCAGATGACAATTCGAACTTTCTTGCGATATGGCAACTGGCAATTGGCAGCCAGATACCAATTCGATTTCCGAGGGTTTACGATGATTAAAATTACATAGGAAACCGACAAACGGCAGCCAGATGCCAAATCGCAAATTCTTATATATTTGCAACTGGCAACTGGCAGACAGATGCCAATTCTATTCGAAAGGAATTAAGACGATTAAAGGTAAATAGGAAACCGGCAAACGACATCCAGATGACAATTCGAAACTTCTTGCGATATGGCAACTGGCAACTGGCAGCCAGATGCCAATTCGATATCCGAGGGTTTAAGACGATTAAAGGTACATACGAAACCGGCGAACGACACCCAGATGACAATTCGAACTTTCTTGCGATATTGCAACTGGCAATTGGCAGCCAGATACCAATTCGATTTCCGAGGGTTTACGACGATTAAAGTTACATAGGAAACCGACAAACGGCAGCCAGATGCCAAATCGCAAATTCTTATGTATTTGCAACTGGCAACTGGCAGCCAGATGCCAATTCGATTTGAGAGGGTTTAAGACGATTTAAACTTAATAGGAAACCGACAAACGACATCCAGATGCCAATTCGCAAATTATTGTCAACTGGCAACTGGCAGTCAGATGCCAATTCGATTTGAGACGGTTTCAGATAATTAAAGTTACATATGGAACCGGTAAACGGCACCCAGATGCCAATTCGAAAATGTTTATGAATTGTAAACTGGCAACTGGCAACCAGATGAGTGTTTAAGACGATAAAAGCTAAATAGGAAACCGGCAAACGACATCCAGATGCCAGTTCGCTAATTCTTGTGAACTTGCAACTGACAACTGGCAGTCAGATGCCAATTCGATTTTAGACGCTTTCAGACGATTAAAGCACATAGGAAACCAGCAAACGATAGCCAGATGCCAATTTACCAATTCTACTGAACTGGTAGCTGGCAGCCAGATGCCAATTCGATTTGAGAGTATTTAAGACAATAAAAATCATGTTGGAAATCGGCAAACGGCAGCCAGATGCCAATTCGCTAATTCTTGTGAACTGGCAACTGGCAGCTAGATGCCAATTCGATTTGAGAGGTTTAAGACGATTAAAGCTAAATGGATATCCGGCAAACGGCAGCCAGATGCCAGTTCGCTAATTCTTGTAACTTCGCAACTGGCAACTGACAGCCAGATGCCAATTCGATTAGAGAGGTTTTAAGACGATTACAGCTACATAGGAAACCGGTAAACGGCAGCCAGATGCCAATTCGCAAATTATAATGAATTGTCAACTGGCAACTGGCAGACAGATGCCAATTCGAGTTGAGAGGGTTTATGCCGATTAAAGCTATAAAGGAAACCGGCAAATGACATCCAGATGCCAATTCGCAGATTCTTGTGAACTGGCATCTGGCTGCCGTTTGCCGGTTTCCTATATTGCTTTAAACGTCTTTAACCCTCTCAAATCGAATTAGCATCTGGCTGGAAGTTGCCAGTTGCCAATTTGCAAGCATTAGCGAATTGGCATCTGGCTGCCGTTTGCCGGTTTCCTACATGCCTTAAATGTCTTACACACTCATGAATCGATTTGGCACCTGACTGCAAGTTGCAAGTTGCCAATTCGCAAGCATTAGCGAATTGGCATCTGGCTGCCGTTTGCCGGTTTCCTACATGGCTTATATTGTCTTAAACACTCATGAATCGAATTGGCATCTGACTGCCAGTTGCCAGTTGCCAGTTCAGGAGAATTAGTGAATTAGCATCTGGCTGCCGTTTACCGGTTTTCTATGTAGCTTTAATCATCTGAAACCCTCTCAACTCGAATTGGCATCTGAGTGCCAGTTGCCAGTTCACGAGAATTAGCGAACTGGCATCTGGCTGCCGTTTGCCGGTTTCCCATGTAGCTTTAATCATCTCAATCCCTCTGAAATCGAATTGGTATCTGACTGCCAGTTGCCAGTTGCAAGTTCACAAGTATTTGCGAATTGGCATCTGGATGTCGTTTGCCGGTTCCTATATAGCTTAAATCGGCATAAACACTCTCAAATCGAATTGGCATCTGGCTGCCGTTTACCAGTTTCCTACGTAGTTTTAATCGACTGAAAGCCCGTCAAATCGAATTGGCATTTACCTGCCAGTTGGCAGTTAACAATTCATAAAAACTTTCGAATTGGCATCTGGCTGCCAGTTGCCAGTTCACAATAATTGCGAATAGGCATCTTGATATGTTTTGCCGGCTACCTATTTAGCTTTTATCGGGATAAACACTCTCAGCTAGAATTGGCATTTAGCTGCCAGTTGAAAATTTATAAAATAATTTCGAATTGGAATCTGGCTGCCGTTTACCGGTTTCCTATGTATCTTTAATCTGTTAAAACACGTTCAAATCGAATTGGCATCTGTCTGCCGGTTGTCAGTCGCCAGTTTAGTAGAATTAGCGAATCGCCATCTGGCTGCCGTTTGCCGGTTTCCTATGTAGCTTTGATCGTCTGAAACCGTCTCAAACCGAATTGGCATCTGACTGCCAGTTGCCAGTTCACAAGAGTTTGCGAATTGGCATCTGGATGTCGTTTGTCGGTTTACTATTTCGGGCGCGTTTACACGACCAAAGTTTCTATGACAAAGTAGGTTTGTCACAGAAAAATTTGCTCGTGTAAATGCCAAAATATGACAATGTTTCTTTGACAAATAAATATGTTAAAGTTACTTTGATAAATTAAATTTGTCCGTGTAAACGGGGAACTTTGCTAAAGATTATGTAACAAAGAACATTGCTACAAGCGTGGAAAATGTGACAAAGACTTTGTTTCATCGCTGCAGGTAACTTTGACGAATAATATTTGGTCGTGTGAACACTGCAGCAAATACTTCATTGCCAAAGTTTATGTGACAAAGATTCTATGGCACATTTTCTTTAACAAATAATTTGCTCCGTGTAAACGCAAAATGTTTGTCATACTTTCTTTGTTAAAGTTTCTGTGACATAGAAACTTTGCTCGTGTAAACGCGCCCTTAGTTTAAATCGTCTAAAACACTCTCAAATTGAATTGGCATTTGTCTGCCTGTTGCCAGTTTACAATTTATAAAAGAATCCGCTGCAGTTTACCGGTTTCCTGTTTAGCTTTAATCGTTATAAAACCCCTCTAATCGAATTGGCATCTGGCTGCCAGTTGCCAGATGCCAATTCACAAGAATTGACGAAATGGCACCCGGTAGCCTTTTGCCGGACACCTATCTATCTTTAATCGGAATAAACCCTTTGAAATCGAATTTGCATCTGGCTGCCAGTTGCCAGTTCACAAGAATAAGCGAATGGGCATCTGGCTGCCGTTTGCCGATACCCGACATTGTTTTAGTTGTCTTAAGACGTTTTGTATGTACCTTTATTCAAATTTAAATTTATTTTATTTTAAACACTCTCAAATCGAATTGGCATCTGACTGCCAGTTGCCAGTTCACAAGAATTTGCGAATAGGCATCTGGATGTCGTTTGACGGTTTCCTATTAAGTTTAAATCGTCTAAAACACTCTCAAATCGAATTGGCATCTGTCTGTCGGTTGCCAGTTCAGGAGAATTAGCAAATTGGCATCTGGCTGGCATTTACCGGTTGCCTATGTAGCTGTAATCGTCTGAAAACCTCTCTAATCGAATTGGCATCTGGCTGCCGTTTGCCGTGTATTACATGCCTTAAATTGTCTTTAACACTCATGAATCGAATTGGCATCTGACTGCCTGTTGCCGGTTGCCAGTGTAGGAGAATTAGCGAATTAGCATCTGGCTGCAGTTTATCGCTTTCCTATGCTGTTTTAATAAATCTAAACCCTCTCAATTCTAATTGGCATCAGAGTGCCAGTTGCCATTTCAGGAGAATTAGCGGACTGGCATCTGGCAGCCGTTTGTCGGTTTCCTTTTTAGATTTAATCATCTCAAACCCTCAGAAATCGAATTGGTATCTGACTGCCAGTTGCCAGTTGCAATTCACAAGAATTTGTGAGTCGTTTGCCGGTTTCCTATATAGCTTTAATTGGCATAAACTCTCTCAAATCGAATTGGCATCTGGTTTCCAGTTGCCAGTTGACAATTCATAAAGAATTTCGAATTGGAATCTGGCTGCCATTTACCGGTTTGCTATGAAGCTTTAATCGTCTGAAACACCATCAAATCGAAGTGGCATCTCGCTGCCAGTTGCCAGTTGCCAGTTCAGTAGAATTATCGAATTGGCATCTGGCTGCCGTTTGCCGGTTTCCTAAGTAGCTTTAATCGTGTGAAACCATCTCAAATCGAATCGGCATCTGACTGCCAGTTGCCAGTTGCAGGTTAACAAGAATTTGCGAATAGACATATGGATATCATTTGCCGGTTACCTAGTTAGGTTTTAACGCCTTAAACATTCTCATCGCGAATTGATTTAATCGATTTAAACACTCTCAAATCGAACTGGCATCTGACTGCCAGTTGCCAGTTCACAAGAATTTGCGAACAGGCATCTGGATGTCGTTTATCGGTTTCCTATTTAGTTTAAATCGTCTAAAACACTCTCAAGTCCAATTGCCAGTTGCCAATTGCCAGTTCACAAGAATCTACGAATTGCCATCTGGATGTCATTTGCCGGTTCCTATATAGCTTTAATCGGCATTAACCCTTTCAAATCGAATTGGCATCTGTCTGCCAGTTGCAATTTACAATTCATAATAATTTTCGATTTGGCATCTGGCCAGCGTTTACCGGTTTCCTATGTAGCTGTAATCATCTTAAAACCTCTCTAATCGAATTGGCATCTGGCTGCCAGTTGCCAGTTGCAAATACATAAGAATTTGCGATTTGGCATCTGGCTGTCGTTTGCCGGTTTCCTATGAAGCTTTAATCGTCTTAAACCCTCGGATATCGAATTGGCATCTGGCTGCCAGTTGCCAGTTGCCATATCGCAAGAAGTTTCGAATTGTCATCTGGATGTCGTTTGCCGGTTTCCTATTTACCTTTAATCGTCTTAATTCCTTTCGAATAGAATTGGCATCTGTCTGCCAGGTGCCAGTTTCCAGTTCAGAATTAATGAATTGTCATCTGGCCGCCGTTTGCCGGTTTCCTATGTAACCTTAATCGTCTTAAATCCTCTCAAATCGAATTGGCACGTGGCTACCAGTTGCCAGTTGCCAATTCACAAGAATTAGCGAATTGGCATCTGGCTGCCACTTGCCAGTTGACTAGATTTTGCGAATCGGCATCTTGATGCCGTTTGCCAGTTGCCTTTCCACCTGATTACTCTAAAACCTTATCGAGTCGAACTGGCATCTAGCTGCGAGTTGCCTGTTGCCAATTCGCGAGAATTGGCGAATTGGCATCTAGAATGTGAAGTTAGCTGCCATTTGCCAATTGCCGATTGAATAGGCAAATGGCAACTGGCAACTGGCAGCCAATTCGCGAGAATTGGCGAATTGGCATCTAGAATGTGAAGTTAGCTGCCATTTGCCAATTGCCGATTGAATAGGCAAATGGCAACTGGCAACTGGCAGCCAACTTCACGAACATATATCACTGGCGACAAGCGGCGATTTACGGCGAGATCGAACTCGCAGTAAATTGGCATGGATGACCACGAGTTACAAAATTTTTTTCTGTCAAAACATTTGTACGAGTAGAGCACGAGATCTCTTCGATATTTCTGACCAAAACGTACGAAACTAGTACGAGTTTGCACGAGTATCCTCGACATTCCTACGATAATGCTTCGATACGTGTTCGATATCATTACGAGTTTGTACGAGTTAATACGGGTTTTGTACGACAAGGTACGAGCTCGTACGATATGGTAGGATTTATTGCGATATTAGTACGGTCTTTGTTCAACATAGTACGATATCATCCGATCCTTGTTCGACTTTGTGGGACATAATGCGATTTCTGTACGAGTTCTCCAGCATTTTGGGTGTATATAAACTGGTGTATACTGCAGACCAATGGTCATAGTCTCGTTGGTTACCGAATGAGAAACATGACTCTTCAACTTCCACAAAAGCTTCTTAGACTTCGTTTACTGCTGGAACTGAAGGAAGATAATGCTGAAATTGATCTTGGCCTCACCCAGCTGCTCCAGCAGAGAAGGAGGGCTCCTAGAAGATTTTGGATCAGACCATGATTCATGAGGCGAAAAGACTTTGGACACTATGATCGGTTGATGCATGAACTGCGGATTGAAGACAATGATGCGCCCACTAGACTGTAAAAATTTCCGTTCATTTTACGGTAGAATACCTGGCAACCAGCTGGCAGTCCATTTCCTGTTATTTTTACGGGCGCCCGCAAACGCTGGCGGAATCATCACGCACAGCAGGATAGATGAAAACAGATATGGTTTTGGTCATATAGCCCTTCAACACTACAAAGATATTTTCGAGTGCGGTCAGGTAACATAATTCTACCATATCGAGATTTCCGTAAAAATAACGGAAAATGGACTGGCAGCTGGTTGCCAGTTATTCTAACGTAAAATCTACGGATTTTTTACAGTAACATTCTGAGAGTACCGCCTGAAATGTTCAGAGACCTTGAGCAGAGACTTACTCCTAGTCTGCTGAAACAAAACACGTGGTACCGAGAGGCCCTGAAACCGGGATTGAAGCTTGCTATCGCCCTGAGGTACTTGACCACAGGAGAAAGCTACAAGAGCCTCATGTATGGGTTCCGAGTGCCACACAATACCGTCCTCATGGGGATGCGTGTCTTGGGACTGCTCCCTATCCCCTGAAGGAACCTCATCCACATTAGACACATCTTCCCTAGGAAGTGGCGTTGGGGTATTTCTGGGAGGTGTGCCAGCTCCTTTGTTTTTTCGTTGCAACTTTTCCCTTTTTCTTGGGAGCTATTATCATACATTGATAAACGTTAAATGAACGTATGACGAATACTGAGATGTTAACTCGGCGACGTTTACATTGAACCTGCTGGACGTGTGTGTGTGTGTGTGTGTGTGTGTGAGTGTGTGTGTGTGTGTGTGTGTGTGTCTGTGTGTGTGTGTGTCTGTGTATTTCAATTCTCATATCGACACCCCCCCTCCCCCGCGCACCTCAGCGGAACGAATCCATAGCCGCAGTAACGGGGCGCCGATCGTCCGTCCATGAAACTGTTAGACAATGACTCGAACGGAACTCGTAAAGCACTCGCCAATTGTCGTATAGTTGTCGACAATACTCGAAGGGATCTCGTGGAGAATCGGCCATATTCGGCACAGTATCGTACTGTATGTCGCAGCTACTCGTACCCAACTCGCTTTATATCGTACTATATCGCCAGAACTCGCCTGTTGCTTTGGAACGGCGAAAACACACGAGAACGTGCGACAATAGGCGACAATGTGTACGATAGTTGTACGACAATATACGAGTGAGTTGCGAGTTCGCTACGAGAATACTTTGGACGGCGAGAATTTTAAACAGTTTAAATTCTCGTAGACACCTCCCGACAATATGCGAGTTATGGCGATGCTTGTTCGACTTTAGACGAGATATGGCGACATCTCCTCCACTTTCCCTCGACATGTGGCGAGTTATAAACTCGTAGCTTATCGTAGCCAAACTCGTGACAGTGTGACAGGGCCTTAAATCATAATCGGATGCTAATATTCACAGTTTTCCCATGGTAAGCTTATTTCGTCCATAAGCGAGATGCCATAAGTGCAGAGCCATTGACGTGCTGAGTTAATATGCTCCGTTAATTTTCCATTTCTAGTTATTGGGACAAATTATTTAAAACGTTTCCCAAGAGTACTGCGAATATTTTCCTGTTACAATAGGATGAAAACACTAAGTATTAGGACACACTTGTCCAAGCTTACAAAGAAGCCCTGATCAGATTCTTCCTAAATGAAGCAATCTAAATACGGTTTTTATAAAACATCGTGTCTGACTCCACCATATTCAAATTTTTGACAATATCAAATGTCCTATTTTGTCCCAAAATAGGACATTTGAAATTGTCCATAATTTGAAGATTGTGGAGTCAAAAATGATTGAGGTTTCGGAGGGTTTAGAGTGAATATGGTAGAGACTTGTTCATACTTTTCGCAAACTAAAGCTTTCGTGGCTTTAGTGCTTTGGGAATTTAAAATAATCAAAATGTATTTGTCTTCCTGCAGTTAATAACTCGATGAGGTGATGAATAATCACTTGATGAGGTGATTAATATTTAAGGCAAGACAACGCATCAGTCGAAAATTATGGACAGACTCGGGGCCAGGAGGTGCAAAATATGGATTTGTTCCCATGAGCCTCTCGGGAAAAATCGTACTGGGAATAAGAACAACAACAACAATGGCATTTGAAAAACGGAGCCCATTCCTCCGTCTCCTTTCGCTGCCTTATCCTTTCTTGATTCGAAAAGGTACCCATTTACTGCTGGGTCGACAGAAACAGTTTCCCAGTCGCCGGGTGTCCCGACCCCGATTTGTGACCTTCTGGCGACCTTTTGCACCATAATCGAAACGTTCTAACCACTCGAACACGGCGCCTCTCTAACAAAAATATTACAGACTGTAAATAAATAAATAAATAATACATGTAGTCAGTCGCAGATAAATAATTCTTTCTGTAACTCTGAATGAGTGCGTGTAGATGAACTTGGAATTAAATCACTTTAGCACGTTGCCCGGTATTCTTTCTGCATCTTATTTCCGGTTTGCGTCCAACAACATCCGGTCCATTCTTCGTCTGGTTCCTGCTAATATCCGTCACTATGGGGCTTCTGTTTGAGCGTGGAATTAAGTCGCTGCGTAAAATAGCTTTGTAGCTGAATTCGCATGCGTGTGAATCAATAGTAAGCCTAAAGCAAAGAGCAAAATAGACAGGTATAGCTTTCTTTGAAGCCCTGTTCATTGCAACTGCTGTGTATGTTATCTATTAGTATCCGCTATAAATCTTCAGAATTTTGTCATAATTTTGCTGTAATGTCAAGTACCAGTTGTAATATGCTCTTGTGTATATGAATGAATATCAATATTCAGATCAAACAAACTTCATGACGCATGTCACCTGTTGATATAAAGAGGTGTAACACCATTGATAATCGTATGTATCTTATCAAATTGCAATTTGATGAAATATCTATCTCCATGATCAGGGGAGTGACTCATGTCCACACAGGCCTCTTTTTTTTTATAAATGTGTTTGCAAAGCCACCGGTATAAACCAGCATTTCATGAAATTCCTGGGAGAAATAAGCTTGTTTTGAAGATTTCATAAAACTTTAGTACCACTGACTTATATTTCAAAATGACCGATAGTAGCAATATTATAATATGGATTGAGAGAAGAAAACTATTTTATTGATTGTAAGACACACATGAACCGTTCAAGTACGGAAATACTGCGTAAATCGAGTTCAGTGAATCCCTGAGGAAGATAATATAATTATTTTGTATTCAGTGATATCACTTTGAAAGCTCTGCATTTAAGCCCCGAATGCAGCTTAGCACCAACATTTATTGGATTGTGCTTTACCAAAGCTGGTTACATTTTTATAGTCGACAGTGTTCTTTTACTAGATAGTTCCATATTTGCTAGGTGTATTTTGGATCCTTTTTATTTCTTGGTGGTGTTCTAGCATTTTTTCTGATATTTGATATTTATTTACTCTGAAAACATGTTACATTTGAAACCATTTAAATTTTTAATATAACATGAGACTAAATGCACAAGGATCAGGGTACGAGTGCACAAAGCAAACGTAAGCCTACGCCCGACATACGTCCGTCGTAAAAGTGTCGCAGAATTTTAATCCGTGTGCACAACCAAGGCGTGTCGTAAACTAAGTCGTAAAATAGCTTCAGAACTCACAAATCGCCTCGTGCACTATTAAGATACAGTCGTAGTACAGACTTAGTTGCGCCGACGTTCGTAAGCCTCGGCCCCAGGATGATTATAGACTTTTTTTTTCTTCTTCTTTTCTAAAGACTTTTTCTTGCATAAGTAACTTTTATCTTTAAATCATTTATCTGGATTTAACTGTAAACATTTTTGTCCTAATTTGCGTCGACAATTGCGCTTGCCCACTTGCACTATCTGTCACAGTGCCCAGGGGCCGAGTGCACAAAGCAGACGTAAGCGTACGCTCGACGTACGTTCGTCGTAAAGTTGTCTCAGAAATTCAATCCGTGTGCACAACCGAGGCGTGTCGTAAAGTTAGTAGTAAAATCGCTCTACAGCTCACGTCTGCTTTATAGTAGACATAACACTGGCGTAAGGTGTTCATTTTTAGTTATTTCGTTAGTGGTTCATTTAAACATGGTCGGAATTTTACATTGGATGCACGATTTGCAATATAGAAGGGTTTTAAAGAGAGACAGAATAATCAGAAACAGAACAAATCCTTTGGATACATATAATGATGTAGAGCTATATGAACGGTTTCGTTTGCCACGCCATAGGCTGCTTGAACTGATAGATGAGCTGCGACTAGACTTAGAACATTAAACTCGACGCGAGTATGCTATTCCAGCCGAAATCCAGGCCTTTGTGGGCTTGACACTTTTGGCAAGTGGTTGCTTCCAAAATGCAGTGGGTGATTTAGTTAACATTAACAGATCAACTGCATGTAGAATAATCAGACGTGTTGTTTTGGCACTCTAGGGATGTTTGCATCGCTATGTTAAGTTTCCCATTACGGGTGACAAGATAAACTAGAAAGAAACAACAGATTCTCCACCAGTCGAAATGCCTTCTAACAATGGTGATGACTGGCCTATTATGTCAAGTACCAAGTCAGTGTAAGGTCCTTCTGGTGGCTTTGGGCCAGCCCCGGTATGAGGATACTTTCTGTTGGAGAAGTCCTTCTTTGCTCGGAAAAGCAGGTCTTTCCATTTATGCTTGATCTCTTCTAGTGTCCGCTGCTGCTTCCCAATTGCATTTACTGAGGACTGTATTTCATCCCATGTTCGTTTCTTCATTCTTGACGTGGACATATTAGAAAACTTGGAATTTAGGATCTCAGAATTGTCCTTATACATCGCCAACAATTTCAATATTTTATTATCTTCATTTTTTTCTGATAGGCATTTTACGTTTAACTCAAAAGCACATGCACGTCTGAAAGTGTTATGCGAACAGCAGAGGCTCATACCAGCCTGCGCATCCGCGCAGTCTGAAAACTATGCATGGAACCTAAGGATTTTACAGATACAAAGTGGAGGATCTATCTAAAATCACGGACTCACAGACTGGTTTCAGTCTTGTCTGTTCGCAGATGCCTTAAGCAACTTTTTTGTCTAACGCGGCTCATAACATGTAAGAAACCCAGTCATCAAACACACGTGCTAATTTTATTTGAGAGCACTACACTAGTCGTACTCTAGTCGCAACTACGCCTGTCGTACGCCTGCTTCGTGCACTTGGATTTTAATACAGTCGCAAGATTGACTTAGTTGCGCCGACGTTCGTCGCCTACGCCGGCGTAGCTTACGCCTCCTTTGTGCACTCGGCCCCAGATCATTTTCACATTATATAATGTAATTATGACATATTTCAGGCTCAAAAGCCAACTTGCGTTTGCCAAATGCTTTCTTGCAGTAGGCAGGTATGAAATGACTTTCTGCAAAAGGAATGCTCTACAACATATTGGAGAACCTGACTGTCACAATACTGATTTACAAGATATATTATTGTTTCTTATTCGTGGTAATCTGAGGTATTGCTTGTCATGGTAACCGGGAGTTTTATTAGAACGAGGTTATTTATGAGAAAATGTACAAGATGTCGAGTTAAACCGAAATTAGTGTATGCAGGCTAAAAAAGTACATCTCATAGGCATCAAAAGTAACGCCCAGTGGGCAAACAAACATTGAAACAATGTTGTTTAGACGTATTGTGTTCAGATTACGCGAATCTACAGGCTAATGTGAGAGATGCCAGAGTGCTCTTTTTCCCATTGCACATCAAAGCAATTAATTATTTTATTGCGTGCGATATAAGTATTCATTCTGCAAGTTATTACGCAGAATAATATTGTCTATGTAAGCTTGTCTCAGTCATTCCGTATTTTCTTTGAAGACATTACATGTGAAATTTTTATAAGAAAGTTTAAAATATTTTACTAATGGCGCATTGGCCCCAAAATAGTCTTAGGCCCAATTTCACGTCGCTGTTAGAATTCATTTTAACTAGTCCGTAGTTTATTTTACCGTAAGGCGCAATGTAAAATTTTGGTGTTCCGAATGCTATCCATGTTCCAAGTTGGACGTGAAATCGAGCCTAAGTCTGATCCGTGTGGTGAAAGCATTTTCTTTCTTTTTTACAGTTTATCCATATTACAATAACAGGCTAAAGTTTTCAATAGTGACAGTAAACTTTGTTTTAAACAACAATTTACGTCAGATATGAAATCTAAAATAGCTTTAAGATATGAAATGTTTTTCTTCAATGTTTTATTAGCTCTAGTTTACTCTGGTTTATATGTGCAAATATTTGTTTCTATATGGATAGAACATTTAGAAGTCTGACACAGTCGCGGACACAGGGACCTGTACGTATCAAACTCTCTGAAGAGTCTATAGCACCCTAGTGTATTTATATATTCTATAAATACACTAGGACCCTATAGACTCTTCAGAGGGTTTGATACAGGTCCCTGTGGTCGCGGACGCTGCAATATCATGACTTCGCTAAATCATTGCCTTCTGGCCCAGGACCTTTTGTAAATCCGTTTTTGCAAGCTGTAGTATCGAACCATCTGTAAGTTGTGTGAAAGTAGAAGCTAAGTACTGACGTAAATATATCTCTTCGATCTGTTTGCGAAATTGGAGAGACAATTAAAGGATTAATTATTTTCTAATATGAATACCTTGACATAGATTTGTCGGATCACTTTTTGATCTGTCAGCTTACTTTCCAAAGATATAATACACTTGTTTGTAGACGTCGCTAGAGCTTTTTGACATGTAAAGAAAGAAAAGAATGGAAATTCTCAGGAACTGGCACAAGTCAGATCCAACCAAAGACACCATGTGGGAAAAAGACAACACAAAACTAGTCATCACCAAAGACATCACAAGCAATTAATTTATCAATAATAGACATAGCAACTAACAACACATTAAACAACCAGGAAGAAGAAACAGTTATGAAATTACTATGAAATTATTGGGGGCGGGGGGGGGGGGGGGCTTAACCGGTTTGTGGTCGGCTAACCCTCGCCCTATGTTCGGCCTTGATTCATCAGATACAGAGTTGTTCAACCAAAGAAGCTAACGTGTTTTAAACCGTAAGTTCCTGGCGTCACATAAATAGGAAATAGGTAAACAGTGTATGTCTGATCAAGGTGTACACTTTTGGGTATTTCTCTTTACAATGAAATAAAAATGGTAAAACTAACCTAAATCAGACACCCCTTAATTAACTCTTTCGGCGCCAAATTTTTCAGACGACAAATTTTCGTCTGCTCAAATCATCAGACGACAGATTTGTAATTGGAAATTCTAACAATCTAAAGACATTTTTCATAAATCAGGCTTTTTAAGTTCATATTTGAATGGCAAACAGTGTAGATCCTGATCAGACGGCTCTTTTAAGAGCCGGCTGATCTTGATATACGCTGTTTGCAAAGTCGCATTTTTGCGACTTTGGCGCCGAAAGAGTTAATTGTCAGATTGAGTCATCTAAATTATAAGAGGAGAATAGTCTACTAGGCAAAAATGGGTTAAATTGTTGGATATTACAATTTTGAGTCAAATCATGTTAAGTCTCCTTCGCCAGATCTATGAAAACGTCTCGCGTTTAGAATATGACAGTTCTATTTTAAATAAGCATTTTAATCACTCCAACAGAATTCGTCTGTCTACAACTGCAATCCATGAAATATTTAAACACTTTCAAGTTCGATTTGTCTGGAAGTTGTTTACCTTGCCTTTGTATAATCTCTAAGGTCTTCAATTTCTTTTCGTACTTTCATACCTCCTTTACAATGTGGTGAATAAAATGCTTGATGATTTGCTATACTTAACATTCTTTGTGTCATTTCATCTTGCTATGTGATCGAAATGAACAACTGATTTTTTAATTGATTAGAGGCTGAACGAAGCAGTGAAGCGGGTTATGTTGCAGTTTGCTTACTTCTGTTGCCATTATGAGTGCAAAGAAACAAAAAGAAAACGCTTTATAGCCAATTCGCGATATCTCAGAATCGAAGCTTATCTCAAACTACTGATAACTCAAAGTAAATCTTCTGGTCACAGACAATTCACTCTGATCCCGGTATTTTGAGATAACGGGACTTGAAATGTAAAGTAAAATAGGAAAATGGTCCAAACTATATTCTTTGATATAAGAAGGTACAGTATGGCAATCAAACATGTTTAAACTATAGTTTAAACATGTTTAATTGTCATACTGTACCTTATAGAAGGTACTTTGAGATATCAGTGTTTGAGATAACAAGAGTCAACTTATCTTTGTTTTGTTTGCAAAAGACTTACAGATGGCAAACTAAACACATTTAGTCTACAATTTTGATCAATGAAAGATTTTTCAACACTTTCTAGTTTGTTTTGTCTGAAAGCTGTTCACCACCACAAAGTAGCCATTGGATTCTTTCTAGAGTCGTCAGCTTCTTTATATATCTAATCTTTACAAAATTTTGGCGAAATGGTTGATAGTTTGCTAGATCTATACTCAGCATACTTAGCGTTCTTACTGTCTTTTCATTTAACTTTTTGACAGATTTTTTAAATTAATTAGAAAGTGAACTAAGCACTAAAGCCGAGTCAATTGCAGTGTGTGTATTATTGTTGCTGTGATGAAAACAGAAAACTCAGATGGTACCGGGAACCAAAGTCGGTCAGGTGACCTGAAATAATAAAAAAAGGTATACTAGTACATGGATTCTCGGAATATAAATTGTCAAAGTGTGCTCTTTGATTGGATAATAATGCTGGTGAGGTTGAAAGTGAAGTTCGTGTAAAATGTAGATATCAGTTTTGTTTGATAGTGTGGGTAGTGTAAGGAAAATTGATGACTGGTGATTCTTAGCAAATCTTAAATTTGGCCCCTTTTTGCGGGATGGTGGTAGCTGGATGTCAACATCCTGTAAGTGTCAAAAAGTGAAGGGTAAGGTGGTGTTTTCCCTATCTTATCTTATTGATCAACAATTCAGCTTGAAAATAAGGAAAATCTGGATAGAGAAGCAACATTGTATAAAGGGTGGCTCACTGTCAAAGGCAATAGGGGTCACAATAGAAGTCTATGGGAGAAACAATTAATTCACGCTGACCTTAAACAAAATTCTCTCAGATGTTTGCTTACTAAACTTATCTTCCCTTTCAGATGGATTCCAGCACACATCTTATTATGTATAGGAATGACTGGACTGCCGATAACTATGTTTGTGATCCCTGCCTGCCGGGTGCTTACAGAACTTCTGATCAACTTGATGATCATGGGCTGGTTTATGGGTTGTGTAGACTGTGTAGCTAATCTCCGAATGATTCTACGATTTGGAACTGATGTCACGCCGTTTCTGCAGGTAACGCGAACTCATCGAAGCGACCTATACGCATGTCAATAATACATATGTCATTTTATTTTATCAATTGCATCTTGAGGAACAAAGGAATCGTTTGGTCACAAACAACGTTAACATTTTACCGATTTTATCTTTACAGACACTCATGTTACTTTTATGCCACTATTTCGAATTGTCGTTTCCGTTTTACAATCCTACGTAGATGAAAATGATGTTTAAGCTAGGATTATGCAATGCGAACCACCTCTAGTGAAATCAGTTTGGTTCAGCACAACTTCTCAGTAAGGAGAGAAGTTTTGCATAACCTATCTTTGTGCGAATAGAGCTAATGCAAACAGTCATGTTTCACCTTAGTAAAAGTCATCTGAGTGGCATATAGTTATTTTGTATGATTAACGGTCTTTTGTTTCGGTATTGTAAATGTGAAAAGTTGGTCTTCAGTTTCGTCTGTCTTTGTAGATATGGGCGGCTTTAAAGGGTAAAACCCTAATTCAGAATGAATTCCCATATGGTTTGTCAAGCGCCAGTACCACAAGTCAGTAAGCCTAACGTTTTTCTTCCCCGACGGGGGTTAGTTCTGTTCTCAGTTTTGTCAAGTATTTTCCGAGGCATTTAGAAGCGTGTGAGTTACAGAAACCACGAACAAAACAAAGGTTTGCCTTTCTTGCACATCTCTTGGAAATAAGTTGATTTAGCAATACATGTATGTGTATGTGATGCAAAACATTTTTTGAGTAGTATGTTTGTCAAAAAAACTTGGCGCTCCTGAGACTTCGTTTTCCTTAGTATCGAATATTAAAGCGACTGTATTGCTGCTACATTGTAACAAGGGTCATGTTAAAGGAGCCATCTGATAGCCTTTATGATAATATCATAGTATAGAACTTCCATGATAATGGATTGTGAGGTTTGGTTTCAGTTAATGATACTCGAAGAAGTCATACAATATCCTTGTGTTCTAACTGATGCAACAACAATGAGTTGCTGAATAACACGGAATTAAATGATTTGAGAATGAATTATAGGTTTGAGAAAATCAAACGTTTACATTGTATGTGACTTTCAGATAGCATCTCACTTATAATTCGAGAGGAGCATGGCATACACTGTATGCCATGCTCCTGTCGAATTATGAGTGAGATGATGCCATAGATCTGTAACCATAGCAACTATGGAATAACCGACTGTTGTGCTTATTACCTTTGCAGAATAACGTCTCGCTGACGTAACTTAGACATTAATATGAACAGTCTTAGTTGCTCTGGTAACATATATGTGAAGTCGTTTGTTCTGGAGCATGGCAAACAGTGTATGCCATGCTCCGCCATTTTTTTTTCAATATTACAACTTTAAATTCTTTCAACAGAAACTTCAGATGTTCTCAAACAAACAATCATTCTCAAGTCATTTAGATTCGTGTTTACTGAGAAAATTGTCTGTAAACATGTACAAAAACTCGTGCTATATAGCCGACCAAATTGGTATATAGTCAACTCTCGATTTCTCAAAGCAGAAGGATCCCAAACTCCTGATATCTCAAAGTAAATTTTCTTGTCCCAGAAAATTTACCTTGAGATATCAGTCGTTTGAGATATTCAGAGCTTTGATAAGATAGGATACTTTGAGATATCAGTGTTCGACATGTCCAGAGTTGACTGTGTATTCATCAAAAAGTAACTGTCAAGATTGACGTGTTTAACGTATTTTAACAGATCACGAATGAATACATATACTAATGTATTCATGTACATTTGACTCTCGATATCTCAAACACTGATATCTCAAAGTTCACTCTTATATCAAAGGATATACTATGGACACACTTACCTATTTCCCTTTACATTTGCACTCATATTTCTCAGCCGGGCCGCGTAGTGCAGTCGGTAGTACATCTAACTGAAGAGTCAGAGGTCCCGGGTTCTATACCCGCTCCAGTCATTTAGTTTCGAAGAGATTGACTCTTCTCATCCCGCTGATTCAAGAAGGGCAGTTATCAGTTACTGGCGAAAATATGTGCTATTAGTGCTGTTTAACCGCTTAGGAGGTCTAAGCCTGCCCAGGATTAGTGCGGTCACAGTAGGTTAACTGACCATACCGACATGACCATAGCTGTTTACGTGGATGTTAAAGGGCTACTGTACTGTTTTTCAGCATGCATTGAAATCACTGGAAATAACTGGTATTGTTTTGGCTAAAAGAATGTTGAAAACTGCAAGGGAAAATTCCAGATGGTTAAAAAGTTATAAGCAATTTAAATTTTAATTAGCTGAAAAATATGCAAGGACTCTTATGATGTCATTTGAGTCATTCCTATAATTTAAATTTAAAAAAATATATATTTTGAAAAAAAAATTTACACTTTTTTCCCTTAAAATAGATTTAGTGAGACAAGTCCCATCATCTCACGAAAAAAAGTTTGAATATTGTGCATCAGGATATGGTAATAATAACTGGAATCCAATCACATTATACAAGTTAAGCTATAGAACAGAAAAAGTGGGCGGGGCTTAAAATCTAATTTGCATAAACTTTAATTGTCATTAAATACAGTTTGGGTAGGAATTTTTCGATGGGGTTTTCAGCAATCTGTTTCTCTCATAAATATCTGTTAATTGGGAATGTTTCTGGAAATAGTGAAAAAGCAGTGCAGTAGCCCTTTAAGCGACAAAACAACAACTACAACCTATTTTCTCAAACTACTTGTATCTCAAAGTAAATTTTCTGGGACACCAGAAAATTTACTTTGAGATATCAGTAATTTGAGGTTAGCAGCGACTTTGAGTTACGGACATTGTACTCGTTCCGAAACATAACAGCACTTTCTCTTTTCAGGCTATGCACTTTTTCTACGGCCTTGGTGCATTTGTGAGCCCAATGATAGCATCTCCATTTCTCCTAAATATAGACTGCACGCCCTTTATAGATGGTTATACAGCGGAGCCATTGACTGAACATTCAAACACAACTGTTGCGATAGCACCTCAGCCCAAGGTTGTGGATCGGGCAATGCGATTATCTCATTCTAAAGAGGCCTTCTTTATTTTAGGTTCAATTCAGGTAAGCTGTTACATTGATTTCCCTTGCCCGTGAAGCCATAAATACTGAGCCTCAAAAGTAACGCACCACTTTTATAATGTCTTCATATTTTTTGACTGTATACACATTTTGTAAGGCCTGGGTACATGGGGTATGGCATACGTAATGTACATAGAAATAATCCAAATTCAGTCAGACGAGAACTGATTATACAGGTTGTATGCTCGTGCTGCATTAATGCGTACGGACATACATTTCATGTCAAGTGATTTACAGTGCATACGTAGATAGGTACAAAAAAGTCAAAGAATTCATCGGTCAGCTGTGTTTCTGAAATAACATGATACAGAAATTTCCAATGAATAAATTTTGTACGCTGTATGACGTCATGGAAAGTTCCAAGTGACAAGGAAGTAGTACAACGCTTACATAGGAAGCCTCAGAAATCATCAGAACTGCTTAAAAGGTATTGCTACCAATGGAGATCATTCGAGTTTTCACATAGTTTGTCCATTGCTTGTGATTTGCTTTTCTAAGATACATATCCTTGGAGCCTCTTCACGTTTGACTTAATAATTCAAGTCAATGAAACTTCTGAGGTTCAGTGTATATATGTACCAGCATGAACCCAAAACGTATCATTACATTTCTTGACAATGTTTTCCCCCCATGTCTGAATGCCGTGGTATATTTTGAGAAGAAGTTAGAAGTGTAGTAAACTATATTCGAATTATTTAGCTACTGTCTCAGTCAGCAGCCCTCAGTACTTAGTAGCGTTTGCAGCAGGATACATAGCGAATTTCAGCCGCGACACGAGAAAATCAACAAAGTGGCATATGCGCCCAGCGAAGACTCAGATCAGCCTGGGCATCCATACATTCTAATCAGAGTCTTCGCTGTGCGCTTAAAGGGTAGCTAGGGGTTTAAGCTTGGTCCATGCGGACAGAGAAGACTCTGATCAGACTGAGTGGATGTCCAGGCTGATCTGAGTCTTCGCTGGGCGCACATGCCACTTTGTTGGTTTTGTCGTGTCGCGGCTCATTTATTGAAATCAGAACTTGGTCGGTCTCTGTCTTTGATCAGGCTCTTCAGGGTTCAGCTATGGGTTCGTTTAAAAAATTGCTTTAGTGTTTTAGAGTGTATGTATTCGTTGAGGCCTAATTTTCTTTCATCATGGTGTTATTTCCAGAAAGTAATCAGTGGCCGCTCAAGGCGATGCTTCAGTTCTGATTTGTCCATGAAATTAGATGTTGTGCCCCCTTATCCTTTAGTCTTCGAACGTAAAGTTTGTACATGTATTGTATTTCATTTTACGTTACATTCATTTTATCATATGACGTCGCATCTGAGAGTGTAATAAAGTCATGCATTAAAAACAATAATCCACTAGTGGATTAAATATGCAAATTACGTCGTAATATTATGCGTTGACGTCCATAAAAACGTCGTGTTTTTAATGGCGAAAGCGTGACGTTTTAGTGCAAAATTTGTTAAGAAAATGCTATGTTAGTGTCATATGATAATAGAATCTTCCATTCGTGCTCCTGTATTATTGAATTTATTAAACTCGTTGGGGAAAACGATAAGATGCTCGGCATAGCCTCACATCTTATCATTTTCCCCAGCTAGTTTAATAAATTCAGTAATACATGAGCACTCATGTTAGATCCTCTATTTAATTTTCCTGATAACCGAATTCCAGTGCTTTAAAGATTATGATGTTGCTATTTTATTCATTTCATTTAATTTAAAATTGATATTAATGAGATATTCAGTCACAATTAAATGGATTGATTTCCCAGAAGGGCATAATTTCAAAGAGTTCTGGTATTCGCAATTCACAGACTTCCATGAATAAGTTGTGAAGGTAGTGTTAAATCATTCTCTTCATAAACTAAACCCTGTCATATACGTCTATCAGAAGAGTTTATGGGGAATTATCATGAAAATTCTTTATAGAAATTTCCATCACCTGTGCATGGTTTAAAGCTGCAGACAGCTTTAATGTGCTGTCATCATGTTAATTTTATCATTGACTAGGTATTATCAGTTACATAAAACGAGATGCTTTCTGAGAAAATTTGTCCTAAGCCCCGTATCCATATTGAGCATGCTCACTCCATTGCGCATGGCGTCTGGCAAGGGCATACGTTGATTCCGGTTTTGAAATTCACGAAATAAGTTTAATGTCGCAGCAGATTGCGTAGCTTTGACCAGACTGCGCATCTGCAAGTCTGATCTGGTTCTGCGCTCTTTGCGTATGCCGGAAAACAGGTTTTGTTTCTCCAGGACGCGGCTAAAATATCGGAAACAATTTTCCGCCTTGTTGTTGTCATACCAAACCGTTAAGAGCTTAATTTCCGGCGAGTTAATCTCCAATCTATAATATTTATTGACTTGATATCCCTGTCTCGACGATTTTTCAGAATATGGTAACATAATGTCTTCCTCAAACTCTACGTGTCTGGCATTTTAGTTCAAATGGGCCAGTGTCTGTAATAGTGTTTAAAAACCGTTACGATTTAGAATTTCTAGATGATGCGAGCGATGATCTTTATTATACAGACTCAATAAACCCTGCTGTTTTCAAACTTTTTGTCTTTTATTTATTTTGGAAGGATCCCCGTTTTCTTTTTAAATTTTGTTGGATATATAGTAAATCGTATTACAGGAAACAGCTTTAAGTCCGGAGATTGAAGAGGGATTGACATGTTATAGTTACACCTTGGTTTGTCCGCCTGTACGAGGGGCTAATCCACGAGCTCTAGCGAGTGGATTATCTCCCGTACAGGCGGACAAACCATGGGGTAACTATTTCATACCACCCTAAGCAGTGTGGACCCTGCTAAATGCGAAATAATTAATGCTAAAGTTAGCATTTTCTGGTAAGGGTGGGATATATTGTCATCACTTGGCAATGAAAAATCCAAGGGCGGTACTGAACACTCGTCTGTGGATGACAAGGCCATCTGTTTTAGTTTCTCCCTTGCTTGGGTGCGAAGGTCGGCCATCAGTGCTGGGCTCTCAATAATAATTATCTGAGTTGTGGATATTCGATAATTTCTATCTACCGGAGCTATCTGAAACATGAAAAATGACGCTCGAAAGGGTAATGGTATGTCAGTTTCGTCAGTCAAACAAAAACCATGGACTCAACCACGAAACGGTCAACATTCTTGTGTCATTGAAAGGAGAACATTTTGAGGGGATTCGTAGAACAGTTATGGAGACATTGTTTTTCTTTTGTTTTTAAAGTTTGTACAAGTTTGGGTCTTACCATTCTCATCTTGAAGAATACTGAAGACATACTATGCTTGACAATAGCTTCCGAATGCTTGTCTTCTTTCCCTTTAGGTTTTGAGGGTGGGATAAGAGATCTGATTGTATTAATTTCTTATCATTGCCGCTCGTTTTACTTCGAATGAGAAAATAGATTCATATCTGAATCACCCTGTTTGAGAAATATATTCATGGCGAACTGAGTGATTTACCTTTTTTGATAACTATATCCATATCTGACTGAGTTATTCACCCTGTTTTTTCCTCTCAAAGCTATCCTCATCAAGCCCAAACGGGCACATAACGTCAAATCACTTTGCACTGACGTAATGACGTTGCAGTGGTGCCAGTACGATGTCATTTGAGGTCATGTGCCCATTGAGAGCATTTTTAGAAACAGTTAGTTGCAGATATACAGGTGCAGCACCTTTTGCCAGCTTATTCAAATGATCAATAAAAAACGGTATAAAGTTTCCTTATTTTTACCTTAACGCGCTTAAAGAATTGTTATATCGAACACGTATGCCTCTTGTGGCCATTTTGCACTAAACAGATGTGTGTGCAATTGTGACATTTTGATATTATTCAATATTGAAAAGAATACATGAAATATTAAAACCTTTTTTGCGTCATAAAAGCTTCAGGCAATTTTAGTATTAAAACGAAGATTTGCTAAAAGTGCTCTTATAACCTTCCCGTGTTAATTCCTCCGTTTGGCGCTCTGGTGGCAGCTTCACAGTGCCTTAACTAAGCTTGAGCCTATATGTCTGACAAGTGAGGCACAATGTCTATTAATAAGACAATTAAGTATTGAAATTTGTTTTATTGTAGATGCATTTTATGTTCGCCTGAAGCTCCATTATATATGCACCGAGAAGTTGAATAAATTACAGGCGCTTTAGCTTTCATGTCACTGAGTCGATGATTTTATCTTTTTATTTTTCAGTTTGTAATAGCTTTAATCGTTTACATTGTAATATTCATGGAGCGGAAATGGGGATTACTCTATGGACCACCCAGTACAAGTTCAAGTTTCCATGGTCATCTAGCTGACGAGGCAAAAGGTAAAAAGTCTTGTCCTTTAAATACTCCTAAAAGCGCTTAAAACAAAAACGGCTGATTTGCAAACAGCGCAGATCAAGATGAGGTGGCTTATAATGAGCTGTCGCATCTAGGTCTTCTCTGTTTGCCCTCTGGACTCTGAATTTTCAGTATGATATAGCCATGGGCAGAAATGGAGCGTAGATTCACCTAGCCACCGTATCAATAAGTCGATAAGTGACACGTTCATTTTATAATGGGCTGACATAGGACGTGTTATTTTCTGAGCCAATAAAACTGTTAAAACCTTAGATAAACAAATTATTGTTGATGATTCCTAAATCTACATTTACTCTTTTTTACAAACATATAATTTTTATATTGTTTGGATGAAAAAAAAGTTAGGTCATTTTTATATGTAATGTCCATACCCTTCTTTCTATTAACCACAATGTAAAAATCATAAAAAACGACCCCCCTTTGAGTAAATAACCGATTAAAACAACATTATTTTTTCCATTAAATACAAAATTGCTGATACTTCCTAAAACTAGAAAGATTTATCTTTCTAAAGGTATATAATTCATATTTCTGCTTTTAAAAAAAAATAGGTCATTTTTCAAAAAAGCCTAGTGGACGAAGCAACTAAAACTGCATTTTACCGTGTAAGACCGGTTTGCAGCAAGCGGTTGATGACGGATCAAATTCATACCTTGCACTATTCTATTCTACTGTTAAAACTGTTAAATATTCGCATACACAGGTAATACTAACAACAATTATAATAATATAAATAATAATAAAGCCTGTGGTATGGTTTTAGTAATGTTTTTAAATTAATGTTTGAACAAATTTTATTAAAATATGGAAAAATATGGTTACACTATATGCCCATCAATCTATATTAATTATATATAGGATTCCATTATTAACTTACTAAAAAGAAAATATTATCAATTAGCAGGTTTAATTAGCTCCTTGATGTGCAATTAACTTTTTGAATTGCAGCCCGCGTCTTTCTAAAACTAAGCGTGTCATTAGACTTCTTACATTTTTCTATAATTTTTGTCTAAACAATTAAGATTCGGTGTGTCTTCCTAATTAGGCGTCATTAAAAAAGGTCGTTATGGCCTGTAATCTTCCGCATCTGAAGTAGTCCTTTTGTTAAAGACAGGAGTGGTACTATATAAGGAGGATTAACTTCAACAGTGTCATTCTGTCTCTTGATCACATACTGTCAACACCTCCAGTCAGCCAATGAAATTATTATAACTGTTAATTCTGGTCCACTGATTGGTTGAAAGAATTTTCACACCTTTACCTGTACAGGTAAGATATGCTATTGCTGGGAACCAGACCCCCCCCGGCAGAGAAGTCCTGTCTTTAAGATTAACTGAAGATTAACTGAAAAGTGTGAAAAGTTTATTACTCAAACAGCTGCATTAATTGACACAACTGAATTGTGCAACCATCTCCAGGCTACGCCCATTTATTACCATTAAACCATATCTCCTAACTAGACGCAACAAAAGGGGTAATTTAGGAATCAAATTTTGCATAAAATACAGATACTCATTAGAATCTCCTCGTTGATATGTTGCTCAGAATCTCCTCGCCGAGGCGATTCCTAAAGAGTGCACTCAGCATTTGTATTATTTGAAATGTTTAAGGAAATAAATCCTTAAATACTTTTTCAAGTTAATCTATTTGTTTTATTATTAAATTGCCCCTCTTGACAAGGAAATCAAACTTGATTGACCTGTGTTAACAACTTTCTAGGTTTATTGCTGCGGTAAATATGGCCACGCGACGATTTGTTTATTGCCCAGCTTATCTGACAATATACAATATGCGGTCATAAAACCGATAAGAGAAACAGAGTAATTGACTCATAAATAAGATGATATTTTTTTGATTTTCTGAAGGGTAAATTACCAAATATGAACTAAACACTGAGAACGACGAATTAGAATTAAATTTATAAGATCTAATAAGAATTAAATTTATTGGGTCTGATTACCCATGGACATTAGCGTCATTTCATATTTAGATGATCTCACCGCAGTACTGCTGATCCGAGTCTCACAGGCTGGTAGCCACGCTTCTTCAGACGGGAAGCTCTGCTTTGCTCTCAATCAGCGTGCGCATATGCGTTATGTGCATGCTGGTTTGGGTCTTTTTTATGCATGTCATAAAACACATTTTGGCTTGACATGCATATTGAGTCGCGACACGACAAAACCGACAATGTTGGCACATGAACCATCTCTGTAAAAACTGTAGACAATGTAAATGTTTCTTGGCTCACTGTATGTTTTTGTTATTACCATTATTATTACTACTATGATCTCCTGAGCTGTTGCTGGTTGTCAATTTCACGATGAGCTGGCTTGTTTATCGGTGGCCCATCATCTATGTATTTCTCTTGTAATTTTATGAGCTATTACCGGAGATTGACAGTAAAGCGGCATGTACGACCGACGAATGCTCATTTCGCTGATTAAGACCAGCGAAGGCTCAGTCCAGACTGTGCATACGCGCAGTTTGGTCATAGGCTTCGTTGGTTGCTATAGGTTAAGGCACAGTTCACACTGAGCATACGCGCAGTTTAATCATAGCCATCGCTGGTTTTATTAGCCATCTATGGGATATGACATCCATAAAGTAAAAAAATGAGTTGTACCAGAATTTTTCATTTAAGATATTGAAATATTTATGGTTAATCCATTTGGTACCCGCCTAGTTTAGACTGCGCGGATGCGCAACTTGGTCTGAACCTTGTTTGGCGCACACGCCATCTTCAAATGTTTAACAGTCTTTACAAGCAAACTAAACGAAAGGGAATGTAAATGGAAAAACAACTGTAATTGCTGATATTTAATAGGATTATCATCTTGATGTAGATTAAACATTCTACAGTTTTTTTTTTGTTTTTTTTTTCTAATGATAAAATTTTAGTTAGACAGTAATTCAAGTAATGCAATGAGTTATGACAAAAACAAGGGATTGAATTAGCATTTAATTAATGCTTTGAATTAGCATTGAAGTAGTGCATAAACTGGTGACTTAATCATTACATTGAATTACTTTTTTTAATACTGAAAAAAATCAATATTAATGCATTAGCATTAACGATTAATTTGTCCCATGTCTGCGGCTAAATATATTGAAAATGCGCAAACATTCAGGATTCCTATATATGTGTTACTCATTGCTTCGTTTTATTGCATTGAATGTTATATGCATTGATTCTTGTAATAAAGCTCAAAACTATTAGTCTCTTTTTTCATGTGTTTACTGTATTACCTGTTAGATGAGGAAATTCATTTTCATAAATACGCCTTAAAATTTCAAATATTGGGACACCTAACATAATTACTGTAATTTTCCAAAACATTGAATAGTATGGTTAAATGCAAACAGAATAGACCTTGATCCGACTGCTCTTCGACGATCAGTCTGAAGTAATACAAGTAATACAAAGAGTCGATTTTATAATCACTCTTTAAATACGCCATAATGAAAATACCTGTGTAATAACCACGGTTATAATACCGTCGGAATTAGCTTATCGCAAGACACTGTGACAATATTTCCTGAGGGTGTCCTCGAAACTGATATCGGATTTGGCAGTCAATCCGTAAGACAGGTAACCAAGCGTACTAACTCTACAGGGTATTGGAAATTCATCCGGTTTCGGTAAAAAAGGGGAGTTTTTCCCCTTTGTGATGAATTCTGTGGATGTTTGAAAAACTTTTTTTAAGGAAATTTGGCAGACGTAAATGTTGTCTTCTGCTTTTTAGCACTGACTCTGTCCATCTCCTCAGAATTTCTTAAGCTGAACTACAGCTTGTGTTACATTGTGCCATATGACGGCCGTAAAAAAACTCTCCCCGTACTTCACAAGAGGCTTTTGGTATATTTGCTGGCTCTTTTTTGTGTGTATGTTTTTCCAGTTTGCTTTTTTTACTCTTTCGGTTATTGAATGTAAGGTTGAGGTTACAAAGCCATATTGGATAATAAATCATAACAGACGGTAATGAATGAACAAACCGGGTGATTTATAGTATTTCAAAGAGTCATAATTCTGCAGTCTTATTTGTATTTTTAAAACTGAATCAAAACAGAGACATGCAAAAAATGAACACTAACCCACGAGGCAAACAGCTCTGAAAGGAGTAAAAGTCCGTGCAACTCTTTTTTTAATACGACGTTGTTTCGTTATTGTCTTGCCCCCTGGGAAAAATTCAAGAAACGAAATTTAAAATACGACCTACATGTATGTAGTTGAAATGTATTGATCGCTGTTTATCTGTTGTTCATAGATGATGCCACAGACCTTCAAGAATATTCCGGTAACCGGTTAATGACACGCTGTTTACGATGCGGCACCCAGGAACTAATCATCATCACTGCCCTAGCCTCAATATCTCTTTTCATTTACGATGGACTACAGGTATAGGCTACCTTTCTTTTCATTTCGGTCTTTATTATTTCTGATATCTTAACGTTTCAGTTTTCAGCCTCTCCTACGCCTTGGCGCTTGATGAACTATATGGACTGGCAGTGATCCGGCGACCTTGGTTGCCCACCAGCAGTTTGAAGCAAACTACTAAGCCCACCCACACATTGTCTTACGTTACCGTTTTAGAGAGGCGGAAGGAAGGCTTGTGTTTTCGATTAGTATCCTGTGACATAGGAACATGTTACTAAAATGCAGGTTGCTTTATACTATACGCAACATCTTATCGAGAAAAGCAATCATATTTATTTCTTATTTTTCCTTTGTGTGATTTTGTCGTAGTCTTGACTTCAGTTCACGAGATACTCAAGAGTTGCAGGCAGTGTAACGACCTTACACGTTAAATAATGAAGTTTTGAGTGAGTTGCTGAAGATTGCATGCCAATAAACAGAGTAAAATGAAAATGTCATTTTAATGTTCAAAAATTAAAATGAAATACATCGAGGCGGTGACATGAAGAAAGAGTGTAATGCAAACAGAGCCAGATTAAAACATGTAATGTGACCAAGAGTCTCCATTGTTCCAGGTAAGACAGAGTAACTTGGATCATTTAGCGATATTTGCCATATTTCCCTATGAAATACCTGTTGTGACCCTCATTAACCCCCGTCTCGCCGTGACGGGTCAAACTATGTTTTCATTGGGAAATAAAGAAAACGATCTGAGAATTATCCTCAAAACCCCACCTTATCTGGAGCGATGGTATCTGCATTACGTATAGGATCCTGAACAAGCCAGTGAAAGATGCTTGATACAGACACCCATACTTGATGATTTTTCTGTAACGGAATCCCTTTGATTATATAAAAAGTTTAGCAAAATTAATCAGTTTACATTAAGTATTGTACTAGTCACAGCTACCATATATTGTCTGTTCTTGTTTTCAGTCATCCTACGCAGATTACATTTATTCATATGCAGAGAAAAATGTTAAGGAGTTAGACAGGAAGGAAGGAGCGTACCTCAACTCATGTTTCTGGGTAAGAACAGTTGAAATTAAATATTCGTATAACAGTCTTTTCAGACATTCTAGAAAGTCGAAATACAAGATTGTTTGGGGTTTTGCCTGATCTTAGTGCAACCACAAATTGAATTTGGTTTTATCTAATTTTAGTAAAGCTAGATATTTTTGAGGTGCCATTTGTTCGTTTTTAATAACCACAGTATTGGTTTTAGTTATAATGATGTGCCTTGGGCTAGTGTTCGTGCCAAAAGTTGGAATATTCTTGCAACTTCAGGCGTGCGTAATCCAAACAGGCTTAGTTTCTGTCAAGACACGCCAAGATTTTTCTTTCACTGTACGCTTCTGTATTGGTCTACATAATGACACATCATCGTATATAAAAGTCAGTTTGTATGATTTAGAAGTTCAGTCTTTTAACCATTATACACAGACTTTCAGATAATAATCCTACTTTCCCAATATTTTACAGGGCCCGTTTGCTCTTGGTCGTCTACTTGCCATCCTTCTTTCAACAAAATTATCAGCAGCATTTATGCTTGTGTGCAATCTGGTGAGTCAAGTTATTATACTATTATGACATTCTTAGAACTTGGACATCTAAAATAATATTGAAATTGTCCTCAGAATGGAACAGAGTGCAGTAATGTGTCCAAATGATGCAGGTGGAAAAGCAAATAGTGTAGGCCCAGATCAAACTGCTTTGGAAGCAGTTTGATCTGGATCTGCACTATTTGCTTAGAAATGTCTGTCTCAGAATTTTTACGCCGAAAAGTTCAGCTGGGCTGAGTCTCAAGGCGCTCGTTATCAGCAACGTGTCAAACGAATTTTGTGACCGCGACCGCTATTCAACAAGTTTTATATGGAATATCGAGATAGTGGGATGACGGACGTCGTTTCAGAAACAGTTGTGATACACGAGTCAGGATAACATTCATCCATATTTACACTTGCCACTGACTTCCCATAGGTAAACCTTTTGGAGCAACTAGCTGCAGATACCGACGAACGACGTGTGACGTTGTCGTCAAGCGACGCCTAGGATAAAAGAGCGTCTTGATTGGTCAATATAATGTTCGATTGACGCCACGCCAGGGCGACGGCTGTTTAACATAATGGCCGAACACGTCGTTACTAGCTTTTCTTCGACCCATGTATTGCATATTCTACACTAAATTACCACGAAAACGGCACAGACAGGGACTAAAATAAAGTGTAAATATCAGAATAAAATTTGATTTTTCAGCGTTCATAATGTGAAGAAGCCAGTGGTCGTCGCTAAAATTCTAAAAAAATTTAGCTCCGCCCACTGGCTTCATTACACGATGAACGCTGAAAAATCAAATTTTAATTCTGAATTAAATAGCTGAAACCTAAGCAATTTGTTTTCTTTATGGCCCAAGAAATATTTTGTTGAAAATTAGAAAAAGATACCGTCTCTAGCTAAATATGCACCAAAATCCGTCGGATTAATCGATCTGTCTATCTGTTTAACGCAAGATTTCGGGGACTTCCTTAATCAGGAAAGACATTTTTTTAGCTTGAGTCATCCAGGCTGGGATTTCGGTCTTTGGAATACGGATAAAGTCCATACTGAAGTTTTGGCGATCGCAAAATGTAGTTGATTTAATATTTTGGCTTTATAAAATTGTGGTAAGCGGAAATTATAATTTTTTGTAAGAGGAATGCAAAAACAGAGCTGACTTCTCTGATTCAACCACTGGGAAAATATGACAAATGTAAATGTTTAAAATGTTGGGGTAAGAGCACATGTATTAAATGAATCAGATAAAATTTATCAATATTTTATCACATATAAAATGCAAGTAATGCGAATTAGTTTTACAGCACAATCAGAACATGATTAGTAGAACTAATTGAATGTCAAACCATATGTTACATTACATCAGCTTGCCATACATGCAGTCTCATATAAATAATAGAAATTTGTCTGCAAATTGTTGCCTATACAAAACTAAATTGAGCCGCGACGTGAGAAAACCAACAATGTGGTTGTGCGCCCAGCGCAGACTCAGATCAGCCTGGGCATCCGCCCAGTCTGATCAGAGTCTTCGCTTTCCGCATGAAGGTAGCTTAGACCTTAGCTACCCTTTGAGCTCTTAACGGAGAGTCTGATCAAACTAGGCAGATGCCCAGGTTGATCTGAGTCTGCACTGGGCGCACAACCACATTGTTGTTTTTCTCGTGTCGCGGCTCAATTAGTTTTGATGTATTTCATTTCAGGCTGGTTGTGTGTTTGCATTACTAGTGACTTTGATATGGCAAACTAGTCGAATAGCAGTCTATTTTGGCACTTGCGCATTTGGTTTATTCCTGTCCAGTATGTCACCAACTGTCATGGCGCTCACGGAACAGTTTATCACTATAAATGGTAATGTTAGATGTGAATTAGATTTTGCTGGCATGACACTCAGAAAAATAACATAAATAATGGTGTCATTGAAATTTTTCTGAACGCCAGAATGACATTCGTTCACCCTGTGGTCTGCTTGTATACGACATTGGTCTTAAACATCTTTGAAATAGTATATAATTTTCTGAGTATTTATACCAATGAAATTTCCTCACCCATGTCGTAAACAGGCTTTGAAAAACGCTAAAAGTACTTTAGAGCTTAAACTTGTTCAACTAAAATGGCGTTCACGCCGTTTTGATATTTTCGACGGTCATTCAGATCGACAGTACGGCCATGTTTATGTTACACTCTGGGGGTGGGATGGGGTTTACACTTTTGACATCCTGTCAGTCATTGTGTCAGTCAGTCATTCAATTGGAATTTGTGTTTCTGCTCAGTAACTTAATTTTTTCACCATGTCAGGCGTTCTGTGATTCAGTCATTCAATCGGTGCGTTCTGCTCAGTAACTTCTTGTTTTCACCCTATCAGTCGTTCTGTAATTCAGTCATTCCATCCGAATTTGCGCTTTCGCTCAGTAAATTCAGTAGTGTTTGTCAGAATCTGCTGAAATTTTATATTTGGACTCAAACTGACCAGATACCGGATAAGATCAAATATAGGGACTGTAAATGGTGTTGCCCAATTCTTGTTCTTGGTTTAGGAGATGGATTCTCATTCAACAGCTAATGTATATTTTGTCAACTACGTATAACTATCAAAAAAGAATTATGTCGATTGGCTGCAAAGTAAAAAGATAGGCACTGATCAGGCATTACTGCAATCAGGCCACACATTCCACCCTTAAAAGCAAAAGGGAAAGAAGCATATACACAAGTTAACAAAAGTTCACGACAGACAGGCATGGTAAATCGAATGAAAGCTTTTTCCCAAAAAGGTGGTCATTTAGCAACCCCAAATGAAAACAGCAGCATCTATTTTAAATTACAAAACATAACATAAAGCAAAATAGGCAGATATTCAGGTGACAGTGTTGCTTAATAACCATAGATTAGCGGACATAACAACAGGTATTATTGAGCAACCACAACAGAAGTACCGGCATTTAAGTCAGTTTAAATAACTGTGAATGGTCACATATTTTCGATAGAGTTATAGCTCTTTGCAATTTATGATTTAGAATCCTGTGGAATTTTGTCTATAGAAATATACCTTTTGGGTGTCTACTCAATAACATTGGATGCATTTGTCATAATATCATGGCATTTGGACTTGAGGCATGTGGACTAAATACACATCCATCAAGTTCAAAATAGGGGCCACAAACAAGATTTTGAAGGAACTTTGAAGGAATTATGCCCTTTGAAAAATGTATTTCTTGGTTTAAGAGATTGGTTTTTGATCAGTTACTATTGTAAATTATCTCGGATCTTTATAAAAAAATATTGTAGCTAAATATTGGATAGAGATACAAGGCAAATTTGAAAATAGGAACAATCGATAGATTTTGACAATGTTACGGTGTCTGATTTTTATTTGTGTAGTATTCATTTAAAACATTTTTGAAGTGTTATTTGATTTCATTTGAAACTACATGATTGTATATTTTACATTTACTAAATACCGGCAAGGTTTTGGGGCTGCATACAGGTGATTCATTATTTTTTCATCAGCAGTTATCTCATTTTATGGATCCCTATTATAATATATAATTCATATGCACAGACGCAGTCGTGTCTAAGGCATGCTTTATTCGTCAAAACAGTACCTTTACCTGCCAGATTATAAATGTTATTGAGAAGGCAGATATCAGGAAGCCACACAGTTAATTCCCACATACAGCTCCAAACACCAAATGTGAAATGAAAACAATAATTCCCAGTGCATACTCGGCATATGCAAAGAGAAGCTTGGACATTCACTTTACATATACCTTAAAACAGACTTTCTCCTAACATTTGTTATCTCTATTTATTTCAGCTGCCATAACGTCATGTTTGGTTGTATTTGCTGCATTAGGAGAATCAATTTGTCCTGTTATAGTGGGTAATGTAAGTATGAAATTGGGGGTTCAACTAAATTGCCACCGAGAACGTCATTATAATTGTTAAACGAGACAGTCTGTCAGCTACGCTGTGACGTTTACCCGGAATATGCTTAGCAAGAGAAAGGTTATTCTAGCTTAAAGCTCTGAGCACCATACATCTAACCAGTCAAACTGAAACATTGTTTTTAACTCTTATGTTATGTGAACCATTGTAAAATTATACGTTATAACAATGTTTTGATGATTAAGGGTTATGCATTTATTAAAAGCAAACATAATTAATAAGATCTGATTACTGTCCTACCATGGAATAATCGGGGAGCAGTATGATTTTCTCTGTGTTGAGACCGAGGGTCCTTTCGAGAGTAGACACTCATTGATATCGGGAGCAAAAATGAAAACTGACATTGCTGAAGTGCATAATTTTTACGTAAAAATGCTGTATGTAACTGTCACTTAATACGCATCAGTTTGATTTTGGTTGTATCTTGAGTAACGTGTCTAGAATTTTTTTATCCCGCGGCATGCTGCAAAATGTTACTTAACAATATATCCAGGAAAAATCAGATATATATTGTTAGATTGTCATTCTTCAGTGCGATGGTTTTGAAAATTCTTTCATTGAAAAACATGCATTTATGACAGCATAATCAAGATGTCTAGCTTTATCTGAAAAATGCGTTCAAACATTCAAAACAAAATCAAAAATATAATGATAATAAGTAAAATAAATATATATCAGAAAACTGAAAAAGGATAAGAAAGAAACAACTAAAACATTTAAGACTTTAGAAATCCCCGTAAAATGAGCAAACAGAGACTGAGTGATAAAGCCAAAGACAGGAAAGACACATTTTTCAGGTGTTTTGTTTTATTTGTTTTCTTTGTTGTTTCTGTGAATATCAAAGAACAAACAAAAAAATGTGACACCTTTCATCAAGACGCGATTAAAAATGTGTAACAAAAGTCAATGTTAAAATTCTCTGCTTCTTTTTCAGTTGTTTGTATCAGCTGGTCCTGTTAGTTTCCTTGGATTTTGTTTTGCCATTTTGTTACTTGCAAATATTCTGTATATAGTTTTGATGAAACATGGAAGAGATACAGAAAGATACAAAGGTAATACTTTTTTTAATATGCCCCCATGACGATAGTCAGGGGCATTAGGAGTTGCTCCTGTCTGTCCGTCCGTCCGTCTGTCCGTCCGTTCGTCACACTTTAGGGTACAGAGTTTGTGTAATCAACTCCTACCACAGTTTTCAATGGATCTTTTTCAAACTTTGCAGCCATGTTGTGGACATATTGAAGATGTGCATGTGGATTTTTGATGTGGCTACAGATAATTTTGACAAAATTATGGCCTTTTGAACTTAGTCATTTTAGGCAAATTTTTGCATTGTAGGGTATGGAGTTTGTGTAATCAACTCGTCCCACAGTTTTCAATGGATCTTTTTCAAATCTAGTATACATGCTGTGGACATATTGTAAATGTGCACGTGGGTTTTTGTTGGAGCTAGAATTAATTTTGCCAGAATTACGGCCTTTTGAACTTAGTCATTTTAGGCAAATTTTTGCCTTGTAGGGTATGGAGTTTGTGTAATCAACTCCTCCCACGGTTTTCTAGGGATCTTTTTGCAAACTTCGCATACATGTTGTAAACATATTGAAAATATGCATGTGGAGTTTTGTTGGAGCTAAAATTAATTTTGACAGAATTGCCGCCTTTTGAACATAGTCATTTTAGGCAATTTTTGAATTGTAGGGTATGGAGTTTCTGTAATCAACTCCTCCCACAGTGTTCAATGGATCTTTTTCAAACCTCGCATACATACTGTGGACATGCTGAAGATGTGTATGTGGGTTTTTGTTGGAGCTAAATTAATTTTTACGGAATTACGGCCTTTTGAACTTAGTCATTTTAGACAAATTATAGCATTGTGGGTATGGAGTTTGTGTAATCAACTCCTCCTACAATTGTCAAGGGATCTTTTTCAAACTGTGCATACATGTTGTGGACATAATGAAGATGTGCATGTGAGTTTATGTTGGAGCTAAAATTAATTTTGACAGAATTACGGCCTTTTGAACTTAGTCATTTTAGGCATATGTCTGCATTGAATGTTAAGTACTCTGTATGATCAGCACCTCCCCGTTTTAAGTTGCTGCCTTTCAGACATGGTAGACTTGATGCGGACATAATGAAGACGTGCATGTGGGTTTTCGATGGAAAAATATTCAATTTTCATTTTTTGATGGAATTGGGGCCTTTTAAACCTAGTTCTTTTTGGCGCCATTTTTGCAGTGTAGTTTATGATCTTTGTGTAATGTTTTCCTTGATTTGGCTTCTTGGCAGACAGAGTTTGTGCTCAAAAGGTGCATTAAGGATGTACACATGTCCGGTGACAGGAGCTGCACGGGGGCATCATTAGTGTCTTACAGACACAATTTTCTAGTTTACAAGTTAATATAGGAGTAATTACATATTGATTTCACACGATTCAAGCGCTGAAATAATCCAGGTGCTGGTTGTTCAAAGCATCGGCTGTTCATTGTCTAACCGGGTCCAATTTGCAAATTGTTAGAATAAATACTGATTGTCGCTTTTTCTACGCATCCATTGGGTTGTTCAGCAGATGCGACTGGAACTGTTCCCCGACGTCGACATTGTGACATAATGTAACACACCTGACCCTAACCTTTTGCTATATTCCAATTTCTCGTAACGGTGATAGCCCATGAGGCTCGGCGGAACGAACCCATGGTCGCCTTCTTCCAACCTCATGTATTAATCTCGATAATTCTCGTGAAAATTAGATTCTGTAATGGTTATTAACTTTAAAGTGTCTTCTTGTACTCCCAAAAAGCTTTTAACCACCTTTGATGGTTTTTCATGTCTTCCAAAGATGAGCGCATGAATGAAATACAAAAGGCGAGTATAGCTTAATATAAGGACTGAGTAAGAAAACGGTGGCAAAGAAAACATGCCTAAGGAAATCAATACCGCAAGACCCAATCCGCTGAGCATAAGGGACATAACTGAATAATAAGTTGGTCACGATTGCCTTTAACAGTTGCGACAAATGTGTTACGAAAGGCAAGATTCTTACTTTTCTTAGAAGTAAGCATTAAACCGTCATAGAATTTCGATATTGGTTTAGAAAAAGCACAATTACACTGCAAAATGTACTCGGTTGATATCTTTGTTTGTTATAAATCAACTCGGACCCACGTTCAGCCTACATCGCCATTTTCATCACCATTGACCTATTATCAATATCTGAGTAAAGGTATAAGAGTTAGAAACCATCCGGCGATGCCGCAGTGAACAAAATAGGTCTACATCTAATATTACAGCAATCATTTCATTTCAGAGCACAAAGGATCGTCTTTCTTCCTGTTAAGTCTTGCGCATTCGGGACGCTCAGAAAATATTCAGATAAATTCAACGGCTGTCAAATATTACACCACACGTGACGATGGTGTCAGAGACAATGGCGCCCCTGCTCAAGGATTCAAGAAAGATGGAACAGATTATAATAAAGACGATGATATAAGCCAAAGCTACTCCTCTCGATGACGACTTTAGAATTTACTATTTATTGGCGCCAAATATTTTACTAGATGATGATAATTGTTGCACTAAAGGTGTGAGGGTTCACCTCAATAGATTTCCTCCATGTTAATAAATAGAGAAAACCATGTTAGTGTCTTTTGATAGCAAGTTTATCAGGCGAGACCAGAAACAGCGTAGGAATGGCGAGGCTTGCCGGGCCGCTCCGACGTGGTTCTGTTCGAGCCTGATAAACTTGATATCAACAGTCACTTACATGGTTTTCTATTTATCATGCATCCTTAGAAGATTTGACGGCGTAAAGGGCGGCAAATAAATGATAAGCAAACGTGGTTTTGTTCGAACGTGCTGACGTCTCGAATGCGTTTTGACGTAAATCGGTGACGTCAATTAACCAATCGAACGTTGATATCACGGCCAACGTCAGTATGTAGCCAATCGTCTTCAGAGATCGCTTCTAAAGGCATCGTCTGATAACACTGACGCAAGCGCTATTCTAAAGTGACATGATATCACATCATGTTATCGTACCCGAGATATCAGGTGAATTTTGCAGCAGATGCATGATAAAGGGGAAATTAATAGTGATATTATCCGTCACAAATCATTACATTTGTCATTATCCTGTTTATAGCAAATATTATGCTGGTGCTGGGTTGAGCTAAGATTATCAAATCTTGCAGAAATTGCACATTGCATGTAGTCCACCAGTAATTACGTCAGTAGAAATTATCCATATACTGGGCCCAAACAGTTAGGCAAACTGTATGCATACTGTGGGTACGGCTCGGATTATACATCAATCACTAAAGAAAGGCTTCACGCAGTCAGAGCTCATTATCAAAGCATTAGTCATGAAATGATGCTTTCCACGAGAAAAAAAACTACCTTGTGGCATTAACAAACAGCAGAAAATCAGACCTGCCTGTAAATCTATGGCTTGATCAGAGTCTACAATGTCTTCATCACACACCAATGAAACCCGAGTAATCTGCATTGTGAAAAATGAAGATTGTCATCAAACTAAACCATAGCTACTCCCTCCTTTGAATGAAGAGACTATAATTAACAATAAAATGATGTCAAATAATTTACAAGCGGTAATTACTTTTCCGCCTGACTACTGTAAAACATAACTTAATTTTGGCGGTATTGGCGGTTAAGACAAAGAAGGCTAAATGGGTGATTTAAAAAAAAATGAAGTTTTTTTTAATTCAAGCTCAGCTGATAAGCTTTATACTTATTAAGTTTTGTTTATGCCTAAAATGTGTGTTATATTGATGTAAATCTTGATGCAAAGCTTCATCAAAATTGATACATTAGGTCCGAAGTTATGATAGAAAATATACCCAAATTTGTCCTAAGTGAAACGGTTTTTGCGTGACATTTGAAATGTGTCCTTATTTTCAAATGCTTTCCAAAACTTGTATGTTCCGTTATATCAAAAACAAATCCATGGATGTCAAATACCATTAAATAGCTCAGAGTTTACAATATAATTTGCATGTATTTTGTTCTGTTTACCTGTTCAAAGACAATAAATTATGATAATACCCTAATAAAAAAATACAGTGAAAATAACTTCTTTTGACTTTGCACAAATAATTTTTCTCTTATTATTAGCACTAGATGAATTGCATGTTGTTAATGACAAAGTGTAATGTTGTTGGGTAAATTACCAGTTGTTTAATAGTTTGAACTCTTTGTAACATTTTAGAAAATAGCTCCTTTAATGTGTTACCCAGATTTGTCCCAAGTGCAACATTCTGTAGTGTTTGATCCACCATACAACCATTTCCAGTATAATATGTGGTTTTGATTTATTTTGAGAAGCAGCAAGTTGAGACAAAACCATCTAAAGCAATCCTTATCATGCAGTGATGCAATGGTTTCAAACAGGCTGCCAAAACTGATGTCCCAAGTGCAACACAGTTTTCCATGTTTAATTAGTGCAATATGATTGCCTACCAATACACTTTACCTCCAATTTTATCATTTATCAGTATTGCTAAAGCATATATTAAGACAATTAATGCCTTTCAAATATTGTGATAAGCCATTTTTCTGTAAATATTTGAAAATATATGTGTTTTTTTGCTAACTGGAATGTTCAGAAGAGCTTTTATACAGAATACAAACTTTTTAAGGCCATTTTTCTTTCCTTTATTTATTACTTATTGAGAGCAGATGTGAAATCTTTCAAAAGTTTTAAGTTAAAATGTTTACTTTTGACATAAGCAGTCATTTTTCAACCAACCTTCAGGCGTTGCACTTGGAACACAAAAATATAAAAATGAATAGTATTACTGCAAGAACTATCTTTTTCCCAGGAATTGAACTGATATAAAGTAAACATGGTTAGACTTGTAAAACTGACAATAAATGACAGCAAGAAACAGCTATCTAGCATAATTTTTTTTCTTTGTATATCTTATTATGGTGCTAAAATGTATACAACTATCATGTTGTTTTGAACTTACATTTGTCTGCTTAGATTCTAATGTTTAACGTAACTGACTGTTGTTATAAATTATCTCAGTATATGAAATTGGTGTAAACTTTCAATAATAGAAGAGAAAACACCTGGCTGATTTTGTCCCAAGTGCACATTTCACTGTACATTTGTACATCTGATTAAACTTCATTAGAAACCTCTTTTCTTTAATTCAAAATGATTAAAACTGTATTGTCTTGATTTACTTTATGAAACACTGGCTTATATTAAGCATAATGTCCTGTAGCATAAATATTTTATCCATACTGTAAAATGCATACTTTTTGTTGAAAGAAATCTTTTATTTTTGTTATTTTTATGTTCAGAGCTCATAGTTTTGCATGTTGATAGTTATCTGAAATATAATGGCACAGCAAGTGCTAAAATAAGCAATATCCTGACTTATTAGATGAAACTAACTGTTTTTGTCCCAAGTGCAACACAGTTTTTGACCACTTTTATAGACCCACTACAACATGAAATAATGCTTTGACTGAAAAGAAATTTATAGGGTGTTTCAAGAATGCATTGAATTTTGATAAGAAATAATTTATGAATAAATATTTGAGAAATTTAAGTGAATTTAAAAACTTATGCAGGTAAAGAAAGCAATTTCAGTGTCAAATTATCAAAAAAATTGGCAAAAAAATTTTATTCACAGAAAGTATTTAAATCAATGGCATAGAATCATGTCTCGATATATGTCTTGACAAACTATACCAAAATATTAACTTAGAAATGGCCAAAACAAGTATGGCACTTCTCATGTGGAATCTATACCATGTTTTGAAAATACAACAAATATTCTCTGAAACATAGAAATTACAAAAATTCGGATGCTTTCATACTGTATTTAATATTAATTTCTGACACTTTGACATCCTAGGAAGAAAGTGACATGGAAATTATTTAACTCAAAGGTCATCTAATATTTGACCTCTATGTCACACTTTGACTTCATTGTTTTGAAAATCACCCAAATACAAATCCGCCAATTTGTTTATAAATATTTACATTCTTGGTGTATTTACTGAAAAGCCCTATAGTAAACCATTGGAACGTAATGTAGTTTACATTCCAATAATTACATTGAGACACGCGACGTCAATGACGTAAAGATAAACAATGGCTCTCTACAACCTGATTGGACGTCAGCAACGTCATGACGTCATGAATGCCGTTCTGCTGTTAGCAGGAAAAACTTCGTGTAAATGTTTTACTGCTTTAATTTTAGCGCTTATATAAGATTTTTCATGAAAGATTTGATTGAAACGAATGTAAATATAAGCAATGAACTTAATTTTTCTGATGTTTATCGAAGTGTAAACTACATTGGGTCACTAGCAAAGTTAACATGAACCCCTTCGGGGTTCATTCACTTTGCACGTGACCCAATGTAGTTTACACTTCGATAAACCTCAGAAAAATGAAATTCATTCCTTAAATAAATCAGGGGTTCAGATGGCAAGGACTACCTGTCTATTCAGCTATACTTAGCAAAAATAAAAACTTAACGGTTTTTGTTTCCATGTCAGTCTCTTACTTTTGAAAACGTGTATTTGTTATATATGGTAATATATTGCCCTTGAATATGTACATCGTCTGCAGTGATTTTCTGCTCCATTGACCACGCTGAATTCAATGTAAGCTGTATTTACATGTTTAACACCTTTTGCACGTACACAGATATACATGAATCATTTCGTTCACAAATTTACCTGTGGTCAATCTATAGAGATAGTCAAAGCAAATTCCAGTGATTTTTATTAATTTTGCTTAATAAGCACAATGCCACGTCTTTCTGAAAATCAGAGAAATCAGGCGATAGGGATGCTGTGGGCTGGAGCCAGTGTTGCTTATGTAAGCCGGGCCTTTGGTTGTAGCCGTCAGATATTTAGTCTGCGAAATCGTCATCTGCAGACTGGGCGTGTTTCGGACAGTCAAAGACCCAGACGTCCACGTGTGATAACTCGACGTCGTGACAATTTCATCCACCCCACGCATTTCCGACGTCAGATAAAGCCAGCTACAGATACTGCTAGGGCTCTTGGCATAACAGCACAAACCATTAGGAATCGTTTGAGGGAAGCGAATCCTCTAATTCGGGCACGTAGGCCATACACGAGCCCAGCGCCGACAGCACGTCATCAAGCAGCTCGAAAGCCTTGGGCCAGGCAGCGCCGAATTTGGCGCCGGCAAAACTGGGGACGTGTGCTTTTCTCTGATGAGTGCCGCTTTAATTTAAGCCACGCCTACGGTCGAGAGAGAGAGAGTTTGCCGTCGCAACTGTTAACGGTTTTTGTTGACGTATGCATACGAGAAAGGGATAGATTTGGAGGGGGTAGCATTATGGTTTGGATGGTACTATGGGGCAGATGAAAACGAGGCACATTGTCATAAATGGGAACCTAAATGCTCAGCGCTATATAAATCAGGTGTTGCTTACAGAGGCAATTCTCTTTCTGCAAAGGCATGGTCCTGCTACGTTGCAGCAAGACACCTCACGTCCGCATATGGCTGCGGTGACTCGCAACCATCTTGCTACCAACAATATTGATGTTCTGAACTGGCCTGCTCTGTCTCCTGATATGCATCCCATTGGACACATTTGGGATGAAATCGGGAGACAAGTCAGACAAACCACCAGTTCAATGACATTAATGGTCTAGGGGCAGCTATAATTCAGGAATGGAACAACAATCCAAATGCAGTGGTCTTAAGGTACGTTAATCCCATGCAAGGTCTAATCCGGGCGTTGATAGCAGCCAACGGTGGCCACACTAGATATCCAATGTATCGTATCATTTGGCAATCAACTTTCAAACAGTTTTGGCCTTTAGTAAGCTTGTTTCCTGATCTCACTTTTGTGCCAGTCCTATTTGATAATTTTTATTTCTACCCCTGAGATTTTAGCGTAATCAAATAATCAGTAACAATGAAATTTCACCAATATTTAGGAAAATGATTAATTTATTGGATGCAAAATATAGTGTCTATAAAATTTATGAGAAAAACGGATGATTTATCAGCCGTCAAGTTTCTTTTTTTGCTCTGTATATTTTCTATACCATTCCATTTAACAATACATTGTTGCATCCCATGAGAATCGCCTTCATAAATGGGATTCCACAACATATATTTGATAGAAAAGTAAGAAAAAATGGACTCACACAATGTACCATTGGATTTGACTTGAATGAGATATAGGTAGGAGCTATTATGGTGAGGTGTCCTGCTCAGATGCTACCGACAGGTAGTAGCAACCTTGAAACAATGCCGTTGTTGAGATCTGGGCCCATTTGTTCAAAGCATCGTTAGCATAACGAAATTCGTTAGTCATGCATTCGTTAAGTCAAATAAATTTTTTCGGGAAAAATGGGGAGCTTTTTGAACTGCAGAAGGCACTTCACGTTTTGTTGTTGTTGTTTTTTTTGCTAAAATGGTAGTGTTTTTTTACAGTACGTTTGAAAATGCAAACGTATTGCTGACTAACGACGTTAGAAACAACCGTACCCTATATAAATGTAGTCATAACTGATGAAGTGTCTGGGCTGGGTCATCAGCACCAGTTGCTCTAACTTTATAGTAATGAAAACAAGACAAATTTTAAGATAATAAGACTAATGTGTCTGGTCGTCCTATTAATAGTATGTCAGTTTAAATACAATTGCAAAATTCATGCAGCGCGACAAAAAATGAGCCGCGACACGACAAAACCAACAGAGTGGCATATGCACCAGCAAAGACTATGTATGACCATCCTGGGCCGTCGAAGCTACCTCCATTCCAACAGCGAGAAGTCTAATCAGACTGGGCGGATGCCCAGGCTGATCTGAGTCTTCGCTGGGCACACATGCCACTTGTTGGTTTGGTCGCGGCTCAACTGTGATTCAAGATGAATGAGCACTCCGCCCTGTTTTTCTGCCACTTTTAAAGGGAAAGAACTGTGGTAACTTCTAAGAGAGTAAACAAGGAGCATTTTCTTACCCCAGTTGGGAACGGTGGCAAAATGAAAACAGCAGAGTCCAAGGGCGTAGCTACCTATAAGGCAAATACGCAAGTGCGTATTGAAATTCTGTCAAAATTGACAAAATTTCAAAACGCACCTGCATATTTGCATGCTGAAAATTTATAAATTAGACAAGATTTCAAGACCAATTACTAAAGTGGCTGAAATACTAGCTTTCCCTTCAAGAAGTAGAGAATAAAACATGGTTGTGCGTATTATGAAATTGCCCCTAGTTACGCCCCTGTACATTACCCGATTTTTGGTCGTTGAATAAACAGGATATTTTTGATCGCATCAGTTATAAATTACTCTTCTCTATATGTTGAATATAGTATATGTATCGATATGTTCATCGGCAGTTGTAGCTTCGTCATGCTAAACTGAACTGTCACTAAATATATTTCCGTCTTGCATGCTACTTCATCAATGAAATTAAATATGTTTTATGCATAATTTTACATTTCAACATCGTGAACAACCACAGCAGGCTGACTGCATGATTTGTTTAATACTTAAAGCCGCCTCATCTGGATCTATGGGGTTTTCAAATTCAACTATTTTCAATTTTTGGCGCTTAATTGTAAAGAGCTGTATGAATACTGGGACTTATATTACATTTAATTGCTTCAGTTATCTGAGTTTGTCTGTTGATCCATCGTTGAGTCTGATATAATTTCCATTGTGATATATAATTTGTTAAACCATTTAATGTCATCACGATATATTTTATTAACACATAGTTTTATATTGAAGTTATTGTTGAGTTTGCGACGTCTTTCCAGTAGGCACACATGATCAAGCTTGGTACTTATACTCGCAATTCCATTGAAGCATGAAAATTAAAAATTCAATCTTCAGCAAGTAGTTGGCCTGAATATAATGATGCTATTCGGCCCACGTGTATGTGGAAGTGCTAAAAGATAATTTGAGCTTTTATAATAGATAAACTGGTAGAGTTCTCGCAAAACTCTCGCAAGTGGCCAACGCGAAATTTCGGTTTGATCATTTTCAGGAGTTTTATAATAACTCCATGAGCTCTTTTTCTTCAAAGCAAACCTTGTGCAAAGCAAACCTTATGCTTGACATGCTTATGCCAAAAAGCATTGTTACAGTTTGGCTAACTATTTGCAGAAGTTTGAATTTTTAATTCCAAGATGGGCCTGAATGGAATATGTTACCTGGCCACGTGGTTATAAAAGTTTTCCCATGCTCAACTCAGCTGAGCAAGAAATTTTACCTGCCAATAAACAACAAGTTACTGATAAGTACAATTGTTTTCTTGCTTAGTTGAGCTGAGTTTGAAATTTTCTCTGCTTATGAATATGAAAATGCCAACATTAGTTGGCATTTTCATATTTATCAGCAGAGAATAGTTCATGCTCAGCTGAGTTGAGTATGTAAAAAGTTTTATAACCTCGGGGCCAGGGTTGAAAACGTTGAAACGTTGTGCTCTGCTTGGATCTTGTTTTCTGTGTTTTATTGAGTAGTTTCATTCTATGCCTTATAGTGAACTCATAAAACATATCAATGGAATACACTGTTTTCTTTTCACTTGTAAATAGTAGCGATATCATCTGAACCCCGTTGCGAGCTAAATATGTATATGCCCAAACCAGCCACGGCCGATTTGAAGTATGACCAAAGGCTACTTAGTTTTCGAGTAGAGCAACTAGACCATGTGAGCCTAAAAAAAGGAAAGGGAACTCATGTGCTTGAGCTGGTAGAAGTGTGCTTAGGTGTGCGAATAAGTGTGCATAGGTGTGCACAGATTGCTACACACAGTTCGCTAAAGACTGCGACCCGTGATGTTATATATGTGACAAATCTTAAAGATAAATATTCTTGTTTATTTGATGCCATAATCCTATAACGCAACAGTCCACTTCCTTTCCGCAAAGGAAGAATGCTTTCTCACATAGGTAATGACATTACAGGGTCATAAAACCAATAAAGACTCGGGGTGTGTTCTAAAAAGTAGGGCATATGTATTTGTCTTTAACATGACTTTCATTGCTAATGAACTTAGTCCCTTATATTTTGTTATTAATACAACATAGTACAAGAAAGAACTGCTAAAAGTTTCTATCACAATTTCGTTAATTTTGATGTCATTCGGCAGTAATGGTCTGACGTCAGCGGGACAGCAACGTGCAGGGACTCTTCAAATGTGCGATCAGTTCAGACGAAAGCTCAATACATAGAATATCTCCGTTTTTACTAAAACAGTAGAGAGGCGCCACAGTCAAGTAGTTTGAGCGACTCGATTATGGTGCAGAAGGTCACCAAACGGTCGGGGGTTCAAATCCGGGTTGAGCCATCCGGCGACTGGAAAACTATTTGTCAACCCAGCAGTAAATGGTTACCTGTTTCAAATCAGGAAAGAATATGACAGAAAAGGGAGAGGAATGCCCAAGATTAATAGAATCTATGATGGGGTTGAGGCCAAGACAAGGAAATCTCAGACTAGTTTTCAGATTATTTAGTCCTATGCGAGGCTTGCCGAGCATAAGGCTTAAATAATCTGAAAACGAGCCTGAGATTCCTTGTCAAGGCCTCGACCCCATCATTGATTATTTTTCTCACCCATATTTTATAAAACAGAACATTTATTGAAGTCTTAACTTCTTGTTGAGTCAATTTCTATAAACTTGAAGCTAATTTTCTATTAATAGTTTGACATGTGTGTTAATTTCACCTTGTGCATGCATTTTTCATGATTGGCAGCTGATCAGAAATCTACTTTGACATTTCCTGTACATCACTGGTTGTCAATTTCATATTCTGCCTGCAATTTACATGACAGGTTATAAGTCGATTTGCTGATTTAAAGTGTGTAATTAATTGGGCTGTACTATGTAGCAATGATTGGCATTTTGAGACAGCTTCTGGAGCCTAGGCTAAGATAGCAGGCCGGGATAGAAAAATCACAGACACCTCTAGAAAGGGATATCCTTGTCCAATGGGTGAGAAACAGTCGCCTTTTACCCTCATTGCCCGTATGGTCACTAAACTATGGGAAACATTTACCTTTACCTTTTTAGTACCCAACAGATATTTTCAGTTAATTAAAGTGAGGAACGTTCCTGTAGAAAGAAAACATAATAAATGTTTTCATACTGAAAAGAATGCATATAACAATGTACATTGATACTGAGCAGTAACCGTTTTTATTTAAAAAAAATTGTATACACGCCTGGTAAACTATCACAGGTACCTCCGCGGAGGTACCGATAAAAAGTTGTGACAGGCATCCGGAGCTACCTGTGACGGCCCAAAAATAAACAAAAAAGGGTAGATATTCGTCTTTTTGGATAAAATACATTGTGGCCAGGGAGTTTATTGAAAATCAAAGAATGCTATTCGACCCGTATATACATTAAGTTTTGTCACACAATATATCCCCGGGAACTTTACATATATACGGAAGATATGGCTTTTGAAGTGGCGTTAAGGTCAGTCGAAAGTACTCAAAACAAGAACAAATCGGTTGTTTTAGGTCCTAAATGCACTTTTCTTGCATAAGATTCTGTTGATCTGGACACACTGACGTAAAGTAAACCTCCCTGCCCAAATATAAATTCCGATAAATTCCAAATAAGGCTGGATCTGTAAAAAAAACAACCGGAGGTGCCTGTGACGAAATGGAGGTGCCTGTGATGTATGGAAATATAGCGAAAATCTGAAGATTTATTGCGGTTTCAAATATTGATATTCTTCATCTCTAGACCACTGCCTTGACGGAATCGTTCAGTCGACGTCGCAATAATCTTATCATAATGCGAATATCAAGCATATTTTGTTAAAACAACAGACACTGATCATGAACTTATACAATCAGATTCTCAAAACCAAGATGGAAGTAAGTATACATTGACAATAGTTCTTAAAAGACACGCATGGTAAACCGAATAAAGAGCTCTTTCCCAAACAGGTGGTCATTCACCTACACCAAATGAAAACAACGCTAACTTCTGTTTTACCTATTTCATATTTTGAAATTACAAAACAAATCAGAAAGCAAAGTGGGTAGCTGTACAGGTGACCTTATTGCTAGAAGACTACAGACAAGCGGACATAAGAACACGTAACATCGATGCTTCACAACAGAAATCCAGAACCCAAAGCATATCATCTCAAAGAGTTATTTCCCGTTTTGTTTCCATATCTGTTAGTCAAACATTGACGAGTTGTACGTAGCTGTTGAAAATTTATTGCCTAATTCAGTGTTGGAATAGTCATGAAATGCACTTAAGTAAGAGGCAACGTTTTTGTGAATGGTGATGTCTGCCAATTAGTCATTCCAAATCGTTAGAAATTGTCGAGGTCACACGCCATGCTAGCTACTCGAAACGTTTGCAAAAACAACAATGTTTCGGAAGATGATTTTTTATGTAGTAAAAGTGCTCTTTTGTTACCAAATTTGATGCAGTGGGTATTCGGAGACTTTGAATTACACATAATTTACAGTGAGATTCCGATCACTTCAACATACTAAGGCCCGATTTCACGTCGCCTTAAAACACAGACTAACTTTTAGTTATCGAATATTTTACCTTTACAGTAATGCAAAACTAGTCATTGATTAGTGCTCAGGCAGGAGTGGACTATAAAAGGCAAAATTAGCTACCCATTCTCAGTTTTCCAATAGCCACCAAAGGGTAAACATCTACAGTAGCTCCTGTAGATTTATCTCTTATTTGATTGGCTGTTGATTTGCTGGGGTATTTACCTGTGAAAGTATTAACAGCTCTTATTGGCTAAAACAGGACAGTGGTCTAATTTGCACAGTAGCTAAGCCACGCCCACTTACTGCCTCATACAGGTAGCTAATCCACTACCGGGGGGTTCAGAAATCCTGCCTAAAAAGGACCACACTATATATACCTGTTCGTGAATGCCTGTTGACGGGTATCGGCAATTTTGACCCATTTGACACACATACGTGTAGCTGGCATGGCGTGTGACCTCGACAATTTCTAACGAGTTGGAATGACTCACAGGCAGCACCTCCAGTCATCACCATTCACAAGAATGTTGACTCTTATTTAAGCGCACATTTCACAACGATTCTAACACTGAATTAGGCGGTTAATTTTCAGCAACTAGGTGAAATTCGTCAATGTTTGACTAATAGAAGCGGAAACAAAATGGGCTATAACTCTTTAAGATGGTGTTAAAGGAACGGACGTTGAATGAATGATTCTTTCCAGGCAGTGGTTTAGAGAAGATGTCAATATTTCCAGCTGCGATAACTATTCAGATTTTCACTATATTTGCTTACATCACAGGCACCTCCACACCACTGCAGGCACCTCCAGCTATTGTTTTGAAAAAATCAAGCCTTATTTTTAGTCAATCGACATTTATATTTGGGCACGGAGGTTACCTTAACATCAGTGTGCCGAGAAAAACAGATTCGTATGCAAGATCACTGAATTTAAGACCAAAAACGGCCGAATTCTTTATGTTTTGAGTACTGTGGGCTGACATCAAAGCCACTTCAAAAGTCGAATCTTTGGTTAATATGGAAAGTTCTGGGGGATATGATGTGTGATAAAACTTTATGTCTATAAGGGTCGAATAGCACTTTTTGATTTTTAATAAACTCCCTGGTTATTTTATATTTAGTAAAAAAAGAGGAATACTTACCGTTTTGTTGTCATTTTTTGACAGTCACAGGCAGCTCCAGATGCCTGTCACAACTTTTTATCGGTACCTCCGCCGGAGGTACCTGTGATAGTTTACCAGGCGTGGTATAGTTCGTTTGCTCACAAATGGAAACGGCATTCTCAATATTTTCTCAGCAAAATTGGTGAAAGATAGAACATTTTCCGATTGGGCATTCTCTATTTTCATCCTATACATGACCTAATTATAATTTTATAGAAATGTGAGGCTTTGCATAGAAAGTTTTTTTTTTTTTTTTTTCAAAACAAAGACCTAAAGTATGTGATTTTCGTGTCTTAATTACAGGCGAGTAAAACTTGGCTTTTGGAATTCCCGTTTACATATGAGCCGCGACACGAGAAAACCAACAATGTGGTTGTGCGCGAAACGCAGACACAGATCAGCCTAGGCATCCACATAGTTTGATCAGATTCTTCACTAAGCGCTTGAAGGTTGCTAAGGGTCTAAGCTACCTCCATGCGGACAGCGAAGACTCTGATCAGACTGGGCGGATGCCCAGGCTGATCTGAGTCTGCGCTGGGCGCACAACCACATTGTTGGTTTTCTCGCGTCGCGGCTCATTTTATAGAAATGTGAGGCTTTGCATAAAAAGTTAATTTTAACAAAGACCTAAAGTAAGTGATTTTCGTGTCTTAATTACAAGGGAGTAAAACTTGGCTTTTGGAATTCCCGTTTAGTCTTACATATTATAGCATGCGACTAATATATGCTATCTTTGGAACAAACTTTGCATTATTAATTAAAATTTTATTCTTAATCCATTTTGTTCTACTTTTGTTTCATCCATATGTTATCAAACTGAGAAACATACATGTACACTTTTTACTCGCAGAACTATATAATAGTTCAATGTTTATTAAAAACATAGTATCTCCTGACCTGTGACATCTTGTGTTATGCGTGCGGACAGGTAAATGCATTTTTAGAGGCGATGACGGTGTACTTTCTAGATAACCGACATACGTTGAGCGTGGTTTCAACTTAACGTTTACAGAAATAGAAATGAAAAATGTGAGACCGAAGCCTACAGTAAAATTTCCAGATGAAGTTTCGGTCTTGTTATCAGAGCCGAGACACGATAAAACCAACAAGTGGCATCTGCGGCCAGCGAAGACTCAAATCAGCCTTGGCATGCGTCTGTTTAATCCAGGGGCGTAACTAGAGGTAATTTCATTATACGCACAACCATGTTTTATTCTCTACTTCTTGAAGGGAAAACTAGTATTTCAGCCACTTTGGCAATTGGTATTGAAATCTGGTCTAATTTATAAATTTTCAGCAAGCAAATATGCAGGTGCGTTTTGAAATTTTGTCAATTTTGACAAAATTTCAATACGCACCTGCGTATTTGCCGTATAGGTAGCTACGCCCTTGTAATCTGAGTCTTCACTATGCGCTTAAAGGGTTGCTGAGGGATTAGCTACACCCATGCCGACAGTGAAGACTCTGATCAGACTGGGCGGATGCCCAGGCTGATCCGAGTTTTCGATGGGCGCACATACCACTTTGTTGGTTTTGTCGTGTCGCGGTTAAATTTAAACTACCTGTACGTATGTACAGCCTTCACATACTGGAGAGGCGATTATCCTTTATAAACAATGGAGAGAGTTCACCAGAGACAACGTGCGTACCTGTAGCTCAAGAGATCTATATTCATATTAGGACTCGTCATTGTGCGGTGTTCTGAATTTAGTAGTCATCATTAAACAAACTAAAATAGATAGATATGTAAATAAATAAAATGAATAGATAAGATAAAGCGATTGATACAAGATAGAAATCAGAAGATAAGAGGTATTCTGAAACATAGACTCTCTGTTATGGGGGTTTAGATAAAATATTTCAGCTGCTCTGCTGGAAGACAGTCCACAGCGGGAATGGTACGGGAGGAGTGGGAGAGGAGTGGAGTAGGCGCTGGGCAGGTGGAGAGAGAATGATGCTTAAATTCGTCAATATATGTCAGGGGTCAAGTAATTTTTTTTCACATAGGCTACACCCGTCAATGGAAATCTTGTGGAAGAAGGTGGCATCCTGTTTCCATCGGGCTTCCATTGTTGACACCTGCAACTAATCAGCACCACTTGTATTCATCCTACGCCTGCAAGTCCATCGAGCGACAGTCCTCTGTCTGTCATTTAAAACTAGTGGACAGACAACATAAGCATTTGCAGGGACAGCAAAAATATAATTGAGCCACGACACGAGAAAACCATCAATGTGGTAGTGCGCCTAGCGCAGACTCAGATCAGCCTGGGCATCCGCCCAGTCTGATCAGAGTCTTCGCTGTCCACATGGAGGTAGCTCAGTCCCTTAGCTACCCTTTAAACACTTAGCGAAGAGTCTGATCAGACTGGGTGGATGACCAGGCTGATCTGAGTCTGCGCAGGGCGCACAGCCACATTGTTGGTTTTCTCGTGTCGCGGCTCATATATGCTGCATAAATACTAGAATCATATTAAAAAAATCCTGAATCGATAAGCAAACTACGTTGCTGAAATATTATATTCTTTTACACACTAGAGAGACAAAATTCCTAGCTAAAATCTGTTGTACATACTCGAGAGAAGATGTACAAAATTGCCAAACGGATTTAAAGCAAGATTTCAACACACCAGGACGACAGCATACGTAACTACAGCACAAACGAAAGCATTTCCCTTATACATATTAGAGAGGCGTCACAACAGATTCAAAATTTTCCTATTTTTTGCTTCTGCTCGAATGCAACGTGTTTTATGTTTTATTTTTATTCAAGATAGAAAAGTCACACACACATGCAGTAGTTGGCCTGCTTTAAACATACAAAACAGTCCTGATGTATTGAAAAATTATTTCGGTCGCTTTTAATAAGCAATCAAACTGGGCCCAGTTGTTCAAAGCATCGTTAGCCTAACGAGCTCGTTAAAGGGTCTACTCATTAAGCGTTTTGCAACTTTATAGCCGAAACACTGATATTTTTGTTGTAAATATGTTAGAAGCTTTTGCAATGCAAAAGCTTCTCACATTTTTTCAACTAAAATATTGGCGTATTTGAGATATTAACGTTTGAAATTTTAATGTCTCGTTGACTAACGACGTCGTTAGTTTTGAACAGCTGGGTCCAGGTCTATTTTCGATGAACTTTACTAGATGGTCAAACGGTGAACAGGACAAGGAATCTCATTTGTTTTCTTTATACATACTAGAGAGAGAGAGAGAGAGAGAGAGAGAGAGAGGAGGAGGAGGAGAGAGAGAGAGCGAGAGAGAGAGAGAGAAGGAGTGAGAGAGAGAGAGAGAGAGAGAGAGAGAGAGAGAGAGCAAACCTATCATACCAGGGAGAAGCTGTTTTTGTTTGTTTATTTTATTTGAGCCGCGACACGAGAAAACCAACAATGTGGTTGTGCGCCCAGTGTAGACTCAGATCAGCCTGGACATCCGCCCAGTCTGATCAGATTCTTCACTTAGCGCTTAAAGGGTAGCTAAAGGTCTAAGCTACCTCCATGCGGACGGCGAAGACTCTGATCAGACTGGGCGGATGACCAGGCTGATCTGTGTCTGCGCTGGCCGCACAACCACTTTGTTGGTTTTCTCGTGTCACGGCTCATTTGTTAATTTAGTTATTTAATTTGTTTGTTTTATTATTTTTTATTTTTTTTTATTTTTTATTGTTTATATTTTTGTCATCGGGCCTAATCACGAGTTTGAAAATAAATATGTTCAAATCTATTTTGATGAATCTTGTATGGTATGAAGTTTCAGTTTGGTCCAGCCAGACTTTATTCCAACCGACATGAAGCTTGGTAATAGGAGAGTCATTTACAAAAGTTAGCTGTGTCATTTACAAAAGTTAACTGTCGGCAATCATTAATTCTTGGAATAAAATAAATGAAATTTTTTATTGCTCATCTAATGAGAGACAGTTTCAATCCATCAGTTGCCTCTTTTAGACATAGAACTTTATCTCTGATGGATGTTGGCCTAGTTCATATACTGTTAGCGGTGTATGCCTAACAAATAAGTTCGCATGTACGAAAATATACGAAGAGGTTCCCAGCAGGTACATGACGTCGCACTGACGTCGATGCGACGTGATGGATGCGATGTGATGACGTCGCATCGTTGTTAGTATGACGTTTATTTCGACGTCATGTACCCGCTGGGTTCTGTCGTCATTCGGCTTATGCGCCATACTCATGTCTCGAAAAAATACGTTTTGGTTAAATGCTGCTGCATTTTCTAGTAAAAATACTGCCTATCAGCCATGAGTTCGTCGTTGAGTTGGCAGCTCTATTTGAGGCTAAAAACCTACAGAATATACTGACTAATTGGTAGGTGTAGTATGGTAGAAATTCTGGCATTAAGGTGAATGGGAACACCTTTTTTTCCAAGAAGATTTGATTTTGTCTCCCACATCACTGGGAGAGGGAGGTGGGGTGGAATGGGGTGGGGTTGGGGGGCTTCTCTTTGAAAGAAAGGATTTGTTCATTTGAACTATGTTGTGCCAGGAAGAAGCTATATGTTGTACAGGAGCCGTTTGCCTTTGTAAGAATGATTGGAACCTATGGAGATGTATCCATCAACGTGTGACTGCAATACGCTGAGACAAGCTACGCTGTTCAACAACAGCTTTTGTTCTACAGCTAGACTTAGTTAATTTTCTTAGAGCTGTATGTTGTTCTAACATTTTCATTAAAAAACGATGCCTAGTACAGTATCTTCGCACTGTAAAACAGGTACAAAGGAACGCAAATATTTCGTAACGCAAAGGTGGAGAGCAAAATAAGAAAACAAATATCTAGATGAGCTGCCTTATCTGGATCTACACAGTCAGTCCTCCAGTCTTTGATTTCTCAATATGATATGAGCCACGACACGAGAAAACCAACAAAGTGGTTGTGCGCCCAGCGCAGACTCAGATCAGCCTGGGCATTCGCCCAGTCTGATCAGACTCTTCGCTATGCGCTTGAAGGATAACTAAGCGTTTAAGCTAGCGTCAGGCGGGCAGCGTACACTCTTATCAGACTGGGCGGATGCCCAGGCTGACCTGAGTCTGCGCTGAACGCACAACCACTTTGTTGGTTTTTTTAGTGTCGCGGCTCAATTATAACTTGGACGAATTTTTTTAGCGTTTTAAGGGTTAACATCGTGTCTGTTGTAATAATATCGTCAATGCGTTGTTAGGTTTCTGTAAAACTTTGGCTGTTAATTAAATGGACACTAAATGACAATCAAAGTCATAAAAGTGTTATAATTTAACTGGCTTCTAATTTGTTTTGGTTGGACATGGCCTTGGACATAGCCTTGATAGATATGATTAGTAGAGGCAGCCAGATTATTATGACCCTGAACGCACGACCATTGCCCTTTTGCATCACTTGCGTCCAGTCATTGATGCCGTGTTGCAGAAACGACATCCCAAGCTATTAGAGAAAGCCGATTTTTGTTCAAGAGATGACAGGAGCGGAAGTGTTTTTATGCATCGGTGCCGTGTCACCAGATTTGAGCCGTCCCCGCCTCTCCCTCCCCCTCCTTCACAAGTCGTTTTGGATAAGACTTAAATCGAGGTCCATGTATACGTATATCAATAGTGGCGATGGAACTTGTAAATCAAATTCACAAACTCATAAACAAAATGATGACGAAGTACTTATTTATTCATTAAAAAATTCTTTTTATTTATTCATTAAATATTTCTTGACAACATATACATACATGAGTCAAAAGCTCGTCAGCTGGCATGCAGTGTTGTATCTGACCCAAAGCCATTCCATCAGGCACATGCCGTCATAATGTCACACTGACGTCGATGCGACGTGATTACGTCGCATCGATGTCATTCCGACGTCATGTGTCCGCTGGGATGAAGTTATACACATCGAGATTGATTAACGTTGATACTTCGACTGCTAGCTTCTCATGCACGATGGAAAATTTGAAAAATAAACGAAAGTCACAAAGATCTTGACCAAATGTTTGGTCCTAAGCAAGATATCACCAGTTTCACACTGGAGACTGTTTGCAAATATTTAACATCTTATGGTTCTAATTTAGACATGCAATTTTATTGACTACCGTGGCATTGTATCAGCAAAAAAATGGCATAGCTAATAACATAATGTCGTACTCCTCGAAAGCTAAGTTCTTTAATATATCTCCAAACTCCTAAAGAATTACCAAAATAAGTGGGGACGATTTTATTTTTGACACGTGTCCTTGAAAGGTGGTTTGCTGGCTTGACGGTTACTCGAGGGTACTGTGCATTATGACGATATTGATATATTGAACTGACATATGGAAGAGTGCATAAACGAGAAAAATACATGTACTTCTATGAGAGTGCCGAAACAATAAACAAATAAACATTTTATCTAGTATTATTACAGATATGCATAAAGATGGACTTTTACAGTTCTCAATAGTTTAATTTCTGGATGACAAGGTGTGAGAAACTAATGCAAAATGAGCATGAAAGTAAGACGCACAAAAAGCACATGAAACTATACTGATCATACAATCTCTTTAAACAGCATGATGTTGTTTGTTTTGAACTTTTTTTAAAAACAGTTGAATTTCCTTCTAATACAAAATCGAAATAAGATTCTAAATCGACTTTAAATCGACTTAACCGGAGATGCAGTCTGTTCCGGACTCATGCTTTTCCCTATGCCTACGCAGCGTGAACGTCAGACAGCGTATATGCGCATCAGTGTCCTTTCTTTGCAGTCTTGTATTTATTTATTCATTTATTTATTTTGCTTTTTCTTTAAACCATATATCTTCATAACTTATAATGCTGATACAACCTCATCAGATGGCATACAGAGCTGTCACCATGACACAGTGCACCATGGATCAAGGTTAATGTAATGTCATGAAGTTAAACATATCGTAACTGATGAATTCTTTCTATTCCCGGGCATGTTTCGACTGCTAGCTTATCATTTACGATGGAAAATTTGAAAAAAATATACAGAAGCCATATTGTTTGGTCCTCAGCAAGATACCATCAATTTCACGCTAGATATTGTTTGTTTGTAAATATTAAACATCCTTTAGAAATACAACTGTACGTTCTAAGGGCTTAAATGGAATAGTCAATAATATAGCAAGCCTATTACTTTATTATAGATCCAAAATCTGAACTAATTTAATATCAAAATAGGTTGGAACGACTTATTTTTTAGGCACATGACTGCGAATGGTGGTTGTCGTACTTTGCTTTGCTGGCTTGAAAGTCTGGTCGCAAGCGTTTTTTCTGTTTGTTCCTTATTTAAATTATCGCCGATGAGCGGCATGGCCTCTTCGTGAAAGTGCACTTAAGAAAGACACAGACTGTGCATGTGCGCAGTTAAGCTAGTAACATAAAGTTCGCGCAACTACGATTCATTCGAGGGGCATGCGGACACCGTAATATGATGGTTTAATACAATGCACCTACGTATGGAAGAATGCACAAACATGAAACATACTACTATGAGTGTTCCGAATAATAAAAAAAAAAATAAAACATTTCATTTCTAATGAATACAGAAATGTATCATAAAGATGGACTTTTACAATTCTCTGGATGACAAAGTGCGACTGACTTAGGCAGAATTAGCATGATACACTATAAAAGTAAGACGCACAAGAAACACACGAAAATATACTGATCATTCAATCTCTTTAAACAGCTTGATGTTACTTGTTTTGAAAATCCTTTGGAACAGTTGAATTTCCTTCTAATACAAAATCGAAACTCCATTATTCCATGATGTCTATGGATCCACTTCAAAGAGATGCGATGGATATTTAATCCTTTAAACAGCATGACGTGTGGTTTGTTTTTCAGACTGCTTTTAAACATTTTATTTTCCCGCATTTCGAACTTGGAAAAGACTAGTTATCCTTGCTATGATTTAACTCAGCAGGCACATGACGTCGAAATGACGCCGAACTGACGTCGATGCGGCGTCATTATGTCGCATCGATGTCAGAACGACGTCATTTCAACGTCATATGCCTGCTGGGAAGAAGCTTCACACTTCTGAAGTCTAAACGCTACTTTTAGTGTCTTTTATTACCGATTTAAGAATCTTTTAACGGTCTGAAATTCGAATAGATAGAAGAATCCACTTTACTAGCCGTAAGCTTCGGATTACATTCTATGAGATCTGATAATAGTGTTTAAGTAAAATCGAGACTCTCACAAAATTACCTTGAAGGCTGATCTAAACGGTTATTTGAGGACTCATGCAAGAATCAAATATAACATTGTACAATTCCTGTTCACTTCCTGTTCACTTCTTTTAAAATGTGAAACTGGATCAAGCACTTCATTTTTCAGTTATTGTTTCCTACTTCTTGAAATGCAAAACAGGATTTAGTATGGATGGATTATACCGGTATCATCCCACAAGCACCTGACGAAAGGATTTTTCAGGCCTAGTCCGCCCATTTCAAGCCACATTTTTTCAGTCAGGTAAAAAAACATAGATCTACAGTCGTTTCCTAATGCTATTTTACACATTGTGTAAAATAGCATTAGGAAACGGCTGTAGATCTATATATGACTGAACCCTTAGTGAATAGCATTAGGAAACGGTTGTAGATCCCTTAATTGTGTAAAATAGCATTAGGAAACGGCTCTAGACCTATGTGACTGAAGCCTTAAAACTCCTTAAAATAAAGAAATTACAGAAGGTTTTTCTCTGGTTTCGTAACCAGATATTGCCAGGGTCACTGGCGAGGCTTTATTAGCCGTAAACTACGTAGTCTGGCCCACGTTTCATATTCTGATTGTATTCTCTGCTCTTGAAGGAACTATTTAAGATTTTAATTTCGCCAGTTGCTCGCGCTCCATCCAGTTTTACATTTTAAGAGAAATTGCACAAGAACTGCAAACTGAAGATTAAGTGAGATTTAAAATCTTATTTGAATCTCAAAATTGTGATATTTCATTTCATTTGAGACTTTGCGTGTAAACTCCGACAGTAGCTGCTTGGAAGTAGCGAAGTAAGGAGACGTTGTGAATTTTCCATGGCGTTCAGTCATGTTTTGGTTACCAACACCCTTGGCCAGTGTCTGTTTGAAATGATCTTAGGAGGAAACTTGTCGTTGAGACAATTGTTTCTCGCCAGTTGCAGTTTAATTTATTACTGCACCTTTGTTGTGTAGTTAACCGAGACGAGAGTGCTATGAATTTCATGTTCCCGCATGGTGCATGGCCTCTTTTGATCCTTTGGTACTCTTTGTACTTTTATCACTACGCTGGGAATTAGTTCTCTCCCGTATCGATGGAATGGAGTCTTTTCTTTTTCGAATGCGACACATACACATTTGCTTTAACAGTTTAAGACATCTTTTCCTAAACGTAATATTCAGAAAGCTATAAATAAGTGGGTTGATAGCATTGTTGATTAAAAAGAATTTTGAGAAAAGCTTACTCAAGATTTGTTCAGCAAGAGTTTGCCTCTCGTCCAAGTCTTTGATAACAGTGCGACAAATCATGATAACGATTGAGGGGAGATAACTAATCAAAAAAGCAACAGTCACAGCGAATAGGATAACAGTCGTACGACTGACACGAATTCTAGTGACAGCTTCAGCAATGCTTGTTAGCCTCGGTCTGAACAATGCGCGGGAATCACGTGCATCGGTAGTATCATCATCGCTCATGCTCGGTAGATATTTGACACGTGACTTCCGCTTCTTTTCCCGCTCATTTGGATTTGTCATTGGAATTTCCTCTTTTACGTGTGTATGGACTTGGTCTCCGATGACGAGGTTCTTTCGCCGTCGAATTTCGATCCAGATCCTGAAATACAGGGCTGTTAGAACCACCAAGGTAATGACAAATACGATTCCTAGCATATAGTAGTATATTTTAGCAAATGTTCCTTTGCGATATTTTTCTTCGACGGAGCAGTCATGGCCAAATATGGCCGGGTCTGGTGTGGAGGACTTTGATATTCCGAAAAGGATAGATGCCGGAATGGCCAGGATCACACTGGCGACGCCTGCACTGATGCACATTATTTTTATTTTCACTATTTCAATAATCATCAACGGATGACAAATTTTAAAATACCTGTCCACAGCAATCTCAATGAGAATGATTACCGAGCCATAAACCGTCACAGACGATGCATACCGGAAAATTTTACAGACTGTTGAGCTATAAAACGTATAGGAGTTTCTCAAATCATACAGTTCCGTCGGCATGCTAATCAGACACGCGAGTAAATCAAAAACTGCCATGGAAACAATAAAGTAGTTCGATGACGTCTTCCGAAATCGTTTCCTGTAGACGTAGATCACTAAGATGTTGCCCACTGTTCCAAGTATCATCATGATTGTCACAAATACAAACACTGGGAAATAGCGTAGGGCCTGTACGTCGTTAAAGGCGTGTAACTTCTCATTTATCTCTTTGAGATTCTTTGTAATCTGTGAAGAGTTAGCATTTGCCATATTTACCATGACTATACTCAGGTTAGGAAATCTGGAAAGGACAAAAGAAAAAGTGAATTAGACATTTGTTTTTGTTTATTTTTCTTAAGACAGTATTGCATAGAATAGATGCATACAGTACCACCTACACCATTTCTAGCGGCGAAAGAACTAAAAACACACATAGATCTATATATTGAAAATATGAAAATTAGTCAAGATTTAATACCAAAAATAAATGTAGATAAGAATACAAGTATTCCTATACTTCTCCTTCATGGGTTTACCCCTTAAAGGGCCAAAAAGCAGATGACAAAGCTGACGTCTGCAAAATTTTGAAAGAAAAAAAATATCCAAGCTCAAGCTATTTCATATTGAGAATTCAAAGAATAGAGAACTAACTGTGTAGATCTGCCTATGCTGATTGCAAATTCAAGTATTTTCATTAATAGCACAAAATGCTCTCCTGATAATAACAAAAGAGCAGCAACAAAACAGAAAATAAATTATAAACGGAATAAATAAATTGGGATTGAATAAAGCTTTTTGAAGTTGATGTAAACCAAAATCTGACCTCTTGAGCTGGCCCCATGAGGGATCAAAGAATCAATATACGAGGATCGTCCAAAAAGTTCTGTCACTGGACTCATAACTTTGCTCACAGACTTGATAGCTTACCACGGTTTACATCAATCAAAAGAAAAATCTTTTATCTTTCTACTGATATCAGGTACATGGTACAAAATGTCATTTGATTGAGTTATCAGCTCAAATACAAGCCTAGTCTGTAGTATTCGATATTTTACAGAGATAATGTATGTATGAGATGCAAACTATTCATATCTATTGTGTCCTAGAAATATGTTGAAATACACAGTTCTTTTATTATCAGTGCCGACATCATGTAAAAAAAATGCAGTTGAGCTTTATTTATATATTTATTTTTCTTCGTATATACTGAACAACATGTGATTTGTCTTCAGATTTTCTCTCGATATAAGGCCAGTGACAGAACTTTTTGAATTTTGAATGATCCTCGTATATAATGATTTCAGTTTACACAAAGTGTTTGGCACACAGTTTAACAGGCTGAAAACATACGAGGGATGATACAACCTCATATAGAACTTACATCCTAGCCGAATATTGAACTTCAACCTCGTATCGCAGGACATTCCAACTGGTCACAAAATATTGAATCAACACTGACTCAACCTTAAACGTTGAATCAAGGCTGATTCAATGTTGTTTTAACGTTTTGTGCCTGCTTGGTTACTATCGAGGTGTAACTCCATAATACCGGCCCTGTGCCCTTTTATCAGTGCCGACATCATGTAAAACTACACTATTTATATGTTTATTTTGCTCATGGTAATTTTCTTCTTATAAACTGAACGAAAATGAAAACGCTACATGTGATATGTCTTCAGATTTTCTGTTTTATAGAGGCAGAAGGCTTGTTGAATAAGAAGGCAATTTAAAGTTTCATGCATGTGTAAGCCTAAGTTACTACTGGAAAACTGTAAAAGCCATTTCAGATAAAAGAAATACGTTTCAAAGTGGATAGGGGTCCAGTTTTCTGCGATGCAAATAAACGAAGAGTATCAGATTCATTATTTTAAGAACATTCTCTTGCTGAATGTCTTGCACGACTAAAATGTATATATTCAGGCATCAAAAGTGGCAACGTGATAGTTTCAAACTGTCATCTATCATGTAACGTTTTCACTTTTGTTCAGTATAAGTTTTTCAGATATACAAAACTCTAACATATCAATTGTTGAAGTCATTTTCGCATGCAGGTATTCATGGTGCGTTTGCACACATACATTGAGTCAATGCAAATACATTGAGCCGCGACAGGACAAAACCAAAAAAGTAACATGTGCGCTCAGAGTTGACTCAGATCAGCCTGGGCGGCCGCCCGGTCTGATAAGAGTCTTTGCTGTCCGCATGGAGCTAGCTTATACCCTTGGCTAACCTTTAAGCACTTAGTGAAGACTCTGATCAGACTGGGTAAATGCAGGCTGATCTGGGTCTGCGCTGGGCGCAAAACCACTTTGTTGGTTTTCTCATGTTGCGGCTAAAACTGTTATCTTCTTGCAAGTGAAAGGCTAAAACCTCAGCTGAAAGGACTCCGAATTCCATACTCATTGTGCAACATATAACGGACAAACAAATCCAAATAGCGCCTTGTCTTTTTTCCAGTTTCTCAGATCATTGGATCGAAGATACGTTAACCCTTATTTAGGTTTATAAAATTTGACATAGACTGTTTTATCAACCCTCGTATTGATTATAAATGAGAAGCTGTTCTTTTTCAATGTTTATCTGATACACTTTTTTGTTTTATTATTCCATAAAAAAGAACTGAAGCAACTGATTTATTCACAATAATTGTATTAAATGTCATTTCCGAAATGACCTTGTCTTTCATGGTTGTTTATACAATGACGCTTATGGCATCAGAGGGTTTCTTCGAAGGCTTGTTTGTTTGGTCGTTAGGCCTTCAAGATTCGGCTCAAATATCCCAATTTCCAGGAGAATGATAATAGTTATGTGCTTTTTTATTCTGATAGCTAACCATTACGGTCAGAAACAAAAATAAAACACCGGGACTGAAGCCAGTGTAAGCATTTTCCAATGAGCCGCGACACGAGAAAACCAACAAAGTGGAATGTGCGTCCAGCGAAGACTCAGATCAGCCTGGGCATCCGCCCAGTCTGATCAGAGTCTTTGCTGTCCGCATGGAGCTAACTTAGAGCGTTAGCTACCCTATAAACGCTTAGCGAAGAGTCTGATCACACTGAGCACATGCCAAGGCTGGGCACACGACCACTTTGTTGGTTGTCGCGTGTCGCGGCTCAATTTTTTTTAGATTTTTGAAAACGTGTTGCTGTAGAGAAAGATACAATCACACCAGAAGTACATGATCAGGAAAACAATGACCGACAAAGGGCGGATATCGATGTTTACCGATAACAAAATCAATTAAATTCTTCATCTAATCTCTAAGAAATCTTAAGTTTTAAAGGATTAACGTCATTCCGTTTTGATTGCAGTATGTGAACAATTTAATCATAGAATTTTGATTTATTAACAAGTAGCTTGAATATGAATGCTCGTCGCATGTGCATGTATGATGAGCGATCCTTGTTAAGATAAGCAACTATCACCCCACCTCTTGTATCATGTATTTGGGTCAATTGCCTTTTTTCCGGTCGTGTTGGTGACTGGGTTAACGCTCTGGTTCCGTACGTTAATCGATTCTGGAGTTGCCTATGAGCATTTCAGGCCGAATTTCAATATCTTGTCTTGAACGTAAACTGTGACCAATTAACGTGTAAACGTGTACATTTCCTTCACGGTATATTGCTCTGCCTTGAAAATGAAAGCCCGTCACTATGAAATCCCCTGTCGACAAGCGCAAATTTTGAAAGCTTTACAGTTTTGGTTTAGAGTCTTCTATCATTTTAAAGTATTTGACAAGAATAGAAGAATCTGTAAATTTGAATAAAATATCAGAGTGGGTTTGGGAGTCTTCTATCATTTTAAAGTATTTGACAAGAATAGAAAAGTCTGAAAATTTGAATAAAATATCTGAGTGGGTTTGGGAGATATGGCTGTTTCAATTTTGACAATTCCAAATATGGTCATTTGAGAGAATACTGTTAATATTTTATAAACAAATTCAAAATTGTACATATATTTTATACATTTTCAAGGCGCTATAACTCAAGAACTAATCAAGTTCAAATTTTCAGCATTTTTTAGTTACACAAAGACCACAAAATGTGTGACATTTCAAAGTGCTTGGTGCACAAGTGTTTACGTTGGCATTTTCCGGATAAGCCCTATTTCCGACAGTTGACTATTCTATCTCTTGAGTTAAAGAAGTCCATGTCCTATTTAGGGGTGTTTGCAGAAATTACAATGATCAAAAACAACCAGTGCAACCGTTGGAAATACTTGAGTATGCTTGCACTATAAAATCTAGAGGGAATTTATAAACTTCTTTTTCTCGTTAAAAGCCCAACAGACCGGAGTCTCTGTATAGCTAGGTATAGTTGTCATAGCCGGCTTGGGTTCGAATCAAGGCACCCAACGGGAACCTCTTTACGGCTCCACTATATAGGCGTAGAAAGGAAAGAAAAGTCTCGAAAAGACGAAAACATTAGAACTGAAAGCAAACTTTTAGATTTACGACGCAAGAGCTATATGCGACCCGGTGAAATGCTGCACGAGGAAATAATAGAAATAACAGCTTACAAACACACCTGACAACGAAGAAGCCGATATGAATGATATCAATGAATAATCTTCTTCCTGGTGCTGTCGACGGTGTTAGAACGTTGTTTACATTCTTTTTTTCATAACATCTTCATACTTTGTTGAGCTTGTATTGACTGAACAGTCATCTTACGTTATTGCCTCTTCATATATGTTCTTAGCTTGATTTATTCTGCTCTCATGTATTTGATTTATTTGATAGCTTTGACCGTGTACTTTATTGGAGTCCAAATTAGTTTTCAATCCAGTCACAGACTCCATAAGGAAATAATTATCACAGACAAATGACCCTGTCCGCGAAACAAGACATTACGAGATTGCCTAGTAATGGACCTTCATATTCGACCATACTAACATTTGCAATTCAGTGCTTTTTTCCAATAACGGATCCACGTACTAAACCTATAGGATGTATCGGGACATTGTAAGGGGCATGGGTATAGAACCATCCCACCGGGCACGCAGCAGTGAATCAACACTGAATTAGTGACTTTTGATTCAACTTTCTGTGCCTGATTGGATGTTTTTCCACCATCATCTCAAAGGTGGACAATACAGTCAACTCTCGATATCTCGAACATTGATATCTCAAAGTATCTCTTATATTAAAGAGTATAGTTTGGACGGCTTTTTTCTTTTTATTTACATTTCATCTCCTTTTATCTAAAACTACTGATATCTCAAAATAAATTTTCTGGGACCAGAAAAGTTACTTTGAGATACTAGTAGCTTGCTTTGAGATATCGAGAGTTGACTGACTTTGTGACATGCTTTTTGCTTCCATAGACGACAAAGCCCTTCGAAAATTGGGTCTACTCTTAAAGGAAAGAATTGGCTCCAGTGGGAGCAAATTCTTTCCTTTCAGAGTTGACTACCGTTTAGAAGGAGGCAAAATGAAAATGTCAGAGTTGGTTCTCTGGAAGTGTTATACACATTCATCTCAGACATTGTTCTACTTATTTCAATAATGAACTGATTCGGTCAAGTCCTCCTGGAATATTATGAGGCCTGCCTGAACGACAAATGCCAGAACTTGTTCAAACCCCTTATTGTCCCATCAGGATCTGTCTATAAAACCGTTGGCCATGTATTTTTGTTGGAGTCGAAATCAGTCTTCATTCCGGTGGCAGAATCCAGGAGGAAATAATTATAACAGTATTTCCTTATGACCCTGTCCTCTAAATAACGAGATGGCCATGAATTAAACTATACTGACTTTTGCAACTCAGTGCTTTCTAATAAATAACCCTCGTCACAAATATAACAGGATGTGTAGGAATAACATGTGTGTGTGTGTGTGGCGTGGGGGTGGGGGGGGGGGGAGAGGGCATGGGTATGCAACTGTGTTTTTTTTTTTTTTTTTTTTTGGGGGGGGGGGGGGGGCACGGGTATACAACTGTGTTTTCCCACCATTTTGTCAACGTAATGATTTGTTGTTTGTGTGATTTTAGCCCTTCAAAAAGGATCTACGTTAAAAAAGAGAATTTGCTCCAATACGAGCAAATTCGTTCCTTTCAGAGTTGACCGCCGTTGAGACCAGCATTTATAAAGCGGCACAAATAAAAATGGAAAAGTTGCTTCCCTGGAATTGTGCCCATTCACCCGTCAGCCATTGTCCTACTCATTTCAATCATGGACATTTACATAACTGAATATGGTCAAGTCATCCTGTTATATCATGCAGCATGCCTGAATGACACATACCAGAACTCGTTCAAACCACTCCTTGACCAATCAGGATATGTTATATAAAACTGTTGAATAAAATTTATACTGCTAGTATGTACCGTCTGATCAGACTGCTCTGTTCTGCTAGGAAAGCCTAATCCGTTTTTTCAGACATGACTAATCTGTTAGTCTGTTTATTCAGACTCTATGTTCCAATCTGTTCAATAACCACCTCACTGGCTCATCTTTAGCCTGGCTCCCAGGCTAAATGGTTATATGTATTCAAAAGATGCAAGTCTTAATTTGGCTCTTTTTATTCTGATGGCCAACCATTTAGTTGTGTTTCTCAGATAACTCTAGAATAATGTGGTGTAAAATTTATTCCTGACTGATTTATTTCTCTTCTTGGCTTGTAAAATGTAAAACATAACGACTGGAGACAGTCTAGCTCATCTTGTTTCATGTCTGTCCTAAAACTGTCCCAAAAGCTGTCTTAAAACATATGAGCCGCAACACGAGAAAACTAACAAGTGGTTGTGCGCCCAGCGCAAACTCAGATAAGCCTGGGCATCCGCCCAGTCTGATCAGAGTCTTCGCTGTCCGCATGTAGGTAGCTTAGACCCTTAGCTACCTTTTAATGACTTAGCGAAGAGTCTGATCGGACTGGTCAAATGCCCAGGCGCACAACCACTCTATTGCTATTCTCGTGTTGCGGCTAATACAGTTTTACCGGTAATCATGGCGCCACAGACAGCTTCATCTGTAACCATCATAAAGGCATATCAAGCTATAAAATGGACTTCCTATTTACTACAAACTCATTTATAACCGCCCATTATTCCTGCACAAAATGTGCAAAATGTCAGGCATACCATTGTTTTCCTCGTATTTACATAATACAATCCGCCGCCACGACTAATTAGCATGGCATTAGTCAGATTTGATGCTCCGAAGGATAAGAATCAATCACTGGACTGATCACACAAATTGTGACAATAGTTACAAGGCAAAATGTAAAGCGACCAATCAGAATCCAAATAATTCCTTAAGTTGCAAGACTATTCAAGAAATTTCCTGATAGTGTCTTATTTTAAAGAGATGTCGCAGTAATTTGAGGATTGATATAATGGATCGTTTTAGTTTTAGTCAGTGCACTCGTGTAAAACTATAACTTAACTTCCGGTAAATCTCATCTGTGTATAGTTATAAAACAGACAAAACCTGCTAATGAATGATTCTTAAAGTACTGTACTAATGATACATTGCATGAGTCTGGCCATTCCAAATCCAAATAATTCCATTGGTTGAAAGACAGTTTTGAAAGGGAAATAAAACACTTCCTGATACAACTAGTTCCTCATTCATGAGAGATGGTACCGTCGCCGAATGATTGATTTTATATATCGTTTTCATCAGTGTCCTCTATTGCTTTTGTGTTTTATCCTTGAGCCTCCTTATAGTTATATACAGTTATTATATGCTTCTGTATTGTCGTTCCAAATAACAGTTTGTATTACTTGATGGCCCTCGTCCATCGGGCCCGCGAAATAGAGGGCTGCCTGGTGCCTCTGCGGCAGAGCTGCTAGTGGCTGCAGGACCTGAGTATCATTTATCTCAGGTCAGATAAAAGTCCTACAAATTCGACATGACTGAAATATTGTTTACAAGGACGTTAAACAACATCGCAACGACAACAAACTATTACTGGAATACATTTAGAGTCTTTTTACATTCATTTATGTTTGGCCTTGCTTCAGAAAGATGTCAAAGTTTGTTGACAGATATTGAGCAACAACGAATTATATAACGATGTCTGCCAAATGAGACATTATGCTGTAACTTTAGGCTTATTATACCCATAAACACGACAAATAAGAGTAATTTGCAAAAGCACGTCTTTGATTTACGATTTAGAGTATCGAAGAGGCCGTAGACATGGAGCACCGGCTCACGGCAGAATGGAGGCGCCTTAAATCACGATGCGTATTCTAGCTGGTCCAACACCAGATCCAATTTCGAGACAAAGTTTCTAATTTCATGAATACTGAAACTTGTTTCAATGTACAATCAACTCTCCCTATCTCAAACTCTAAGTTCATCTCAAAATTACCGATATCTCAACTTGAGTAAATTTTCTGGTCCCAGCCCAGAAAATTTACTTTTAGATACCAGTAGCTTGAGATGACAGGAGCTGAAATGTAGAGCAAATAGTAAATGTGTCTAAACTATATTCTTGAAAATAGGGGGCATTTTTCGATGTTAGAGATAACGGGATTAAACAGTGCCAGTGTCGATCTATCGTTGAATACATTTCAAGATACATACGAACATATAGAATGATAATGATGCTCAATGCTTGCATGCATTTGAACAGATCTTGATATTGATAAAAAAAAAAAAGCTAATGACAATGTATTGTTGGCATTGATTATGGGAAATTTCATTAAAAATTCAAAAAGGCGGTCAAATACGTTACAATAGTTTTCATTTTGTAATTTCTATGTTACAACAACCAGTTCAAAAGAATTGTTTTAATACGGTATACAGTCGTTTGACCGGTTTGACGCACTTTTATCGATTGTGTGGTACACTTACCCTTTGATTTCTCTGTACCAGAAAATGTCTAAAAGCCTCTTCTCTAAGGCATATTGTTTTCGTGCAGAAATTATTTAAGAGTCCTAGAGAAATGTTACGATAACCTAGAACGTGGTCATTTAGCCTATTCCGGCGGACTTTTTCAGTTTCGGCGGACCAGTATATGATTTGCCATACAGTGAACGTAACTGTCAGAGAGTGGTTTTTCCCCCTTTCCCCCCGGAAAAATGGCTATAGGAAGGACGACTATATAGTGGATTGTCCGGACCTCATAGAGCCACTTTTCCCCCATAGTCCTTTTTCCCCCACCGGAAAATTGGCTATCAGTGAATTTGGTATGGCTGTTGGTATTTTGCGGAATGGAACCAAAAGAAACGGAATGAAACAGAGTTATTTTACGGAATTAATCGCATGGGAAATGTATCAGTACTTCAAGGGAGGTAATAAACGTGATTAATTAAAAAAAATCAATATGCAAATTTAGCAACCGTATTTTTATAATAATCAATAATTACTAATTTAAGGAACGAAGAAACGTCGATACGTGAATTGAACAGAACAGAACAGAACAGCTTCGATTTTTTCCCATCGCAGATATTTATATACGTATACACACGCGTACGCATACTCATGCAAGCTAAAAGGAAGATGTACGAAAGGGCGCTTTGCTTTGTCCATGATGTTTGATCTAGTAGGAAGTTTATTACATTGAAAATAATAATCGGACGTGTGTCCCGATAGGAGTCGAGCCCACGACTTCTGTATGAAAAGCGAACACTAGTCCAGGCACTCCGCTGCACGCACGCACAGATGAACGCTTGTACAAACACAAAATTATACAAATTTATGCACACAACCACGTACACTCATAGCCGTTTTCGTGCTAATATGAAAAAGAAAAATGCCTGCCTGTTTTCCCAAAAACAAAAATAAGACAGACTGGATAGACACAAGCATGCGGTTCTAGCATCTGTAATCAATCGATATTTTACGGACAGATACTCGTATTTCTGTTTAAGTTATAAACCTCACTATTATAATTGGAGAAGGAGCAAATTCCATTATGTAGCGTGTTTTCCTGCAATCATATTACCAGGGGGAAAATCCACTATAGAGGGGAAAAACGGCTATGCAAAAACACGTATAGTAGATTTTCCCCGGGGAAAATTGGCTATATAGTCATATTTCCGGGGGGAAATTCTACTATATAGCCATTTTTCCGGTGGGAAATTCTACTATGGAAAAATCATAGTCATTTTTCCGGGGGGAAAAACTACTAGGGGGGAAAAGCTACTCTCTGACAGTTACAACTCGGGCTCCAAAACGGTAAACTGTTTGGTTATTACTAGCCCTGTGTAAGATTATTTTATGCAAAAGCAGCCTTTTGATATCACGCCGATTATTCGAAACAGCAAATTATATATAGAGCTCTGCACCGAAAAATTAATTCAGTCATTCAGTGGTCCGAAAACGTAACACTCATCGTTGTTGCCATGAATTCAGTTAACAAAGGATGCCATTATTTTCCAAGTATTTACACCAAATTACACCAAATACACCACAGGTTTTAGGATGCCAAAATCAGTAAGATGAATAGTCCGGTGCGAGTGGATTGTATACTTGCGATGCCGTGGTTTCTATACAAATATTTTGTCTCTTCAGTGAGTATGGATTTCATCTATATAAACATCCAAGCTAATAAGAAGTGAAACACAAAAATCTATTTAAAAAATCTAAAGGCGTACTTTGAAGCTACTCTATTTACAAAGACACTGTCCTGCCCAGCACGCCTCACAGCTTTCCTGGGAATGTAAGCCCCAGGCCATGGAGCATTGTACCTACCACAATACACGAGTGAAAAGCATATTTGATCAGAGCCTAACCTGTCAATCTAAAGGTCCCGAAAAGTGACTATTCTAATCTGACATGCAGACTGATGTGAGTCTTCGCTTTACGTCCTCTTAGAAAGGCGGAAAAGTGATTCGACTTTCGTTCATTAGCAAACCAAATGTATTTAACAATTTAATCATAGAATTTTGATTTATTAACAATTATCTTGAATATATATGAATGCTTATCGCATGTCCATGTATGATGAGCGATCCCTGTGAAGGTTAACCACTATCACCCCACCTCTTGTATCATGTATTTGGGTCAATTGCCTTATATTCCGGTCGTGCTGGTGACTGGGTTAACGCTCTGGTTTCATACGTCAATCGATTCTGAATTTGCTTAAAAACATTTCAGACCAAACTTCAACGTCTTGTGCTTGTACATAAAACCAATAAACGCGTTTACATTTTTTTATCACGTTTTATTGCTCTACCTTACAAATGGAAGCCACTTCGATATCCCTTGTTTACGAGCGCTTATTCCACAGTGTCAACCCACCCATACCTGGCGTCCGACAGTAGACTCTTTTATCTCTCGAGTTAGAAAAGTCCATATGCTTTTTAAGGGTATTTCTCGGTAGAAATTAAAATATTTAGATGCAACCAGTGCGCCGTAGTCGAGTGGTTAGAGTGGCTCGGTTATTGTGCAGAAAGTCACCGGAAGTTCGTGAGTTCGCGGCTCACCGTCGCCATCCGATGACTCGAAACTCTCTCTGTCGACCCAGCAGTAAATGGGTAGCTTTTTCGAATTAGGGAAGGCTTTCGGCAGCGAAAGGAGAGAGATGGGCTCCGCTTTTCATCAGCTGTGCCAAAGATACAGTGGGTCTCTAACCCCCACTGCCCCTACAGCTATTAGGCTATGGGAAACCTTTACCTTTTTTTATTGCAACCATTAAAATACTTGAGTGTGCTTGCACTATACCCTGCGGGCACATGACGTCGAAATGACGTCGTATGGACGTCGTTACGACGTCATGTGCCTGCAGGGTAAAATCTAGTAGAGTCTAGGTATGCAAACATTGTTTCATAAACTTCTTTTTCTCGTTAAAAGCCCAACAGACCGGAGTCTCTATATGACTGGGGGCAGTGGTCATGGTCGGCATGGGTTCAAACCAAGCCGCCTAACGGTACCTCTTTGCGGCCCTACTGTATATGAGTAAAAAGTTTCGAAACTTTAGAACTGAAAGGAAACTTTTAAAATTACGACGCCAGAGCTATCTGCGACCCGCTGAAATGCTGCGCGAGGAAATAATAGAAATAACTGCTTACAAACACATCTGACAACGCAGAAAATACACAGACAAAACGCTGAAGAAGCCGATATGAAAAGTTGGAATCGGAATAAGAATATAAATAAATAATCTTCTTCCCGTTGCTGGCGACGGTGTTAAAACGGTGTTTACATTTTTTATAACATCTTCATAACCGTGTTGAGCTTGTATTGATTGAACAGTCATCTAACGTTATTGCCTCTTCATATATGCTCTTAGCTTGATTCATTTTGCTCTCATGTATTTGATTTATTTTATAGCTTTGACCATGTATTTTACTGGACTCCAAATTATTCTTCAATACAGGGACAGACTCCATACGGAAATAATTATCACAGACAAATGACCCTGTCCGCGAAATAAGACATTACGAGACTGCCTAGTAATGGATTTTCATATTCGACCATACTAACATTTGCAATTTCAGTGCTTTTTCCATTAATGGATCCAAGTACCAACCTTATAGGATGTAACAGGACAATTAAGTGGGGCATGGGTATAGAACCATCCCACCGGGCACGTAGCAGTGAATCAACACTGAATCAGTGACTTTTGAACCAACTGCGTGTGCCTGATTGGATGTTTTTCCACCATTTTCTCAAAGGGGGGGGGGGGGATATTTGTGACATTCTTTGTGCTTCTATAGAGGGCAAATTCCAAAATTGTGTCTTCTCTTAAGGGAAGGAATTTGCTCCAATAGGAGCAAATTCTTTCCTTTCAGAGTTGACCACCATTTAGAAGGAGGCCAAAATAAAAATGGCAGAGTTGGTTCTCCGGAAGTGTTGTACGCATTCAACTCGGGCATTGTTCTACTTATTTCAATCATGGTTATTAACATAATTGATTTTGGTCAAGCCGTCCTGTTATATCATGCAGCATGCCTGAATGAAAAATACCAGAACTTGTTCAAACCGCTCCTTGCCCCATCAGGATACGTTATATAAAACTGTTGAATGAATGCAGACTACGTAAAATCTGATCAGTCTGCTCTGTTCTGCTAGGAAAGCCTAATCCGTTTTTCAGACATGACTAATCTGTTAGTCTGTTTATTCAGACTCTATGTTCCAATCTGTTCAATAACCACCGCAATGGCTCATCTTGTTTCGTGTCTGTCCTAAAACTGTCCCAAAAGCTGTCTTAAAACATATGAGCCGCGACACGAGAAAATCAACAAGTGGTTGTGCGCCCAGCGCAGACTCAGATCAGCCTGGGCATCCGCCCAATCTGATCAGAGTCTTCGCTGTCCGCGGGTAGACAGCTTAGACCCTTATCTACCTTTTAAGGGCTTAGCGAAGAGTCTGATCGGACTGGGCGAATGACCAGGGAGATCTGAGTCTGCGCTTGGCGCACAACCACTTTGTTTGTTTTCTCGTGTCGCGGCTCGTCATAGTTTTACGGTAATCATGGCACCATCGACAGCTTCATTTGTTACCATCATAAAGGCATATCAAGCTATAAAATGGACTTCCTATTTACTGCAGACTCATTTATAACCGCCCATTATTCCTGCACAAAATGTGCAAAATGTCAGGCATACCATTGTTTTCCTCGTATTTACATAATACAATCCGCCGCCTGGACTAATTAGCATGGCATTAGTCAGATTTGATGCTTCGAAGGATAAGAATCAATCACTGGACTGATCACACACATTGTGACAATAGTTACAAGGCAAAACGTAAAGCGACCAATCAGAATCCAAGTAATTCCTTAAGTTGAAAGGCAATTCAAGACATTTCCTGATAGTGTCTTATTTTAAAGAGATGTCGCAGTAATTTGAGGATTGCTATGATAGATCATTTTCGTCAGTGCTGTCACGTAAAAATTAACTTCCGCTAAACCTCTTCCGTGTAGTCAAGAAAACGTGCTACAATATTGTTAGTTCGCGTGAAAATGGTAAAATCACCAAGTGTATATCTCAATACATCATGACCCAAAGAGCCTTTAGACTCTGTCAGATGCACGTCAAAGTTCATTGACCTCAACAAGGTCTATTACACCCTTGCTCTTCTTCTTTTACGTAAATTCATTAAGGAGCTCGGTAGTGCGGACAACCACATTGCTGGTTTTGTCGTGTCGCGGCTCAAATTTTGTCTGTCCTTGATCCAGAAAGATGTCAAAATTTGTTGACAATCGTCGAGCAGCAACAAATTCTAGAAATATGAATGCCAAATGAGACTTATTGTCATGTAACCTTAGGCTTATTATACTCATAAACTCGACAAATAAGAGTAATTTGCTAAGACAAGTCTATGATTTACGATAGGACGTAGACATGGAGCAACGGCTTTAAGCAGAATTAATGAAGGCGGCGTTAATGATGATGCGTATTGTAGCTAGGCCAACATCAGATCTTAAATCATTTCGAGGAAAAAAAGGTTAAGTCAACTCTCAATATCTAAAAGCTGAAGTTCATCTCAAACTACTGATGTCTTTAAGTAATTATTCTGTTCCCGGATAATTTACTTTTAGATACCAGTAGTTTGAGATAACAAGAGTTAAAATGTAAAAAAGAAAAATAGGAAACGTGTCTGAACTATATTCTTGATATAAGAGAGTATTTTTAAATGTTCGAGACAACGAAAGTCAATGGTATCGTCATTTCGGCCCACTATTGAGCTGTCATTGTATATGAGCTGCGACACGAGAAAACCAACAATGTGGTTGTGCGCACAGCGGAAACTCAGATCAGCCTGGGTAGCCACCCAGTCTTGTCAGACTCTTCGCTGAGCGATTAAAGGATACCTGAGGGCTTAAGCTACCTCCATGCGGATAGCGAAGACTCTGATCAGACTGGGCGGATGCCCAGGCTGATCTGAGTCTGCGCTGGGCGCACAACCACATTGTTGGTTTTCTCGTGTCGCGGCTCATATATACTATTCAAAAGAAGTTTTGCATCACTGTACTTTTTTTATAGAGCTATTGCAAAACAGTCATATTTCACCATTGTAAAAGTCATATCAGTAGCAATGAAATACGTAGTCGTTTTGTTTGATTAACAGCCTTATGTTTCGGTATCATAAATGTGAATAGCTGGTCTTCAGTTCGGCCCGTCTTGGTAGATTTTAGGCTTTTAAAGAGTAAACGCCTAATACAGGATAAATCTCATATGGTTTGTTAAGAGCCAATACCATTAGTTAGTCATAAACCCTTTGCTACCCCGACGGGGGTCAGTTCTGTCCTCAGTTTTGTCAGATATTTAAAGAGATAAGGGTGTTAGTTACAGAAATCAAAAAGCAAAAAAGAGGCATTCCTTTTGTGTATACCTCTTGGAAATAAATAGATGTAGCTCTATTATATGGGGAAAATAAGGTGATGCAAAGCTTCTTTTGAGTATGATATTTGAAGATACATTCAAAGATGCAGAATGATAATGATGCCCAATGCTTGCATTGCATTGAACAGATTATGATATCGATAAAAAAGCTAATAATAATGTATTGTTGGCATTAATTATGGAAATGATTCAGTTTCGTTCGGGTGGCACTGACAGGTCCATGCATTCACGCTTTTAAAACGATTTCAATATACTTTACTCAAACGTCGAAAATGAATATATCTTCCACATGTTTCAGGATGCCGAAATAAGTAAGATGAATAGTCCCATGCGAGAGGACCCAGCAGGCACATAAGGTCGAAATGACGTAGTACTGATGTCGATGCGACGACACGTCATTTTTAAAGAGACGTTCTCAGTTAAGCTGGGCCATTAGCTATTATTTTTGTCCTTCGTATTACCTTTCTTTAAATTACAATCACGACGTCGCATCGACGTCAGTATGACGTCATTTTAACGTCATGTGCCCGCTGGGGATTGTCTTGGTTTTTATACGAACATTTTCTTTCTTCATTTAATATGGATTTCATTTATGTCAAAATCCAAGCTAATAAGAAGAGCAAATCGTAGCGTATTATAAGATTCAAAAGGCCTACGTTAAAGAGACGTTCTCAGTTAAGCTGGGCCATTAGCTATTATTTTTGTCCTTCGTATTACCTTTCTTTAAATTACAAAATAACGGTCCTTTTTACCCTCTGACAAGTAGCCCTCTGTCTGAAGAAGTAGATAAAAGTACCAAGACATGCATGCGTTTTTTTAGAAATTTTTAAAACTGGTACGAATAATGATACTCTGGTTTAAAAGGCGACGCTTTTAAATGTCGCAATATTGCCGTTGCATAGATATGAACGCCGCACGGCTAAAAAGACAAATCACTGCTTAAAATTCAGTTCCATTATTAAACTCAGGTGATTTCTTATATATTTTCCCGCTTAAACAATATCTAAAGGGTAGTTTTTGCTGGAAATGAGACTGGGAACTAATGTCGCAAATTTTTATGTAACCTACGTCACAGCGGTATATTCATGATACATGTGTTAACTAAAATGGCCCAGCATCACAAAACTTACAAAATCACACGAAGAAATATGTGTTCCTCAAAAGTTTATATCATTTGTGAAAATTTGCGCCATTTTGTATATTTTACTCGACTGCAAAATACATTACCCCATCATTTTTCTGTAAGAATGTAACCTTACGTCACGGGCTTTTCTTAAAACTGAGCAAAGCAATCGCTCTGAAACTCATGTGCAAAATCCTGCCTAGTAACAGCTACAAGATGGTGTGCTTAGATATCGTGCACTGAAACATAAAATGGTATAAAAACGTTCAAAAGTGTGTACTGTAACCTACGTCACGCGTAACCTACGTCACACATAACCTACGTCACAACGTCACTAAGACCACGTTTTGAGAGCGTTAACGTCATTCGATTAAGCAGCGCTTCATTGAAAACCCCTTTCTTCCAAAAAAAGCCAAGAAAAACATTTTAAATTGACACAAGCCAAAATAATCAAATGTCAGTAGATTAGTAAATGTGCAATGCTACGCATGTCAAAGAAATCGTATGCGACATCGTTCTTCAACGTATCTAAATAACGTCATAAAATACGCCATTTTTAATTGTTAGGCTATGTCTCTAAACAGGGTTGGTATTTAATAATCTAAAACTATTATCTGAAAATATTCCAAAGCGCTGAAGCATATGTAATGAGCATTATGGTCGTGATTTTTTCTTGCATTCTGGCATGGTTGTATATATGGCCATTTTTGTCCGCGAACTGAGAACGTCTCTAAAGCTAAAAAGTTTACAAAGTCATGGTCGTGATCAGCACTTTTCAAAGATTCCCTACGAATGAAAGCCTATTGCCAAAGGAACTGTACCCATTACACTATATAAGTGATAAGCATACCCTAATGTGTTTAAGTATTGGGACACCTAAACCATTAATTTTCCATTTGTCCCAATGAAAATTAATGGTTTTATGTGTCCCAATATTTAAGCACATTTTAACTTGTTTATGTCAACAATCTATAGATACTGAGGAAACTTAAAAGTGACTATTCTGACGAGGCGTGCAGACCGAGTATTCGCTTTGTAGTATGTGCTCTCGGCAAGAAGGAAAAGTGTTTCGTTCATGAGCATATTCAATGTATTTAAGGACCAACGTCCTAAAAAAGGAATAAAATAGACCTGCGTGAAGTGGGTGGGGACAGAGAGAGAGAGAGGTGGGACGGGGATAGGATTATTAGAATATGTACACTGTACAAAAAAATCCGTAGACTTTAGGGTAAAATGACTGGCAACCAGCTGCCAGTCCAAGCCTCGTTTTTTTTACAGGCTCCCGGAAGCATTCGCAAGAATCATCTAGCAGAGTATGGTAGAATAGGGCAGGTGTTGAGTGGTTTTATAGCCCTTCAACACTGTAAAGGTATTTTCTAGTAGGATCATATCGTGATTTCTACAAATATTCTACAGACCTCTTCCGTAAAAAAATAACGGGAAAGGAACTGGCAGCCAGATGCCAGACATTTTGCCGTAAAATCTACGTAAAGCTTTTACAGTTTTCCCGATTTCTGATCTTATTCGCGACCTGATTTGCGACCTTCCAACTTTACATTTAAGTACAGCTCATTGTGTACATACAATAAATCTGCATCTCTTGGGCCATGTTTAATATGCCTCATTACGAGCATATTGATCTATTTGGCTTAAAAGCAGATAGGATGCCTTGATAATTTAACAATGAATGCTCTGTTCTGAATATTAATTTGAACCGTTGCGGATCGTATAGATCAAAATAAGACACAATTTTTCTGGAAGTCCAGTGTTCGCCTTGAGAGAAATAAATAAATAGATAATAATAACAAATAAAATTAGTAGCGGGTGGTTAGATATCAAATATATCGGATCCCTAACGGTTAGCAAAAATGTGGCAGTTTTTTTCCCCTCAATAAATGCAATGTATTGAAAAATAGAAAACAATATTTTATTTTATCTATTTATTTTTAAGCGATTTAGCCCATGTCCCTCAGGAATCGACAAGAATTTTTATACATGTTATGCACAAGTCGCAAACCGAGCGAGGGAAAAACTCGACAGCTGAAAAACTGAAAGTGGTAGGGATTAATTGACCCCTTTGTCAGAAAATAAGCCTACACTCCTTAGTAGTTGGAAATATATACCATCACGCGCCGTGTTTTCTTTCACTTAAACACATTTGCGAAACAAAAATCTGAAATATTTTGGATCACGAAAAATTTGCCCTTCAATTACAGTCTACGACTTTTATACCAACTTATGTTGTATAGGGTCTATACAGCAAAATAAAACTCACGATGAAAGCTACTATACGCTCTCAAAAACAGGACATACTGAAGCTGTCAGTGGTCCTTTGAATGGTCAACAAATTATCTTGAAAATACGGTTAGCATATTTAATGGTAAAAGATAAGCTAAAACATGGTGAAAGCCACAAAACAACACATTCAAATGAGGTATATTGCAGGAAAACGTGCTTAAAGCCTGTGTACAGAGAAACAACTTGGATCCGCCTGCGCTTCTACACAGTGTGATTAGAGGCTTTCCTGATCACAACAACAGGCTATAGAGTCCTAGGTATCTATATAGAAAAAAGCAAAGACTCTTATCAGTCTGCGCAGTTGCGCAGGCTGACACGAGTCTTGGTTGTTCGCACTTTCCTAAAGCACGTTTTCTCACGGCGTGGCTTAAGATGAAGTCCGAGTTCGTGAATCAAAAGACACGAAAACAAACAATAACAGTTCGATTTCTTAATTGTTTACTTTCTTTGACCCATTTTAAAGATACCAAATAAAGAAGGAAGTAGGCATTCCTTACAAATGAGACTTTGCACGTTTCTGGGCAAACTAATAATTAATAATAACAATTTCCAACAATGGGCATTGGTGACAAGCAAAGGCTCTGATCAGCCTTCTCTTGTCACATCTGCCATCTATGGAAGTGACCTGAGCCATAGAGCCACCAGCGAGGTTTTTGGGTACCCTGTATGTTCTAAATATCACATGACAAAATTGTCATATCGTTGGAAGTCACATGATCTGCCTCATAACATTCGCGTGAAAAGTAAACAATAGCTCGATTGGCGCATGGCATCCAGTTTCGAACAAAGATGGCGACTAAAGCTTGAAAAGACAGCTGCAGAACAAGGCCGAATGAACCAATGATTCCCCAGGTTTGCCGCAAGAAATACAACTTATCGATGCGGAAATTGCTGAGTGTGTTTGCGACAGTGCAATGATATTTCGCATAGCCGAGAAAGGAGGCTTAAAAGTGTGTGAACAGTCAAAAACTCATATCAACCTGCGCATTTGCGCATCATTCCTCAGATTCCAGGTTCAAGTTATGGTAGGCATACACAACCGGATTTTCCCGCCATTTCTGCACAGAGAAATGTGGCTCCTCTGGCTTCTAGAGATTGAAGCCGTTCAGAAGGGCGTCTACTTTTAAGAGAAAGAATCGGCTCCTGATATCATCAAGAAACTTCTTATTTTTAGCGCCAAAAAAGAAACCGGGCTCTCCTAAAATAAGAAAAAATGTGTCGTCAAAGGCTATATCATACAGAGAAATAAAAAAGCAGATCCAGATCTATGTTGTTTGCAAATTCAACTATATTTTTGGCGCTTTCAATGCTAAATGCGACAACCGTCAATAGTGGCATATCATTTCAGAAAAGCATTTTACATTTAAAGTGCATCTATCTAACAGTAACATCTAATGGTACAACTGTGCGGTTATTTTAAGAGCACATAGTATAGTTAGACGTGTTCAAAGCAATGAAAGCATTGTTGATTAAATGCCATTTCCATTTGAATTTGACATGAAAATTTAAACCTATATTTTAGTACTGTCATGAGGAAAGAGACGAGTATCAATTTACAGCAGTAATTTATGGACGTTTTTAGTTATTCCATTTGGTTTAGCACCAATGTCAGCGATAAAAGCTGCAATGGATTGCGAAATTACAATGGTAATTGCAGTTTTGTTCAGATTTGAAATTGTGGTTTTGGTCACACACACACCGTAAAAGTCTCCCAGTTCTTCATCATAGTGCAGATTATTGAGCCGCGAAACGACAAAACCAACAAAGTGGCATGTGCGCCCAGCGCAGACGTAGATCAGCCTGATCATCCGCCCAGTCCGATCAGAGTCTTTGCTTTGCGCCTCAAAGGTAGCTAAGGGTTTAAGCTAGCTTCATGCGGACAGCGAAGACTCTGATCAGACCGGGCGGATGCCCAGGCTGATCTGAGTCTGCGCTGAGCGCACAACCACTTTGTTGGTTTTCTCGTGTCGCGGTTCAATTATGTTTTCTGGTTCTTTGGGAGAACTGAGTTTATTTTGAATGAGTTTGAAAACAGAGGAGCTCGGCTCAAGCCGGTGCTCCAAGGGGAGCGTAATGGCATGTTGCATTTTTTCATATTAATTTTCATTACTAGTCATGAACAGACCCAATCAAACCAAGACTGATATTTTCATTTCTTTGGTGTTTCCCTCGCTTCCGACAGGATTAACTTTTTCAGAACTTATTTAGTATCCATACCAGTTATTTTACAGCTTGACATGTGCCGTAGGAGAGACTTTGTGCATATTTTGCATCTATGTATAATAGGAGAAAGAAAAGTGCACTGTTTACAAAAGTTCCAGTATGTGATGGAAAAGTTTTAGCCTTCTTTATACGTATTCGACCAATTCTTTGTTACAAGCATTCCAGTGTGATCGGACTGGAAAAAATGGTTGGTTGGTTGTTTTGGGTTTAACGGCCCTTTGAGACAGTATTTCAGTCTATATCGGGCCGTCTCCCAGAGAGAGGGAGAAAGAAAAGAGAAATGATAGACGAGAGAAAAAATGTCCAAACAACCCCCACCCGCGCCTACTACACGCACGGTAAGCCCTTGTCCTACTTTCATCCAAATAAGTAGGACGCCCTGGCACTGAACGTTATACCCAGCACAACCACCCCCGGAAAAATAATCTTTTATAGTTCGGCTCAATGTCATACACTATCAGCAATGTGAATTAAATTTCAATGCAGATCCATAACATAGGCATAAAAAGATGGGCACATGCTATTACATAATAGACTGGCTTCGCGTGAAAAGTGAAAATGAAATCCCGGAAGCTGCATAGATGGAGATACTATGGAAGCCCGGGAGGCTCAACAGAACTCTCACTACCTATCACTTATTTCCTACTTCTGATTTCTTACTCCTAACTTCGTGACTGATAACTTCATGACTTCTAACATCAAGCGTATACATGTAGTGGGTTGTAAAACTTACATATATTGTGCGTTTCATGAAATATAGTCCAGCAGGCACACAACGTTGATCAAGATTGAATCAACTTTGATTCAATGTTGATTCAACGTTGTGTAGATTCAATGTTGATTCAACGTTGTGTGCCTACGGGAAGTTTACATAAGGCCATTAGGTACGAAAAACTGGAAGGGCCACATTCAAAGGAAGAAAATATAAATTTTCTCGTAGATGGACCACATCCAAAGAAAAAATAAATAAATTTTCTCGTTATAGAGCTAGAACTCGGCGGCCTGTCGCCAGGCTGCTATGGCAGTCCATTGTGTCTGGGGCATGAAATGTCGGTGAGACAGCACAGTATAAAAGAACAATTAGAACGTGAGACACTGGCGCGATGCGGGCGAAAGATTGTTGACAGAGTCTAACTCGGCCTATACACCCACTTCTGCTACTGGACATACCATGTTCAGAAGAACCTTGTAATTCATGTCTTGTTCTTATATGTTGTCGATTTCATCGTCACCAATTTAATTCTTAGACACGTTGGGCAAACAAATGAATAATTCACCGCCTCGCTGCTGGCATACGCCTGCGCATTGACTAAACATCATCAAACACGATCACATTTTGGCCTTCTTCTGTCATTTCTATTGCTTCCTTATTTTCTACAAGTAGCCATATATATTAAGTGTCCTTCTAACTGTGTTTGTTTGCACGCAAACAGCTAATTTGTCGTTTATCAAGAGATAATTTCTACAAAAGGATCCGAAGGTCATCTAAATGAAGCTTAGGATGCAACCGGAGATGACCAAGTCTGAGGCCCGCGCCCGCGCAGTCTGAGTCTGATCACAGCCCAAGGTTATTGGGACAAATACCCTTAGATGCGCAGAATGTTGATGTCTGAGTATTTAAGATTATCTAGCGAACTGCGGCATTGCTGGTCAGATACTCCGAGCATCCTTTTTCCTCGTGCCTGACTCATTAATGAAAACAGACATTTTCTTTCTAATATGTTAATATAACTGTTTTCATCAATTAATGTTATCTAGAAAACAAATAAGAATCGGCTTAAACGCTAAATGGTAATAATACAGACGCACCTTGACATATTTTTTCAGAACCTTTAAAGCTATTTACCAGTCGAAAAGGTTGCGCAGTTTGATGCGGAAAATAAAAGACAGTAGAAGAGCTAAAGGGTGTTAATTAAGAAAGTTCGTTCCGTAAGCAACTGTTACTTAAAACATACTGAACTGTTTGCGTGTTTTATATACAGTCTGTTCACTTTAGTTATATGTATATTTTTTTGTACAAATTTCTTTGGCACCTAGAACATAGCACAATACCCTGATACAGTGGGCCCTCTTTACAATGGCGACATTTGTGTTTATCAAGCATTTTGACGTTAAACTGAATTTTCCGTCATAAAAAAAGGCACATTTTGAAAAATAAAACCATTCCCTGTGTATCAAAATGACATTATAAAGAATTTCGCTGTAGTAATGAATGCCATTATAAAGATGGTAGACTGTATACATATAGTCCAGCTCCGGACCGAAATTATTTCAGAAACAAAGTTTCTAATTTGAAAATTGAAACTTGTTTCTGGGCATTTTCCGGCCCAGAGCTGGGCTAGTATACATATGGCCAGCAAGTACCACAACCATAGACGATACCCTGCCAATGGTACCGCAAGGCTGTCGTCGACGGCGGCCGGTCCAGCTATGGCCGGACCACCTATTCGGCCAAACATATTTTTATTCCTTCATAACTAGGGTCGAGTCGGGTAACTTCGGACAGCGGGTAAATTCGGACATACCATTGCAAACAGTGAAAATCCAGATGAGACGGCTCATTACGAGCCGTCTCATCAGGATTTTCACTGTTTGCCTAGTTAATTTTGTTTTAATTTCAAACAAATGACATATAAAGGAAACAATGCCACTGCCCAAATATACCCGCTGCCCGAATTTACACGACTTTACCCCATCTTTTTTTACCGCGGTGATCGAAAGTTCTTCATTGCACAAAGCTCGTGTCCGGTGGTCACTGTCATCGATACGCCTGCAACAAATTGGTCACGTGTCGTGTTAAAACATTGCGATTACCTACTAACTGAATTCATCCCACTGGGCACACAAAGTTGAACCAACCTTGATTCAACGTCACAGCGTTGAATCAAGGTTGATTCAACCTTGTGTGCCTGCTGGGATATATATTACAAGATTGTCTTCAAGGGTGGCTATAACAGAACAAGGTAGATAGGGATTGTTGCGAAGTCATCTGTGGTGCCCCAACGACATAGAAAGGTTATGGGATAGAATACAATAATGTGTTCAAGGGACGGGACATCAAAGACACAGCCGCTACTTGTTCTTTAATCTCGTATAAACTAAATAACCGAGGGCAAACACTGGTGTATAAAATTATTATGAAATGAAAGCTTGTCTTACAGACTGATCTAAATTTTGTTTTTAATTAAACAACATACAGACAGACTCTTTCCGACTTATTCAAATTCTGAAATTTATGTGCATGTTCTTCCGTCACGAACCCCCACCAGTTCCAAGTTCTTTTGCCAGAGAAGTCTTCTTTGTTAGTTTTGTCGTGTCGCGGCTCATATAGGCCATTCAGTGAGGAAATCTACCAACAGCATGGACACTCAGATAACTCTGTACGTCCTCATGACTGCCAAAAGAGACAACTCTGATAAGACTGTGCAGATATACATGCAGATATGCGTCGACTTGTTCGCAAGTGCTGCAAGGCATCATTTCATCTATCACAGAACACATAACTTTTAGTTTACTAAAGCATGACTTTCAGGCGACATAAAATGCCATGCGGAAATTCAAACACCATCGTAAATAATCGCTTTATGGATGTTTTCTTTCTAGCATCACCACTATCTGAAATTGTGATGATTTGATAGTGCGTGATTTAGCCTTCAGATTATTTAAATGTGATTGCAATAATCATTCACGGAGACATTTGACAATTGTCGAACCATTGAGGACACTATTTGCGTGATAATTATGAGCTCCTGTGACAAACAATCGCAGAAAAAGCGAAACATTGCGTGGAATATTCTGACCGAGAACAGAAACGATCAACCCTGTAACAGATTGATTACTGTCGACTGTCAATAGCTGTAGCCATTAAAATAATACCGCGGCTGTCAATAGCCAAAATGATACCTATAGTTATTGGGAAATCAAATTTATATGGATATTGGCAGTTGACTATAGTGTGCATTTCATTTATTTATTGACAGCCTATAGGCTCAGTCAACTGTCAATGAATAAATGAAATGCACACTATAGTCAACTGCCAATATCCATATAAATTTGATTTCCCAATAACTGTCAACCATCAATAGTCACTTTCCAATGCTATATTTGGGCACAAGGTATAAGAGTGCATCATGTAAAGTGGCTCGTACAATTTAACAAAGCAATAACAGAAAAATGGTATTTTAATGGTATTGTTTACCTATAACAACTTTTTATGTTTTTTAACTCCTTAATTTTGGAAGCAAACCTCGCCATGCAATATCAAAATCTGTGAAGCATACTTTTGACATGAACTCTGACGTTAACATAAAGATGAAGGCCAATTTAGTGTTAATGTCTGCTTAAAGAAAAAAATAGATGACATATAATAACAGATGATCTCCGACCGGAGCTCTAATAGATTTCTTGGGCAAAGAAACATAATAGACAGGCATTATGTGAGAGATGTGAAAGACCGTACTTTTTACCAACTGATATATGATTACGCCACTTCATCTAACATCATTATATCCCAAGGTCTGTCAATAACATCTCTAGATGTAATTTACGAAGTCTAATGAGCTTAAAACTAAAGATTGAAGAACTATTTAGTACTATATAGAGGAAACTAAGTTAGTGTATTTTGACATCAAATTACATGTATAAGGCGAAACCAGAAATAGAGAGGATAGTGCGAGCCATTCCTATGTGTTTCTGGTATCGCCTGATAAACTTGATCTCGAAAGACACCATAATGGTATTTTCTATTTCTTGCTGGCAATGTATGAACTGAAATAATCTATATACTTGTTGAAACTTAGCGAGCGGATTATACGAAAAGAATATTTGTGACCCTTTCATATGACTGTGGCAGTCTCGAAAATGCTCAACATTTTTTCTTCCATTGTCCACCCTTTTAAGCACAACGCAACGAACTCCGTCTTTCAATTTCGGAATCCATCTTGTCGCGGTTTACATATACAAGGGGCGTTCGAAAAGTAATGCAAATGACGTAATTTCTCGGTAACCAATATAAAAACAGAACTTCTGATTGCAAAAACACATAAAGCTATATTATGCGTAGGAAAGTCTGCAAACACGGCGTATTTTTTTAAAAAAAGGCGCATTTTTATCTTCTTTGAAAGAGGTATACCCTAAAAACACTGCAGAATTTTAGTTTAGTAGGCCGTTATTTATATATCGTCAGTCTTTGATTTGTTTTCATTTTTGCTATTTAAAGACAATGCCCAGGCAATGTTGTCCTGTAACTATCGCGGAAATTATTTTTAATCTGGGTTTCATACTGGCCCGAGAATATGGATTATGCAGTATCAAATTCCCCATTTCTACCAAAAAATAAATGATTTCGTAATGAAAACAAGTGTATTAGCATTCAAAATCTTGTCAGCAAGAGCATTTACATGGGTCACCAAAAACCTGTCAATAAATTCAAATTAATGCCAAAAACAAACCCTCTACAAGCTTTTTAAAATGACGTTTACGTATATTTCAATAACGTCATAAGAATTGCGCAGTGCTTTGCCAGGAATAGATCGATAACAGTTGCCATCCTTCTAACTTTTGTATGAATATTATAGGCAACAATGGACAAGCCACTGACAAAAATTAATTTTGTATTTGCAATGATATTTGATTTGAATGCCCAACACCGAAAAGATTTTACATATGAAATTAGCCCAGTGGTATGACAGGGGCCTAATAAAATGCGTTGTAATTCAATATGGAAAGGTGTCTTTGTACAGCGTTTGATATCATTGTAAAGGCAGATGTAGTATTTTTGAACAGCATATGCATAGCATTTATACCCAGTTTTCCCCTAAACAAAGTTATGAGTCCATTTGCATTACTTTTCGAACGCCCCTCGTATATGCCTTACTGGTCATGAACAAATTCTATCAAACCAAGTGCTTTTCTGTTTCTTTCTTTTTCTTTGATGTACCATTTGCTTTCAAATGATCTTAATAAACTTCACTGCAGCTGGTGTTAACTGTCGTGTGGCGGGCGTCTACCCCTACTTCACCGAAATAAGGGGAATGACGGAATGGAATTGAATTGGAATGAAAGAAACTTTTTAACAATCCACACAGCTACAGTCCGGGTTATATGCATATTCTCCGACTTCTGTTAGTACCAAGAAGAGGCAGGCATTATCAATTTGTCGAAATAATGTATTTACTCATGGGAGCAACTGATTAGATTGCATGGCCATGGCCATGAATTTACAAGTCCACTCCTACTTTTTCTCTTTATATTTCCCTGAATTTATACTAGATGCTACTATTTGATTTGATATCGAAATGGACTTCCTAAAGTGTCAGTACAAATATTCCAAACTCTGTTTGATTGTTATTCAGTTCTCCTTTCGGTGTGTTTTATTAGAAAAGAAACGCCATTGGTCTTTCCCTGGTGTTTTGTGATACGCTTTTGTTCAGTAAGAGGCAAGCTGACCTCCATACTCTAATATCAGAATGAGTAAGGTTATTTTGACATAGAAGCCGAAAATATGGACTTCTACTTAAATAACTGAGCTGCGACACGACAAAGCCAACAAAGTAACATGTGGGCCCCGCAAAAGTCAGGAAAGCAATGGCTTGTAGGTAGCTTACATCCTAAGCGAACCTTTACGCGCATAGCAAATCCTTTGACCAGACTTTGTGGATGCCCAGGCTGATATGAGTCTTCGCCGGGTGCACATGCCACTTTGTTGGTTTTGTCGTGCCGCGGGTCAGATTATCACAGGATAATATTTGAAAGCTAAAAATATCGCTGTTGACAGTTTCATTCTTCACGGTTTATACTTCATAGTTCATACTTCACAGTTCATACGTCATAGTTTAATATTTCACAGTTTGTACTTCACAGTTCATACTACACAGTTTATACTTCATAGTTTATATTTCATAGTTCAAACTTCACAGTTCATACTCCATACATCACTGTTCTTACTTCACAGTTTCACAGTTCATACTGCATAGTTCATACTTCAAAGTTCACACTTCATAGTTCATACCTCATAGTTCATACTTCACAGTTCTCATACTTCATAGTTGCCAGAAAAAGTGCTTAAGAGAATGGGAAGTGATACTTCAAAGTTCAAGTATACTTCAAAGTTGCTTCAGGGAATTGGAAGTGATACTTCAAAGTTGATATATAAGTTGCTGAAAAGAATGGGAAGTAATACTTCAATGTTCATGTATACTTAGTATACATGAACTTGGGACGTAATACTTCAAAGTTCATGTATACTTAGTATACATTAACTTTGAAGTTTTACTTCCCATTCTCTTAAGCAACTTTTCAGGAATCTATGAAATACGTACTTTATAGTTTACGATTACTACTTCACATTACACGGTTTATTCTTCATAGTTCATAATTATTTAGGACCAATGGAGTAGGAAGCAGGAATTGTGAATTATGAAATGTAAAGTATGAACTTTAATCGAGAAAGTGTGAAGTTATGAGCTATGAAAATGTAAAGTATGACCTGTGGAAATAGAGTATTAGCTTTGATCGATGGCGTATTGACTATGCAGTTTGAAGAACAAAATTAAAAAGTATAAGCTATGACGCGTGAAGTATGAGCTTAAAGCTATGAAGTTCGAAGTATGAACTGTAGAGTATGAAGTATGATGTATAAAGTGTGAAGTTTGAGCTGTTAAGTATGACATTTTAAATTACAACTTTATATATGAAGTATGAACCATGACGTGTGAAGTACGAACTTTGAGCTATGAAGTGTCAAGTATGTACTATGAAGAGTTAAGTTTGAACTATGATGTGTGAAGCATGAATCATGACGTGTAAAACATGAAGACGAGATACAACCGAAGATAACTGAACATTACGTACAAGGACCATATAACCAATGCGGAGGTTCGCAGAAAGAACCAAGCAGCCATTTGAGAATATGAATTAACTCCTGACCATGGTCAAGAAACGGAAATTAAGATGGTTTGGCCACGTCTCAAAGTCTTTTGGTTTAGCAAAGATGATTCTACAGGGCACCGTGAAAGGAAAAAGAGGTAGACAGAAGAAAAGGTGAGAAGATAATAAACAATAAACTAGAATTGTCAGAGGATCTGACTATAGCCCCGCTGCACTGCTACCATGTAAAAAGAGCAATAAATATTGAAACCAGCTAGCTAGCAGACAGATCCTGGGAAAATGAAAACGGGAAGAACAAGAACCAGGATCCAAGCTGATTCTCAATCATATATAACATCAAGTCATAACTCGAATGTCTACCAAGTTTGAACGCGTAGCTTGAATAGTTGCAGAGAAAACTGTAACACATTTCAACAGTTTTAATATTAAAAGAAAGAAACCTGGATAAATAAAGGATGAATAAAAGCAATTAGAACTGTCAAAGAATCTGACTCTAGCCCCGCTGTACTGCTTTAGTAACAAACTCATCGTACAAAGAGCAATAAATATTGAATTCACTTAGCTAAGCCAACAGCTAGATCCTGAGAAAATGAGAAAAAGGAAGAATAAAAGCCAGGGTCCTCATTCTCTATCATATACAGTACACCAACTCATTACATATATGTCTACCAAGATTGAATAGGGTAGCTTGAATGGTTGTAGATACAAAGTAACCGAAACTTCAATATTCTAAATGTAGAAAGAAAGAAAACTGGATAAATAAAGGATGAATAAAAGCATTTAATTTTGCTTGTCAATCCAATGATACAACTCATTCCCATTATACAACAACTTATTTTCCATGTGTATACCAAGTTCAAAGATTCATAGCTAGCATAGTACCTGATAAAACTGTGACAAAAATTTACCTTGAAAAGAAAGAAAAGGAAGAATAAGAGCAATGAGCCTGATTCTCAATCCCACAATACAATCACTCACTGTCCATATATTATCCCAATTTAAAGATTCTAGCTTCAATATTCCTTAGAAAATATGACATATTTTCAATTTAGACAAAATAGGGAAAGGGAGAAAAATGGATAAAAAAAGGAAGAATAAAAGCAATGAGCCCAAGACTCAGTCCCACGATACAATTACGCATTCTCGATATGTATAACCTTTTTCAAAATTCTAGCTTGCACAGCTCCTGAGAAAGCCGTGACACAAAGACGCTTTAAAAGACCGAAAAATGGACAAATAAAGGGAAGAATAAGAGCAATGAGTCTGATTCTCAATCCCACAATACAACAACGCATTGTCTATATGTATACCAAGTTTGAGAAAAAACAACAACAAATTTTCAATGTGGACAACATAGGGAAAGAGAGAAAACTAGATAAAAGAAAAGAAAAAAGCAATGACCCTGAGTCTCAATCCCACGATACAATCACTCATTTTCCATATGTATACCAAGTTTGAAGATTCTAGCTTGCTTAGTTCCTGAGAAAGCTTTGACACAAATTTACTTTAAAAGACTTAGTCTGATTTTCTATCCTACTATACAACAAGGAACTCATTATTTACATGTATACCAAGTTTCAAGATTGCAGCTCCAATAGTTTCTGAGAAAATTCTGACACAAAAGTTAACACGTGAAATAGGGAAAGAAAGAAAAATGGATAAAAGATAAAATAAAAACAATCAGCCCGAGTCTCAATCCCACGGTACAATCACTCATTCTTCATGTGTATACAAAATTTGAAGATTCTAGCTTGAACAGTTCCTAGAAAACTGTGCACAAAATTACCTTTAAAAGACAAAAAAATGGACAAATAAAAGGAAGAATAAGAGCAATGAGCCCGATTCCCAATCCCACATTATTCATATGAGATTCACCATCACAGATCATTGTACTGTCTGCCCTTACAATTGAACGGTTTCGTTTGTCAATGCAATAATGCTAGTTAACCCTTAAGGGGCCAAAAAGCAGACGACAAAATTTACGTCTGCAGAATTTCAAAAAATGTCTCGTCCAAGCGATATCATATTGAGATTTCGAACACTAGAGGGCAAACAGTGTAGATTCAGATGAGGTGGCTCATTATGTGCCACTTCATCTGGATCTACACAGTTTGCCAATTCAACAATTTTAATTTTTGGCGCTTTAAGGGTTAAAAATGCAGATGGAATGACAAACAGTGTGGATCCAGACCAGACGGCTTCTAGGAGCCGTCTGATCTTGGTCCACACTATTTGCTCAGTCGTATCTGTCCCAATAGTTGATGTTTATGGTATTTATGGAGATTGCAATCTGCAATACTAAAATCAGTCTGCACATCTGCGCATACTGATTGGGGTATCCACTTTTCACTTTGCAGATTCCCAAGACTCATGAATTGTAAATGCGAATGGAAGACTGATCAGACGCACAAAGTCTGAACAGTCTTTTCTTTTCGCATATATGATATGATACCTTTTCGCGCGACGCCGATCAAAGTATTATATAACTGAAATAGTCGAATAAAACATTAAATATAAATCAATTAGGCATCAAATAATCAATAAAATAAAGAATAAATCATAATACATCAGATTCACATCATAAAGTATCAGATAAAATTCTGAATAAACGAAAATTACACAAACATAAACGCGTCACATCGGACCGAATAGTATATAAAGCAAGGACAAAATAAAAGAGTAAACTTCAATATAAAGCAAGCATATAGGGACAAAAGAAAAGAGTAAATTCCAATAAGTATACGATTATATTATTTAGATTGGCTCCAGACTCCAGTAATAACTGTTAGTCAGTTGAAGGAAAAACTCCTTATTTCCTCTATTCTAATAAGACACTGTCAGACTAGCTATAGGGCATCACTGAATACATTCAGCTATGAAAAAATTCTGTCCTATAGTATTATACATTTTGCATTATTTCATGACAATGTAATTTATTAGACTGAAGCTAGTCTACATATTATTATACAAATGATTTTTCTTAAAGCGACGCAGAAAAAAATCTACAAAGCAAAGTTCTTGACAGAAATATTCATAGAAAACAGAGAATAATTTATTTACTTAGATCTACTTACCAGAGACCACAAATGGAATTTCGAAGTATTGGCCAGTATCACAAGAACAGTTGGTATCACTCAACTTTTCCGATTTCTCAAAGTTCTCTAAGTATTGGTTGTCTTGAACAATGTGTCACATGCCATTCCAACGATACAGTATTTATACTAAAACCCAGCTTCAATAGCTTAACGTATTGATCTGTTACAGTATTTGACGTCCGTGTTGGGACAACCTGACCGGTTACCGTATTTAACCTAAACATTTGTTGTCACTTTCCTGCGATGTGTTTTATATTATTAGTAGAATAGCAAACAGTGCAGACCCTGATCAGACTGCTCCTTAGAAACAGTGCAGACTCAGATCAGACTGCTCCTAGGAGCAGTCTGATCTGAGTCTACACTGTTTGATCAGTCTATTCTGTCTCAAACTTTAGGAGTATCGCGTTATTGTCTTCCTCTAACTTTCATAACATCACGTTTCTCTATTGATAAGACATTCAGTTGATTTACTTTTGATGTATAGTGCCTGAACACCAATTTAAGTTTACCTGTTTACGGATGCTTTTTGTTTTCTGTGATTTGGAAAAGAGATATTTCCTCAAAGTCAGGATTAATCGTACGTGTATGCTGGCATTGTTGGTCGTAAAAAAGTATAGCATTGTGCAGAATGAAAAAGACGCTGGTCAGGCACCAAAGAAAGAAAGAAAGAAGGAAGGAAAATGACGCATTTAGTGAAAACTGTGATAAATTGTCACGCTTAAGTTTTGGCTTGCAAAAACAATAGTGATTAAATTGTCAATTAGGTCAAAAAGTGCGTCTTAGACCAGACATTATCAAACATTGTCACCTTCCTATTAGTTTTTTTAGCGACAGTTCATCTTTAAACCAGTAAAGGAAATACTTTCTGTCCGATTTTTCAACTCAGATTGTGCAGTTTTAAGATGAATTGTTAAAAGAAGAAAAAACATCAAATTCGGTGCGCAGGACCATCTTCAGCCATGAAACAATAAACACAAATTTGTTTTCTTTTGGCCCTATACATGATCTAAGGTAATTGACCACTTGGCTTCTTTAATTAGTTATTTCCTACAAGCTTCCTGATTGTAATCCCTACCAATCAGTACCTAGCATGTATATGTGTTGAAAATGGTCAGTCTTAAACTCGATCAAACCTGCTGCGTAATTAGGTTAAGATGTAAGGACACGCCACCATATTTCCGCCATTGTTACAAAATGAAACACATTTGACTTCTTGTTTGCTTCATTAGATAACGTAGCCCTTCCGAAACGGGATCTGCTCCTAAGAACAATAAATTGCTCTTCAGGAAAGCAAATAAATTCCTTTTTAGAGAAGAACCCATTAAAACAAATAAAATTGACAGGATTGTTGCCCTTGAAGCTGTAATCATTCATCTTAAAATTTTGGGACAGCTTAACGCATTCCTGTAAGGACCACGCGATACCATCCATAGTCAGATGGTATAATTAAACTCCTAAACCGGAATACGGCAAAAATATTTAATCGTTGATAACCAATTAGCTCGCAAGTTAACAAGACTCATGAATACTCCGAACACTGGCAATATCCAAATAAAACTAAACGTATCATATACTTAAATGCAAATGATGCAAATGTTGACAGAAGAGATAAGTACATCACACCCATAACTGAACAAATTAACACATCTAACGGGCTCATTCAATGATTCTCGAAACACACGTACACGAAACAAACTTCTGTTATGTAAATGCTATATATGACCTTGACCTTGTATCAGCGGGAACGCCCAAATGATAGCAATTGGTCTGTATCAGTCATTATCAGTTATAAACTACAGGTTCCATTATTTGTCAAAGGGGAGGGGGTGCCTATAAGGCCATTTTTCTGCCCAAGAGCAAAAGGTTTTATTTTCAGCTGATGATTAGCCTATAGTGTCCGCTATACTGAATCAATAGTGGTTAGGCTTCGTAAGCCCTACTTTTGGAATAATGGGGCTATTAAAGTGGGTGGGGTAAATCAGCATGAACCAGGTGAGTCATATTGTAAGCTATATTTCTCGTTCAAAATTAATGGCATTCATAAATACCTTCCTTTATAAGTTGAAGTGATGTCTTTGGTGACATCTTTTCTCAAATTCGACCTTTTAAAGTAAAATCTTATGTCTGCAGAATTTCTTTTAGATACACTGTCAATTTTCATTAATTTTGGTACTTTGAATTCAATATATTCTACCATATCTCTATAACCAATAGATGAATTCTTACCAAACTAATATGGGTTCCCCATTGGGAAAGTGCAAACTGTTAATTAAATTTTAGTGACTTAGACCTTGGTTTCAAGGTCACAGTAAGACTTATTATGTCAATTTTAAGTCGAGTTTTGACCATTGTGTACACATTAGCTCCTGAACTGATATGAAATCATGACCAAAGTGGCGTAAATTAAACATTATGAAGAGTTAGAGCACTGGTTATGATCAAATGGCCATGACATCATCTTCAAGGTCAAGGTCAAGGTTAGACTAGACAGAGTTTAATCAAAGACCTCACACAGCTAGTAAGCAGAAATTTAACGAATATGTATGTTTCTGTTTGTGAATCAATGCTTAATATGCATATAATGACCATGACCTTGTTCTGAAGGTCACCAATATATTCAGAAATTCATTCTTTCACTATAGACTTTTCTGTAACCTTTAAGTTTAACCCGATTCGGTTTCATTATGTTTGGCTAAAACAGACCTTCAGACCAAGGTCAAGGTCATTCTGTGCACATTAAACATTGATTTTCAAATGAAAACACTCAGAATTGGTACATTTCTGCTGACTGATTGTGTAAAATCTATGATTAAACTCCGTTTAGTCTAACCTTGACCTTGACCTTGAAGATGATGTCATGGCCAATTAATCATGATGTCATGGCCATTTAATCATAACTAGTGCTCTGACTCCTCATAATGTTCAATTTAGGCCACTTTGGACACAATTTCATATCAATTCAGGAGCTACTGTGTTGACAATGGTCAAAACTTGACTTAAAATTGACATTATAAGTCTAACTGTGACCTTGAAACAAAGGTCTAAGTCATCAAAATTTAATCAACAGTTTGCACTCTCCCAATGGTGAACCCATATTAGTTTGGTAAGAATTCATCTATTGGTTCTAGAGATATGGTAGAATATATTGAATTCAAAGTACCAAAATTAATGAAAATTGACAGTGTCTCTGAAAGAAATTCTGCAGACGTAAGATTTTACTTTAAAAGGTCGAATTTGAGAAAAGATATCACCAAGGACATCACTTCAACTTATAAAGGAAGGTATTTATGAATGCCATAAAATTCGAAGGAGAAATATAGCTTATAATATGACTCCCTGGTTCGTGCTGATTTACCCCACCAACTTTAATTGCCCCATTTTTCCAAAATTAGGGCTTACGGAGCTTAACCACTATTGATTCAGTATAGCGGACACTATTTGCTAATCATCAGCTGTAAATAAAACAGTTTGCTCTTGGGCAGAAAAAGGGCCTTATAGGCACCCCCCTTTAGTGCGATAGATGCGCGTTCCTGTCTGTAACTTCTTAATTATTATGAAATATATTGAAACTAAAACGTCTCGGCAGGCAAGGGACATCCATCTCCGAGCCACAGTCACTAAAATAATCTGCGATAAAGTAGCTGGAAGCATCATGCAAGAGACGCAGTTATACTAACTCATCTGAACCGCTTGGTCATAAAAGACGACAGGATGGGCATCAGGAAGCAGTGAAAACCTGAAACAAGACAAAATAGTTAATATAAATAATCAGTATTGCGATAAGCAAACGACAGCAACTTATGGCTAAGATTTCACAAATGTTTAAGTCGGTGGCCTTGATCTAAGGTAAGCAGAAAGATCCAGATGAAGTTTAACCTCTATATCTACCTACACTTTTAAGCAAACCTACAACATTTCATGAACATTGAAACGTAAGCAAAGTAGTTAGTGTCCAACGCCTTCCCGGAAAGGTGGATGCCCTCCCGGAAAAACGTGGAAAGTCCTCCCTGAAGATGTTGTGACTTCTCCAAGTCTAGACTTGCTCAAGGCAGCGGTTGGAGTTGCAACATTCCAAACCCTAAATTATAAATTAATTAATGTTCGTGTTAACTAGATTTGTATCCATTTAATCCCTTAAACCACCCTTAATTATTAATCCGTCCAAGACTTGTGTTTTCTGTTTCTTATTCTCATCTGTCTACAATTAACCTCTCATCTGTTGATATCCTTATAAACTTCATTTTTCACAACTTGATGCGCAGACCCTGTCGAAAATGCTCGCGAGGGCGTAGACAGTATACGAAGATAGATAAGCCACAACAGTTAACTTCATGCTGACCCTAGGTCAGCAGCAGCATCTAGATGATTTAAATAAATATATAACCATCCTGCAACAGAACAAAGAGTAAAAAAGTAATGAGCTCGAGGAAAATTCTCAGGAACTGACACAATTCAATCCCAGATCCAATCCAAGACTCCATGTGGGAAAGAGACATCACAAAATTAGTCACCACCAAAGATAACACCGGCGGCAGCCATGTAAACAGCCATTTCCCATGTCGGTGGTCACCGAGCTAGCCTGTGCATCACAAACAATATTTCAAAAAATTAAAATAGACATATAGCAACTAACAACACATAAAACAACCAAGAAGAACCAAAACAGAACTGCCGCCTTAGGACGACCAGGGGGCTTAACCGGTTTGTGGTCGACCAACGTCGCCCTTTGTTCTGCCTTGGTTCATCAGATACTTAGTTGTTCAACCCCCCCCCCCCCCCCTAAAAAACACCGCCCACACAAGTCTTACAAAAAGCACCAACCCTGACAAAAAGAACAAATTATATGTAAAACTTCCAACATCTATTTTTACCTATTTTCATTTTTTTAATGTCAGGGCTAGCCTTAACATAACAAACCTTATATCAAAACAGTCAAAGCGACAAACAACACATGAAACAACTGATAAGTTTAAGTTCAAGGTCTATGGAAACAGAAGCCAAACAAAACAAAAAAATTACTCAAAACTGGAATGAAAATGTGAACGTATGTATTGACGGACGGAAGAAAGGACGAGCAGAGGAATTTTTGGACGAAAAAACAATCACTATATAGTCCTCGACATATGTCGGGGGTAATAAAAAGTTTACCCTTTAAATGACTTTGCGTATGAACCAATATTTCTTTTTCTAAGACAGCGTCAAAATATGATGAGGTCTTCTGAGATAGACAAAGGCATTATTACAAGTCAAAAAGACACAGAAAGACAGTGCGAAGAAAGCACACACAACGACTTACATAAATAAGGTAATATCGTAAACATAAATGTGAACATCTCATACAAGACCCCGTAACCAATAAGGACCCAATCAGCAATTTGAAAAAAATGCCGAAATTCTGACTATGATCCAGAAACGGAAAACCGAGGTGGTTTGGCCACATCTCAAGGTCTTCTGGTTTAACCTAGACAATCCTACAGGCAGACCATGGAAAGTGGCAGAAGGGTATCTGAAAACAGGACCAGATGGAGAGAGATTTCTGCAGTCATCTGCGGTGCTCCAATGATCTCACAGGTGGTAGATATAGACTAGACCAGATTAGACTAGATATCCAAATGTATTCTATAACACTTTATGACACAGCTTTTGTCCGAAATAATCATTGAAACGTCAGACAAACTTGAGGATTAGACCACCTCAAGGACATATGCAGATAATTCATTGTCAGGAAAAAATCAAAATCAAAATAATGAAATATTACGTTTAAATATAACATGATTATTTTTGGCATGGATTGTTCCGAGAATGTACCACATTTATTTTAACTGGCAGCCTTGAAAACACACAAATCGGAGCACAGAAACAGTACAAAGATACACACAGATACTCAAAATGGAGAATATCATAAAATGATTCACTTCTGAGGCATAGACGTGATGTGTGATATCAACCAAACGCGATAGGGGAGACCAACGTTGACATCGCAATATGCACAATGACTCAGCAGTCAACAGTTGTTTTATCATATAAACCAATAAACAATCTTATTGCTTACGTCATATATGTAGGCAATTGAATTTCACCGTTAGCCATTATTAAACATCAAAATCAAATTGCTTTGACGCCTTAGTTGTCGTCATTTACGAGGGTGATTCAGTAAGTAATGCGAACTTTCTTATAATTTCTGAACTAAAAAAGTTGTATGGCTTACTTTTTTAAAATCCTTCGAAGTAATACCTATCCTGACTTACAGGAGGGTCTTACGACAGTAACGAATCAGTTGCGACAGTATCGGATCATATGATATTATTTTATAAGAGAGTTACTCCGAGGCGTTCTGCAAAAATACTTAGCTTCAAAAATTTGCCTACATAAACAGTTGGACGTATTAAACTCTGAGAGGAAACTTTTACGGCCTTTCAACGATATTTTTCATGTGGCCCGTCATCAGCAAACGTTAGCTAACAGTTGAATGTGTACAAATGCACAAGCATGTCATAATTCTTAACTCAATTATCCCCAGCGCTCCTTTAGCACGGAACTTCTCAAACGGTATAGACCATAATCTGACTTCGCAACGAATACACCCTGATAAGACCGTAGCGTCTGATCAGGATCAAGAAACTTATGGTGATTATCCACCTTAGTACAGGAATATCAATGCAAACACAGTATAAACACTACATGTTATTTCAACGAGTTCTGTTGCATTAATCTGAGTCTACGCAGTGTACAAATGTCCAGCTGATGAACGCAAAACATTAATGGGTTCACAAACATGCGAGCTGATGTCGAATGTTTCTTCAGAATGTTTAGCGGAAGCTTAGATGTGCTTCGCATAACCGTCATTATCAGACGGTAGTGTGTGGGGCGTGAGATGGGGGATATTTTACAAAAAGGATATTGTATTATTTTTTATACCGATCTTTTTTGAAAGAAGACACGGTAGTCATTCAGGTAGCTGATTTATGACTTACTTTCAGCATCAGGCCTGCATTTGACATAAAGTTTTCCAACTAATGCCTGTATTTTAGTTCAACTTATATAATGATCCGTTACTGTCGCACATTGGTGCCCACCTTTTAAAGTCTCTAGCTGCATCAAATACTGGGATGTCACGAAAATAATGACTGTCTGCAATTTGAGGGATGCCAGGACACATTACAAAGCAGAATCGGTTTCAATCGCCTAATTATAGAATTGTGTAAACAACCGAAATTTGTTTTGGGAGTAACGAGCAACAGACAAAATGCAAACGCCGCTGAAGAGGGGTCAAGCTTTTCAACAACTCTGATTTGTTTCACAGCCGCACATTTCGACTGATTTTTTCACCCTGCATTTTGTCATTGGTTTAACTCGATGCCTGTAATATAATGGTAAAAAATATTTGCTTCATTTGTGAGGAAAATGGGTGATAACATAAGGGTGATCCGATACTGTCGATGATCCGATACTGTCGAGTCCACTGTATTCTTTGTACTCAATGACAGAGTTCCAATGACGTGGTAAGTTAACAACACCGGTTGCTATGCAAGCACATTCATACACCCTAATGCAACTTCTAAGTTTTCTAAATCTCCGGAATGAATTCCGCGCAGCTGTTCCTTTAGTGTAAGGAATAGATCATAATCACAAGGGCATATATCCGGAGAGTTGGGAGGATGAGCTAACTTTTCCCAACCGAATGAGCTAACTTTTCCCAACCTTGGGAGCATAGAAGTGACGTCACCCCTCTGAAATATGCGGTGCAGCATTGTTATGAATGGTTATTGGATGGTCTTTTCAGATCGCTTTTTACGAATGGCGCTGGTCTTAGGCATTTTTGAATGTATTTCCTGTAGTATTTTTTCATTTATAGATTGACCAGTTGGCACTCGATGGCACTCGATCAAGTATGCAAATATCATCAACATCTTAAGTTTCACTTGTGTGCGGCGAAACTATGCTGGTCTGGGAGAATCAAGCGTGCGCCATTCTGCCGCCTGTGACTTAAGCTCTGATTCATAAGGCCTCATCCCATGTTTTGTCGATCGCTACAATTCAGTGATTTTTTCTCTATATAAGTAGTGCCCATAAAAGGAACCAATCCCAATTCAAAATGGTATCTTTTTTCCAAACTACAAGTTGAAAAATACCCCATTTCAGGAAGAATTTTTCTAGGGACCGCCTTACAAGCATAAATTTACTTGCTTACTCAGAGAACTGGCACATATATCCCATCACCTGAGGCTAAATAAAGGTGTTTCTGAAATTCCAAATTTTTTGAGAATACGACACATTTTTCCCCAATTCCGTGGGCACCGGCACCATTCCCAAAATTGTGAAAAAAATCACTGCAATTCTAGATAGGAATTCATTTCCATCTTCCCGGAAGCGAGAAAGGAGATCTGTGGTGATCCCCAGGCGACGTTCCGCTTGTTCTGACGTCAGATAATGAGGTACCCACCTAGCTGCGACTTTTCTCATTCCAAGCCGGTCTCGAATTATATTATGCACTGACCCCACACTTATGCCAATTTCCGACGCTAATTGGTCTTATGTCAATCTACGATCTAATTTCAACACATCACTTATCTTGTTAACATGATTTCGTCAGTACAGTCACGGTCACAAGTCTGCACAACGGTGCTTATCTTTGACTGTCTTTGCCTTTCTTGAATTCCTGTACCCACCGGGCTACTTGAAAATATGCTAGTACTTGGTCACCGCAAACTTCTCAAACTTCTTGCAAAACAGCGTGAATCTCTCTTGCGTTCTTCTGCCAGTAACTTTCGATTTAAATATAAGTTCGTTGTTCTTCCGATAAGAACGCGGCCGTGACGATTTTACTGACATCATATGGCGTCACCTGATGACGTCAACAAATCGCATTACACCTGAATAAAATCTGGGCATAGTACCATTATTTCAATTTATATTATTATTATATTGAAAAAGTTACAATGTAATTCACATTACTTATTGAATCACCCATGTAACACGGAATACCTTATACTGACGGGTTGGCGTTTTTTAACGGACCAGTGAATTTTTTTTATTTTTGCAAGATATGTTGTTTAAAGTAATCTCTTTGATCTGAAACAATAAAAATAGGGGGTCACCAGACTGGATTTTGAGTTACAGATGCCTAAAAACAGCCTTGTACGAGGTCCGAAAAATGCCATTTTTGACACTTTCCATGCATGTTTTACCAACAAAAAATATCAAAAAAATGTGAAGTAAAATCAAAACAATATGTTCTTATAACAGCAGAGATGCTTTTCTATGCAGAGTGCTGGTAGGGTCTCATAAGCTCTTTGAATACTACAAAAATGCCACTTATTCGATGAAAAGGTTATTTTTTGTAGTTTTTAGTTTAGGTCCCAAAAGATGCACTAAACCCCATTTTTTGAGAAAACCGACCAGTGAATTTTTTTAAAAAACTTTTTAATGATAGATCTCTTTATTAGACATAATTCAAAGGAAAAAAAATTAGGGGTCATCAGATCCGCAAAAATTCTGCTTTCTGTTGTATTACCCCAACCCCCATTTCATTTTTCTGCTTTTACCGTCACTTGGTTGAAGATAATTGAATACAAATGACAATTTTGGGTTTCAAGATGTTTTTATTATAAACCTTATCAATATGCTTATCTTATGCAATCTCATTCAATGCAAAAGTATAAACATTGTATATGTTTACATGGTAGTATAAGCGATTTTAACCATTTCGATTGAGTTCTTTTACATTTTGTTTCGCATGCCAAAACTAAAGCTATGAACTCATTTTAAGATTTGCACGTTGAAAAAACCTCAGAGGGAAAAAGATGCCATTTGTATTCACTTTAATGAGCAGAAACTCAGTTTCTACAAATCTATTTCTACCCTGTGATGTATGTTTTACCCCCTCCCCCCCCCCCCCCCCCCCCCCCCCCCCCCCCACACACACACACGCACCTCTGCACTCCTCATCGCCAATGGAAATGAACTGGTTTTGTTGAATACTAAAGATAAATCTGGACGATGACATCCATTTGCATACACATGTACTAGAATGATAAAATTAGTTTTGCATATATTTAGGGGATACTGTACTCAAATTTGTCAATTGGGGCGGGTGGTGTTGGGGGGCGAATTCATTGCTTTTATGGTCAGAAAATTTGTTTTACGGCAACGTGTCAGTGGCTCCGTAAAACACGATTTACGACCACAGAACCGATGAATTTCCTCCCAAAATGACATTTTTTATACAATTATCCCCATTCTAATGCGCTTATTCAAGTTTTCACCTTTCAAATCATACTAATTTCCACCCAAAGTAGGCACTTTGGGCAACGTAAAAACCTAGCGTCAGCCTATGAGAAGAAACGATTCTTATGACGTCAGGTTTGCGACAGTATATTGCAGAATATACAGTCGCAAAACTTTGTCGCGTTACTAACTGTAAGTGCATTGGTATCACAAATACCTCTGTATTCACTATTGTGAAATGATACAATTTTGGTACTATCTGCGCTGTGTTTCCTCCCCCCCCCCCCCCCTAATTAGCGTTCGCGTCCCGAAAATGATCTGTTTTCGCTCGCTGACTACTGAAATAGAAAACACTTACTCCCGACTCCCATTACCTTTCCACTGTGCATATCAAATAAATTATGAATTGGCCATAATTGTGGCTATGTTTGCTTCGGGCGAGCATTAGGTTTTCCAGGAAAGCAAAAAAAAGAAAGTCTAATATATATATATATATATATATATATATATATATATATATATATATATATATATATATATATATATATATATATATATATATTGTAAAACCATTACTAGCAAAACTTGCTAACTCTTCTACTTGATAACCTATACACATTTTCACAAAGATTACTGTATGTTACAGTATGAAAACACATTTTCTTCTTTACCATATCCAGTAAGAAAAAGAAACTATATTGTGATATCGCAAATTCCTGTTTGATATCACATTTTTACGATTTCACAAATTACTTTATGCCGGTATCACAGTTTATGCGAAAAAAAGGATGATCTATATAACAAATAATAGAGTTCATGATATCAAATGCTTAATTTGTTGATCAAAATGTAGAATTTGTGATCTCACCAAATTATTGTGATGAGTTTGATATCACAGAATCGAGTTTGATATATCACACACCGGATTTTTTTTTCAGATGCGTACAATAATTGAACGAAATTGTTCATAATATTATGCAATTGTTTGCTTGACTATGAATATTTATTGTACTTACCTGGCGTTAGCTTGCACTAAGTCTTGTTTCCCCCTAGACATGGATTTTATCTATTGTATCTGGTAATCCACTGGGTGCTATTTCTCATCCGTTTGGATGTGCTTAGATCTTATGGAAAATGACATACTGTAGTGTAAGAGCAGTAGCATCAGAAGACTTTGAAGTATCAGGAGACTTTGTAGAATCAGACATCTTTGTAGTATCAAAAGACTTTGTAGTATTAGAAGACTTTGAAGTATATCAGAATACTATTTAGAACCAGAAGACTTTGTAGTATTACAAGACGGTAACTGAGACATCAAGTTTTGCTGAGACAAAACAGTAAAACATAATTCGGACAAAATCAAAATAAACTTAAATTGAAACCCATGGTTCATGAACAAAATCACATGAATCACTGCTGCATTAGCCTTCCCTGATTCGAAAAATCTACTCATTTGCATTGGTTACGCATTTGGTTGACAGAGAAAATTTTCCAATTCCTGGCTGGCCCAACCTGGAATCGAAATTGTGAACTTCTGCACCATAGCCGAGTCCGACTACCCAGTCTTCCTCTTGCAAAATTCTCGCACTGTCTGGCTTTATAAACGAGCTGATTTTGATGCTCTTAGACAAAAGCTTCTAGATTTTGATTGGTCCTGCTTATACAATGGAACTTTAGATGAGTCCTGTTCCTTATTTGTTTCAGTTTTTATTGATTTTTTTAAGTCTTGTATTCCAAATAAAGAGGTAACTATCAGACCTGGAGACAAACCGTGGTATGATTCAGAAATTAGAAAGTTTTCAAGATAACGAAATCGCATAAAATCTAAAGCTGCTAAATCATCTAAAGAGTCGGATTGGACACGATATAAACATCTCCGTAATAAAGTTTATAGTTTGAAAAAACATGCCAAAGAAGCCTTTTATAATAATCTTGAAATGTCTCTCATGGATTTCTACAGTAACAATAAAAAAGACTTTTGGAAGATTGTCCGCTATTTTGTAAGAAATAATAATACTGTTTCGACCATTCCTCCTTTGTGCACTTCTTCAGTTTCAGGGGAAGTAACTACTCACAGCTCTGATGTTGAGAAAGCAAACTGTTTAAACTCTTACTTCTGTTCAATTTCATCACTTGACGATTCTAGTGCATCATTACCTCCATTTTATGAAAAAACAGATAACTCATTGGGACAGTTTATAATAACTGAAAATGAAATTAAAGATGTTTTTGATATTTCTAATGTTAATAAGGCTTCAGGACTTTCTATCTCAGAAGGAAAGTTCCCTGAATCTTGGAAACGGTCGTTAGTCATGCCACTTTATAAAAAGGGTGACAAAACATCTCCAGTTAACTACCGACCGATATCCCTACATAGCAATGTTGGTAAATCAATGAAAAGGGTCGTTTTTAAACATTTGTATAATCACCTAAATGAAAATAATTTGATTTATAAATATCAGACAGGATTCTAACCTGGGCACTCAACTACTTATCAGCTTCTCGATATATACCATCATATTTGTCAGGCATTCGAAAATAAGCAACACGCATATATGGTTTTTGTGACATATCAAAAGCATTTGATAGAGTTTGGCATCGTGGTTTACTTTTTAAATTGAGACAAAATGGTATTAAGGGTCGAATTCTTAGTTGGATTACCGATTATCTTTCTTCTAGGAAACAACAAGTTCAAGTGAATTCTGCAACTTCGGAAATCTCACTTATCACCGCAGGTGTTCCTCTAGGCTCTGTTCTTGGTCCTCTTCTTTTTCTTGTCTATGTGAATGATATTTCTGAAAATCTTTTGAGTCTGACAAGGCTTTTTGCAGACGACAGTTCATTATTCATTTCTGCTACTAATTTAGAAGATATTCAAGGAATTATCTATCATGATTTGACTATTATTCACTCTTGGGCTTTAACTTGGTTAGTAGATTTTAATCCGAGCAAAACAGAGGCGATGCTCTTCTCTCTTAGACCAGTTACACAGTTTCCTTTATTACTATTTAATAATACATCTATAGAGTTTGTTGACTCTCATAAACATCTTTGTGTTACTTTCTCGGACAATGGACAGTGGCATGCACATATTGAGAATATTTTGTCTTCTGCATATAAAGTATTGGGTATTATGCGTAAACTGAAATATACTTTCAGCAGAACTGCTTTAAATCAAATTTATATATCATATATTAGACCTCTTCTCGAGTACTCGGCAATTGTATGGGATGGCTGTACTATTCAAGACAAAACAGCTTTAGAAAAGTTGCAGAATGAAGCCGCAAGAATTGTTACAGGGCTGACAAGATCAACCTCATTGGATAGCTTGTATAGAGAATGCGGTTGGGTCTCTCTATCTGAAAGACGGAAATTTCAAAAATTGTGTTTTATGTATAAATGTAATAATGATCAAGTCCCAGGATATATATCCGATCTTGTCCTCCATTGGTTAATGAAATTTCTAATTATCCTTTACGTAATAGTACAAACCTTTCTTCGGTAAGAACAAGAACTGAAACTTTTAAAAGGTCATGTATACCCTCGTCAGTTCTTCTATGGAATAACCTAAGTGGTGATATCAAATATGCTCCGTCATTTATGACATTTCGAAATTCTCTTAGAAATCAGATGTTCAATAATAGTACTGTTCCAGACTATTTCCTGAAAGGAGATAGAAAACTTTCGATTTTGCATGCTAGATTACGCAATAATTGTAGTGACTTAAACGGGGACCTCTATCTCAATCATCTTCGGAACGATAATATGTGTGCTTGTGGTAATAGTAATGAGTCTGCTTTACATTTCTTGTTAGAATGTGAAAGATTCAATAATCAACGAATACTTATGTTTAGAGAAACAAGATCTTTCCACCCTTTAAGTGTAATTTATTTACTCTTTGGCAAACCTAATTTATCTAATGAAGAAATTTTTCTTCTTTTTCAGGCTGTCCAAAGGTATATTAAAGACACAAAGAGGTTTCAGTAGCCAACCATACGCAAAGGTGTAAGTGGTTTGAGGACAGGATGGCGGTTCACAGCTCCTTCTTTCCTGCAGATCTTTCTTTATTTCATTTTCCCCTCTTTACTTCATTTTGTCTTTTTCTCTTTCTTCGTTTTCTTTGTTGGTATCTTCTTGACATATACATTTTGGTGCATGCATAACGGGCGGCATCGTCGTCTCAGTGCCGGTGCCTTAAAAAGTTCCATCGACATTGGGACGACGATGTTCCTGCCGTTGTGTTGACACAAGTTTATTTATACTTTTGATAATTCCGTTATTCCACTTTTAGAAATTTTATATTTATGTTTGTTTCTTGCCATGTCTTGTTGTGTTTGATATTGTAGGGGGGAGGGCTGTAACTAATGTTGCGAGAACTTGTAGCCCAACCCCATTGTATATAAAGGCAATAAAATGTGTTTAATCTAGATTATTTTCAGTTTAATTTCTAGAGTCAACAGGGATTAGCGTTTACTGTCCCAGAAATTCAGTTTTATTGATGAAATGATTAATGCTTTAAGACAGGGCACTATCGATAGCTACTCGATTTTCAAAAGTCTCAAAAAGAGGCAGAACTATCACGGGACAGGATGTATACTTCGCATCGAACGCCTGGTCCCAAGTGCGTCGAACTCTTTCCACAAGACTAAAAATCATTGATGGATGGTAATGGAAATCTTTGGCTTCCAACCGCAGGCTTACATAAGCATGCAACATTCTAAGCTCCTTGGCAGACATATCCCTAAATGAGACTTTTGAAAATCGGGTGGCTATCGGTAATGCTCTCTCAAGCGTGAACCATTTCATCAACAGAACTTAATTTCTAGGACAGTAAAAGTTAATTCCTGTTGAGTTAAGAAATTAAACTGAAAAAGATCTGCATATTATATGAGCTATGAAATATTAGGTGTTGCGTTTTTAATTCGGTTGTGTCTATATAAGTTGTTGTTGTTGTTGTGTTATTGTTTAACGTCCACGGTAAACAGCTATGGTCATGTCGGGACGGTCAGTTAACCTCACCACACTATTCCTGGGCAGGCTTAGACCTCCTAAGCGGTTAACCAGTACTAAGTGCACTTACTTTCACTAGTAACTGACAACTGCCCTTCTTGAATCAGCGGAAGGAGAAATGAAATAAGTGGCCGGACCGGGTATCGAACCAAGAACCTCTGGCTTATAAGTAAGACGCCCTACCGACTGCGCTACGCGGCCCGGCTCTATATAAGTTAGATGCTGCTTGTCATTCATACAATGGTAAAGTGTGAATTTCTCAAACCTACAATTTATTCTCAAATAATTTAATCTCTGTTATTCGCGTTTGCATAAAGTTTAACTTCTTGAAAGTTGAGCGTAAAAGCATCATTAGTTCTCGTATCCACAGAACGATTCAACAACAGCACTACTGCCTGCAATATTTGATACTGGATAAGTTTTTTTTCCGTGAAACAGTTTCTAAAATTAGAATCCTGGAGATTTCTGTCTATTTTGGCGCTGCTATTTCCTCGTCTTATGCACAGGCGCTTGAAGTTCTATGTTATGAAACATATTTCAATGCCGCTAAACATCTAGGCTATGAGCCTTTTTGAAGAAATGGCCAGGTGTGCAGGCTTATGTTCGACTCCATTACGGTCTCCAATTCCGGTGTATCAACGTCGCACAGCAACGTCAACAGGTTATATTTCGGGAAAAATGAAGTGATTCTGCGGATAACGATCTTCTTAAATGTATAGCTTCCTACTCTGTCCTATCATCAAACAACAAAATCGCCGATCAGACTGTACCGATGTGCAGGCTAATCTGCATCTTTGTTGTTCGGAAAGTCAGAACATGTAGGCCTCAGTCAACATATGAAGTTACTGTGTAGTTTTGACGTTGTTGATACGAACGTCATGACGTCATTTTCATCATGTTTGTTTCAAGTTTTCACTCGTCAGAAACGTTTTGATCGAAAGGGCTGAATTCACGAATCCTACATTTTGGCCCTGTAATATTGTAATACATGGAAACGGTGATATATAACGACATTGGTCATATCTTAAAGAGTAATTGAATGATTTCGCTGATGTGAGAATTTCAAAGCGGACAAGCACATGCTCAACTTTGGCGCAGCACAGTAAACCGGAAACTGGACACCGTAATGGCGTCGAGATTTTCTGGCAAATTTTGAATTCAGGATTACAGCACTGTATTAACCATAACTGAACAAATTTATCATGTTTATAGATACATTTTGAAACGATGTTTACAGGTAAGAAGTTTGCTTTTGTTGGGGTGTTTCTAACTGGCAGTTTTAGCAGTCAAAAAAATCGAGGCATTTTTACTTGCATATCTGGCCATTTCTTACGAAATGACCTACAGACTGTGTCAAGTATAAAGGGTTTTGAGGGGTTTTTGAGCATAGAACTTCAAGCGCCTGTGTCTTATGTAGCCGATAATCGGTGACAGTTGTACGTTACACTTTTATGACGTCAAAATTTTCGCACATGTAAGTGACGTCATGAAAGTTACAAACAGAAGTGCTAACGCTCACGTGCGTTTTGGTGTATCTTTATGTCTGACGATGAATTTTTATTGTTGTTGTTCTCTACAGTTAGAGGGATATTCTGTTTAAAGGAGTGTTTTTATATTACTGTCACCAAGACAGGTGTGTAAGTGAAATTGTTCAACCTCGAAAAATAGACTTTACTGTGTAATTTGACAAACATTTGGACACAGGCTACATCTTTTTTATCTGCTCAGCCTGATAATGTGTGAAAAATTTCGGAAAAATAATGGCTAGGACGCTCTTCTTTATGCATTAAAGTATGTTCAGACCTAATTACATTTTAATAGCATTTGCTTATTTTTAGATTTTTGCGCTCAAAATTACCCTATGATCTTTTCTAATCCCGTTTTAACGACAACAAGTCCTGCATTTTTGGTGTTCTGAATTGTGAGAAACAATAAAAAGAAGGCATCAGCTAAATTTTTGGATGATCTATTGTATTTTCAGCATTTTATGCAGAGTTTTGTCTTCGCCCCAAATCATTGATAATCTGCTACGAAGTAGTGCTCAGCTTCTACATATGCTGGTAAGGTGACATCATATTTCAGGCGAAATGCAGAGGATTTTGCGTAGCAAAGACTATTTTGTAGGGCACAGTGAAAGAGAAGAGAAAAACAGAAGAAGAGGTGGGAATACAATATCAAGGATGGATGTATTGCTATTTTACACCCTTTTCATAAGTGTTTCAGTCATATCAGGACGACGAAATGTGATAATGAAAGGTTGTGTCCGGTGGAACTCCGTTTACGGTAGGAAAGATTCTCGCCTCAAGCGGGGCTCGAAGTCGGGGTTGCCAGATCAGTAGGCCAGCATTTTGTCAGATTTTATGCCAATTAATGTATGACAGGCAAATCAGTTTAAAGATTTGCCTGTCGTACATTAACTGACACAAAATCTAACAAAACAAAAACAAACAATTAAATTGTTTTTTTTCTTCCTGTCCATCTTATGCTTATTTCGACAGGTTAACCGTTTCCAGTACAAAATGCTCATATTAGTGGAGCAAATATGTTAGGCTATCTTTCAAGGGGGTGGTCTACGGAGTGTAACATTTGTTTTTGTATACCAAAATGATCGCCTGGGTCTATAGTTATCAAATTCAGCGTTTGCCACTTTGGCAAACCTTGCATAACTCTGCAGTGGCCAGTTATTTACGTTACCTCGTTATATTTTAGATATCAAAGATATTTATTGAAGTCAATAAGAAATATGTTTAAACAATATAAATGTATCAAATATTAATATTTTCTCTAAGAATGATTAACATGCTATAGAAAAGGCTGCTTGGAAAACAGTTCAGAACTTCTGTGCTGTTATTTTCGTTACAATATAATATGTACCCCTCGAAAATTAAAAATGTAACTTAGGATGTTGCATTTACAAACAATTTGTGATAAAATGGCCCAAACTTCTTCAATATTCTAATTGTCTCGTTAAATACCAATCTAACAAAACAAATTTGAGACCTCTAGCTATTATACTTTGTCAAATATGTACTGTTGAACATGATTACACCTATTCCCTGTTTGGTGGCTGCAAACTCATTTTCCCACAATTGTTCGTACAAAAGATGGCTAATAAGTTATTTTAAACTGACGAATTGGTCCTGTTGCAATAAGATCATAGTGAACGTGATATATAACAACAGTTAACAAAATGTTTTGACCTAACAACACATATTTTAACCAAAGTAACGTACTTAACAGATTTAAATGTTTGGGTAAAGAAGCATAGGTCTTTCCCACCACGAATATACTTTTTTTTGGAAATTCTGACTTTTAAACAAAACAAATGTGATGACAGTAGTTGTTATTTATTTTGAATTGTAATTTTTGCTTAGTTTAAACGCCTACTTAGACAGAAAACAGTGTTATTTACATGACTTGCAAAGCTGATATTGTTTTGTTGTTTAAATGAAGCCTTTGCTATTAATCTGTACATGATTTTCATTAATAGCCAAAGGACTTGTAAACAAAACCTAAAGGTTACGTATCAAACTGGCTGATCATAACTTACAATTTTTACTCAGAAAGGTAACGTTAATAACCGTTATTTCAAAACAGTCACTGAGATTAAATATTACTACTGCCAAATATGTGTAAGCTTTATCATTTTTAGCTGAAATGAAAACATTTTTAAAAGGCGCATTTGACCAGTTTAAGGTGCCCAAAGTAACTCATTATTGAAAGCTCCAAGGCTAAGCATCAGTTGTGGTGTATCGAAGTTATAGTTTGTTTCCTTTTTTCGCCTTATCTGTAATCTTCCAAAAATTAGTTTTCATAGACATATTTGCTATCATTCTGCCATATATATAGCCATATATAGAAAAAGACAGAAATGGGTGAAAACAGGCGTTTGTGTGACTAATTATGTTTAGCTAAGGCTAGCTTTGTGATCATCTGCATGCAATGGGCTGCATGTTTATTTGGCTAGTATCATCTGACAACTTGTCATAACTTCATGCTGCTATTTGCAATCTTGTATTGCGAGTGGATTGATTCACAGAAGGATCAATTCCTGATTGCTGCCCCTTTACACTTCTTTCTCTGTTTTGACCTTTTCCTGTAAAAAGCAATATATAAATCCAATGTTTAATTTTTTCGCCTAAAACCATACATTTTTATCAAAGTAACGTATATAACAGATTGAACAGTATGAGTTATTTTATTCTAATGCAGCAAGTGTAAAGTTCCGTGTGCTTACCATGAAAAGTTCCGTCGTCCCTCATCTTATTTCAAATTATGTTTGTGCTAATCTAGGCTTATCTGAGTCAGTTTAAAAAAAAATTAAAAAGAATTTAGCTAAACCTGGTGCTAGGGACAACTGTCATTGGTGCAACATTATATTGCTGGGGCACACACCTATTAGTGATAATTCACTAACTTCAACTACTTGGTTTGGTAGTCAAAAAGGTAACGTATACAGCATTCAACAGTAAACGAGTTGTCAGATTACCCTTTTACTGTTAAGAAGTTTTCATATTAATACTAGAGTAACAAGGTGGAGGAAGTAATCGCCCTCAGGTATAATGCAGATGTTGAAAGCAAACACTGAGATTCCGATGGTTAACCTAGCAGAACAGAGTCTCGCCATACATTTCTGTAGGGATTTAAATATTTGATTCATCTATTTAATTGTTTTAAATAATTATATTCCCAAAGAAAGGGCTAAAACAGTAACATAACTACCCATATTTTTTCTATATAATCCATTTTTTGTAATAGTATTATGCCTGTTTTAGATGTTTTACTTAAAGGTGTTTATTTTCTGCACCCGGTAACCAGAGCATGCATATGAAACTTGATCATGGTAAAAGGGTCTGTCCCAAAAACTGAGGAACTTAAAATGCTTCATCTTGCTGCATCATACCAAACAGATGACATAAAAACAACGTAATTCTAATCTGACAAATCGTTTACATTTGAATGTTGTATACGTTACCTTTTTAAATACCAGGCCAATGAGTCAAAGTCAGTGAATTATCATTGACTCAATTAAAAGGCCATTTTGATATTGGTTTTAAAATAATAACGGTACGTCACAATCATATTATATGTGCCTGATCTTGAAAGGAATCAAACCGAGTCTGCTATCTTCTTTCAAGTGTGTGGTGTGCGTTGCTTGCTTTCATATGATCTTTAGTTTATTTTGGAAATAATACTGTATCATCGTGACTGGACTACCTCAATGTTTTTCTACAATCTGTAATGCTTCCCTAGATGATTCCTATTTCTGTGGATGATATAACCCTTCCAGAAACTTGCTGCTCTTAAAGGAAACGCTTTTCTCTTACAATAGCCAATTCTTTCCTTTTGGAGTTTACTGCCATTGAGAAGAAAGGCCAAAGTAAAATTTGCAGAATTATTTCACTTAATAATGTATTCATTCACCTTAAGATCTTGGAATGATTACACTGTATTTAAATTCTGAAGGAAGATTTCCTGGAAACAAGGAATGGATCACAAAATTAAGTAAATAAGTAAATAAATAAATGAAAAAATAAAACGAAATAAAACGAAACAACAACCTCGGTTTAACTTATTTATATTCAGGAATGTAATGTTGCAACATTGCCAGTGCCACCTAGCACCAGCTTCAGCTAAATTCCTTTTTCAAATCGACTTGTTATGAGTCCAGATGATCCCAAAAGACCAGAAAAAATATGATTTGCATTTAAATGAAGTACAAGAAAGAATTTTAAGGTAGCCACATGACAATTTACACTAGGCGCAGTGCAGTAAATAACTCTTTTTCAACTGTTATATACGTTACTTTGGTTTAAATAAATGCTGTAGGGCCAAAATATTTTAACTACAATTTTATATATTGCTTTTATAGAAAACACCAAAACAGATAGACAGTGTAAAAGGGCAGGCATTTTTTGAACTAGTCCCACAATTCTAGTTCCCACAACACCAAACTGTAAATGGTAACATAAAGTAACAAGACAGGTACTCAAACGATACTAACGGGTGGCCAAATAAACATCCAGCCCATTCCATGCAGAAGACCATAAAGCTAGTCTTTATAAAACATACCCAGTAACACATATTATCCACTTTCACCGACTTTCTTTTTGTTTCTATATACATCAGAATGAAGGCCAATAAACAAACAACACAAATTCATTTTTTAAGGCTATAGGTAAGTGGAACACACAAACTATAACATCAATACACCAAATCGGATGCACCGCCGTGAAAATGTCACTGATTAATCATATAGTTTCGGTTTAAATCAGTCGAACTTGCCGTTTTGAAAATATTTTCAACTCAAACTATAATAAAGCTGAGGCACATTTGGCTGTAGCAACAGTTAATCTCAGGGATTGTTTTCAAATAATGGTTACAAATGTTACCTTTCTGAGTACAAAACTGTATGTTATGATTAGTTATTTTGTTATAGTGGACGTTTTAAATGTGATTCTGATATTAATCGGAAAAGATAATAGTGTTCCATGTACAGGCTAATTCACAAAGGCTTAATTATTTAATTGTAGGACAATCTCACCTTTGTATGTCATGTAAATAACACTGTTTGCTGCCCGAGTAGCCAACTTTCCTAAACAGAAAAAATCATTTAACGATAAATAAAACACATAGTTCTCACAGTTGCATTGTTTAAAAGTCAGAATTTTAAATGAGTGTTTTCCAGGCCGGAATGATAGACGCTTTACGCAAACATTCATAATCTGTTAAGTACGTTACATTAGTTTAAATGTGTGTTGTAAGGTCGAAAATATTTTTAAACATTTTCTTTATATCATGTTTAAAATGATCTCATAGCAACAGACCCAATTTGTCTATATAAATAGCTTATTAGCTATCTTTTGTACAATTAATTGTGTGAAAACAGACTTTCTAGACTCCAACACGGAATAGGTATAACCAAGTTCAACAGTACATGGTTAACAAAGTATAAAAGCTAGAGGTCTCAAATTTGTTTTGCTAGAAACATTTTGAAAGTTGCTAGCTAGACAATAGAAAAAATTGAACAGTTTGGGCTATTTTGTCATAAAGTTTTCGTAAAATTGCAACGATTTAAGTTTGTATTTTAAATTTCCAAGGGGTACATTATATTTTGTCACGAAAATAACAGCACAAACGTTCTGAATTGTTTCCAAAGTAGCTTAAATTGTAGCAAACTAATCATTCCTATAAAGAATATTGACATTTGATACATTTATAATATTAAAGCATATTTCCTATTGACTTCAAGGAATATTTTTGATATTCAAAATTTAATGGGGTAACGTAAATAACTGGCCACTACAGAGTTATGCAAGGTTTGCCAAGGTGGCAAACGCTGAATTTTATAACTACAGACCAAGGCGATTATTTTGATATATGAAAACAAATGTTACACTCCGTAGACCACTACCTCCCTTTTCTAGGCCACTTACGCAAGCATATTTGCTCCACTATATAAGTTCCTGAGCACACCAGCCCGGCACAGTTATTGTGCGAGCTTTCTTGTTAAAAGCTGATACTTGTATTTTTATGTACCCAGTCCGAATGGCAAGTAGGGCCGAAAGTAATTGGGATGAATCGCGTGTTGTGGAGCGGCGTTTCACCGGTCAGAGCAAGAGGTCGTGCCGAAGATTCCGTTTTAACAATTTTGATATCAACTTGGTAAGGTCGAGATAGGTAAACTGAGACGAGTAAATTGAATCAAATCAATGAACACGATCAGTGTTTTGGGTTTGTTTTGGTTTTTCTGTTTACTTGCACTGCCGCGACTGCGCAAGTCTGCCGGACAGCTGCGCTTGATGTGCGCAGGGCCAGGCGCAGACGCACTCCTCCCAGTTGATTGGGCTACTGCCTCTGCGCATGTTGATGTTTTGAATCACGTGCGAGATGTAAACAAAGCCACATGTTGAGGAAAACATTCAAGAGACATCATTACTTTTTGTGAAATTCCAGATTTTATTTTATGGCAAGATCAATAAAGACCAAAATGGCGTCCGACCTTGCCAAGTCCGCCCTCTTAATCTATTTTCGTTATCTTTTTTTTTCTTATCTATTTTTTTATTTTACACTCATTTGACCTATTCCGGTGGATTCACCTATTCCGGTGTATCCTGTTTCTTTCTCTGCAACGAAACAAGCTAGAAGCGAAATGATTTTTAGGTAATTACTTTCAATATTTATTTGTCAAACCCACATATAGTAAGAATCCCATTTATCAATCAAAGATACGGAAAACTGAGTTTAAAAGTAGCTGGTAATGCATATTTAACAAGAAAAATGACAGATGTTTTCAGGCCAACTGTGAAAATAGGGTCGGACAATATTTGTGTAAACAAATATGTCGTAAACCTATATGTCTGTCGATTGCACATTTTATTAGCTATCTAAACCGATTAATATCAAAATGAAATAAAATCAGTTACTTAGGTTTATTGAAATTTTAATTTATTAGCTCATTTAGCCTATTCCGGCGGATAGTATGTCTCGGCAGATGTAGATATTCATGTCTCGGCAGAAGGTGTAACGAAACTTCTTAAGGGCTTGAACCCATCGAAAGCTTTAGGACCTGATGAATTGCATCCCAGAGTCTTAAAAGAACTAGCATCTGAATTAGGCCCAATGTTCGCTCATCTCTTCCAACAATCTATTGACTCGGGTGAAATCCCCAAGGAATGGTCTCTTGCAAATATATGCCCACTCTTCAAAAAAGGAGATAGATCTTTGGCTTGCAATTACCGACCGGTTTCTCTAACTTGTGTACCATGCAAGTTACTCGAACACATTGTCTGCTCTAATATTATGGCACATTTGGATGAACATAAACTTTTGTCAGACAGACAACATGCTTTCCGTAAGAAACATAGCTGTGAAACTCAATTGATCACGGTTATAAATGACTGGGCTAAAATCTTGGATAAGGGCGGTCAGGTTGACACTTTTATCTTGGACTTCGAGAAAGCTTTTGACACTCCCCCTCATGAATTACTTAAATGTAAGCTATACGGCTATGGTATTGGTGGGAAGACTCTGAAATGGATAGATTCTTTTCTCTGTTACAGGCAGCAGCGTGTGGTGGTAAATGGAGTTAAGTCGGATTGGGCCCCGGTTTTGTCAGGTGTCCCCCAGGGCACTGTGCTTGGACCATTGTTGTTCTCGTTATACATTAACGATATAACTGAAAATATTGACTCGGAATTAAGACTTTTTGCTGACGACTGTGTTTGCTATCGTGAAATCACAGATATTGAAGACACTGTGAAACTTCAGGAGGATATAGATCATTTAGGTTGTTGGGCAAGGAGTTGGGGCATGAGATTTCAACCTGTTAAATGCAATATAATGCAAATTACAAGGAAACGGATCAAGAAGATCAATGCTTCCTATACCTTAGAGGGAACGGTCCTCAGTAATGTAGAAACTATCAAGTATCTGGGCATAACCATTGCCAATGATTTGAAATGGAACACACATGTCAGTAATATTTGCACAAAGGCTAATAGGACCCTCGGCTTCCTCAGACGTAACTTGGCAGCATGTCCACAAGATGTTAAGGAGTCAGCATACAAGGGACTGGTGCGTCCAGTATGGCAGTTCAGTTTGGGACCCTCAAAGTATACTCCTTCAAGATGAACTTGAGAAGGTGCAGAAAAGGGCAGCTAGATTTGTAACGGGAAATTACACATATGAAACTGGGAGTATGACTGGCATTCTGGAGAAACTTAAGTGGGAATCCCTAAAAAAGAGAAGGAAAGACAGTAGACTTATAATGCTTTACAAAGGTCTGAGGGGTGCAGCCAGTATACCCATAAATGACCTTGTTCCCCCAAATAGGCGTACCAGGAATCATCATTCCCTGACATTTCAAACCCCATTGGCTGGGACTGACATTTACAAGTCCAGTTTCTTCCCCTAGACTATTAGAGATTGGAATTCCCTGGAAGATTCACTTATTTCTGCTGCTGAGTGTGCAGAGGATTCAGTTACTAAGTTTACTTCTCTTATAAGGGCTAGGGACTAGCTTCCCTGATTCACAGGTCCTGGTGAATGATTGTCTTTGGACGTATCACCAGTAAACAATTCTGATTCTGAGTATATTTGGGTAATGTCTCTGAGTTCTGAAATCCATATTAGTGCTGCATTCTCGTCATGCAATTTGAATATGTAAGTAAAACTCCATAAGGCTTTATTTTGAATTGTCATTTATCATAGAATCCTGGATAGAAATATCAAACATTGTACTTACCGGCACTGAACCACCGAAATAGTTTTTCAGCGAAGCCGTGAGTATAGTCAGATGTTTTAAATAATCAATTATGTCAAATAGACATTTGGTTGCATAAAATTGTCTTTCATCGAGCTAGTAATAATCCGACAGTTTACTTTTGGGGCGCCCCTCGGTGGTTCTTTCGATGTATTGTAAAAAATATACAGATCCACCGGAATAGAAGAAGGTGCGTCGAAATAGGATAAAAGACAACGTCTGGTTGTCGTCAGATTGGCCTATCTTCCTCAAATAGTTTGTGAACCCAAACAAAGTGCCTGAAACAAGAGGCTTTTATTTATTTACTGACACAAAATAAATTAAAAAATGACAGTGTATTTAGACTGTAGCGCACGGTCGACTGAAACGTGCGTCGAAATAGGTCAAATGACTGTATTTAGATTTTATTGAGTTTGACTCATTTAAACTGTAAACATTTCTGTTAAGCTGACAAAATCATAACCAAATATGCAGTTATAGAGCTGGAAAAAAAAAATAAAGTCCAAAAATAAATGAATAAAAATTATAATATTTGAGAAAATATAATAAATGTACTAAATCATTTAATTACCATATTAATTCTGTTAAACAACCTGGGCATTGCATTCTATCAGATGGGAGTGTTATTTAGGAGGCTACCATTCACATCAAAATGCTTCCAATAAATTAAAATAATATTAACTATTATATTTTAATGATGTAATCAAGATACCTGTGCTTTGTCTTCCCTAAATTAGCTGAAAGTTGCATGAAATATCTCCTAGACAAGGATAAGTGGAACATATGACCATATGTAAACTAATTTTTCTTAGGATTCTGTGCATAGAATTTTGCATAATTGCAAGTCAAAATAACATAATGTTCCAAAAAAAGAGGGAGAGGCATTTTTTAAACAGGGCATTTTATTAGGATTAATGTGGTATGCATACACCAAGGGAACTTGTTTGGGTATGTGTGGTGCCTTACCCTGGGACTGTGGCCTTGTTAATCTTAAATCAGCAAGGTTGGATGAACAACAAACAGTTTGAAAATCTAGATCAATGTATTTTATACTATTTGGATCCTTTTTAAATTAATCAGTCTTTGAATCGACTGCCCAATTAAAATTAAGAAATTACAGTATGCTTTTTTCTGGTTTCGTCACCAGATATTGTCAGGGTCACTGACGAGGCTTTATTAGCCGAAACTACGTAGTCTGGCCCATGTTCCTACTTCTGTATGTATTCTCTGCTCTTGAAGGAACTTTTTTAGATTTTAATTCCACCCACTATACATATATATTTCTCCAGACGACAAACTTCAGATTTTGTCTCATTTATTTAAGTTGAATATTAGTTTATCTAATATAACATTATTTAATATTATTCTGAAATTAATTGATGTTTCTGTATTTCCAACAGATTTAAACTGGCAAATAAATTTTAACTGAGGGTTTATTCTTAGGTGAATGGATATACTGCCATGTTAACCATTTTTACCAAGAGACAGAACAACTATTGTGATTTCCTGGTTATTTCACTGGATAAAAAAGCCCTTCCAAATAGGCTGTACATTTAAAGAAAAGACTTTCCTTCTAAGGGAGCAAATTATATCCTTTAAGATTTGCCCCCCCCCCCACCCCCCTGCACCCCAAGAAGAGAAGCAGAAATCAATATGCCAGAGTTGTCCTTCAAAGTGTACCCATTGTACTATGTTGTGTCATTACTGTAGCCAGGGCTGTGGAAATACCAAAATTTTCTACTTGTCCATGGACAAGTAAATAGACAAAATTGACTTGTCCAAACAAATATTAATTGCCCAGAAAAAGGGTACACATGAAATAAGGATTGAATAATTGATAATTAACAGAGGAAGAGTTGAACTTGACAGTTTTTGGCTAACTGTCACAAAGTTTCGAATTAAAACATATGTTGTGGGCACCTGTTAGAATTACCTCTTTTAACAGGAACCCACAACATATGTTTTCACTAGAAAATGTAAAAAATATCTCAGAATTATCCTGAAATACTTCCACTGGTGTCACTGAATACTTGTCCAAGGGCAAGTAATTTAAACTGAAATTTCTCACTTGTCCAGAGTGAAATGGGACAAGTAGAACAAGTCGGGCATAGTATTTCCACAGCTCTGCTGTAATGTTCTTAGATCTTGCAAATTGCCTCAGCAAACAGTGATACCCAGATAAGACTGCTCCTTTGCTCCAGTCTGATCAGGATCTGCACAATTTGCCATTCTACTAGTAATTTTTAGCACCTCATATCACAGCAGAAATTGAGGAATATATAGTTAGTGCTTTAAGGTATGTGACACTTCCATTTGTTTTGTCACCTTTTCAAAGGGAAACAACATTTGAGCAGCGACATGAGAAAACCAACAAAGTGGCTGTGCGCCCAGCGCAGACTCAGATCAGCCTGGGCATCCACACAGTATGATCAGACAGTTCGCTAAGCACTTAAAGGGTAGCTAAGGGTCTAAGCTACCTCCATACGGACAGCGAAGTCTCTGATCAGACTGGGCGAATGCCCAGGCTGATCTGAGTCTGCGTTGGGCGCACAACCATATGGTTGGTTTTCTCATGTCGCGGCTCAAATTTTGCCCTTCCAAAATGGGGTCTACTCTATAAGCAAAGAATTTGCTCCCCAGGGACTTCAGGGAGCAAATTCTTTGCTTTTAGAGTTGACCCCAATTAGGAAGGGAGGCAAATAAGAAAATAATCAAGTTGCTGCCCTTTCCCCTGAAAGTGCAATGAATTACCTTAAAGTATCTCAGTCTTGAGGGTATTCATGGTATTTTTATATTTTAACAGTAAATACAGAGATTCATGGTGAAACTGATGAACTGCTGAGCACGGCATGATGAATTCTGACCCTTTGACAATCACCAATCCTCAGATGCCAGAGATAAGTGACCTGAGTGATCCCCCAAGCTCACCGGAAAGTGAGCCTTTTGATACTGCAGATCTACTTAACAGTGCCGTCAGTGATGATGTCACCACTCAGCTGGCTGCTGCAGGTAGGTGATGCATGTAGCAGCTCAGAGCTCCAGATAAGAAGGGGTAACAGGGATAAATCAAAGATAATTTTTCTTATTTCTCAACAAAAACATACATTGTGACCTCTCATTAGAACCGTCTCAGCGAGACGGTTCTACTTCGGGGTCACAATGTATGTTTTAATGGAAAAATAAGGAACATTATCTCTAAATTATCCCTGTTACTCCTTCTTATCTGGAGCTCTGCTATTGATGCTGATAGTTTTAAAATAATCTTGGCCGCCTTGTTCAAAACTAGCAACACCACAAGTTAACAAGATAAAGGTATTGTATTCAAAAGTACCATTTTTGCTGAAAAAGTGTGAGGATCTATGAACTGCAAAAGCTCCTAACATTTCTCAGCAAAAAATATTAGCATACATGTACTTGATTTTATGTGTACTACATGTAGAAGACTAACCAGTCCTTGACGAGACTTTGTTAAGCTAACAATGGTTTGAACAACAGGCTGACTTTAAGCACTGAGATATAGGTCATCCTAAAGCAGAAAAAAAGTTTGAGTGCTTTAAGGGTTTTACATCTCGAGGCTACACAAGCATGTATTCATGCTACATACACCCTGCTTCCAATTCCATGGGCTAAACACAAAAGCAGAATTTAGATTAGAAGCCAGATTTGAACCATGCTAGCAGAGAGAGGCCTTCTGATACTGCAGAATTTCATGAGTGAAACTCCACTGCTTTTAAGTGAAATAGCAGTTTGTATTCATTGCAGTCACTTTTCAGTCCTATTAGATCCTTTCCACTAAGCCTTAAAGTGCTAAGACAGTAGACAACAAATTTAAATCTTAAAGAGGTCCTTTTGAGAGCGGAAAAAACATTCAAAAGAAGGAACGTTGGACATACTTAGAAGTTTTGGCTGTTGAAGCCTCATCAGTGACCCTAGCAATATCTGGCAACGAATGCCAGAGAAAATCATACTGTCATTTCTAAATTTTAATAAGGCAGTGAAGTCAAAGACTGATTAGTATCTAAAAGGGTTCCAAATGAATAAAAAGCAATGGGCTAGAATAAGAGTCCAAAAACCTATCAAAGTTCCCGATTTCTCAGAATAAACACTCTGATCTCTAAGGACAAAAATAAATTATAATCTCCTGTATGGATGATGTATGGGGAGACATTTTTGGCCACCACATGGCACAACACCAGCTGCGATTATGTCTGTGAAATGTAACCAAGCTCTTTTATCGAAGCTCTATCATTTTGAGAATTCAAAGACTAGGGGCAAACAGTGTAGATCCAGTTGAGGCAGCTCATGAGCTGCCTCATCTGAATCTACACTGTTTTGCATATTCAACTATTCTCGTTCTTAGTGCTTTTTTAAAGTGTTAAAATGTGTTTTGTTTGTCCTTAATCAGGATCTGCACGGTTTGCCATTGTACCTTCATTTTCTTGATGCCTGTCCAAGTATCGTAGTAAAATCAGATTTTTTTGCTTTTTCTTTCTTTTCCTTTTTCTTTGAAATTTTTTGAAAATTACAGTAATTACCATATTAATCCTAATAAATGCCCTCCCTTCCTTGCCTCTTTTCCAAAAATAAGGTTATATCTTTGGATGAGGTAGCTCTTTCAAATAGGGTCTACTCTTAAAAACAAATTTGCTCCAAGAGGAGCAAATTCTTTCCTTTAAGAGTGGACCCCTACTGAGAAAGGAGGCAAAAAATGTAGTTGCTCCCTCTGATAGTATACCCATCAGCTTTATATTGCTTTTTAGAGGCAGTTTGCTGTGGCTGATTTACTACACTTAAGGCTCTAAATAACGCTCCCTTTTCTTAAAATGCTATGCCCCTGGGTGTTTAATAGGATTAATATGGTAATTACAGTAATTAGTTTGTAGAGTGGTTCAAACTCTCAGAGCTCTAGATAAGAGGGGTATTTGATGATAATTGAGGGATAATTTTTCTTATTTCTTATTGAAACCATACATTGTGACCCCTCATCTGAACCGTCTCGGTGAGACGGTTTAGATGAGGGGTCACAATGTATGTTTTTATGCAGAATTAACAAAAATTATCCCTAATTATCACCAAATACTCCCTCTTATCTAGAGCTCTGACTCTACAAGCAGTTTATTTTTGTTCACAGGACCTATAGGTGTTGCAGCAGCTGCAGCAGTATTATCATGCCGGAAAAGAAAACATCCACACCGTTTTGAGACAAACCCATCTAGACGAAAACGACAACAAACAAGACTGCTGAGGTAAATTATGGCAAATTGTTGTTGAATGTGTTAGCAGTGTGGGTAATAGCTCATTTGGTCAAGTAGCATAGAGTGCAGCCCATGATGAGGAACAGTCTTGTCTAGATCTACACTGTTTGCTTAGTGTAATATCTCGGCATGTATTAAGGTCATTATGAATTGAAGATTTTACTATAAAAATACTTCAAATAAGAAGAACAAAAATAATAACCATAAACGTTCTACATATCAATCAAAAGTTCTGGTTTTACACTACAGTATTGCATCCAAAGGAAGTAGTTGAAGTGGCAAACAGTGGCAACTCTGATCAGACTGCCGAAGCAGTCTGATTTGGGTCTGCAATTTTTTTTATGGCACATTGGCTCTCAATCTTTACTTTCAGAAAACTGAAACATACTATAGATGAATACACAACACGGGTTGGTCAACAAGCTGTTGTTTTATGTTGTACCCCAGGGAAAAATCCCTCTGTGCAGATGTATAAAGTATTTGGTTCTCAACCTCTAGAAACTGTGGTAAGTTGTTTGTGACTCCCCTTTTTCATAGTTTCATACAGTTTTGTTCATTTTTGCACTGATTCTTTTCAAATTTAATCTATGGATGCAGCATAAGAAATTTGATACATATTATTTTGCAGTTTGGTTTAAACAATATTTATTCAAACAGAAAATAGTACAATGCATACATGTATATAAACAGTAGACATATAACTAAGCGAAGAAAAGCATACATGCATACATTGCTATATAAAACACTGATGACTAAACATGGATCTGAACGGAAGCCTTCGGCTTATATAGTTCATTTCCATAATGATAAATAAACACAGCAGCACAAATTTAAACATGGCATGACATTTTGAATTCATATCGTTCAAATCGGGCATTTTTTATCTAAGAAATATGTATCAAGGGCTCAAAAATAAAAGTGTGTATGCAGTGGAGGGCATAAACCAGTTTGGACCTTATAGACCAGATTGACGGTTACATTAGGATTGATTCTAATTAAACTTGAGTATAAAGCTTTAATTACACAGGGCTCGGCATTCTGTCTGCCATCAGGTATATAATAATTCGTTTTAATTTTGCAGTTTTTATACGCCCGTTTGAAAAACGGGACATATATTGTTATGGCGCTGGCATCCCTCCGTCCGTCCGGCATAAACTTTTCGTTTCCGGGTAACTCCTCGTACAGTTTACATCTGATCGAGCTGAAACTTGGTTTATAGTAAGACTATGTGGTGGACCAGGGCATCGAGGTTACGCTCCAATGATTTTTAGCGGAGTTACAGCCCTTTATTTAGAATTTTCGGGGTGGTCGTTTCCGGATAACTCCTCCTACAGTTTTCAACCAATTAAGCTGAAACTTTGTAAATAGTAAGACTACAACATGGAATAGTGCATATTATTTGGAGGAAATGCTCCGATGATTTTTAGCAGAGTTACAGCCCTTTGAAAAAAACTCGACTATGGCGGTTTGTATGGCAATTCTTTTGCATTCCATAACTTTGTTACTCTTTGGAATATCATGATGAAACTTTATACCAATGTGTATGAGGTTAAGACAATGTGTTTCATACAAGAATGGTTACTCCCCTTTATTTAGATTTTGAGTTACCTCCCTTTGATTATTTTGTCAGACTATATTTGTACACCTTATATCTAACTAACCCTTTGGACTATTGTGATGAAACTTGATAGTGATGTATATTAGACTGACACGATATGTTACATATAAGAACGATTGCCTCCCCTTACTTCTTTTTGGAGTAACCTCCCTTTGAATATTTTCTAAGGCTATTCTTATGCAAGCGATAAGTAGGCAACTGTATGGAATATCTTGATGAAAATTTATAGCAATGTGTATTAGGTTGAGGCTGTGTGTCTTATATAAGAATAATTGCTCCCCCTTCCTTATTTATGGAGTTACTTCCCTTTGATTAATTTCTACGGCTATTCTTGGGCAAGTCATTACTAGGTAACCGTGTGGAATATCTTGACGAAACTTTATAGCAATATGTATTAGGTTGAGACAGTATGTCTAATAAAAGAATAATTGCTTCCCCTTCCTTATTTTTTTCTAGTTACATCCCTTTGATAACTTTTTTAAGGCTTTTCTTTCGAGAACCTTAATGTTTGGAATGTCTTGATAAACTTGATAGAAATGTAGACAAGGCTGAAATGGTGCAAACATTCAGAAACGGGCGTATAATGCCCCGCTTGCGGAGCTCTTGTTCCTAGATGGATTTAAGGGCAGAGTTATGGCCCTTTGAAGAGCTCTTTGAAAACGTATGTTATCGCTTCTCCTCCTGGACCATTCAACAGATTTTCTTGAAATTATATATGTGAAGAAATATTGGTATGAAGATGTGCATCAGGGCTGGGTTTTCCAGTTCCAGCCCTTTCACTATGAGTTATTCCCCTGTTTGATACTTTTTACACAATTTTTATAGGTTTATTTTTTGGCCATTTTCACTTGGATTCTTTCAGAGTTGATCCATGGATGCAGCACAAAAAAGGATTTGCTACACTGTATATATAATTTCTTTGTTTTTCCTGAAATATAGGATTTTAGGGCTGAGCTATGCGCTTTTGCAGGTCTCAATGGAAAAAGTTTGTTATTGCCACTCTTAGACTGTATTAGAGCTGAGATATGCCCCTTTGTGATTTTTGTAGCTATGATGTAGTGTATTGGTAAAAACATTGTAGTTTGTTTAGGACAGAGGTAAAATGTGGAGGGTGTAATGTAAGCCATGCTTACTGCCATTTCTAGTTTATCTATTTTTAGCTCACCTGAGCCAAAGGCTCAGAGGTGAGCTTATAAGATGGGAGTTGAGCCGTCGTCCGTCCGTGGGTCTGTGGGTGCGTCTGTGCGTCAACAATTTCAAACATAAATATCTCAGAGACCAGTGGGCCGATCGCAATCAAATTTTATCTGAAGCATCATTGGGGTGGGGGAAAGGCTGCATTAGGTTTTGGTGCCGATCAGCTCTGAACTCTGGTTTCCATGGCAACAGATAGCCCCCATAGGGTTATGATGGGGAAAACAGCGTCATCACGTTTTCTCGACTGCTTTTGATTAGATCCTTATCATACTTGCAGGTATTGATGACATACACAAGAGCTTGGATGAGTTTGAAATTTGGCCGGATTCGAGCACAGACTAAGGAGTAAGCTGCCCTTGAGCGTTTGAAAAAAATCCCATAGGGTTATTATGGGGAAAATGGCGTCATCACGTTTTCTCAACTGTTTTTGCTTAGATCCTTATCATAATTGCAGGTAATGATGACATACATAAGAGCTTGGATGAGTTCGAAATTTGGCCGGATTCGAGCACAGACTACGGAGTAAGCTGCCCTTGAGCGTTTGAAAAAAATCCCATAGTGTTATAATGGAGAAAACGTCATCACATATTTTTAGAAAAACTTTGTCATCGCTCTATTGCCTACATTTCTCAACAGATTTTAAAATAACTTCACACAAATGTAGGGCATGACAATATCTCAAGCAAGTTCGACTTTCAGGATGCTGCGCCCAAGGTCAAGGTCACTGTGGCTATTTTTAGAAAAACTTTGTCAGCGCTCTAGCGCCTACATTTCTCAGCAGATTTTAAAATAACTTCACACAAATGTAGGGCATGACAATATCTCAAGCAAGTTCGACTTTCAGGATGCTGCCCCCAAGGTCAAGCTCACTGTGGCTATTTTTAGAAAAACTTTGTCAGCGCTCTAGCACCTACATTTCTCATTGGATTTTAAAATAACTTCACACAAATGTAGGGCATGGCAGTATCTCAAGCAAATTTGACTTTCAGGGTGCTGTGCCCAAGGTCAAGGTCACTGTGGCTATTTGTAGAAAAACTTTGTCATCGCCCTAGCACCTTCATTTCTCCATGGATTTTGAAATAACTTGACACAAATGTAGGGTATGACAATATCTTAAGCTATTTTGACTTCCAGGGTGCTGCGCCCAAGGTCAAGGTCACTGTGGCTATTTTTAGAAAAACTTTGTCAGCGCTCTAGCACCTACATTTCTCAATGGATTTTAAAATAAATTCACACAAATGTAGGGCATGACAATATCTCGAGCAAGTTTGACTTTCAGGGTGCCGTGCCCAAGGTCAAGGTCACTGTGGCTATTTTTAGAAAAACTTTGTCATCGCCCTAGCACCTTCATTTCTCCATGGATTTTGAAATAACTTGACACAAATGTAGGGTATGACAATATCTCAAGCAAGTTCGACTTTCAGGATGCTGTGCCCAAGGTCAAGGTCACTGTGGCTATTTTTAGAAAAACTTTGTCATCGCTCTAGCACCTACATTTCTCAACGGATTCTAAAATAAATTCATACAAATGTAGGGCATGACAATATCTCGAGCAAGTTTGACTTTCAGGGTGCTGCAATGAAGGTTTTTGATTAGATCCTTATCATACTTGCAGGTAATGATGACATACATAAGAGCTTGGATGAGTTCGAAATTTGGCTGGATTCGAGCACAGACTACGGAGTTAGCTGCCCTTGAGCGTTTGAAAAAAATCCCATAGTGTTATAATGGAGAAAACCACGTCATCACATTTTCATTTTTCATCGGAACCTCTTCATACTTGCATGTAAGGGACCGACCATTTTATATTCTGGGGGGGGGGGGGGGGGGGGGGGGGCCTGGTATATTTATCAAAAAAATTCCCTGTCTTTGGATATGCAAGAAAATAATAACCTGTCTCATAAGGGGGTTAAAAAAAATAATCTGGCCTCAAAAGTAAGAGAAAAAAATAACCTGTCTCCACCCAAAATTTAAAAAAAAAAAAATATAGTCTGCAGATAATTCCATTGGAATTAAGTTTTTATAATGTCTCTGGCTTCTGGGGGGCTGCGCCCCCCAGACCCCCATATTTATAGTAATATTTTAATATTATCTACAATTGGTTTACACCAGTGGGCCCGCATGTGCATACATTTACAAAAACATCCTATACAACATTCACATACATGTATTATTGATCTGCCACATTACCAAGTAAATGTTTCCACTAAAACTGAATTGCAAAAGAGTCACTAGCTTATGGGAGACAAAACCATTATAGCAAAATAAACACTCTAAAAGGCAAAAGTCGTAATATAAAAACCCTTATTTTTATCATCATTCCTAGTTTTTCTCTATGGTTTCCAGTCTTAAAATTGCCATTGAAATTGGGAAATTGCTTTAGCTTCTGGGGGGCGTTGCCCCCCAGACCCCCCTTTGTTAACTTCTTAGCACATAACTTTCAGCCATTTTATAAAATTGCCATTCATGTATAATGTGCCTATCATGTAATTAATGTGAATCTATCATGTAAGTATTTATCAAACTTCCTAAAGTACGAATAAAGTATGTTTGGCCATCTATTGGGATAGAAAAAAAAAATTAAATTCCTAATGTTAGCCCTAAAACTTTGCCAATATAGCCCTAAATTTTGGCCAAATATCCCGTATTTAAGGCCTAATTTTTTGCCAAACTCATACAGGGATGTTTGTATCTGTACCTTAGATGAAAAGAGTAACATGCTCCAGGCACTGGTTTGCAAAAGCAAGCTAAGCCATGCCCTTGGCCTGGTTAAAGACAGCACCATGTTCTTTTTGTGAGAAAAAAAGGTGTAAAAAATACTGATGTGGCTAAAATAAAAGGATATGAAGGTCAAGTAAACAAGGATCTGATAGTTCAGCTATAAAGTTAAAAAAAAAATAACCTGTTTGAGTTAGTTTGTAAAAAAAATAAATTAACTCCCACAAGGTGAAAAAAAAAGAAATTGTTTCCAGAGGCCAGTGAAATAAAATGTCGTGTCTCCATCAAGAATACCAGGCCCCCCCCCCCCAGAATATCAAATGGTCGGTCCCTAATGAGGATATGCATAAAAGCTTGGATTAGTTAGCATTTCGGCTAGATCTCACCACTGACTATGGAGTACCTGCCCTGAGCATCCAAAAAATCAATGTCGCCACTTTTTCTTGGTTTCTACTGATCCGATCCTTTTCAAACTTGCAGGTAATGAGGAAATGCATAATATCTTAAACAAGTTCAAATTTTGGCCAGATCAGGCCAACCACTACGAAGTTAGCTGCCCTTGACAGCTCTTTCTATTGTGCTCTTGATCGGATACTTTTTAAACTTGCATATATTAAATGAGGGCATACAAAACGTTTTGGATGAGTTTAATTTTCAGCCTGATTGGACCACTGACTGTGGAGTTAGCTGCCCTTGAGCATCTTAAATATCCCTATAGGTTTACAATGTCTCTCAGGTGAGCAATTGTTGCCCTTTGGGCTACTTGTTATAACAACCTAAGAAGATAGAGCAAAACATAACTTACTTGAGAATTTGTGAGCTTTCCCTTTAATTAAAATCAATAGTTTGGTTATGTAAAGTAATTAAAGTTTTGAAATTTTAGAGCATCACATCATAAAGAAATAAAGAGAGTAGTCACTAAAATGTCAGTATTGGTGTTATATTTTAATGGTCAGTGATACATAGCCCTTCCAAAATAGGGCCTACTCTTGAAGGAAAGAATTTGCTGCTAATTCTTCCCTTTAAGAGTTGACCCCCATTGAAAAGGGAGGCAAAAATAATTATGCTTCCCTTGAAAGCATACCTATTCTCCTTTTAGAGGAGTTTACACAAGAGGTCATTTTATATGAAATTTATGAAACAAGCCTTTGGCAAGTTTCATTAATTGCGTATGAAATGACTACAGGTGTAAGAGTCTGCTTATCATAAGACCCTTTAAAAGGGAATTAAATCGCCTACAAACTGAAAATAAGAAAATGCATTGTTGACATGGTTGTTGTCAATGACTTTACAAGCATGCACCAAAATGTTATTACACGTGTGTTCGTACAATTTTTATGACACAACGTTATTCACTGATTAACAGTGATGTCGTATGATAAAATTAATCCTGTTGCAGATAAGAAGCAACAAACAGCATGTGCTGGGTGAGTTAGAAACAGCATTGTTAGAACAAACCCCACCAGCTCAGCAAGAAAATCCAAATCTACATGAATTACCACATCTTGTTGTAGATGGCATACCCACACCGGTTGATAAAATGACCCAGGTAAGTCTTGATTTCTTGACAATATTTCACCAGACAATGATTTCTCTGTTTTAACTGATCCGGGAACATCTTATCTTACATCCATTATCCAGCTTTAGGGCTAGATACAAGCTCAAGTTTAAACACTGATCTGGGGAAATCTTACTTTTCACCCTTACCCAGCCTTTGGGCTAGATACAAGCTCAAGTTAACACATTGTTTGTTTAGGAGGTCATATATTTGTGTAGTCCTGTGAAACTGGGTTTTCAGACAATGAACTAAAGAAGATGGCAAAGGACTTCAGATTTTGCCATCCTGGACATTAATACTGTTGGCTTCTTTCAGTTAAATGTAGATTTTGTTTGCCATTGGCCCAGAATTTATTAAGTTGACACATAAACAGTTTCATTACTGAAACGTTTCATTAAATGTTGTTTTGTATTTGTAATGTGGTGCAATTTGTAGTGTCAGTATTGTAATATTGTTTTGTTGTAGGATACCCTTTTTATTGTCTACATAAATATCATCAATTCAACTACTAGCTTCCTTGTCTGTTGACAACCATAAAGAGTCTTGTGCGACAAGCTTTATATACCATTACCAACTGTATGATACAGACTTTCACACCCTTACCTTATGAGATTTAGAAAATATTATTTGGCTGATAAACAGCATTTTATCAAACAGCTAGAGTATCTTGATTCCTGTTTCAGGCACAGCTAAGAAATTTCATTCCTGAGATGTTAAAATATTCCACTGGTCGTAGTAAACCAGGATGGGGTAAAATAGAATATCGTCCAGTGTGGTGGCCCAGTGATCTCCCTTGGGCTAATGTCAGAAGTGATGCCAGGAGTAACGAAGAAAAGAAAAAGGTTTGTTTTGCAGGCTGATCCTAGTCTTCTCTATTTTCAGAGGCCTTGAGGTGTATGGATACATGTTCATGTTTTACTGCCATTTTTACCAAGGGGAATAACTTTTTGACTTTTTTTCTTCCTTAGAGGAAGAAGCCCTTTAAAAAAGGGTCTACTCTTAAAGGAAAGAATTTGCTGCTAAGGAGCAATTTTTTTCATTCAAGAGCTGGCTGCCATTGAGAAGGGATGCAAAATGTAAATGGCAGAGTTGCTTCCCCTGAACATGCATCCACTTACTTTGATTCACTTCTACTGCATGGTCCATTTACAGTAACGATCGTAAATATTGAGACAGAAGCACTGTAAATTGGCTCAATTTTGGGACACCTAAAATAATTAATTTTCCATTTAGGACAAATGGAAAATTAGTTTTTTAAGGTGTCCCAGTAATTAAGCAGATTACGGTATTTGAGCTAAGTATATAGACAAAATGGCTGTTTGGTCAGTGTCTGTTCTGTTTGCCATTCTGCGACCAATTTTCACAAAAATGAATTAGTTTGAATTTTAGAAAAATTGCAGTAATTCAAGGTTGCCAGGGGTAGTGAAAAGTCTGGGAAAAAGATATTTGTGATTTCTCAGGGAAATTAGGGACGAGTCACGTATTATCAGGTGGCTGGGCCGGGTACATTTAGTGGGGGGTTGGATTCTTCTTTGGTGATGTACTGGGGGGGTTGGAAATCAAAAAGCCTTGGAGCCGGGGGTGGGGGGGGTCATATATTTTATTTGGCATATTGGAGGGGGTCAAAATTCTTCCATTAGTCTTTATTTATAAAAGATGTCTCAGCTTCTGGGGGGCAAAGCCCCCAGGCCCCCCTCCCCCCCCCCCCCCCCCCCCACACACACACACACCCATTTCTAATCTTGCAAACTCAAACTCTAACTTAAAGACATTCATGAAAATGACCCACGAAAACTTTGCCATATCCAAAAAAGATGTGCTAGTAGGAGAGTAAACAATTGTCTATAAAATCATGTCGAGCAGATGCATTTTGTTCTCGATTAAATTTAATGCCTGGGGTTGTGATATCAGCTCTCCAGTTGCCTTGTCATCAGCAAACCTACTATGGCGCAGCCCCAAGACCCCCCTCTCCATTACTATTATTAGCCGTTTTATTGACCATTTCAGCAACAGATTTCTAGATGGGCATAAGCAGAAGAAAAGTGCAAAAATATGCTGACAAAATTTAAAGACCATTAATCTGCATGATCTATCAACCTGTCAGAGTATGAAAATGTTCTTTGTGTTTCATACAGGTTTGATCGAGGTTAATCTGACATAAAAAGGGTAATACGGTGTGTGTGTGTGAAGGGAAGCTCGGGATCTGAGGTGGTGGTGGGGGGGGGGTCATAAACTTTTTTGTCACCCATCTGGGGGTCGGGAAAAAGTGTGTTGAGACTGGGTGTGGGGGGGGGGGAGTCGGAAAAATTTTGGTGACACATATGAAAATGTACCCGACCCCCCACCTGATAATAAATGACTCGTCCCTTAATGGCTATGGAATACTTAAAAAAAAATAGAATCTGCTTAAGGGGAAAGAATACACTATCAGGAAAAATAAATTATGAACAGAAGTATTTTCTCATTGGGGGCTACTCTTAAAAGAAAGACTTTGCTCCTAGAGGAGCAAATTCTTTCCTTTTAGAGTTGACTACGTTGAGTAACAAGACAAAAATGAAACTGGAAGAGATGTTTTCTCTAAAACTCAGTGCTCCAGATAAGTAGGGATATCAGGGATAATTTAGGAATAATTTCCTATAATTCTCAATGTAAACATATGTTGTGACCCCTCATTAGAACCCTCTCACCGAGACGGTTCTAATGAGGGGTCACAATATGTGTTTTCATTGAGAAATAAAGAAAATTATCCCAGAATTGTCCTCAAATCCCCAAGTTATCTGGAGCTCTGTGAAAGTGCAGGGCCTGACTAACCCAGTGTCTGACTGCATGACAGTTAAAGTTTTTGCTGGGCAGGTAAAAGTTTTTCACACTTGCACAGAAAATGCTGTCATTATACTGGAAAAATGATGTATTTTAGCACGTTCTCACAAAAACTTTTTACAAATAGATGAATTTTGATTTGTCAGACCTTGAAGTCTTTCTATTTATCGTAAACATTTCCTTTTTCAAGGTTCCTTGGACAGAGGCATTACGTCTAATTGTGAAAAATTGTTACAAACATCATGGTCGAGAAGACCTTCTTCAAGTGTTCAATGAAGAGTTTAACAACATAGTACAAGTCCAGCAGCAGGGATATAGTGGCATGATGATGCAAACAATAAACAATCCCGACGGAACTGTGTCTATTATACAGATAGATTCTGGACCTAATTCTGTAGTCACTTTACCTGATGGAACGCAAGCTACTGTAGTTCATGCTGTAAGTAGCTTATGACATAAGAGATTTTTTGCTAAAGGTTAATTTTCAGAAATTTGCAATTACATAATTTGCTTCTCACGTCAATGGGTGTCTAGTATTTGAAAAAAAGAATTCGCTCCTCTAGGAGGAAATATTCTTTTAAGAGTAGATTTTTGTTTGGAAAGGTTTCTTCCCTCAGAGAAGCAAACATAAAGTAAAAAAAATATCTCCCTTTAAAAAGATGGGAATGGTATTCCATGCTAACCAGGTGTTGCTTGTCCTTTCCTCATAGGACGGCTCATATAAACTGTAATTTGCTTACTCATGGGACAGTTCATATAAAAATGTAGTATACTTACTCATGGGACAGTTGTAAAAGCTAAAGCTTACTCATGGGACAGCTTGCATAGAATGTAATATTATAACTCATGGGACAGCTCATATAAAATAAAACAAGCTTACCGATGGGACAATTCATATAAACTGTAGTGTGCTTACATGCTCAGTGACAGCTCATATGAAATGTAATATGTTTAATAGATACAAGACCCCAGTCAGCAACAGCCAGTCCTACAGACAGCTATAGAACAAGCTGCCAGTTTACCAACAGATACTGTAGGTATGGTTCCCGGCTCTCATCAGCAGGTGATCAACTCTTTACAGGCATCTATAAACCAGGGAGGACATATCATCCTGGCAGGAGGGGATACAGCGCAATTAAACAGTAAGTACTGTAAGGTGGTAATTCCTCTTGGTAGTTTTGTTTTGTATGAAATATTCACAAAAATTCAGAAAATAAAACTACCATATTCATTTGGCCAGAAGATGGTGTTTTCATCTCTAGAATGACACCAAATATCTATATCAGTCTTACGAAATTCATCTGCGGTATGAGTTGAGTTATTCCCTTCCAAAACAATCCCAAAAATCTAGACCCATCTTTTAAGATGGGTCTAAATTTTTGGGATTGTTTTTTGAAGTGGAAAACCATATCTGATAGGTGAAAAAATACTGTAGCTTATCAGTCCTGTTAAATTGTTAAATAATCCTGAGGCTTTGCATTTATAGAATGTGTGGGTAGGGTGGGGCATGCATTATAAGTCTGAAAGGTATCAAATCAACCACCTGCCAAAATGTAATCAGTATACAATATCTGACCTCTACTTATGTGAGCATAAAAAGGTGCCTCTGAGAATATAGGGGGAAATCTTGATGGTGTATCATTCACCAAATATAAGATATGTGGCATTTTCCGTCTTTTATACTTTCAGAATGCTGCTCATGTTGTTTTGTATGTTTCAGGTATTATGACAATGGTTCCTGTGTCAATGTTTCAGCCAGTAGGAGTACAGCCCCCTTCAGGAACCCCTCTTCACACCATTCCAGGTCTCAACTTTGCACAAACACTACAGCCAAATATACAAATAGCTATGGCCCCTGTTTTAAACAACGTTTTAGAGGGCGTTGTTAGTGATCAGAGTAGTACAGATACCCAAGAACAACAAGACAATGTACCTGATGCCACAAATTCTGTGGGGGCTGTTCCAAAACCAAATGAATCATTGGAGGAGATTGTGCAAACATGATGAATATTTTAGGAGATTGCCTTCTATGGGTATCAGGGCCCAGTTGTTCAAAACCAACGACATCGTTAGTTAACATGACGTTAAAATTTCAAACGTTAATATCACAAAAATGCCAATATTTTTTGTTGTAAAAATTGGAGAAGCTTTTGCATTGCAAAAGCTTCTCCCATATTTTCAACAAAAAATATCAGTGTATTTGGCTATAAAGTCACAAAACACTTAAGGAGTTGACCTCTTAACCAGCTCGTTAGGGTAACAGTGCTTTAAACATCTGGGCCCTGGCATCTAAACACATTTAGTTTTAAATATAGTCTCCTTGCCAGCACCTAGTCGGGATGACTCTCTGTAGGGAATTATCTGATAACAGGAACCAAATTTCCAGATAAGAAGGAGTAACAGGGATATTTTTTTAACAAGTTTCCATATTTATCGATGAAACCATATCATGTTACCCCTCCTTAGAACTGTCTTGATGAGACGTTGCTGTTGAGAGGTCAGAACATACGTTTTCATTGAGAAATAAGGAAAAAATATCTCAGAATTATTATCAGATTTCTACATTATCTAGAGCTCTGACTGGTACCCAGTAACAACGCATCTCTTGAGAAAATTGTCTCCTTGCAGGCATCCTAACATGACATACTGCTGAAGATTATCAAGTAAGATGTCAAACATCTTAAAGTGTATGGATACACCTCCATGTTTTCTTCCATTTTTACAAAGGGGTGGGGGAGGTGTAAGGCAGTTTTGTGACTTTATGTTTGCTTCCCTGAAGGAGTAAGCCCTTCCAAAATGAGTTCTAGTTTTAATGGAAAGAGCTACTCCTAGGGGGCCTCCATGGCTTAATGGATAAGAGCACTGACTCGTAAACATTAGGTCTGTCAAAGCTCTGTTCAAGCCTTGGCCATGCTCATGTTAGAAAGCAAAGTTCTGCATACGGAAGGTCAGATGGTTTTTCCCTGTGAGCTCAGGTTTTTGCCACCTCTTCGTAATGATCGGTTTGACATAAGTGAAATTTTCTTGAAAGGACCGTAGCAGAACCTTTACTTTAAGAGTTGACCTCATTGGAGGAGGGAGGCAAAAACTGCAAATGGCAGAGTTGCTTCCCCTGACGGTTTACACTTTCACCTTAAATCTATCAGGAAGTTGACCTTATAGCAGCAACTCAGACATTATCAGGGTTTCCATCCAGGGAAAAACATCTGGAAAATGCAGAGCTCTAGATAAGAGGGGTATTTGATGATAATTGACAGATAATTTTTTTTATTTATCATTGAAACCATATACCATATGTTGTGACCCCCCCCCCCCCCCAGTCTCGTCGAGACGGTTCAGATGAGGGGTCACAACATATGTTTTTATGCATAAATAACACAAATTATCCCTAATTATCACCAAATACTCCCTCTTATCTAGAGCTCTGAAAATGATTTTTATTCCAGGTCAGGGAAAAGTGTAGGAATTTTGGGGTTGGTCAGAGAAAATAAGAAATAAGAAAAGGACTTGAAAAATCAGGGAAAAGTCAGGGAATTGAAAATTAATAGCTGTGGCAGTATTCAGAAAGTATACTTATTCTGTTCAAGGGGAAATGATGTACTTTTCAGAGAGATACTCTCCCACCTCATTAGGAGCTACTCTTAAAGTGAAGAATTTGCTCCCTTGGGGAGCAAATTCTTTCCTTTAAAAGTAGCCCCAAATTTCCAAGTGATACAGTTCACACTGTTGAAGTAAAGAATAAAATTAACTTGTGAATTCAAAGAATGTGTATGGAAATTAGGGAATTTCGAAGTGGAGGATAAGGGGCAACCCTGGATAATGCATCTGTTGAGGAGATGATGCCAAAGCAGGGATCTATAAAAAAAATCTGGAAAAGATTGTCCTAGCAGGCATCTAGACATGATGAATCACTGGGGTACATATCTGATTGAAGCTTATGTGATGGAGATTGTCTTGTAGCATTCATACAAAATATGAATCTTTGGCAGTTACTGCAAATCATTTTATTTTTTCATGCTCCATAATGTTGGATCATTATGGTTTTTGCTTACTTACACTGCGTGGGAAAATGGCAATACATCAATTTTAGTAAGAGGTAGATTTTAGGGTTCCTATTATTGCAGCAACTTGAAATTGTGTCTGTAAGTACAACAGAAATATACAACAATGTCATGACGATCCATATCATGCCATGGTCCACTGACTTTCTACTTTGGCCATACAGTAACTCTTAAACTGTATAAAGGGCTGCAGTTTGTGCCATATTTCAAACTCCAGGAGATGCTTGGCCTATAGCCTTTTATATAAATACAAGTCTGCCTCTATGAACCTAGTTATCCTACAAGTGGCAGTACCTGAATGAAGGTGCCATCTTACTCAAGGCTTTAAGCGGGGGCATCCGTGTACCGTAGACACATTTCTAGTTCATAATAGATTTTCAGAAAATTCCTATTTGTTTGGCCTAACATGCTAGCTGTTTCATTTTTAACATAATACAGTTTGCTTTCAAGAAAAGCAACTCTGCCAACTTTGCCTTAATTCCTTTTCAGTGATGATCAACTTTAAAAGGGAATATTTTGCTTCCGTAGGAGGAAATTCTTCCTTTTTAGAGTAAACTCCATTTTTAAATGGCTTCTTCAAACCAGCCGTCTCTATATGACCTCGTTGGTGGTGGGACGTTAAACCCGAGTTCACTCACTCTTCGAACCAGGAAATAAGCAGTCATAAAAATTGTTTCTTCATGAAAAATTGGCAGAAACACTTCTTAATTTAATTTTTTCTTATAGCCAATCAGTGTAGTGTCAACTCTCGTTATCTCAAATACTGATATCTCAAAGTACCCTCTTATATCAAAGAACTTAGAAAGACAAATTTTCTATTATTCTTTACGTTTCAACTCCTTTTAACTCGTACTACTGATATCTCAAAGTAAATTTTCTGGGACCAGAAAATTTACTTTAAGATATTAGTAGTTTGGACCAGAAAATTTACTTTGAAATACATGTACCAGTAATTTGAGATATCCAAGAGTTGACTGTATTTTCTATTATCTACTGGGATCGATGTACCATAATTGTTCTAAGCATTAGGACAATTGAAATTGAACCATTTACTGTAGTTATACTAAAACTTTGTCATGTTGATTACTCTCTGTTGATGTGTCAAACAGTTGCTGGATGAGTAGCAATGGTCATTCGACAGCATTGTTAGGAAAATTGGTATTACATGTGCTATTCATTCAGCTCTTAAGATGTTTTATTCCCCATCCAAAACTACCAAGAAAATCTATATGAGCCGCGACACGAGAAAACCAACAAAGTGGTTGTACTCCCAGCACAGACACAGATCAGCCTGGGCATCTGCTCAGTCTGATCAGATTCTTTGTTGAGCACTTAATGGTTAGCTAAGGGTCTAAGCTACCTCCATGCGGACAGCGAAGACTCTGATCAGACTGGGCGGATGCCCAGGCTGATCTGAGTCTGCGCTGGGCGCTCGACCACTTTGTTGGTTTTCTCGTGTCGATGCTCATATGTCTGTCTGATAAGATGGATCTAGATTGTTTCGATTGTTTTGGAAAGGAAAGAAACCATCCTATAGCAGGATTAATTCAGCTGGTTTACATATTTCCAGGGCTTGACAAATCAAAATTTGATATACTTGTCTGGTACAGTGCTTCTGTTCCAAAATGCTGAAATTCTTCAGTTTTCTCTATGTAGCTTATACATTTTTCTGGGCAAGAAAGAAAATATTTTACTTGCCCAGCAAAAATTTTGATTTGTCCCGGGCTGCCTGACAATGGATTTTTCAGGCCCTGTATTTCGGGTCAATTTTATGGGTGAAAATGCCCCCATCTAATAGCCAAATAAGTGTTGCAAGCAGCCAGGCTTCTGATCAGAATGTGTGTGGATGCAGAGACTGGTTTGAGGCGTCACTATTCTTAAACCATTTATGTCTGTTGGTCTATTCTGTCATGATAAATTGGATGATTCTATTTGTCAATTTTTTTTTTATCAGTTTTATTTTATTTCAAGTGAAATATTTCATATAAAAATAGTGGAGACCCTGATCAGACACCATGTTTTAGGGTGACTGGTCTGGGTCTGAACTGTTTGCCTATGTCCTTTTCATGGGCTCTAAATGGGTTAATGCCATTTGGTATCTTTTTCCATTTGCACATTTTAGTTCATATTTATTATTTGTGCCAACAAAGTTGTTATATTTATTGTGCAATACAGATAGTATAAATTATGAATTGTTGTTTTTGTACAATCCCAACACCCACCATAAGCATCTGAAGGTTATTTGAGTTTGATACCTTCATGATTTTCTTTTGTTTTTAAACAGGGGAACACATTTTGTGACTTCCTGTCTGATTCTTATGACAAAAAAAAAACCATTCCAAAAAGGGGTCTACTCTTAAAGGAAAGAATTTGCTCCCTTAGGAGCAAATTCTTTCCTTTAAGAGTTGATGCCTTTTGAAAAGGTAGGCAAAATGAATGTGACAGTTCCCCGGAAAATGTATCCATTCACAAAACTCCTTATACATGTATTAAGATGGGCATACTAGGAGCAAGCTCATCTGTCTTCTCTGTTCAACTTGTAAGAGGCCGGGCAGCGTAGCGCAATCGGTAGGACACCTGACTCATAAGTCAGAGGTCCTGGGTTCGAAACCCGGTCTGACCACGTACTTTCGTTTCTCCTTCCGCTGATTCAAGAAGGGCAGTTGTCAGTTACTGGTGAACGTATGTGCACTTAGTACTGGTTAACCGCTTAGGAGGTCTAAGCCTGCCCAGGAATAGTGTGGTTAGGTTAACTGACCATCCCGACATGACCATATCTGTTTACCGAGGAGGTTAAGCATCAAATCAATCAACTTGTAAGAGCAAATGGACTGGCCCACATTCACAGATGTCTGTAAGGGAAGTACCAGATAAAACTGGATTTTTAGGGTAGTGACAATAATTTCTTTTCATTCTTCATGAAACATAATATTATGGTGTGATCCCTCATTGGACCAACCATTATGATGTGGATCTAAGGGGGGTCGCAGCATATGTCTTTACTGAGAAATAAAAAAAAAATCCCAGACCAGAATATAGGTGGATTGATGGATAAATTAAAGGGCAGTAACTCATACATTAGTAAGACTATTCCGAAAAACCTGCTTGTGCATCAATGTGATACGGTGATACATATTTATATTGTTTCATGAAATTTCAATCACTGATACCTTAATTATTATGACCAATTCTTAAATTTTAAATCAATTCAAGGGCAATAATTCATGCATTAATAATGCTATTCTGACAAAAGTTTGTGTGCACCACCTTGTTATTATAATACATATTTAGATTAAGTTTCATGAAATTCTGTTTGTTGGCTCAATTTGTTGATTTTCTGTTGATAAAAGGGCAATAACTCCTGCATAACAAAGTCATTAGGACAAAACTTGATGTGCACCATTGCATTATAGTGATACATAATTATGCATTATATAGTGATAAATAATCTAAAATTCGTCAAATTCTTTTGATTTGTTACTTAGTTATGTATGGCTCAGTTTGTTGATTTTAAATTGATTCAAGGGCAATAATTCATGCATTGATTCCATTCTTACAAAACTTGTGGTGCACACTTGTGCTATAATGATGCATATTTTTTATAAGTTCCATGAATTTCTGTTCATTGATTACTTGATCTCAACCCCCTGCCTTGAATCTTTTCAATTTTCTGTTTATTACCATGCACTGACAAGTTCAGCTTGATCAGATCCAGCATGTACAGCTCACTGGAACAAGATAAAAGATACAAGCTCTTTATTACGAATTTTCAGCCCTCACAGGAGCACACACAGAGGTACAGAATGAGCAACCAAACAAATCAAGGAAAGAATTCCAAATGGCAGAATGTGAGCAAAGTAAGAGATACAAGATCATAAAGCATATCTCCCAAAAGATGATACAAGTACCATAATGTATTATGATACAATTAGGATAAACAAATACTAACCCTAAAGTGGTCTCAGTGATATGATACATTAACCACATTAACAATTCCCAAAGATGAAGATCATTCACTGCCTAGTCATGTCAGTGCAGTGGTTCCATCATAGAAACCCATTGCAGATAGACTGGTGAATGCCAAATCTATATAGTGCCCACCAAACACAAAGAAATGAAGCAATCCAGGGCATACTGCATGTACCCCCTAGAGTCTCCCCACCCAACGCATCAAGTGCACACCACCTCAAAATAGCAGCCTGCAGCCACCTGATTGACACCCAGTTGTTCACAATCTCTGAGCTGAATATTTTTGAACAATTACTGAATTTTCTAGAATCTAAATGCTCTGACCATTCTCCATATGTCAGTAAGGCAACATTAGGAGAAGGCTTTTAAAACGACAGATCACTGAAAACGAGCGAGAAAAGGACTGGGTAGTGAAACATCATTCATAGGTATACATGAGCCAAAGATCACCAAAAAAATTTACATTTAGATTTCTTCACAGTTTGAGATCATGAGTTTAAAGTAGTCAGAAGGTCAGTTTTCACATGATAACAGAAAATCTTTTCAACTGCTATTTGGATTTCTCTTCTGAAAAAGGTTGGTGTAATGCCAAGAATGAATCTAGACATAAAAATGGATTGGGTTAGCATTGAAAAGCCCAGGAATTACTCTGAAGCATCTACATGTTGAGTCCCAGTAGCTCAGTATATTAAGTGCTGTCCTGTTGAACTAGCAGTCCCGGTGTAACAGGCCGGTTTTTCCCCCCAGTCAGTTTTTTCCCCGGGGAAGAAACGGGCCGGCCCAGTTCTTCCCCGGGGAAGAAACTGACTAGTCAGTTTTTCCCCACCCAGTCAGTTTTTTCCCCACCTTGATTTTTTTTATAAATTTTTATTTATCAGTGTTGGGGGTTTGGGAAAACCTGGTCATATTATTTTTGTTGCAAAAGACTTATATTAACATGAAATTCATCTCCTGATGGAGGTGGGATAAAACCGGGCTGGCCCATTCTTTCCCCACCCTGACAAAATAATACCACTAATTCTAATAAGCGAAACACGTACAATGAAGGGTACAGAAAAGCTCCCCAAGTCAATCCTAACAACTAGTATAAGTAAAAACTTATCATATACAGTTAATTATTGAGTTGAAGAAAACTGCTTGGAAGGTGGGGAAAAACTGGGCCGGCCCGTTCTTTCCCCACCCTGAAAATAAAAAATACTGACTGTATGCAAGACTAATGAATATTCAATGGAAATACTGGGTGATTACCATCTCCCCCAACTGGAATTATCCAAAGAAGAATGTTTCATTTGTTACTAACTGGCGTTATGGAAGAACTGCCAGAGGGGTGGGGAAAAACTGGGCCGGCCCATTCTTTCCCCACCCTGAAAAAATTATACCACTACTTCTAATTAGTGAAACACATTTAATGAAGGGTACGGAAAAGCTCCCAAAGTCAATCCTAAAAACTTGTATAAGTCAAAGCTGAACTTATACAGTAAATTATTGAGTTGAAGAAAACTGCTTGGGGGTGGGGAAAACTGGGCCGGCCCGTTCTTTCCCCACCCTGAAAAAAAATACTGGCTGTACGCAATACTAATGAATATTCAATGGAAATACTGGGTGATTACCATCTCCTCCAACTGGAATTAAGTAAAGAAGAATGTTTCACTATTTACTAAATTGAGTTATGGAAGAACTCCCTGAGGGGTGGGGAAAAACTGGGCCGGCCCATTCTTTCCCCACCCTTATAAAATTATAGTACTAATTCTTATAAGGGAAACACATTTAATTAAGGGTACGGAAAGGCTCTCCAAGTCAATCCTAACAACTAGTATAAGTAATAACTTATCTTATACAGTTAATTACTGAGTTTTGGAAAACTGCTCGGGGGGTGGGGGAAAACTGGGCCGGCCCATTCTTTCCCCACCCTGAAAAAATTATACTACTTATTCTAATAAGCTAAACACATTCAATTCATAGTATAAGTAATAACTTATCTTATACAGTTAATTACTGAGTTTTGGAAAACTGCTCGGGGGGTGGGGAAAAACTGGGCCGGCCCGTTCTTTCCCCACCCTGAAAAAAAATATACTGGCTGTATGCAAGAATAATGAATATTTAATTTGAAATACTGGGTGATTACCATCTCCCCAAACTTGAATTAACTAAAGAAGAATGTTTCACTATTTACTAAATGGAGTTATGGAAGAACTGCCAGAGGGGTGGGGAAAAACTGGGCCGGCCCATTCTTTCCCCACCCTGAAAAAATTATACTACTTATTCTAATAAGCGAAACACATTCAATGAAAGGTACAGAAAAGCTCCCCAAGTCAATCCTAACAACTAGTATAAATAGCAGAATAACCAACCCCTATGGTAAACAGTGAAACAAGATTTTCTTGCCTGCTTGTTTCTGTGATATTAGGTAGCCCATTTCTCCACATACAAGTTGTTCTGAAATCATATAACTTCCAAAAAGAGTTCTTTGTTTTCAGGGTGGGGAAAAAATGGGCCGGCCCAGTTTTTCGCCACCCCCAAAAGAAAGAGCTTAAAGAATAAGACAGTCATACCATGGTACATTCATGCTGGAACATATCAAATTTCATTATAACGCATAAACACAGCCAAAAATCCCATTTCTAAATCCAAATAGTATTTCCACCATTATCACTTTTTTTCAGGGTGGGGAAAGAATGGGCCGGCCTAGTTTTTCCCCACCCCCACAGCAGAATAACCAACCCCTACGGTAAACAGTGAAACAAGATTTTCTTGCCTGCTTGTTTCTGTGATATTAGGTAGCCCATTTCTCCACATACAAGTTGTTCTGAAATCATATAACTTTCAAAAACGAGTTCTTTGTTTTCAGGGTGGGGAAAGAATGGGCCGGCCCAGTTTTTCCCCACCCCAAAAGAAAAAGTTAGAGAATAAGACAGTCATACCATGGTACAGTCATGCTGGAACATATCAAATTTCATTATAACGCATAAACACAGCCGAAAATCCCATTTCTAAATCCAACTATGTATTTCCACCATTTTCACTTTTTTCAGGGTGGGGAAAGAATGGGCCGGCCTAGTTTTTCCCCACCCCCAAAAGAAAGTGCTAAAAGTATAAGATAGTCACACCGGAGTTCATACATGCTGGAACATATTAAACTTCATTATAATGCATAAACTCAGCCAAAAATCCCATTTCTAAATCCAACTATGTATTTCAACCACTTACTTTTTTCAGGGTGGGGAAAGAATGGGCCGGCCCAGTTTTTTCCCAGTGCAGAATAACCAATCCCTATGGTGAACAGTGAAACAAGATTTTCTTGCCTGTTTGTTTCTAAGATATTTTTTAGACAATTTCTCCACATACCAGTTGTTCTCAAATCATATTACTTCCAAAAATGAGTTCTTTGTTTTCAGGGTGGGGAAAGAATGGGCTGGCCCAGTTTTCCCCACCACCAAAACAAAGAGCTTAAAGAATAAGATGGTCACACCAGAGTTCATACATGCTGGAACATATTAAATTCCATTATAATGCATAAACTCAGCCATATCCATTTCTAAATCCAACTATGTATTTCAACCACTATAACTTTTTTCAGGGTGGGGAAAGAATGGGCCGGCCTTGTTTTTCCCCACCCCAAGTGCAGAATAACCAACCCCTATGGTAAACAGTGAAACAAGATTTTCTTGCCAGCTTGTTTCTGTGATATTAGGTAGCCCATTTCTCCACATACAAGTTGTTCTGAAATCATATAACTTCCAAAAAAGAGTTCTTTGTTTTTAGGGTGGGGAAAGAATGGGCCGGCCCAGTTTTTCCCCACCCCCAAAAGAAAAACCTTAAAGAATAAGACAGTCATACCATGGTACATTCATGCTGGAACATATCAAATTTCATTATAACGCATAAACACAGCCAAAAATCCCCTTTCTAAATCCAACTAGTATTTCCACCATTATCACTTTTTTCAGGGTGGGGAAAGAATGGGCCGGCCTAGTTTTTCCCCACCCCCAGAGCAGAATAACCAACCACTATGGTAAACAGTGAAACAAGATTTTCTTGCCTGCTTGTTTCTGTGATATTAGGTAGCCCATTTCTCCACATACAAGTTGTTCTGAAATCATATAACTTTCAAAAAAGAGTTCTTCGTTTTCAGGGTGGGGAAAGAATGGGCCGGCCTAGTTTCTCCCCACCCCCAGAGCAGAATAACCAACCCCTATGGTAAACAGTGAAACAAGATTTTCTTGCCTGCTTGTTTCTGTGATATTAGGTAGCCCATTTCTCCACATACAAGTTGTTCTGAAATCATATTACTTTCAAAAAAGAGTTCTTTTTTTTCAGGGTGGGGAAAGAATGGGCCGGACCAGTTTTTCCCCACCCCCAAAAGAAAAAGTTAAAGAATAAGACAGTCATACCATGGTACTTTCATGCTGGAACATATCAAATTTCATTATAACGCTTAAACACAGCCAAAAATCCCATTTCTAAATCCAACTATGTATTTCCACCATTTTCACTTTTTTCAGGATGGGGAAAGAATGGGCCGGCCTAGTTTTTCCCCACCCCCAAAAGAAAGTGCTAAAAGTATAAGATAGTCACACCGGAGTTCATACATGCTGGAACATATTAAATTTCATTATAATGCATAAACTCAGCCAAAAATCCCATTTCTAAATCCAACTATGTATTTCAACCACTATCACTTTTTTCAGGATGGGGAAAGAATGGGCCGGCCCAGTTTTTCCCCAGTGCAGAATAACCAACCCCTATGGTAAACAGTGAAACAAGATTTTCTTGCCTGTTTGTTTCTATGATATTTTTTAGCCAATTTCTCCACATACCAGTTGTTCTCAAAACATATTACTTCCAAAAATGAGTTCTTTGTTTTCAGGGTGGGGAAAGAATGGGCCGGCCCAGTTTTTCCCCACCACCAAAACAAAGAGCTTAATGAATAAGATGGTCACACCAGAGTTCATACATGCTGGAACATATTAAATTTCAGTATAATGCATAAACTCAGCCATATCCATTTCTAAATCCAACTATGTATTTCAACCACTATCACTTTTTTCAGGGTGGGGAAAGAATGGGCCGGCCTAGTTCCCCCCCCCCCCCCCCCCCCCCCCCAGTGCAGAATAACCAACCTCTATGGTAAACAGTGAAACAAGATTTTCTTGCCTGCTTGTTTCTGTGATATTAGGTAGCCCATTTCTCCACATACAAGTTGTTCTAAAATCATATAACTTCCAAAAAAGAGTTCTTTGTTTTCAGGGTGGGGAAAGAATGGGCCGGCCCAGTTTTTCCCCACCTCCAAAAGAAAAAGCTTAAAGAATAAGACAGTCATACCATGGTACATTCATGCTGGAACATATCAAATTTCATTATAACGCATAAACTCAGCCAAAAATCCCATTTCTAAATCCAACTATGTATATCCACCATTATCACTTTTTTCAGGGTGGGGAAAGAATGGGCCGAACCATTTTTCCCCACCCCCAAAAGAAAGTGCTAAAAGTATAAGATAGTCACACCAGAGTTCATACATGCTGGAACATATTAAATTTCATTATAATGCATAAACTCAGCCATATCCATTTCTAAATCCAACTATGTATTTCAACCACTATCACTTTTTTCAGGGTGGGGAAAGAATGGGCCGGCCCAGTTTTTCCCCACCCCCAGTGCAGAATAACCAACCCCTATGGTAAATAGTGAAACAAGATTTTCTTGCCTGCTTGTTTCTGTGATATTAAGTAGCCAATTTCTCCACATACCAGTTGTTTTCAAATCATATTACTCAAATAATGAGTTCTTTGATTTCAGGGTGGGGAAAGACTGGGCCGTCCCAGTTTTTCCCCACCCCCATAAAATAGAGCTAAAATTATAACATATTATTACCAGAGTTCACAAGTGCTGGAACATATTTAATTTTACTACTTTGTATAAAAAACATTTCTAAATCCAAGTATGTATTTCCACCATTATCACTTTCTTCAGGGTGGGGAAAGAATGGGCCGGCCCAGTTTTTCCCCACCCTCAGTGCAGATTATCCAACCCCTTTGGTAAACAGTGAAGCAAGATTTTCTCACCAGCTTGTCTCTCTGATATAAATTAGCTGATTTCTCTACATAGCATTGGTTCTCAAATCATTTTACTTCAAATAATGAGTTCTTTGTTATCAGGGTGGGGAAAGAATGGGCCGGCCCAGTCTTTCCCCACCCCTCCCCAGTGAAGTATATCCCAACCTCTTGCTACACAGGGAAACAAGATTTTATTACCAGATCAGTTCTGTAATGAAATTAGCCATTTTTTTACAAATACCAGTTGCTTTAAAATCATATTATTTCAAAACAGGAGTTCTTTGTATTCAGGTTAGGGAAAGACTGGGCCGGCCCAGTCTTTCCCCACCCCCATTTGTAAGAGCTCAATGTATTGCTCCTCAGTACCAACGTTCCTAAATACTTGCATATAACAAATTTCACTTGTATTCATAAAAAGGGTTATTATTGCATTCTAAACAACCTACATTATCACTCTTTTAGTGCGGGGAAAGAGTGGGCAGACCACTTTTATTCTACACTTTCTAGGATGGAAATTTTAGCGATAAAATGTCTTGCTGGGATTTAAAAAAAAAGCTTTCAAAGTGTTTCCCCACTAAAAATGATAAATCAATATGCTATCAGAAAAATTTAAGGTGGGGAGAAAACTGACTGGGTGGGGAAAAAACTGACTGGTTCTTCCCCGGGGAAAGACTGGGCTGGGGGAAAAAACTGACCATTACACCGGGTTTGAGACCTGCTCGAAGCAGAAACCTTTTCAACCGTAAATGGGGTTCAGTTGCACACAGCCTTTTACTATCACCCTCCCATCGTCTGGTATGACTGAAATATCGATAAAATGGACGTAAAATCGCAATTCATCCATCCACTTGTTATATCAAAAATACATGGTAAGCCTACTAAGTCGTAATTTCTAACTTATAACACGACCATTGGGCAAATAGTTATAATACGAAACTGTGGCTGGTCAACTTTGCTTTCAAAATCCGCCATTGAATATTGAGTGACATTTTTCACGATCAAGACCGGTGTTTTACAAAGTTGAAAGAAACTGATGGCAGGGGCTCTCCCACGGCGAATTATTAAGGTATTTGATAGCTGCTCTGTGACTGAAGACTGACCGCTAATATTCAGCCTATTCCCATCTTTAAACTGCTTTATATGTAGTCTGGTTTTTGTTCCTTTTTTCTCTTCTATAAAAATAGGCATGACAAAAACACTGAATAATACATAACTCGCCACGGGTCTTCATAATGCAAGTACTTGTATCCCATCAAACTTCCATTACGCTGGTGAATGACTGTCTTTGAACATACCATCAGTCAGGTCTAGGAAATTGACAAAACGACAAATTATTTGGGTAACACACTGGACATCGCTGCGCCCATGGCATGGCAAACTCGGCCTATCACAAACTCAGCCCATACATACAGTTTTGCGCATTGCTTAAAGAGTGTTTATAACTAATTTATTTCATTAAACAGTCTTTGAAGGAACCACAGCCTTGAATTGTGGTTCACTTTCTGGCACTAAAAGAAGTCAGATTTCAATTTCTTTGGCACACAGCCTTCCCTAAGGCCTGCTCCAGTGTATGGAGCATAAAATCTGGGAAATTGTTATTTAGAAACAAACTTTAAATGACATTGAACTTGAACATTTATAAAGATGTTACTCTGCAAAACTGAAAATCACCCCATGCATATTTAAATGACCCTTGTAGCATGTGTAGTCTTAAGAAGCCAAAACAAATAAGTCCTTTCTATAGGCAGATGGAAACTAGGGCTGGCTAATCGAATCCAAAATGGTAATTGATTATCGGTCCGGTCGTTTCGATAATTAACCGATTAGTAATTGTTGAACGAGGCAAATTGAAAATGGGTATGTTTAGAAGCTTCGGTGGCACAGATTTGTGCTAAAACGTTTTGACAAGGTACACTAACAAACAATACAGTTGATAACTATTCAAATTATCAATTACATTTGATTAAATCTTGTCTTCTGATATGCCAATCCACGCTAATTGGCTTCCTAATTGGCAGCTGATTGGCGACAAGCGACTATCTTGTTCTATTCAGATTCAGATAAGCAACCTTCGGTAGTTGGTAGTTACTACCAGGTAGTACCTACTTTCAGTACAACTACTGGGACAATATCTATCAGTTTGCGTGTTAATAAGGACCTATTATTAAAAAGACTAAATAAAAATTACCGTAATCGCCCCATTTACCGCACGGTGCGCTAAACTTTTTCAAAATTGCAACAAAAGGTGTGGTTAAAAAACGTTTCTAATAACCGCACGCTCAGAAAGAAAAAACAACAAACGGCCATTGTCTACTTTAAAGATGTCAAGGAAAAATCGATACGGTAAATTCTCATTTAGTTGGAACAGTTAATCGGGGTGTTCGAAGTGTCATGAAAATATTTAGTGTTCGAACTATTTGAACTGCCAATTTCCGGGAGAAAAACAATCTCGTGTCAAGTCGCAAATTATATCTCATACCTCTCAGTATTAAATATGTCCTCATTATGCATGTATTTCATTCTCTTCATCCTTCTTCAATATTCCAAAAGAAGGGAAAGTATTTCAACACATTTACGATGACCTAATATGTGATTGTTTATTAAACACGTCAGGTAAGTTTGTCAGTGCCCTTGCTATTCATTCACCGCAAGGGGTCTGCTTTAAATTCACGGGCTTCTATTAATAACACACACAGTCTAATTCTGGAAGATGCGGTCCTTTTGATCTTCCCTATTTCTGTCTGTCCAATATTATGTCCAAGGGTGCAGAAATATTGGCAACGTGTCATGAGAAAGGTACCGTATTACATGTGCAAACAGCAAAGCCTTAAACCAGTCTACGCATCTTCAAACAATTATTTTGCAAACTATCGGCGAATCCTGGAGATTTGTTAGACTGGTCAATGTTCGCAAATGCACTGTATGATGCGGGTGTTTGCTGATGGGATGTGTCCTGAGGCCCTTTTGAGGCCCACGGGCCAGCTATGCCAATGATAAGACTATCCTATGGCTACCGCGAACTTTGTTTAAATGCACAGACCATGCATATGCACAGGCTGGTCGCTTCGTTCAGTTTGCGCATGTATTCAGACTGATTTTGTAAGGAAACAAGAGTTTGTCGTGATGACAACTTATTTCTTTTGCAACCCGGGTTTCTCATCTGTCGTTCATGTATTTTGCCCAAACGCACTTTGGCGCACGTGCACATTATCGCTATATACGACAAGAATTGCTCTGAGAAATGACGCCTTTTCGCATGTACGAAAGGCAAAGACTCAGTTCAGCCTGCGAACCCCCGCAACCTCATAACTTCGTAAGCTCGATCCTTCTCGGATCAACATGTACATTCCCATTGTTGATGCAGATAAAGAATACGCTAATCAGACGGCGCAGATGTGTAAGCTGATCCGAGTCCACTGTTCGCGCTCGTACACATCATAACACTTCAGCCAACTCCGTAAATGTCGGCGAGTTTGCCCGATTGGCATTTAGACAGATAGAGTTGCTCTCATCGCACATTGCTTTGGGAAAACAAAACTGAAAACACTGTCGCTGTTAAAACAGTAATGGTAAGTTGAACTTGTAGCGTTTTGTGAGTTTCAAAAGGAAAAAGCAGTGTGCGCTTGTGAATTTTTTTCCGGAAATGGCCTTAGTGTGCGGTTATAGGGGCATGTGCGGTAAATGGGGCGATTACGGTATAAGCGAGGCTACTGAACTCATAAAATGTTCCGGGTTTTGCGCAAAACATTAACTTGGTCGTCTGAACTGACCAGAACACAACAGGTTTATGCTATTCGTTACAACCAATTCACCATATCACAAATACTCTTCAACGTTTCCGGTTGGTCTCCGAGACTTCCGTTTTCCTTTGGAAGGAAATAAGAAGTGAATAACGAGGAAATTTTATTGCAGAAAGTGACAGGACATTTTCAGCAGGTAATCGATTACTTAATTTCGTCGATCGATAATTGTTTTCGTTTTGCTTATCGACCAATTAACCGATATTTCGATTAATCGTGCCAGCCCTAATGGAAACTCTTATGAAATTACTAAAAACTAATTGACAATCACATGTTCATAACCATGGCAACACAAGGAATCTCATGTAAGGACTTTCTGTAGGAACTTTTCTGACCATGTATACATATGTTGGATATAACCCCACAGTAATAGTGTAGAAGGTCCCCGGAAGGTAGTGAGTTCAAGTCCAGGCTTTGCCATCTGACGACTGGAAAACTTTCTCTGTCAACCCAGCAGTAAATGGGCACATGTACGCGTTTTGAATCAGAGAAGGATAAGGCAGCGAAAGGAAAGGAATGGGCTCTGCCTTTCATATGCTGTGCCCAAGATACAGTGGGCCTCTAACCCCCACTGCTGCTACGGCCTCTTGACTGGGGAAACCTTTACCCTTTTTTCAAGTGTATCAGACTCAAATTTAGTGTGACAGACACAAGTTTCTATATTTAACTTCATCTAATACAGGAAGGTTCGCATGTGAATACCCTTCACCTGTTCAGCCTATCTGTAAATTATCCGCTTAAAAGGGTTAGAATGGATTTTGCTAAACTCACCACCTTAAATCGGGTTAAATGCCCAAAGTGGGGTACTGAAATTTCCGCTCAAATGTCCATCCCCTGTGTCTCTGTTTGAGATTTTATTCAAGGTTCCATATCAGTATAATCAGCCCCCACCCATCAGGAGCTGCCTTCCACAATTCTTATGCAATATCAGTTTGAATCCTTGTACAGCTGTTACAGATTGAAAATGTGCATTATGGTGTTTTGAAGAGAAAAAGTTATTTTTGACATAATTATTAGTATATTCTCTGAAAAGTCACTCTTTATTTATGACGTTTCGGCATATTGCCTTTATCAAAATTATGTTTCTTATCCCTACACGGATTCTCTTCATGATAATTATTAGTGTTTCAAATTTAGAAATTGTATGGACACCTTCTAATACAAGGTGTCAAGTTGACCCACTGCTTTAAAGCTATTTGTTGAGTTTGAACTTTGCATATATAGATATATGTTCATGTGTATTGAAAAAGTGTATGGGCATTTTTTACCAGGAAAATTCATTTTTGGACAAAATTACTATCCTAAAAATTGAAAGCTTTGCAAGATCTTGCTTATACAGGATGACAAGCTTGCATTTTGAAATTCAAAAGTGGGGTAGGGGAAGAAAAGGGGGAAAGGAAGGGCAGGCACAGAAAGTGGGGTGTCATCTGTGTGTTACAGACACAGTTTTATAGATTTACTGTGAACTACCTTTGCATTGGCAGCTTGCAAGAGTTTGTCACAATAGAAAACAGGTTTATAAATTGTTTTTATCAAATCATGGTAGGGTCAAGTCGGGTAACTTCGGGCAGGGGGTAAATTCGGACATACCATTGCAAACTGTGAAAATCCAGATCCAGCTGTTCCATCAGGATTTTCACTGTTTGCCCAGTTATTTTTGTTTTAATTCAAAACAACTGACATATAAAGGAAACAATGTCACTGTCCAAATTTACCCGCTGTCCGACTTTACACTATTCTTTCTTTTTCAGGAGACACAGCGTCTTATGCAAGAGCCTGTACCAGGAATCAGTGCTATACCAGACGAGTCCAACGCTAGATATTTTAAAGTCATAGTAGCTGGGCCTGAAGGGGTACGTATTTGGCAGCTTTTTATCCTTCCAGCATATAAATATGTCTAAGGGTGCTTAGCTTTCGTCTAATCATCTCTTTGCCTGTTCATTTGTCCATCCATTGGTGAATGTTTATGTTAAAGTTTCATATTAAGTTTGACTTTAAAAGTGATGGCGTAGGCCAGAAATATACTTGAACCCTCTGGTCACTTGGTACATGTATAGTTCAGGGCTGAAAAAATCCACTCTTCCGCTCGCCATGGCGAGTGCCTCAAGCTACAGGACTAGAAGAATTTCTCAGTACAGCCAAGTTAACTTATTAATTATGTCCCCCCACCAAAGGTGAGGGGGGACATATTGTTTCCAGTGCGGTTCCCGGGCGTGGGCGTCAGCGTCGGCATCACAGTTTCTTGCGTGCCCGATATCTCTTGAATCAATGGATGGAATTTTACCAAACTTGCATGGATACATCATTGGGACAAGTTTAAGAGCTGATTAGATTTTGGTGACCTTGACCTCATTTTCAAGGTCACTGGAGGACTTGGATGACAATTTCATGTACCCACTTTGCGTGCGTGATATCTCTTGAACTTCTGGATGGAATTTCACCAAACTTTCATGGATACGTCATAGGGACAAGTTTAAGAGCTGATTAGATTTTGGTGACATTGACCTCATTTTCAAGGTCACTGGAGGAGTTAGATGACAATTTCATGTACCCATGTTATCTCCTAAACCAATAAATGGAATTTCACCAAACTTGCATGGATACATTATTGGGACATGTTTAAGAGCTCATTAGGTTTTAGTGACCTTGACCTTATTTTCAAGGTCACTGGAGGACTTAGATGAGAATTTCTTGTACCCACTATATCTCCTGAACCAATTGATAGAATTTCATCAAACTTGCATGGATACATCATTGGGGTAAGTTTAAGAGCCAGTTAGATTTTGATGACCTTGACCTCATTTTCAAGGTCAATGAAGGACTTAGATGAGAATTTCTTGTACCCGCTATATCTCCTGAACCAATGGATGGAACCAAATTTGCATGGATACATCTTTTGGACATGTTTAAAAGCTGATTAGATTTTGATGACCTTGACCTCATTTTCAAGGTCACTGGAGGACTGAGATGACAATTTCCTATTATCACAATATCTCATGAGCCAATGGATGGAATTTCACCAAACTTGCTTGGATACGTCACTGGGACTAGCTTAAGAGCTGATTTAGATTTTGGCAACCTTGGCCTCATTTTCAAGGTGATTGGAGGACTTAGATGCCAATTTCTTGTACCCGTAATATCTCATGAACCAATAGATGGAATTTCACCAAACTTGCATGAATACATCACTGGGACTAGCTTAAGAGCTGATCAGATTCTGGTGACATTGACCTCATTTTCGAGGTCACAGGAGGACTTCATTATAGGGGATGGAAAATGGGCTGATGGGGGGACATCAGTTTTTCTCTGAAAAACATTTCTAGTTTCACTATACATCTTGTGATGCAGGACGAGTGACAATTTAAGGATTTTCCAGCCCTGTAGTTGTTTATGCATGGTCTTATAATGAATAATGATCCAAAAAAAATCACCATGGCCTTTGCCAAGGTCAAAAACCTAGATCACATGTCATACGAACAGATTTCAAATTTAGGCCTAGAAGTTATATCTTAAAATTTGTATGGTATTTATTCAGCTATAAGACAAGTTTTTCCCTTCAAAACAAGTCCAGAATCTAGATCTGTATTACAAAGACAGATCTAGATTTTTGAAATTATTTTGGAAGATAAAACTATCTTAGCACAATGCAATACTTATTTTCATATTTGGGTCATTTTTTGAGAGGACACCTCATCCTATAGGCTAAAGATGAGTAAAATGGCTCAGATCTTGGGCCTTACAGATCACGATCCACATGTTCCAGATGCACCCTCTGTTTTATCACTATGGCTAAGCTAAAAATAAAACAGCAGTCTCAAAAATAAGTATTCAAATGATGTGCTGTCTTAAGAGGTCACCCAAGGGAAACACAAAATTGGCAGCTTTAAAACAGGTGACCCCTGATTGCAGATTCATATTTGGGTTCATGGGACCCCAGAAGGTAGCTGTTATGACAGGTAGTCCCTTAATAGAGGTGACCACATATTATAAGCAGGTTTGACTGTTATTATCCTAAGATTTACGGAAGTTTAAACTTTAACTGTCAAAAAAAATATTGAAGGAGTGGCAAATAGTGCAGGCCCTGATCATGGATGATGATAGTATGTGAGCCGCGACACGACAAAACCAACAATGTGGTCGTGCGCCCTGTGTAGACTCAGATCAGCCTGGGCATCCGCCAAGTTTGATCAGACTCTTTGTTATGTACTCAAAGGGTAGCTAGGGGACTAAGCTACCTCCATGCGGACAGCGAAGACTCTGATCAGATGCCCAGGCTGATCTGAGTCTGCGCTGGGTGCACAACCACATTGTTGGTTTTGTCGTGTCGCGGCTCATGTAGTGAATGATGCACATTTACTTGTTGGGGAGTCACGTGATGTTTTGTCCCTATATTTGGACAAAACAGGTAAGAAACTTGATTATTGTTTCTTAGATAATTAATTTTCATGCAGAAAAGTGCAGATACCTCATCGCTCTTGCAAAAAGCCATTATCTAAGAGCCTTTTCCATGCACTCTGTATTTTTCCACCAAACCTCAATCAAAGTTAGAAATTATTTTCTGTAGGCAATGTTGAAAACTACAGTGTGTAGCATAAAAAAACCCTTATATAGTCATTTGCTGCTGACAAAGACCAGGTATCTGCATGTTACTGCTTGAGTACTAAGGAAATAATGAAATAATTTCTTACTGGTGCTATCTGAATACAGTTACAAAATAACCAAGGTAGGTCACATGATTCTTCGCCTTGATTTAGTTGTGTGAATAGTGAATACAGCTTCATGATGTTTTTTCTTTGCCTTTTTTCAGAGGGAAATAACTTTCCTGACTTCCCATTTGTAATCCAAAAAGGATCAACTCATAAAGGCAAGAATTTGCTGCTGAAGCAGCAAATTCTTTTCTGTAAGAGTTAATCCTCCAGATGCAAAACCTTGTCATAAAGAGTTTACCCTTATAGAGAAGGGAGGCAAAAGCTAAACTAGCAGAGTTACCTCCCTTGAAAGTATACTCATGCTAAATTTTCTTCCTTTACAGTCACCATATGAAAATGGAACCTTCAAATTAGAGTTATTTTTACCAGAAGAATATCCAATGTCAGCACCAAAAGTGAGATTTATGACCAAAATATATCATCCAAATATAGACAAATTAGGAAGAATATGTTTAGATATTTTAAAAGGTAAGTGAATTATGTTAGAGTTTAGATCTTTTTTCTGTTGATTTCCTTGTCCCATGTCAGTAAATGTTCATTTATGAAACTTGTTTTTATCAAGTCCATAAGCACACTGTGACAGCTCAAAATTAACGTAAGATTGATAGGTGAAGATACATATTTTCAGGGCCCAACAAGTAATGACTGATTTCATTTAATAGATGTAAAGTTGTAAGTGAGCAAAAGAATCTCATACATGTATTGATACAAAACAAGGAAATCCTACCTTCAGATTACTGTCAAAAGTCAGAAAGAAAGCTTGAGATTCTCTTACAGTGATCTTGGAAGTTGGGATTTCCTGTCCCACGCCACTGTGTGGAAGAAATTTTTATTCTTACATCCAGAACCAGACAAATAAGTTGTGTAGTCAATGCATTGGTTGTATAGCAGGTCACGTATCCACGTCGTTAAATGATGTTGGTTTTTCCAGATAACGACGTCAAGAAGATGACAAAATGACGTTAACATAAAGGACTGTACATCAGTTGTTGACATACATGTAGCTGGCGTCTTTCAAATATAATAAAAACTTCTGAAATGCTAAAGTTACACAATTCTTGATACGTTATTCCATGAAAATGAATCATTTATAACTGAAAGGTATGCAAGAAAAAGTATCTGTCATGGGTGTGAAGTACAGATAGAAAAATCTGTCACTCAGTATCATTGTTCGGCATCACGAGGCAAGCCTTGTGATACCAAACATGACCCTCCTACAGATTTTTCTAGCCACACCCCATACTCACGAAAAACTCTTATAATCTCACATGCTGGAACAGGGGAATATTGGTCTAGCTAAACAAGACATGTGAGAGGCCTAGCTAAGTGTGGGTATTTAAGGATACAGTTTCTGCTTGTACCAATTAAGACACAGTTGTTAATTCCTATTTGAATTGCCTCTGTAATGCAGTTCAAATGAGGGGTCACAATGTATGTTTTGTTCAAAATGAGAATATTAGCCCTTTAGTGTCTTCAAAAATCCATCTTTTTACTGACCTTTTCTTGACCTATGATGCTTTAGCAGTGCTCCAGATAAGAAGGGGTAACAGGGGTAATTTATGGATAATTTTCCTTATTTTTCCATAAAAACTTACATTGTGACCCCTCATTAGAACCGTCTCACCGAGACAGTTCTATTAACGGGTTACAAAATATGTTTTTATGGACAAATAAAATAAAATCTCTGATTTTTTCCTGTTAGCCCTTCTTATCTGGAGCACTGTTTAGCTCTTTTTCATTCCAGATAAATGGAGTCCGGCATTACAAATTAGAACAGTACTATTATCTATACAAGCTTTACTAAGTGCTCCAAATCCAGATGATCCTTTAGCTAATGATGTCGCAGAACAATGGAAACTCAACGAAAGTCAGGCTATAGAAACAGGTAACTTTGAAACTTTGAAAGTAAAAAGCATCGCCACGTATTAACCTATCTACAGATAATCAAGGAGACTCCTCACTCCACTAGGCATATTCCAATGTCGTAAAAAGCAGTTAGCCCATACTAATGTTATTTGTTTGAAGCAAGTTCCATTGTTTTATGACGTGAAGCCAGTTGTTTTAAAGTTCGTTTTGTATGAAGGGCAAGGTGCTAGACAAGCTATTCTGTATGCTGACATGTCTTGTTCATTCAGCCATTTTTAAGACATTGCTTTACAACAGATCTCCAAAGAGTGATTTATTGTTCAACAAATCCATGATAGAGCTGAATTACCATATTAATCCTAGTAAATGCTTTTGGGAGTTGTGGGGAGCATTGCATTTTACGAAAGGAGGTTATCATTTAGAGCCTAAAGTATAGTAAATCAGCCACTACCAAATATCTCTGATGATAAGCACTATTAAAGTGAATGGGTATACTTGCAGAGCAAGCAACTCTACTATTTTAGCCTTCCTGTAGGGGCTAATTATTTCCTCTGAGAGTAGACCCCATGTCATAGAGCTACCTCATCCAGAGAAGCAAACAGGAATTCATGCAAGTTCATATAGCATTTTTGGAAAAGAGGCAACCTGGGGCATTATATTAGAGCAGGGGAGGTTATTAGGGTTAATACAGTAGTTCTGCCTTTGATTAGCAGAATGTGAGACATTACTTTTCTGGTATCAGGGGCAGCTGCAGTAATACCAACCTAAACTTTGGTAGAGTTTCCTGGTTTATTTCTGTTTTGAGAACAATGCGTTGACAGGCGAGACACCTTCTTCAGTGGAATTCCTATTCCTCATCGAACCACAGAGCTGGCAGTTGATTCTTGTTATCTCAAACACTGATATCTCAAAGTGCCCTCTTATATCAAAGAATTTAATTTGGACACATTTCATGTTGTTGTTTTTTTCTTTACATGTCAACTTCTGTTATCTCGAACTACTGGTATCTCAAAGTAAATTTTCTGAAACCAGAAAATTTACTTCGAGATATCAGTAGTTTGAGATGAACTTGGACCTCCAGATATTGAGAGTCAAGTCAATTGACTGTATTTCATAAAGCGTTTTGTTTTTCAGCTAAACAATGGACAAGCAGATATGCAGTATGAGAGTGACAGGGACTAGTTCAGTGACTCGTGTGATCACCAATAAACAGTTGTTATTATCATTATCGTCATCAGTGCTGATTGCTTCTGAGATGAAAGCGGGGCTAGCCGAGCCAGGGCTCCGGAGAAGAGGAGTATTTGATGATAGTTTAGGATAATTTTTCTTGCTTCATGTAAAAATATGTTGTGGCCCATTGTTAAAACCACCTTATGAGGTGGTTTTAATAAAGGGCCACAGCATATTTTCGTAAAAATATGCTGTGGCATGTTGTTAAAACCACCTTATGAGGTGGTTTTAACAAAGGACCACAACATATTTTCTGCTCATTGTTAAAACCACATTTGTGAGGTGGTTTTAACAAGAGGCCACAATGTATATTCTGCATAAAATAGTTTGATTCCTCTCCCATCCCCTCCCCCTCATTAGTCAGTGCTAAACAACCTTTTTTGTGCTGATGTGCTATAAAATGCGTATCATTTACTCAGCCCCCCCTCATTAGAAAATGCTAACCATAGCAGCTTCATTGTGGGGCAACAATAAATTTTTCATTGCCAAGGTGGTTCTATCATTACATATGCTTTTTATGAAGAAATATCAGAAGTTATCTCATCAAATACTTCTCTTAGCTGGAGCTCTGATAGCGCCACAGAAGACAAAATTTGGGGTGACAATTTAATATTTATCTTTTTATGTACTAAAACATCGTTGGATCGGATTAAAAACAGAACTGGAGATAGAGGATTAATTGGGGGTTGTTGTAGGGTAACTTTTGTTATTTTTGCATCAAAACATATGTTGTGACCCCTATTAGGTTGTCTCACCGAGACGGTTCTAAAGTGAGGTTACAACCTATGTTTCAAAACATAGGTTGTTACCCCTCATTAGAAGTGTCTTGCTGAGAAGGTTTTAAAGAGAGGTCACAATTAGGTTTAAACAGAATTTTATTTTGAAGAAAAATTATCTCTGAACTATCGTCAGATAATGTCCTTTTCTCCACTTCAAGGAGGCCATAATGAGGCCACACATTGTGTTTTGCAGAGAAAAGGAGGAAAATAACATAGTTTCAGATAAGGTGGATTTTGATGAATTTGATTGGCCTTGCTTACAAAGGATCTTACCCCAGAATTTTTTTCATTAGAGCTACCTCAACAAGGATACTGATTAGTGGCCACAAATTTTTTTTACATATGGATAATGAACAGAAATATCATGAATTACCAAAAAAAATCCCACCTTATCTTGAGCTCTGGAAGAAGGCTCTGTTTTCATGCCAAAAATTAAGCAGAGCTCCAGATAAAAAGAAGGGGTAACAGGGCTAATTCAAAGATAATTTTTCTTATCTCTCAACGAAAACATATGTTGTGACCCCTCATTAGAACCGTCTCAGTGAGACGGTTCTAATGAGGGTCACAAAATGTGTTTCTGTGGAGTAATACAGAGTTTTATCCCTAAATTATCTGTTACCCCTCCTTATCAGGTCAGTCAGCTTCGCCTAGGATTATACTCGGATAGATCTGTCCAGGAGAATAATACATGCTTTGAAACTTCCAAGATTGTCTTCAAGTTTTAACCCTTTTTTGACCATTGGACTTGTCCATCTTCATTATTTGGATGAATCCATTTCTGTTTTTAGGGGTTTCTAGTGAATGTTTTCACTTTTATTGCATAGAAATTCCTGTAAGCAAACAGTCTTTACCCTGATCAGATACTGCATTCTGTTACATCTGAACTGGGTCCACACTGTTTGCTTAAGTCCCCGAAAGGGGTTCCCAGTCTAAAACTGAATAGGTTAATGTAGCATTGATCATCTGCGGCCAGATTACAAACTGGCAAGAACTTAAGATCATTAGCTTTGATTATTTGTCACCACCCTTGAATATTTAACTATAGGCGATAAATAATTGACATTTGTTTTGTTTCTCATAAAAACTCAAGTCGTGGGATATCACAGAATAGAACTGCCTCCAAAGCCCTAGATAAGTGGGAGTATTTGGTGATAATTAGGGATAATTTTTGATAATTCTGGATAAAAACATATGTTGTGACCCCTCATCTGAACTGTCTCGATGAGACGGTTCAGATGAGGGGTCACAACATACGGTTTCAATGAGAAAGAAAGAAAATTATCCCTCAATTATAATCAAATTCCCCTCTTATCTAGAGCTCTGGCCTCACTGAGACAGTTCTTATGAAATCTCACAAGATGTTTTGTTGTAAAATTCCTCAGATTTGTGTGGTGTTTGCATCTGAATGACTGCTTATTTATCTTCCTTTGGTGTGACTTTTTAAAGATTGGTCTGTATGCAAGTAAGCAGTAGCATAAAGAATTTTTTCGCCGTCTTTACATCATCAACCCTTAAAACGCCAAAAATGAAAATTGTTGAATTTGCAAACAGTGTAGATCCAGATGAGGTGGCTCATCATGAGCCACCTCATCTGGATCTACACTGTTTGCGCTATAGTCTTTGAATTCTCAATATGATACAGCTTGGCCAAAACATTTTTTTAAATTTCTGCAGACGTAAATTTTGTTGTCTGCTTTTTGGCTCATTAAGGGTTAAACTGTGCATCTATGTACTTGCATACATAGAGCCCTAGATAAGATGGGGTTTCAAAGATAATTTCAAGATAATTTTTCTTAATTTAAATGAAAACATATGCTGTGACCCCTCATTAGAACCGTCTTGGCAAGATTGTACTAATGAGGGGACAAAACATGCTTTTATGGAGAAATATTGACAATTATCCCTAAATTATCCCTGTTACCCCGTCTTATCTGTACAGTCCTTGTGATTGTAAGCCAAATTCCTTAAATAATGTTTACAGGTCTGGAAATTAGTAGCCCTGAACTTCCTATGTATTGTATAAAGACAAAAATAATGATTTTACATGTCATGTAACTATGTAAGCTACACCTTTGCTAATCCTGCCGTCAAGACTTTAGCCAAGAAGGCATTGTGCTATTTTTTGTATGTTTGTTGTTATACAGTTAAAAGGTGTACAGTAGATGGATGTATGGGAGGCAGTATTGATCTAACACCATTAAGGTGAATGGGGCACTTTCAGGGGAAAAATTTCTGCCATTTCATTTTTGCCTCCCTTCCTCAAGGGGATGACTCTTAAGGGAAAGAGGAGCAAATTCTTTCCTATAAGAGTAAATCCCCATTTGGAAGGGTTTCCTTGTCCAGGGAGTCAAACAGGAAGTCACAGAAGTCATTTTCCTTTGGAAAAAAAAATGGCAGAAAACCTGGGGGTATACCAATACATCGGAAGGAAAAAGTAGCAAAGGAAGGAAACCGAATTTAAGTATAGGAAACAAATTTTAATAAAAGCAGACAACCTTTGCAAAATGGTTACTTCCTACTTCAGTTGCTGCCCTTTGCAATTTACTTCTTATAAGGGAGATAATCATGTGTCAGTTTACTCACAGATGTAATGTTACAGTAATATTGTCTTTGTAAATGCAATTCTTTTAAATTATTGCCTTGTTTTAGATTGAAAATTTTCTGCCATTTTCAATTTTTTTATTAAAGGTTTGAGTTAACTGGTTATCAGAGTTGTATTATTATGTTAAAAAACTAATCAACTTAAATTTCTGCCACCTATGTCAACAACAAATAGCCAATTTTTCTGTCAAATCTTCTTTCAGTTTTCATTAAGTGCATCGGAAATGCTGCACATACATGCATGTAATTAAAGTGCTGATAAAGGGACATGTGCTTGCAATAGTACAGAGCTGAAATACCTTTTGCTATCAGGAGAAACAGGTCTGCCAGTTTCATTTTTGCCACCCTTCATATTTTACAGAAAATACTTCTATGGTTGACATATTCACACAGGCCTTTCTGTTTTGATATTTTGGATAAATACAGCAAAAAATTTGGCTATAAAAAAGGGTGTTTTCCTTCAAACTAAACCCAAAAATCTAGATCCATCTTATAAGATGGATCTAGATTTTTGGGATTGTTTTGGAAATGGGAAGACCCATGTTTTAGCAGAATTGAACAAAACTGATTTTGGGATCTTCTAGAACTAGAATAACCTGTCTTATCTATACAAACCTTCACCTTCACCTTTTATAGCCAAATTTATAACTGACAGGTTGAAGCAATAGTGAGAGATATTGTTCCTTAAAAAAACTTTATGGATTATGGGGGTGTCATGTCTTCACATCCTTTAATTTATATTAACAAGTTACCTCTCTGTGTTGGTGTTAGTGAAAGAAGAAATGCATTTCATTTGTACGGAGAAAGGAAGTTTAGTGTTTTGTTAGGTTTTCTTTTTGATCCAAGATAATTAATGATATTTTTAAATTTCGGTTCATTTAAAAATGATTTTGTTGTTAGGTTGTTCTTTGTAGAGTCTGTAGACTGCAAAAATTAAGTTAAAGCCATGTAGTCTTTGGTCAGGATTTTCTTCAGTTTGTACTTTATGGATTTGAAAAAAAGATCATAATGATTTCTTGTACTCATTTTCTTCTGTTTATATCTTAAAAATGTGAAAAAATCACTATTACCTCTTAAGCTGTATGGGTACTTCTCCATGTTTCATGGCTATTTTTACAAAGGGAACACCTTTTATACTTACTGTTCGATTCCCTAGACAAAGAAGCCTTTCCCATTGATTTAGAAGCCAGGGATATATCAGAATGCTGACAGAAAAGTACACAGTGCAGATATCTTGACCAGACTTCCTTTAAGGTGAATGGATACACTTTCAGAGGAAGCAACTCTTCTATTTCCATTGTTGTCCGACACTTCTATTTCCATTGTTGCCCCCCCCCCCCCCCCCCCCCCCCCCCCCCCCCCCCACACCATCAATTTAGGTCAACCCTTAAAGGTGAATTTGCTCACTTAGAAACAGACTACTTCTTCCAGAGTAGAAGAGAAAGCAAACAGGATGTCACAAAAGTTGTTCCCCTCTGTGAAAATAGTGGAAAAACTTGGAGATCATCTGTACAATGTAAAGGTCTTGACTGCTCAATCAGGTGGTCCTGTACCAATATGTAGACTGATTCTCAGTTGGATGTATGGTTTGAGCGTTTATAATGTGATGTGTATTTAACCTATGGAGATGTTTGTGTATGGGATTATATGTAATCTTTAAATATGCAAGCTGCAATTCTATTTATGTTTGCACAGACAATGTTCACAATTTAGATATTTCGAATAAATTCCTGGGTATTTATGTTTCATTTTCATGCTTTTGTTGATTTCTCTAAATTATTCTTCATAGAAACAGTATTTGCTGAGATTATAATTCCTGTAGACTTGTAGCATGCAGTAATTGTGAACACTTGATACACTGTACAGTGAACATTTGTACAATTGCAGTATGAAAAGGATGATGACTTATCAGACTGCATCAGTGTGTAGGCTGATCTTAAAGTTTATTTTACACTGTATGCCCAAGCCAGAAGTCAAAAGATTCCTTGAAATGTTTGTTGTCATAATGGCTTTGGTTACTAGAACAGAAGCATATCAGGTCAGGCTGCAAGCAAGCAGGAAATCACAAAAGTTGTCTCCCTTTGAAAAAATGGCAGAAAAACATGGAGGTGTACCCATACACATTAAGGTGTTCCAGTATTTGGTAATTCAATATTGTTAGTGATACACTGTATTTATTCTGGGTCCGAGGTTATAAAACTAGGGTATAATCTCATACTCAAAATAAAGCACACTGATTGGCTGCTTCTGAGCATGTGCTCGGAAGCAGCCAATCAGTGTGCTTTATTTTGAATTTGAGAATGTACTCAAGTTTTATAACCTCCAGGCCTGCTACAGCACACGGATTTCTTCTACAAAAATTACGCAGATACGTAAATCAGTCTTTAAGAAACAATCCCAAATATCTAGATCCATCTTTTGTTTTAGAAGGGGAAAGCCTCCACAGAAATGTGGTCTGCTAAAAGGGGTTCAGCTAGAGATGGGGATTTGGATGATAATTTTGGCCTTGCCTGCAAATACCTGCAGAAAGACATTGTAATGCTTTTACAGCATTGGCGTCAGCTCTTCCATAAACTTTGTGTAGTTTTCTGGATCTGAGGTTATAAAACTTGAGAATAATCTCAAACTCAAAATAAAGCACACTGATTGGCTGCTTCCAAGCATGTGCTCGGAAGCAGCCAATCAGTGTGCTTTATTTTGAGTTTGAGATTATTCTCAAGTTTTATAACCTCGGGGCCTGGTTTAGCTATGTAAGTTTTATAGGCACCTGTTTGTGGCAAAACTTGACACACATGGCAATGTTTAGCAAAATTCTGGTTAGGAGATAATATACCATATGTCAGTTACTGTTAGTTGAATAACAAATATAGCATCTTGTCTTAAAAGCAGCCTGATCTTGGTCCACACTCTTTGCATACAAATTGTCAAGTAACAGTATTTAATGTCATCATGGTGTTTTCAGCTTTTGACACACTAAGTTTTGCTCATCTGTTTGAAAGTAGAGAAAGAGCTATTGTCTGTTGTCACCTTGGCATTAGCCTACTGATGTTTTGGATAGTCTTTTATATAATGGGCAAGGCACTGTCAGGTGAGCTATCCTGTATGAAGAGAGGTCTTGCTTTTTCTGGCAAGTTCACTATAGTCTCTTTGATGTACTTTCAGTCAGATTTAGCATAGCAACATTATGACGCCTTTCTAATTTTCGGTTATCTAGCCTGTCGTAATTTTCGATTATCTTGCCTGCCACAGGAAATCTAGTATGGGATTGGAGAAAAAAACATATAAAGAAGCACATTGCAATTATTTTAATTCTCAAGCAGGATAGTGTATGTATTCAGTTGTAAGATGGATTTTTTCTCCAGATATTTGGGATTGTTTCGAAAGAGAAAAAATCCCTCTTAAAGCTGAATTACACAAGGCTGATATACATATTTGGGATAGTTTTGGAAGGGGAAATCCATCCCTGTCTTTTAACCGAATAAAGAAATTAAGGTAACCTGGGCCCTGACACTGTCTCACATGCCTGGCCCTGAGGTTATAAAACTTGAGTAAATTCTGAAACTCAAAATAAAGCACACTGATTGGCTGCTTCCGAGCACATGCTCGGAAGCAGCCAATCAGTGTGCTTTATTTTGAGTTTGAGATTATTCTCAAGTTTTATAACCTCGGACCCTGATTATTCTGAAACCACTCATCGCATAAACACTAGGGCTGTATAAGGAGCTGTCTTCTTCTTTTCTTTTCTGCACCAGGTTGGTGTTATCAGCATTTATTATTATATTGTGGCAGGGCTTTATTATGTTATGTGATGTTAGCAGATATGTCTAATTGTTTCAGTACGCAAGCTGTAGCATGCAAAATATTGCATTATATTGTCGATTGTTCATGATTTTGATGTTATAGATAGGCTTAAGCATCAATGTATCAAACTTTTCTAATTAGTTGAATAAAACTTTGTAAGTTTAAAGATAGAGAAAAGCACTTGAATTGTGACAAAAAAAAATCACACTTCAACTTGGACGTTATCTTTTTCGTCAAAATTGGGCCTCATCATTATGAACAGGTAGTGATAGCCCAGGGCATTTGAATGGCATCATTTAAAAAGTTACTTTGTCACTTGCAAACAGAAAGACTCAGATCAGCCTGTACATCCACAGTTTGATCAGTGTTTCCTTTTAATATACCTTAGGGATCTAAACAAAAAGTGAGTTTCTGCAGGCTGATTTAAATTCTTAAGGCAGATAGTTTAAGATCCCTTTTTCATGTAAATGTTAATCATTTATAGCATACCGTATTATTTCAATTATAAGAAGGGGGTGGGGGTTCCCTTTCATAACAGTCCTAAAAATCTAGATCCATCTGGTAACACGGATCTAGATCTATAGTTTTGTTTTGGAACAGAAAACCCCCATTTTATAGCTGAATTTCACAAAACTGATTCACATATTTGCGCTTATTTTGGAAGGGTAAACCCCTGTCTTATATCCAAATAATTTCTGTAAACCTGAATTATTGTCTAGACAGCAGTGTGTGAGAAGCATGATCAAATGATGTAAACCCAGAGCAGACTGCTCATTTAAGTGATGTCTTTGTCTTAGCTGTTGGCCATTCATCTAGCATTTTATAGTAGAACATACCCCTTTGTAGGGTAAATGGACTTGCCTAAACTGGACAATGGAAGAGACCATTATAGACTACTTGACCTGGTGCATGCTGGGTACATATCATGTAAGGTACCTTTAACTGTGAATTTGTCTTCATAATTATTGAATGTCTTGTAGCGCTGTATTTACCTTTAATATTTGGACAAAATTGCAAAAGCAAATAGTGTAGACCCTGATCAGACTGCTCCTGAGGAGCAGTCTGATCAGAGTATGCACTGTTTGCCAACTGCTGAAGAATGGACTTACCGTAAAAATTCTATATATTGGGACAGATAGGTCTAAGCAAACAGTGCGGACCCAGATCTCACTGCTCCTAAAGAGCAGTCTGATCAGGGTCTACAGTGTTTGCCATTCCGTCTGCATCTTTTTGACACCTTACTGCATTGTAAAACCAAACTGATCATTTTTAAGACAATTATGGTAATTTTTTAGGTGTCCCAATTTTTAGAATTTTCTAGGTATCCAGTTTCAAAGATGGATGAGTCCATTACAAAAGTAGTTGATTCATCCGAATACTTCTGGCAAAAACATTATTATTTACTATTCACCATGTTTTTGTTCCTTCTCTTTGTCATAATTGAATAATGTAAAAATAAATTTGACTAGATTTTATTTGCTTGCACGTTTATATATCACCATTTACTGCAGACTTTTTATTGTAATTATCCCGCTTACAAGGAAACTGTGGAGGGGATATGGGGTCCGTCCCGAACATAGATGGGTGTGTGTGTGTGCATTATAGGAATGAATTTTATTCAAAAGGGCTTTATGTTAATTTTGTGATTCGCCGGCATTTACACATCCATAAAATCCACAAAAATAAAATTCATTTCTTATAATTCCAACTTGTTTTTATTTTATCTTAACAATGTCAGGTATACATTCAGCAGTATAATCAGCAGTAGAAAATTGACTTGGAATTATATATACATGCATACCTTCACATTTGTCATGGTTCTAGCAACCTCATTTCTAGATCAGTTTAGATTAAACTTCACATAAGTATTGGGTATGACGACATTGAATTTCAGGTTGGTAGGATCAAGGTCATAGTGGCTACTTTTAGAAAAACTTTGTCATCCATGTATAAGGTGTCTCTCCAGTATGTATACAGAACGTTTTCCAGTATGTAAACAGAATATAGTATTATGGGTCCCTTAAGTATACAGAATGTTTGCTAGTGTGTATACAAAATAAAGTGTATATGGTGTCTCTCCAGTATGCATACCAAATGTTTTTCATACGCCTTGGTGCATATGGTGTCTCTCCAGTATGCTGAAGTGCATATGTTGTCCCTCAAGTATGTAAATGTTTTCACTAGGCTGGTGTCTCTCCAGTATGTAAACTGAAAGTTCTCACCAGGCTGTAGTGCATATGAAGTGTATAACTCGTCTCTCCAGTATGTACACTGAATGTTTTCACTAGGCTGTAGTGCATATGTTGTCTCTTCGTATACCAATGAATTTATTCCGCTTTTTTTGTTTTTGCTGTATTGTATCTGGTGTCTTTCCAGTATGTATATCAAATGTTTGTACTAGGCTCTGGTGTATATAGTGTCTCTCCAGTATGTAAATAGAATGTTTCACTTGGTTGTAGTGCCTATGGTTTTTCTCCAGTATGTACACTGAATGCTGTCATTTGGCAGTTGTGCATTTGGCGTCTCTCCAGCATGTACACCAAATGTTGTGCATAGGGTGTCTCTCCAGTATGTTTACCAAATGTTTCTTCAAGGCTGTAGTGTATATGATGTCTCACCAGTATGTATACCAAATGTTTCCACAAGGCTGTAGTGTATATGATGTCTCACCAGTGTGTATACCAAATGTTTCAACTAGGCTGTAATATATATGGTGTCTGTCCAGTATGTACACAAATATATTTCGCAAGACTGTAGTGCATATGGTGGTTTTCATTATGAAGTCCGTGATCTACAGTTTCTCTCCAGTATGTATGAAGTCCCTGATCTACAGTTTCTCGCAATTATGTATGAAGTCCCTTATCTACAGCTGCTCTCAAGAATGTTTGAAGGGCCTGATCAACAGTTTCTCTCCAGTATATATGAAGTCCATGATCTTTAGTTTCCTCCAAAATGTATGAAATTCCATATCTACAGTTTCTCTCGAGAATGTATGAAGTTCCTGATCTACAGTTTCTCTGGAATATTTTCTAGTTCCTTATCTACAGTTTCTCTCTATGTTTGGAGTCCCTAGTCTACAGTTTCTCTCCAGTACGAATCAAGTCCCTGATCTGCAATTTCTGTCCTATATATATGAATTCCCTGATCCACAGCTTCTCTCCAGTATGTATTGAGTCCCTGATCCACAGCTTCTCTCCTGTATGTATGGAGTCCCTGATCTACAATTTCTTTCCAGTATGTATGAAGTACCTGATTAAAAGGCCTTATCTCCAGATTCACTCCCATATGTATGAAGTTCATAATTTACAGTTTCTCTCCGAAATGCATGAAATCCATATCTACAGTTTCTTTTGACTATGTATCAAGTCTTTCATAAACAGTTTCTCTCCAGTACGTTTGAAGTCTCTACAGTTTTTCTCCAGTATGTACGAAGTCCCTAATTTACAGTTTCCAGTATGTATGAAGTTCCTGATCAACAGTTTCTCCCAATATGTCTGACAGCCATGAGTTTCAGTATTTCTTCAGTATATATGAGCCGCGACATGACAAAACCAACAATGTGGTTGTACGCCCAGTGCAGACTCAGATCAGCCTGGACATCCGCCCGGTTTGACCAGACTATTTGTTTAGTGCTCAGAGGGTAGCTAAGGGTCTAAGCTACCTTCATGCGGACAGCAAAGACTCTGATCAGACTGGGCGGATGCCCAGGCTGATCTGAGTCTGCGTTTGGCGCACAACCACATTGTTGGTTTTGTCATGTCGCGGCTCAATTATGAAGTCCACATTTTTAGTGTGTATGCACTCCCTGATCTACAGGGTGTCTCTAGTATCTATTAAAATCTACAGGTTCTCTCCAGTATTTATGAAGTTCCTGATTTATAGTTTTTCTCCAGTATGTTTAAGGTCTTTGATCTACAGTTTCTCTCCAAAATGTATGAAGGCCATGATCCACAGTTTCTCTCCAGTATGTATGGAGTCGCTGGTCTACAGATTCTCTTAAGTATGTATGAAGTCCTTGAATTACAGTTTCGCTTCACTACGTATGAAGTTCTGGTCTACAGATTCTCTCCAGCATGTGCATGTATGGAGTCCCTGATCTGCAGTTTTTTCTCTGGTATGTATGAAGTTCCTGATCTTACAGTTTCTCTCCGGTATGTATGAAGTCCCTGATCTTCAGTTTCTTTCCAGTATGTATGGAGTCCCTGATCTTCAGTTTCTTTCCAGTATGTATGGAGTCCCTGATCTACAGTTTCTCTCCGGTATGTATGAAGTCCCTGATCTTCAGTTTCTTTCCAGTATGTATTGAGTCCCTGATCTTCAGTTTCTTTCCAGTATGTATGGAGTCCCTGATCTACAGTTTCTTTCCAGTATGTATGAGGTCCCTGATCTACATTTTCTTTCCTGTATGTATGGAGTCCCTGATCTACAGTTTCTCTCCGGTATGTATGGAGTCCCTGATCCACAGTTTCTCTCTGGTATGTATGAAGTCCTTGGTCTACAGTTTCTCTCCGGTATGACTGGAGTCTCTGATATACAGTTTCTCTCCGGTATGTATGGTGTCACTGATCTACAGTTTCTTTCCAGTATGTATGGAGTCCCTGATCTACAGTTTCTTTCCAGTATGTATGAGGTCCCTGATCTACAGTTTCTTTCCAGTATGTATGAGGTCCCTGATCTACATTTTCTTTCCAGTATGTATGGAGTCCCTGATCTACAGTTTCTTTCCAGTATGTATGGAGTCCCTGATCTACAGTTTCTTTCCAGTATGTATGGACTTTCTGATCTTCAGTTTCTTTCCAGTATGTATGGAGTCCCTGATCTACAGTTTCTTTCCAGTATGTATGAGGTCCCTGATCTACATTTTCTTTCCTGTATGTATGGAGTCCCTGATCTACAGTTTCTCTCCGGTATGTATGGAGTCCCTGATCCACAGTTTCTCTCTGGTATGTATGAAGTCCTTGGTCTACAGTTTCTCTCCGGTATGACTGGAGTCTCTGATATACAGTTTCTCTCCGGTATGTATGGTGTCACTGATCTACAGTTTCTTTCCAGTATGTATGGAGTCCCTGATCTACAGTTTCTCTCCGGTATGTATGGAGTACCTGATCCACAGTTTCTCTCTGGTATGTATGAAGTCCCTGGTTAACAGTTTCTCTCCGGTATGTATGGTGTCACTGATCTACAGTTTCTTTCCGGTATGTATGGAGTCCCTGATCTACAGTTTCTTTCCAGTATGTATGGGGTCTCTGATCTACAGTTTCTTTCCAGTATGTATGGAGTCCCTGATCTACAGTTTCTTTCCGGTATGTATGGGGTCTCTGATCTACAGTTTCTCTCCGGTATTTATGGAGTCCCTGATCTACAGTTTCTTTCCAGTATGTATGGAGTCCCTGATCTACAGTTTCTTTCCGGTATGTATGGGGTCTCTGATCTACAGTTTCTTTCCGGTATGTATAGAGTCGCTGATCTACAGTTTCTTTCCATTATGTATGGAGTCCCTGATCTACAGTTTCTTTCCAGTATGTATGGAGTCCCTGATCTACATTTTCTCTCCGCTTTCCAGTACGTATGGAGTCCCCGATCTACAGTTTCTCTCCGGTATGTTTGGAGTCCCTGATCTACAGTTTCTTTCCAGTACGTATGGAGTCCCCGATCTACAGTTTCTCTCCGGTATGTTTGGAGTCCCTGATCTACAGTTTCTTTCCATTATGTATTGAGTCCCTGATCTACAGTTTCTTTCCATTATGTATTGAGTCCCTGATCTACAGTTTCTCTCCAGTATATATGAAGCCCCTGATCTCAAGTTTCTCATCAGTGTGTATCAAGTCCCTGATCTACGGTTTCTCTCCAGTATGTATTAAATACCTAAACCACAGTTTCTCTCCAGTATGTATGTATGGAATCCCTGATCTACAGTTTCTCTCTAGTATGTATGATGTCCCTGATCTACATTTTAAGAAGTGGGACAGAATAAAGAAATATACAGCTCCACATCGCCCAGATTTATTCTCCCGAGAAATAAACAATCGATTATTATGATCACTAATAAAAAAAAGTTTCTTATTTAACCCATTACTGCCTGGTGGACTATGGTACATCAAAAACTGGACCGTGTCATCCGCAATACATGTATAAGGGGAGTCAAAAAAGATCTTAACTATAGTTTTGTTTAAAGAAACTCCTTTTTTCAAGGCAAACACGGTAGCCCCTGATCAGACGCCGCGTACTGCTGCGTCTGATCTGGGTCTACAATGTACTACCAAACCAGCCTGCATGTCAGATTACATTTCAGTGCGCTCCACATTCACTGATTATAGGAAGGGCGATAACGTTTAATATACAATGGTAAAATGCTAAGCGGGGTAATCTCATATTTTTTGAAAATCCATAAGCCAGAGACTGGCTACACTGAACCTTACGACAAAAGCGACTGATAAAAATCAGTTCTGCCAGTACATCCATACAGTATAATCAGAGTTTTGTCTGCTCATAGTTTCCTCAAGATATATGTAGTTTTACCTGCCACAAGCAGAGCATCGGATCAAACTGTGCAGCGCGCAGACTGAGCTTTTTTTTTCCTTATCAAAAATGGCATGTACGTTTTACTCTGCCATTGCTGATTTGGACAATTTCAGAAGAAATAGAGTTCATGAGGCATTTTCATCAGTGTGCACAGACGAGCAGACTGATCTGCATTTTGGTGGTAGGATATGCTCATAGATTCATTTCGCTCTCTCGTAAATAACTTGTGCAAGTCCATTCAGAACTGTGGTTGCTGTGGCAAATAAAAGTTGTGATTGACCTATGATGGGATACTGCTTGGGACCAGCATAATTTCTTCGTTTTTCGTCAGATGTTCGTAAAACTTATATAACAGGGAATTGCTTCAATCTCAAACCTGTCGGCTACATTGCTTTCATTACGCCCGATCACTCACAAAATTAAAAAGCCAAGCTTTTTCCAATGGATCGCCAAATTATATCAATGCTATTCACCATGTATGATCAGAGTTGTCTCTGCTCATAGTTTTCTCAAGATATATGCAACTTTACCTGTCACATGCAGAGCCTCGGATCAGTCTGTGCAGGCACGCAGACTGATATTTCCTTTCCTTGTCAAAAAAGGCAAGAACCTTTTACTCTGCTATTGCTTATTCGGATATTTTTTAGAAGAAAAAGATTTCAGAATATGCACAGATGAACAGGCTGATCTGCTTTCTCTGCCAACAAATTCATTTCACAATCTCTTTAATAACTTTTGTAAGTCCATTTAGAACTGTGGTTGCTGTTGCAAATAAAAATTTTTATTGACCTATAATGGGCTTATACTTGGGACCAGCTTAATTCCTTTATTTTTTGTCAATGGTCGGTGAAATATATATAGTATTTAAGAAATTGTTTCAGTCTCAAACCTGTTAGCTACTTCGCTCGCATAACGAAAGTCATGGCTACCGATTGCTGAAAAAAAAATTATATCAGGATCATGCCTAGAAATTTCACAATTTCTTTCTCACTTGCAATTAAAAAAAAATCAAGCTTTTCTCAAATGGATTGCCAAAAATATAGCAATACTATTTACCATGCATGTATGTAAAGCATATTAGCCCTTAATGCGCCAAAAAGCAGACGACAAACTTTACGTCTGCTGCATTTCAAAAAATGTTCCGTCCAAGCGATATCATATTGAGAAGTCGAACACTAGAGGGCAAACAGTGTAGATTCAGATGAGGTGGCTCATTATGAGCCACCTCGTCTGGATCTACACTGTTTGCCAATTCAACAATTTTAATTTTTGGCTCTTTAAGGGTTAGTAGTCTATTAAATTTCAGCATTGTAATAGGCTACAATATTAAGGAGTGGACAGTGATGGACTTTGCTGGCTGTGCTAGGGCAGCTGATGACATTTCACTGAAGTACAAAAACTGGTAGAGTTATCATTAAACTCCTGAAAATGACCGAACAGAAATTTCCACTTTCGGGAGTCTGTCGGGACACCACTGATGCTAAAATTTTGTACTTATATTATTTACGTATATACAAGGCGAATAGCATTGCTATAATTTGGCAATCCACTGGAAAAAAATGATTTTTAATTTTGTAAGTGGTCGGGAGTAATGAAAGCGAAACCGACAGATTTGAGATTGAAATCTGATGAAAAATGAAGGTCTGAAGTATGAACATATTATTGGTCAATAACAACTTTTATTTGCCACAGCAATCACGGTTCTAAATGCACTCAAAAAGTTATTAAAGAGAAAGCGAACTGAATCTATAAGCATGCCATACCACCAAAATGCAGATCAGCCTGCTTGTCTGTGCACATTGATGAAAAAAACTTCTTCTGATATTGTCGAAATCAGCAATAGCAGAGCATAAGATACTTGTCATTTTTGAAAAGGAAAGACAAGATCAGTCTGCGCCTGTGCAGTCTGATCCAAGACTCTGTTTGTCGCAGATAAAAATAACACAGATCTTGAGGAAACTATGAGCAGAGAAAACTCTGACTATACTGAATGGATGCACTGGCAGAGCTGACATTGTATCCGTCGCTTTTGACGTAAGGTTCAGTGTAGCCAGTCTCTGGCTTATGGAGTTTCAAAAGATATGAGATTACCTCCCTTAGCATTTTACCATTGTGTATGCTAAACATTATATCCCTTTGAATTAATAATTCTGTGTGAATATTACGCACGCACTGAAGTATAATCTGACACGCAGGCTGGTTTGGTAGTTTGCTGGTTAAAAGATATACCAAGTTTCAAACTTGAGTCTGTTTTCTATGTTCACACGGGAAAACTTGTAGAGTCCTGGAAGTGGCCAAACAGAAATGAGCCGCGACACGAGAAAACCAACAAAATAGTAGTGCGTCCAGCGCAGACTCAGATCAGCCTGGGCATCCGCCCAGTCTGATCAGAGTTTTCGCCGTCCGCATGGAGGTAGCTTATTGTCTTAACTACCCTTTAGTCGCACAGCGAAAACTCTGATCAGACTGGGCGGATGCACAGGCTGATCTGAGTCTGCGCTGGGCGCACAACCACTTTGTTGGTTTTCTCGTGTCCCGGCTCAAATTTTGGTTTGAACTTTTCAGGAGTTTTGTGAGAACTCCACCAATTTATCTGTTACAAAGCTGAAATTTTGTACTAATAAGCTCTGCATACGAACAGGGCAAACAGGAATAGCATCGCTATATTTTGACAATCATTATGATAAAGCTTGAATTTTTGATTTGCAAATGGGAATGGAATTGTGCATTTTCGAGGCAATATATTGCTATAAGCCTTTTTAGCAATCGGAGGCCATAAATTGCTGGCAGGTTTGAGATTGAAGCAATTCCTTACTACATTTGATTTGCGAACATCTGATGAAAAAAATGAAGGAAATATGCTGGCCCCAAGTATAAGCTCATTATAGGCCAAAAACAACTTTTATTTGCCACAGCAATCAAAGTTCAAAAAGTTCTAAATAGACTTGCAAAAGTTTTGAAGAGGGAGTGAAATGAATCTATGGGCGTGTCCCATCACCAAAGTGCAGATCAGCCTGCTCATCTATGCACATTAATAAACACTTCAAGATATCTATTTCTTCTGGAATTTTCTAAATCAGAAATGACGTATTTGGTGGTTTCCAGTAGGTACACTGAATGTTTTCATTTAGTTGTAGTGTATATGGTGACTCTCCAGTATGTATACCAAATGTTTTCACTTGGTTGTAGTGTACATGGTTTTTCCCCAGTATGTACACCAATTTTTTTCATTTGGCTGTCGTGTGTATGGTGTGTCTCTAGTATGAATACCAAATGTTTTCACCAGGCTGTAGTGTATATGGTGTCACTCCAGTATATGCATTTGAATGTTTTCACTTGGCTGTAGTGCAAATGGTGTCCCTCTGGCATGCATACTAAATGTTTTTTACTATGTTGTAGTGCATATGGTGTCTCTCCAGTATGTATACCAAATGGTGTCACTGAGCTATAGTGTATATGATGTCTCTCCAGTATGTACACTGTTTTAATAGGCTGAAGTGCATATGGTGTCTCTCGAGTATATATACCAAATATTTTCATGAGGCTGTAGTGTATATGGTATGTATGTACATCAAAAGTTTTCCCTAGGCTGTGGTGTATATGGTGTCTCTCCAGTATGTATACCAAATGCTTTCTCTTGGCTGTAGTGTATATGGTGTTTCTTCAGTTTGAACACCGTTTATCCCTAGGCTGTAGTGTATATGGTGTCTCTTTAGTATGTAAACCACATGTTTTTGCTTGGCTGTAGTGCATATGGTGTCTCTTCAGTATGTACATCAATTTATCACATGCCTCTGATGCATATTGTGTCTCCAGTATGTATACCAAATGTTTTAACTGTAGCTGTAGTGCCCATGGCGTCTCTCTAATATGTAAACCAATTGTTTTAACTAAGCTGTAGTGTAGTATATATGGTGTCATTCCAGTATGTATATTGAATGTTTCCAATAGGCTGAAGTGCTTACGGTGTCTCTCCATTATATATTTTCCAAATGTTTCACTTGGCTGTAGTGTATATGGTGTATCTCCAGTAAGTAAACCAAACGTTTTCACTTGGCTGTAGTGTATATGGTGTTTCTCCAGTATGTACACCATTTTTCCCTAGTCTGTAGTGTCTCTCTAGTATGTATACTACTGTTTCAACTAAGCTGTAGTGTAGTGTATATGGTGTCTCTCCAGTATGTAAATGGAATGTTTCCAATAGGATGAAGTGCTTATGGTGTCTCTCCAGTATATATACATGTATATACCAAATGTTTTCACTGGGTTGTAGAGTATAATTATGGTGTATCTCCAGTGAGTATACCAAATGTTTTCAATTGGCTTTAGTGTGTATAATGTCTCTCATGGATATATATAGTCCGTTTGCTCCCAAATGCAAACGGCATCCCCAACATTTTCTCAAAATTGGTGAGAGGTAAAAGATTTTCGAATCGCTCATTCTTAATTTTCATCCTATACATAACAAAAGCATAATTTTGCAGAAATGTGAGGTTTTGCATAAAAAAGTTTCTATACAAAAACAGGACCTAAAATATGTCATGTTCACCTCTTAATTACAAGGGAGTAAAAGTTGGCTGTTGGAATTCCCGTTTAGTTTTACGTGTTAGAGCATGTGACCAATGTATGCTATTCCTAGAACAAAATTTGCATAATTAATTGAAATTTTATTCTTAATCCATTTTTTTCTACTTTTTGGTTACCCATATATTATCAAATTTTAAAACATACAATTTTTACTCGCAAAATAATATAATAGTTCAATATTTATTTACAACATAGTATCACCTGACCAGTGATACCATGCGTTACGCGTGCGGACAGGTGAATACATTTTACTATTTCATTCATATACGCCCACACCTGTATTAAACTACGAGTTTACGCTATTGCCTATCAACAGTGTTTTGGCTGTTCTAACAAGCATACGGCGCCCTTTAGTGAAACTGCTCATTTTTTGCATAAAGGTCAATGGAAAATATTTTACAAAAGCATCCAAAAATTTGGACTTTCCGTATTCTGTTATGTATAGTTATAGGAATCATTAGGACATTGGAACATTTGATGGAACTTTCATCGTTTTCGAGAAAATAAGCAAAACCCCGTTTGCACTTGGGAGCAAACGGACTATACCAAATGTTTTCACTTGGCTGTAGTGCAAATGGTGTCCCTCCAGTGTACATACCAAATGCTTTTCACTAGGATGTTGTGTATTTGGTATCTCTCTAGTAGGGCTGGGATGTGTAGAGATTTTGTACCCGGACACCCGAGTCCCTATTACCCGCGGGTACCCGGGTACTTGTTACCATAACATTTTTAGCATATCCACAGTTAGAAAGTATACATTTAGAGCAAATAATACATTAGGTATCTGTCATTTGCACACGTGTGCATGGGAAGAGAATGAAAATGTAGAAATCTCTCTGTTATAATACACACACAAAAAAAGTTTGGCAATATATAAATGCAGTTTATACAAGACAGTCACACTAAACCTTGTTATATCTGCTTTGAATTTTATTAAATTGAATATTTATACACTACTAAATAAAGTGCATTCGGGTAATGGGTAGTAAATTTGTACCTGGGTAATTGGTTTACCTGACCCGACCTCGGGTACCCGGATATTTGTCCCAGCCCTACTCTCTAGTATGTCAACAGAATGTTTCATTACACTGTAATACATATGGTGGTTTCCAGTATGCATAGCAAATGTTTCAGTGCACATGGTGTCCCTCCAGTATGTACACCAAATGTTTTCACTTGGCTGTAGTGTATAATGGTGTCTCTCTAATATGTATACCAAATGTTTGCACTTGCCTGTGGTGAATATAGTGTCCCTCCAGTAAGTATACCAAATGTTTTCACTAGGCTGTAGTGAATATGGTGTCCCTTAAGTAAATATACCAAATGTTTTCACTAGGCTTTAGTGAATATGGTGTTCCTCCAGTAAGTATACCAAATGTTTTCACTAGGTTGAAGTGAAGATGGTGTTTCTCAAGTATGTACATTGAAAGTTTTCGGTTGGCTGTAGAGTATTTAGTGTCTTTACATATGTACACTGAATGTTTTCAATAGGACATAGTGCATATTATGGTGCACTGAATGTTTTCACTACGATGTAGTGCATATGATGTCTCTCTGTCTGTAAACCAAATGTTTTCAAATGTATATCAAATGTTTGCAATACGATGAAGTGTATATGGTGTCTCTCCAGAATGTATTCCAAATGTTTCATAGGCGTAGTGTATATGGCAGCTCTCAAGTATGCACACTGAGGGTTTTACTTGGCTGCAGTAAATATGGTGTTGCACCAGTATATACAATGAATGTTTTCACTAGGCTGTAGTATATATGGTGTCACTCCATTATGCTTACCAAATGTTTTCATTAAGCTGTAGAGTATATAGTGTCTTTCCAGTATGTTCAACAAATGTTTTAATTTGGCTGTAGTGTAAACGGTGCCTCTCCAGTATGTACATTGAAAGTCTTCAGATGGTTTTTGAGTATATGGTGTTTCTCAAGTATATACACTGAATGTTTTAACTAGGCTGTAGTTTATATGATGTCACTCAATTAGTTCCACCAAATGTTTCCACTTTGCTGTAGTTTCACTTCGCTGAAGTGCATATGGTGTCTCTCCAGTATGTACACCGGAAGTTTCCACTTTGCTAAGTGTCTCTTAAGTATGTACACTACATGTTTTCACTTGGATGTAGAGAATGATGACTCTGAAGTATGGTGTCTCTACAATATGATGTAAACAGAAAATGTTAACTAGACTGTAGTACATATAGTGTCTGTCCAGTATGTATACAGAATGTTTTCACTTTGCTAAAGTGTATATTGTGTCTCTCCAGTTTGTATGCAGAACATTTTCACTTTGCTGTAGTGAATATGGTAACTCTCCAGTTTGTAAACAGAATGTTTTCACGTTGCTGAAGTGTTTATGGCATCTCCCAGGTTGTATGCAGAATGTTTTCTCTTTGCTGAAGTGCATTTGGTGCCTCCCCAGTATGTATGCAGAATATTTTCGCTTTGCTGCAGTGAATAATGTTTCACTCCAGTATGTTAACAGACTATTTCAATTTTGTTGAAATGCATATGGTTCATCCCCAATTTTTATGCAGATTGTTTTTTCAATTCGCTGCAGTGAATATGGTGTCTCTCCAGTATGTATATAGAATGTTTTAATTAGGCTGTTGTTAATATTGTGATGCCCCAGTCTGTTTAAAGAATGATTCCACTTTGCTGTAGTGTATTTGGTGTCTCTCCAGTATGTAAACAGAATGTTTTCGCTTTTCTGTAGTGCATATGGTGTCTCCCCAATTCGTGTACAGAATGTTTTCACTCAGCTAATGTGAATATTCAGCTTGAGTGTTTCTTCAGTATGTATACAGAATAATTTTCACTTTGTTGTTTCTGAATGTTTTTACTTTGCTGAAGGGAATATGGTGACTCTCCAGTTTGTAAACAATGTTTTTACTTGCCTGTCAGTAGGAGAGAATAGTGGCCCAGCGTAGGAAGGCTAAAAACATTTTTCTCGAGAAAACATTCGAACACACTACTTTTTAAAATGGTTAGCAACCGCCACTTCCCCTCTTTGCACCCTATTTTAGCCATTAAGTGGTTAAGAAATAGTCAAATAAGCAAACAGAATTTAAAAATAACACACATTTTTCTTTAGCAAACTGTACAGAAACGGCAGACAGCCTGTAGAAATCTTGTATCGGCGTGTTGAAAATGGCGAAAAATTACCAAGTCCAGTAGGTGCCGAAAAATGAAAAATAGGTGCCTTAAGCGATTTACTTGAAAGTTTTAATTAGTGCCATCAAATCTGGAATAGAATATTCTACATATGTGCCAATTTTTGTGAGAATTTATGCTATACCATTTTTTTATGCCAAAATTAACTAACTACAGTGGACTCGACAGTATCGGATCAAGTTCACTAAAACTCCTGTTTTGTTGTATGTGAATGTTAAAAGTATGTATGTTATGACACATAACAATTGCAAAATATCCCTTCTATCTATCCATGTCAAAATATTTACGAAATTTATTCCTTTAAGGGCAGGTAACCTATCGAGACTTACAGGGGGACTTACGACAGTAACGAATCAGATGCGACAGTATCGGATCATATGATATTATTTTATGGGAGAGTTTCTCGGAGGCATTCTGCCAACCCTCATAGCTTCAATTTTGCTACATAAACAGTTGGACCTATTAAACTCTCAGAGAAAACTTTTACGGCCTTTCAACGATATTTTTCATGTGGTCCTTCAGCAGCATGGGTTATGCCTGTTAAATAAAAATTAAATATATACAAAAGTACAAGCATGCCAAAAATTCTTAACTTAGTAATCTCCTGCGCCCCATAGCACGGAACAACTCAAACAGTAAAGATCATAATCTGCCTTTGCAAAGTGTATACCCTGATAAGACCGTAGTGTCTGATCAGGATCAACAAATTTACGGTGATTTTCCGCCCTAACGATATTTCGGTGCAATCAGTATATAAACACTACATGGTCATTCAACGAGTTTTCCGGGATTAATCTGAGTCTACACAGTGTACAGATGTCCATCCGATGAACGCCAGTCATTATTGGGTTCACAACTCACATGCGAGCTGATCTCGAATGTTTCTTCAGAACGTTTAGCAGAAGCTTAGTTGTGCTAAGCATAACCTTCATTATCATATGCTAGCATGTGCGGTATGGGATGGGGGTGTTTTATAAAAAGGATGTTGTCTTAGTTTTATACTGATCTCCTTTTAAAGAAGACACAGCAGCCACTCACTTGATTTATGACTTGTTTTCAGCATCAGCTCATACATCCAATATGCAGTTTTCCAGCTGAGGCCTGTATTTCTGTTGAAATTATATAATGATCCGTTACTGTCGCACAACGGTGCCCCACTTTTCAAGTCTGCAGTTTCATCAAATACTGGGATGCCACAAAAATAATGACTGCCTGCAATTTTAGGGATGCTAGCACACATTACAAGGCAAAATTGGTTTCAAATTGCCTAACGATAAAATAGTTTAAATGATCGAAATCTATTTTGGGGTTAACGAGCAACAGGCCAAATGCAAGCGCCGCTGAAGAGGGGCCAAGCTTTTCAACAACTCTGATTTGTTTCACAGCCGCAGATTTCATTCGAATTTTTCACCCTGCACTTTGCCATTGGTCTAACTTGATGACTGTAATATAATGGTATAAAATATCGGCTTCTTTTGTAGGGGTGCGCGATATTACCGGTATACCGGTAAATCGCGATTCAAAATTCCAACGATACGAATCACGATACGTTTTGGCCATACCGGTACGCTCGGTAAATTTCGGATGTTTCCGGACATTCTCGTGAAAACGTTTTATATGCTTTTAATTAACAGTTTCCTTTTCATTTTATTAGTATTTTGCCCCAAATATTCTTTTTTTTTTATAAAACGGATCTAGGTAGTAAAGTCAATTAAAGGCAATAGTCTTTAAAAACAGGTTTTGATTGTTTACTTTTGCCAGAGGCTCGCTTCCTCTTTTGTCTTTTGTCTCCGTAATTTACTAATTATCACCCACAAAGAAGATGTAAACAAAAATTACCGTGATTGTAGATAATAGTGTCCAGTTTAATCCTTTTGTCAGTATCCAATTGATCCTATCACTCCAACGGTATGATCATTTTGACACATATTCCCATTCATAACTTACGTAAATATTCGAACATCTTTTGGAATATTTTTTTTTGTGTGTATATCACATTTTCACTTACGGGAAGTTTCATTATTTTGTTGACATACTAGACTGCAGATCCTGATCACACTGCTCCAATGCGCTGTCTGATCTGGGTCTACAACATTTGCCAAGCAATTACTGTCCGATTATTTAGTGTATTTCCTTTTCATGTCACCGATAAAATAATTCACCTAGACTTCAGACACGTGTCAATTTCTTTTGATCTTTGATGACAACTGGTGTCGAAAATCTGCATGCTTTTTTCATTCTCGCCTTGGGGCAAAACTGGGTCAGGGCAGAATAACAAATAAAGAAGTCATGCACCAGATGCATGGTCACCAGGGTCACGTCAGTAAGTAAGTCAATTAGTTAAATAAAATGAGATCGCAGACCAGTAACAGTTGCATTTTAATAAAGTACATGAGCTGGTTATAATTTGTTTTGGTGTTAAAATAAACAGGTAAAGAATGGGCTGTTCATTTTTATTACAATCATTTAATAAAAGACAGAAGCAAACAACACAGTAAAAGCATGTAACATGGAAGTACATACTTAAAAAGAAGTCATGATATATCGTGATACGTATCCCGATACGGACCAGTGTATCGTGATATATCGCGATACGGTTTTCAGTGGCGATACCCATCCCTATTCTTTTGTGAGAAAAATGGGTGATAACTTACGAGTGATCCGATACTGTCGATGATCCGATACTGTCGAGTCCACTGTACTTCCGGTTCCAACGACGCTCGAAGATCGAAGGTAGATCAAAAAATGGCTGTGTGTCAACGATTCCGATTTCTTACCGATTTTCCCTCATCTTTCATCAGTTGATTTACATATTAAACATTCGCTAAAATCAAACGCCAAACACCGACACATAAACTATAAATGCAGACAATAAGATGGTCTTATTCCTTTATTATGATAAATGTTATTTAATCCGAATCAGAACATGGAAAAAAAAACTTAGAAAAATGCTGACAGCTGGCCGTCTTTGTAGAGTATACAAACAGAAACTCAACACAGCACTCTTTGAACTCTGTTAAATGACGTCAAAATTTGCCGATGCAAAGATGCCTAAAGTCTGTTTCAGCAAAAATTGGGAAATGGGCAGTTACATAACATAATTCTCTAATTGATATTTGCACGTGCCAGCATAATTGCAATTAACACACACACACACACACACACACACACACACACACACACACACTGTAGCTCTCAATATCTATCTATCTATCTATCTATCTATCCCAGACTCCCTTCATAATCCAAGATTGTCAGGAATCTCAGAAATTTACCCTATAATGTGTAATGGTACCATGCAATTGTGGAATGTGCTGAAGCCAATGTAAGTACCCTCCCCCCCCCCCCCCCCCCCCCCCTTTTACCCTTTTAGCGCATAGCAAAGACTCTGATCATACCTGGCGGATGCCTAGGCTGATCTGAGTCTTAGCGGGCATACGCCACTTTGTTGGTTTTGTCGTGTCGCACAGTCTGGTCAGAGTCTTCGCTGTCAGCATGGAGCTAGCTTGGAGCCTTGGCCACACTTTTAGCGCATAGCAAAGATTCTGATCAGACCTGGCGGATGCCTAGGCTGATCTGAGTCTTTGCGGGCGCATAGGCCACTTTCTTGGTTTTGTCGTTTCGCTGCTCACATATTTTTTTCGGCCAAAACAGATAAATGTAGGCCAGCTTGCATGCACTGACCAAATTTTGCATAACCGCAGAGTTGTCTGGGAGGAGATTATGTTTTAATGGTATAAAAGAGACTTTGCTGGCTCCGCTTCAAAGTCTTCGCCACCCCAATGTCCGTACCCCTCTTGCCAATCGTCGAAACAGAAACTGTGCACTATGACGAAGTTATTGGTCCTGTGTGATTTTGGAAAAGTTTAAATCCTGTTATTTTTTTTTCAAAGCCCTAGGTGCTAAATCTGTTTTTTACCCCGCAATATCCGTCAATCAGACGTTCAACACGAGGATCGTCCGAGTAAAGGCACAGCGGTTCAGTAATGCTTAGATCAGATGAGAATTTTCCACGAGTGGTCCCGGACCCTTAGGATTTGGACAGTCCATGGGCGTTGTGGTCTATGGGAAGTCCGCACGAAATCACCCTTGTCACATGTATACGGGCGCTCGCTTTTTTTTAGTTTGTTTACGATATATAGGCCACGGGATTGCAAGAACCAGTATGAGTATGTTTTGTGTGAGTATAGTTTGTGTGGTAGAGGGTAGTAGGTTTGGGGGGTGAGGGTGGAGGCACCCCGATAAAAATGAAAAATGACTCTGACGCGAATAGCTCAGCTAAACTCATGGCTCAGACCACATGAACGATACTCTATCGCTCACCCAACTCTACAATTTTCTATTCCTCGCATATCCTAACATAAACAGGGTCTGCTTCAATCCTGTTTGTTGGGCAAATACAAAAGGCTCCAGGCTACCCTAATAATCAAAGACAAGGTTGAAAACACGCCATGAAGACGCCAATGCAACGTCTGACCCTTTATCGACGTCTATACAATGTCGTTCATCACAAAAAATGAGAAACAGTGTTCATACAGGCACACTACGTCAACTACACGTCAAAAAGACGTCGATACAACGGTATGATACTTAATTTACGCCTATACAACGTTGTTCGTCACAAATAATGAGAAACAGTGTTCATACAGGAACATGACGTGGAAACACGGCGGAAAGACGTCGATGCAACGTTGTTAATCACAAATAATGGCAAACAGTTTTTATACAGGCTCACTACGTCGAAAACACGTCAAAAAGAAATCGATGCAACGTTACTATCCTTAATTGACGTCTATAGAACGTTGTTCATCACAAATAATAAAAAACGGTGTTCATACGGGCTAACTGCATCGAAAAAACGTCGGAAATAAGTCCATGCGCACCGTTATGACCCTTTTACGACGTCAATACCTATCGTTGCTTCGACGTTGGTACAGTGTTATTTTGTCTATGTGTGCATGCTGAGTTAAAAGAAGAACCAAAATAAAAAAAAATAAATAAATTGATTTTGTGATCTCATAAAATCGAATTTGCGATATCACTAAATATATTTTTTTCATATTACAAAATAGTATTTGTGATATCACAAAATCTATTTTGTGATATCACAAAATGAAGCTTATTTTGTGATTTCAAAAAATGTATTTTGTGATATCACAAAATCAAATTTGTGATATCAAATAGAATAAATAATATCAAAAATGCTGATTTTATAGTAAAACGGTGCCTCATATAAATCCCCTTTTTGTGAGATCGAAATGTGATATCATTATTTCAAATACGTAATATAACATTATTATTTTGTGATATCACTAATTTTTATGTGAAATAACTAATTCAATTAAGTGATATCACAAAATCGATTTTGCTATAACACTTATTGTTATTTGATTTTATTAAATCGACTATGTGATGTGTCAAAATCGATTTTGTGGTATCACTTATTAGAAATGAATAAGTGAAATCACAAAATAAAATTTGTTACAACACAAAGTCAATTTAATGATATCACTGAATAGATTTTGATACATAAAAAAGGATATGATTTTGTGATATCAATAATTCGAGTTTGTAATATTACTAATTCGATTAAGTGATATCACAAAATAGCTGTGATTTAGTGATTTAATTTTAGTGATATCACTTAATCAATTTTGTGATATCAAAAAACGATTTTTTGATATCACTAAATAGATTGAGTGGTATCATAATAGTAAGTGATATCCCAAAATAATAAGTGATATCACATTCAAAAGAGTGATATCACAAAATTGATGTTGTTAAATGGATTATAGCTATCATAAAATGTGAATAAGTGATATCACAAAATTGGATAAGTGATATCGTTTGTGGTTTTGTTGCTTTTACGTCTGCGGTAAACAGCTATGGTCATGTTGTGAGGGTCAGTTACCCTAATCACACTATATATTCTTAGTCAGGCTTAGATTGCCTAAGCAGTTAACCAGTACTAAGTGCACAAACTTTCCCCAGTAACTGACAACTGCTCTATGTGATTCAGCGGAAGGCGAAACAAAAGTATGGTGCCGGACCGAGTACTGAATCCAGGACCTCTTGTTGTTGAGTCAGACACGCTACAGACTGCACTACACGGCCCGGCTCTAAGTGATATCACTAAATCAAATAAGTTATATCACTAATCGAATTAGTGATATCATAAAATACAATCTGTGATATCACAAAATCATATTCACTTTTTATAGATCGTAAAATCTGTTAAATGATATCACTAAATTGATTTGTGATGTCACCAATTTCAGTTTATATCATCTATTCATTTCTATTTATTTCACTCAATCCATTTGGAGATATCATTTAATCAGTTTTGTAAAATCACTAGATCTGTTAAGTTATATAGCATTATAATAAGTGATTTCACAAAATAAAATGTGATATCACATATTCGAGATAGTGATATCACAAAATCAATAAAGTGATATCACAAACTCGGTTGTGTTATATCACTAATAGAAATAGTGTTATCACAATATCGAATAAGTGATATCACAAAATCTGTGCTATTTAGTGATATCTTTTATTCAAAACAGTGATATCACAAAATCGAATGAGTTATATCACAATATGGCTTTTGTGATATCTCTATATCACAGCTATTTAGTGATATCACTAAATTGAATAAGTCGTATCACCATATGGAAAATAAGAGATATCACAAAATCATATCCGGTTTTTGATATCACTTCATCCATTTGATATCACAAATTTCATTTTTGAAATGGCACTAATTTGATTTAGTGATATCACATAATAATAAGTAATTTCACAAAATATTATTCGAAATAGTGATTTCACAAATTCCATATAGTGATATCACAAATTCAACTTATCCCTATTTTGTGATATCAATCACTGATATCAGTGAAATTACAAAATCCAATATTAGTGATATCACAAAATATGTGTGATTTAGTGAAATCACAATATCAAATTTAAGTGATATCAGAAAACAGAAGAAGTGATTGATCACAAACTTGACAAGACATAGTTTGTGATATCACTTATTCGATTTTGTGATATCATTATTCTAAATAGTAAACAGCATCCCATACTTAAATTAATAGATATCAATGTTACAAATTGTCAGTTTGTCTCAGCATAAACTTAGATGTCCAAAAATATCTTTCGTTGATAAACCAGGAAACAGGACTTGTCAGTTTGACTATGTGACATATGATGATTTTGATGTACAAATCGCAAAATCAATTGCTGTTAATTGCTGTAAGTTCGAAATCAGTAATGCGATGTCTTGTCAACAAGATTTATGCATATATCAATATTACAAATGATGACAAGTATTATGGAGCTTGACTTTAACAAGCGCTAGTTTAATATGGACAATACCGGCCAAATGAAATGAGATTAACTGAAGAGTCAGAAGAAACAGTTCTCCTTTGAATAATTCAAACCTCTAAGATATTGCCAAAGATAAGACAATATCAGTGAAATATAGGTCACAGTGACCAAGAAAAGACATGAAGCCAATCACTGTATCTGAATGTACCATTATACCCAGTCAAGTCATGAAATAGTGTTAGAGATATTGGCTTAATCACTGAGGTATAGTTCACACTTATCTAAATTAGTATGAGGTCACTCTTAGAGTCAGCCCAATGCATTAACCCAAGTATGATGCAAATCTATAAAACAGTGTTAAAGATACTGACTAAAATCAGTGGACCATGAAATATAGGTCACACTGACCTAAAATTAGTATGAGGTCACTCACAGTACCAGCCCAAACCAGGAACCCAAGTATAATGCAAATCCCTGAAATTGTGATAGAAATATGAAGCAAAAATCATTGGACTATGAACAAAAGGTCACTCTGGCCTACTGTAAGTCTGAGATCAAACATCAAGTCATACTGAGTCATTATCCGAAGCAATCATGTTGACTTCATACATCAAATAGTCTTCAAGATACAAGGCAAAATCATTGGACAATGAAATACAGGTCATTGTGACTTTAACTTACTTACTTTCAGGTAGCAGTCAAACATCTGGTCCTACTTACTTATTATCTGAAGCTATCATGTGCATTCATTACAACAACAATCAGTAATGATATCGATTGGCTTTATTGTTCATTATAACATGATGTATCAGTTCTTTATTACAGCAAATTCAGTATAACTTCAAAATGTTGGGGAACAAAATTGCCATCATTGTAAAGAAGGTCCACCATACCACTCTTATAATCCCCCCCCACCCCCCACACACACAATCCTGCCCTGATGGGTGACGTTGTTCACTATTTTAGGAATAGTCCATGTGCCCACTGAATTTGTGACATTGTTTCCTAAACACAGAAAATTTTATACTTTAAAATAGTCAAAAGTGGTGGGTTTGGGGATTTGACATTGAATAAAATATTTTTATATTCATTTACATCTAATCTGCCCATAGTAGAAAATGACTGATGTGTCCATATATTAACAGTAAATGTGGTATTTTCTTAGTTTGGCCATTATGAGTAACTCTGACCACTTATTTAAATGCAAACAAAAGTATGACCTTTAAATGGAAGCACAATATTCTGCTTTAATACTGCAAAAGGTGGTGAACTTTAGTGAAATACTCTAACAGACAAATTATGCAATACATTTTTTTCTCAATTTTTACACATACAGGTGATCCTGACAGCTTATTTAAACTGACTTAGCTGAGATCTTGAAGTTTAAACAGAAGTATTGAATTTTGCTATTATTTATTGATAGGTACATTATGGTTAACTTTCTAAGAGAAATTACCATACAGAATCTCAAGCTGGATTTCTGCACTTAGATCTGTCAATATTTCAATTTTTTCCTCGGTTTTAAAAACAAAAGTGACCCTGTAAACTTACTTGAACCAACTAAGTATTGAAGTTTGGAGAGGTACTGAAACCTTCCAGCAGAAATGCCCATGGATATAGAAAAATTTAAGCAGAATCATTTATGCCTTTAAATGTGTCAAAATTTATATTTTGCTTAAATTTCAATGATGATGTTTTCGTGTCAAGTAGTGAAGTGTGAGGGCTGCCCCTTTCTTGGGTTGTGGTGTTGTCCAAATGTTTAAGTCCATTTGGATGAACTGGTATATACAGACAGGGTAATTTAAATAGCTGTCATGTTAAAGTGAGGAGGCCCGGTAGATCAGTAGGTTTAGGACTGGCCTGCTGATCTAGCAGTCCTAGATTCGAAACCCACTGGAGGTGGGAATTTCCAACCGTGAACAAGGTTCCATATCTTTCAATTTATTAAGTTTGATTTTACAGACTCAAACTGTAACAGCAAAAAAAAAAAAAAAAAGAAAGAAATACAGAAACTCTATTACGCTACAGGAAAAAAAATCCCTCAAACTCTAACAGGAAAAAAAATAAATAAATAAAAGAAGAAAAAGAGCAAAAAAAAAAGGAGTTTAATAATAGAAAAACAAAACAAAAAAATAAATAAATATTAATAAATAAATAAAATAATAAAATTTAGGTAGGGGCAAACATGTGGGTAGGTTAGGAAATTGCAAACAAATACTTTATTTTCGGCCTTAAGGATGATGGTAGAGTAGGCTATTTACAAGAGAAATGTATGTGTTTTGGGTTTATCAATACTTTGGGAAAATATGGTCTGAGGCAGGTCAATTTTATAGTGTCCAAGTATGGTTTACATAATGGGATCCTTGAGAATTTGTATTATAAATGTCCAAACACATAGGTTATATGGTATGGTATATGTATATATATATACAGTGCTGGACATGGCAAGTAGCCCAGTGGCCAAATGCTCCTAATTTTTGTTTCGGGCCACCAGAAATCTTCAAAAGATGATCTTTATCTTTCTGGCAATACTAAATGAATGGAAACTTTAGCTAGTGGATAATTTGGGCCACTGAAAGCTAGGCCTGCTAAGCTTTTGGGCCACCACATTAAACTTTTGAAGTTCCAGCACATATATGGTATATAAGTCATAATTTGGTTAGAGAATTTTAAGGAAGGGACTGCCTGTTCTAATACACAGGGCAAATGCATCAAATGGACAAAGGGAAAGGAGACAGGATCATTATGATTAGTGTTTGGAGTGTCTAAGGGCTGAGGCTACACATGGTAAAAAGTGTTGGGTTACTTTAGAAAGTAGTTTAGTATTTCATTACACAGGGTATATGTGGTAGTGGACTTACTTGTTAAGATAAGTAATCTAAGATTTAGGTGTTCTTTTCCTTGTGTTTAGTGTGGTAAATTGGGCTCATGATACAGGAAGGATTATTTTTTTTTTTGGGGGGGGGGGGGGGGGGAGGATTATAGCCTTTTCATATATATGCCTTACAGAAGTAATATGGCAAATAGGGCTTGAAATGAATTTGAAATTCTGTGGACTGATTTTATAGTGTTTTTTTTTTAGTATTATAAATTTGGTCCAAAATGGAATGGAAGTTCACATCTTATATATATATATATATATATATATATATATATATATATATATATATATATATATATATATATATATAGTGAGTCTTTTGAAGAACTGCAAATCCAGCATTTTGAATGGAAAAAGAGTACCCTTATTTCCTTTGTTTGGCCTCAGCCTTGATTTGCCTAACTGGTAGGGCTTGTATATAGCCAATAAAAGTTGGTATTAAGTTTGATCTTTTATATGTACCATGGATTAACATGATTAAGAGTACCATATGTTCCAGAAACTCTGGTTTGCAAAAGCAGGCATGCCCTTTGTCTGGTTACAGACAGAACCAATTGTTCTTTATGTGAGAATTACTGATGTGGGTAAAATAAAAGGCTATTCATTATCATATGTAGACAGGCCCGACCAGTACGCGGACACTTTTAAGGGTGTTTTACCTAATTTTTAAGATTCCAACGTGTTCCAGACTACCAGATGGGCATGCAATTTAGGAAAATCCTTGTGCTAAATATAGACAAAAGGAACACGTGAAAAAAATTATCTGCGCATGCGCAAAGTAACACTGATGAGGTCACGCTATTTGCTGTATCAAACTGGCTTATCATACCAGTACGCGGACACCTTAGAACCTGAGTAAACTGAGACGACATTTATACGCTGCAATACTAAATTAAATTATTGATACATGTAGTTACTAAAAACTTATTAACATCGTAAAAGGTTGCTCTTATTTCATATTGGCACATGGCTGTTTACTTTGCCTGTTTGTGCGTTTGGCGCAGTCAAACTGAAGCATCGATCGTGATACCGGTCTGCATCAGCCCTGCAAATTCGTGAATGTGTTGTGTAAATGTAAACGTGAATGACAAAACGATAAAGAAATGGTGCCTTGAAAAAATATCACAAAGTCAGTTGAATCTAAAAAGTATCTTAGAGTTTATTTGACACCAAACACAAAAGTGTCCGCGTACTGGTAGTGTCCGCGTACTGGTCGGGTCTGTCTAAAGGTCAAATAAATTAAGATCTGATAGTTCAGCTTATAAAATTAAAACAACAGCAAAGAAATGTTCAAGCTAGTTTGTAAGAAAAAGAAATTAGCACCCTTAAGGTAAACAAATATTGTTTTTAGAGGTCAGTGAAAAAAATCCTGCCTCCATCAAAAATACCAAGTCCCCCCCCCCCCCAAGCCCACCTCACCCCCACCCCAAGAATATCAAATGGTCCGTCCCTTCCTTAAGGTGTCAGTTTGAAAGGGTTGAGGGCTAGTTAATGGTGGGTATTTCAACTGGTTAGAAAAGATGCCCTTATTTTTTAAGATGGGACTTTTTGGTACAGACCTAGGGCCCTACTCTAGTTTCAAACTTTGCAAATAGCTTTCGACTGGGCACACAACATTGACACAATGTTGAATTAAATTTGATTCAACTTTGTTTCAACGTTGCGTGCCTGTTGGGCTGTTTAATTGTAAAAGACACTGAACTACAATCTACTTAAAAACTGTATATTGCTTCACGCCCTCGCGATTCTAGGCAGGTGCTGATGACAAAGTACATACCTGGCCTATCAAAACCTAGTACCGCATCATATTTTGAGAATTTGCGTTCAGATCTACCATGTACACAGGTCACAGGCACTCGTTTCATGCAATGTGAGCCACTCATTGCCTATACACTATCCTATATCGTTTCATGCAATGTGAGCCACTCATTGCCTATACACTATCCATATAGGATAGTGTATAGGCAATGAGTGGCTCACATTGCATGAAACGAGTGCCTGTGCTGTTGCTCTATGCCTCAGCTCTGATAGGACCAGGGTTACAAATTAAAATGAATTCAATTTAAACTTGCCTGCACATTTGACAAGGGCATCATATCTCCTTGCGTTGTTTGATACGTCCATTAATTCCAAAGTGTAATTGTGTGTTTAAGGAGAACGAACTGCATGGTATACAGCTACAAGAAAATTTACACATTCTATTTTAGAAAGTTACACGTCACAATCAGCTGTTGTGTCGTAGCGTACTTTGTATGCTATAGTCTGTTTCATGAATTATTCGATTAAGGGCTGGTATTAAAGCATGACTGTACATAGCAATACGACCGTTAAGTTTGCTAAATCTGAAATAATTGCTGTTCATGGGTCTTATGTTCATGACGTTTCGCCGCATGTGGCAGAAACATGTGGCACAGTGCCTTCACTGCGCAAGCGCAACCGTTCAGTCAGCGTCCAAAATGAATGGACTTTAACTTAGAATTTTGACCACTTATACACCTACTTTAAAAAAATCATTTAGCCATAAGGTAGACTGATATTTTGAGAATAGTTTGGTGAAAATTCAGCAATATTTATTTTATACCATTTTTTTATGCCAAAATTAACGAAACCATATTTTGCCGGAAGCGGAAAAGAAAAAAATGACGCTGTGTTTATTTGATATAAAAGTGTTTATTTCTTATTACTAGTGCCGTAAAATCAGTGTCCTTTAGAGAGAAAGGGCTGCTGTACAAGTCGCATTTTCTAAATCTGTCAACGGTTTATGCTGATGTCAATATTACCGTGTTGAAAGGGCCGGAAGTAGTAAGAAAAATAAACAAAAAAATCTGGACAAAAAATAATCCCTTCGGCGGATGCTCATTGTTTTTAAAATCACTGAAAAAGCCTTGGATACCACCCTGCTGTGTAGTGTATATGGTGTCTCTGCAGTATGTGAACAGAATGTTTTCACAAGGCTGATGTGCATATGGTGTGCCTCAAGTATTTAATCAATGTTCTAACTTAGCTGTATTGCATATGGTTTCTCTCCAGTATGTATACAGAATTTCATTTAGTTGTAGTGCATATGGTGTTTCTCCAGTATGTATACAGAGTAGTTTCTATTTTCTGTAGTGAATATTTTGTCTTTCCAGTGTGTACAGAAAGTTTCCACTGGACTATATTGCATATGTTGTTGCCCCCAGTATGTATACTGATTTTTTTTCACTAGGCTGTAGTGAATATTGTGTCTTCTGTATTTATATACTTTTTCTCTAAGATGTTGAGATATACCATACTGCCAGTTTATAGGCAAAAGGTTTCAGATATATGTCAGCAGCCCTGGTAGCTCAATGTGTTGTGCAGACCTGGCAGTTACAGGTTTGATTCCCTATTGGAGACGGAAATCTTTTCCACTGTTAAAGGCGACTGTTTTTCAGTTTTAAGTAGATTTATCATGCCCTTCACAATCATAAAATGATTTACTTTACAACTGACCTCCAAATATTGAGTTCACTGTTATAGCTTATCTATTTTATAAATGACATACACACTTCTTGGATATAATTTTTTGCTTCTGTATACAGAACTTTTTAAGAAGGAACTGAAATTATGAAAAAATTATGATTTTCGTATTTATTTCCTTTGCTAAAGACTACTATCTAATGTATCTAGTGCTATACACAAACAGACAAAATGGGTGTAAAAAGTACATGAATATATTGGTACAAATATGTGAAAGTCTGATTGCAAAAGATATTACAGCTACACTACTTCTAGGAGAATGCTGCTTGTTAAACTTAAAACTTCAAATATGTGGAAACTTCAACAATGCTATAAACTATTCTTCAATTTAAACTACCTCTAGTACAATGCTGCTTGTTAAACTTCAAAACTTGATATACCATAATAATTTTAAATCCTTTTAAATATTGGTACAGATAGGTTTGGGCAAACAGTGTAGACCCTGATCAGACTTCTCCCATAGGAGCAGTCTGATCTTGGTCTGCCTGCTTGCTCATAAACAGTGTAGACTCAGATCAGACTGCAGTCTGATACAGGATAGCAACTGATGTAAAGCAGAAAATTTTCATGAAGCTTACTTTTACCAATTAGAACCAGCTGGACAAATTTGTTCAAAACTAAAATGTCATGTGTTATCAGACATTAATTTTCAAATGCAACATACTAAAAACCACTGCCTTTTTTGCAGGAAAAAAACTAGAGAAACTTTGCATTTCTAAAGCTCCTCTCATTTTTTAGCAAAAAAAGTCTATGCTTTATTGTATAATACATTTGAAAATTAAACGTCTCTTTAACTTACAATGTCGTTAGTTTTGAACAACTGGGACCAGATGTTTACTTTATACAGCTACAGCAAATAAACTATATACATGTATAAATCAAAAGTACGATGAATGTGAAATGAATTCAGCTGTTTGTATAAATTTGGTAACTTACATACAGGAACAAATAGTGAGCACTTTCTCAAAATTTCTAGCACTTCTGGGGCCATATTCATAGCCACTTAAGTCGTTGCTATGCGGTTGCTAAGGCTAAATATCTATAAAGGAGATTCCCTACAACTATGAAATTTGGTCTGGAGGAACAGTCTTTGTAAGACTGTTCCTCCAGAGCAATTTCATAGTTGTAGGGAATCTCCTTCAAAGAAATTTAGCCTTAGCAACAGCATAGCAACCACTTAAGTCGTTATATGAATACGGCACCTGTTAAACATGTTTATGAGATTCAAATATACAGAATTATGAATGATAAAATTATTTGCTGATTCATTGATAACGAATTTCACAGCAAATGACCACTCATTTAAGGTCCTCCTTTTACTAAACATTCTAATGGTGTACTGCACTTACCAATATAATAAAACATATGACTGAATAAGATCAGAAATTTTTGACAGCATAATTCAGTGCTCCAAATAAGAGGGGGTATTGAGGATAATTTATACATAACTTTTCTTATTTCTCAACAAAAACACATGTTGTGACCCCTCATTAGAGCCGCCTCAGCGAGATGGTTCTAATGATAGGTCACAACCAATGTTTTTATTGAGACATACATGAAATTATCCCTAAATTATCCATGTTACCCTTCTTATCTGGAGCACTGAATTATCCTGTGATATACTGTTGGAAACCAGAATCCTCTCACTGGCTGACATCTGGTTTTACATTGCTGAAAGCCCTTACTGTGGATGCAGTACTTTTAACAGGTGAAAATGGGGAAAAAAAGGCATTGCAAGAGGGAAAATTGTTTGAAAACTATCAAATGGGCAGGTAAATTGTCAGTTTTATGGTGATGAAATTGCATTTTATGGCTTGGAAGTTGGAGCGATAAATCGTCAGTTTTAAGATCCTTAACTCTGTTTTGTAGTTCTGCTGTAAAACACCATTAATGTCCATATAATCAATGTGTAGCTGAAAGCTCAATTTGCAATATAAAGCCAATGATTTACTTTCCCATATGACAATTCTCGGTACTGTAATCCCTAATCGCTTGAAGGAATATGTGTACATATTTGAAGATGGAAAAGTCTATTATGCCTTAAGGTGAACAGGTACACAGGGGAAGCAACTCTTTCCTTTTTATTTTTGTCTCCCTTCTCAATTTGGGTCAACTATTAAAGGAAAGAATTTGCTCCCCTAATTGTGGTGTACCCAAACACCTTAAAATCTCTGAATACTTAGGATTTTTACTATTAGTCATTTTAATCACACCTTGATAAAAAGTCTACAAACACATGCAAGAACTTAATTCAGTGGCAAGTGAAAATCCTGAGTAAACAATAAAACGTTCATTTCCACAAGAGTTAATTTCACCATGTTCACATACTTTGAAATTTATGAAACTTATACCACAACCATGTAAATTTTTATTTATTTCCTAAAGAGAATGTCAGAGTACTTTATACATCGGTGAAGTTTGATAAAAATTGCCAGAACTATTTAATGCAAAACTTTAGTAAACCACAGAAATTCGTAAGCCTGATAATTATTTGGACATCTTCTCACCACGCTCTTTCCTATGAACTTAAAATTGTGTGGGTAGTAAACTCAGAAAGTATATAAGTAAGTCATAAGTCTTCAATGTGATAAAGCAGCTTTACGTACTGTACATACATGTATATTGTGAATGGTCACCAAAATGTTGAAAAGTGCAATGAAGTAAATGTTCTTAACAAAACCAAATTTCAAATTTTTCACAAAATGGGCAATACTCAAGACAATAAACAAAGAATAAACACCCTGTGATCATATGCACATTTTCACATTATGCCCTTTCTAATTTCTAAGTTCTAGTAAAACTGACAAGAGCTGTTATAAGGTAATGAATAGTTATGCACAAACAGATGGAAGGACTTAATAACATATTATGACCCAATTTTCAGAACAGATTTAGAAATGACTGGAATGTTGTCACTAAAATTGCACAATTTAAGGTAAAGACATATAAATTTTCTTTCAAATCAGGCATGCCGAATGTAAGTACACAATACATGTACATTTTATAAATTTTTGCAAGTAAAAAAAAACAATATATCAAGTATTACTTGTATAAAATCAATACTGAGAAAAAGTCGTGACAGAGAAAACAAAATACCGGTATTCAGAAAATCACAATTAAAAAGAAGTGAATAACCGGGAATGGCAGATTTTACATATGTGTATAATATTGGTTATTGCAAGTTTCAAACAGAGCTCCAGTTCATTTACATGTATATTTTTGGGATATAAACTGTTCTGACTTCAATGCAATTTCTCCTGGTGTCAGGGTACACCTCCAATTTTACAAAGTTGAAGAACTCTTTCTTGTGTTCTTGTGCATTCCTGTGCAAAGATACCTGCCCAAAAGAGGTTCTAGTCTTGGAGAAAAGAATTTTCTCCTACAGGAGCTAACTCCGATGAGAGTTGACCCCCTTTGAGAAGGGAAGTAAAATTGAATGATAGCAAGTAACTTCCCCTGAAAGCATACCCATTCACTTTAAAGCCCTTGCTGGGATTCAAACCACCCCAGAGATGCAACAACAGCACGTCCACCACTGACAGAAACATTGAAATTCTGTATGGAATCAGTACTCATTACAGCTGCTTTAGTGAAGCAGTTCTGTGGACCGAGGTAGTTCTGCAGTAATCCCGCGACATAATGTTTCATGCGTTTATGAAGAAATGAGCAGAACAGACATTTTATCCCTAAAATTTCAAATTCCCTGGAGCTCTGTTCATAAGTAAAACAAAATAAGTAAGAAATTATAGAGAATTAAACTAAAACAAGTTTGGTCCATACAGAAGAATATACAAAGGGCTCCTGACAAGAAGAGTATCTGATAAGCTTCCAAAATACATTTCTATTCGTTCTCTGTAAAAATATACATTGTAATCCCTTCATTAGCATCACCTTGGCCAAGTTAATAAGAGGCCACAAAGTTTCAGATAAGTAGGGGTAACAGGACTCAGACAGTAACTCAGAAATAATTCCTTCTTTTTCTCATTTCTCAACGAAAACATATATTGTGACCCCTCATTAGAACCGTCTTACTGAGACGGTTCTAACAAGGGGTAACAATGTATGTTTTTATAGAATAATAAGGAAAATTATCCCTAAATTATCCCCGTTACCCTTTCTTATCTGGAGTAGTTGCCCATAATGCATTTTTCTGGAAAAAATGTAAGAGACAAAATTATTATCAAATACCCTGCTTTTCAGGAGCTCAAAATCATAAACTAATGATAAATTAATAATAAATTGTAACATATTCTTTAACTATCACCACTGACAAAAAAAAAAAAAAAAAAAAAAATCAACAACATTTATACTGGTCTAAACACGTTTACATGTATATGCACCATCACAAAAATCTTGTACATCAAACATAAGATGTAATGCACTAACACTTTCTTTTAACATATGACGGGATAACAAAGTTTTGAGCCTCACACATTTTTCCCCACTTGGATAGTTAAAACACACCACACCTGATTTACATCAATGACTTAGCTACTGGTACCCTGTAGGATCATACTGCTGGCTGCAATTGTTCGGTCACAACACTTTTTGGAACAGACACAACTCCTAGTATGATTCTGCTTCCACAGAAAAATCACGTCCACACCAGCCGAGTTGCGATGGAAACTGTGCACAAGTGTGGCTATGAACTCTTCCCTCACCCTCCCTATTCTCTAGCCCTAGCCCCCATCGTTTCCATCTCTTTACCAGGCTGAGAAAAACACCTTTGGGACCAGAGACTTGAAGAAAATGAGCTGACTGTTGCTGTAGGGGTTGGTTAGGGGACCAAGATCAAGGGGGTAGCTACCTATACGGCAAATACGCAGGTGTGTATTGAAATTTTGTCAAAATTGACAAAATTTCAAAACGCACCTGCATATTTACTTGCTGAAAATTTACAAATTAGACCAGATTTCAATACCAATTGCCAAAGTGGCTGAAATACTAGCTTTCTCTGAAAGAAGTAGAGAATAAAACATGGTTGTGCGTATAATGAAATTACCTCTAGTTACGCCCCTGAAGATGATAAGTTTTACCGAGGCAAACTAGTGTGTAGAATTGGAAGGGGACTATGTTGAAAAATAAAGCAGTATCATTCCATATACCTTGCTCTTTCTGTGTGAGGCTCAAAACTTTTTGATATCCCCTCGAAACTGCCTTGTGATTAAAGAATGCTAAAATCTCAAAAGTCAGACAATGTTCAACATAAAAATTTCAGCCTCTTCAGACAAAATCAGCTTCTGACCTCCTTAAGGAGAAAAAGCATCTTATGTCATGCCCAAACCCTGCAGTTTTAGATTAATATTGTGCATCTGCAGAAATCTTAAGATTCCACAGGATGTCACAAAAATTGTTCCCCTTTATAAAATGGAGGGAAAACATGAGGTACATGTATATCCACACACCTTAATTTTATCTACTAGTATTAAAGGTCAAAACAAAGTGGGGTTTTCAAATGATAATTCTAGGATATTTTTTTTTTTTTTTTTTTATCTACAACATGTTGTTACCCCCTAATTAAAACCACTTTGAACTAGTGTGGGGTCACAACATACATTTTTTGCAGAGTGTGAACAAACCGACCTTACCTAGACCTACATATATAAATGTCTCAGTAAAAGTTTTGCATTGTTTTTGATAAACGCCAAGTCCATACACAGCCCAATGGAAATCCATAAACAATCAGAGATCGAAAATTTGACTGTCATTACAATTCTGTGGCCAGTTTGTACTCCATCGCAGAACTTCATATCTTGTTAACAAATATCTTACAAAAAAAAAAAAATCAGGACTTCAGGGTTCTTTCTAAACTACAGTAAAATCATTCCATCTTCTGTTGCTGTTGATGCTGTTGACACTCTTCTTTATGGTACGGTATCACAGATACAGGACATGGTGCATTCTGCAGCACAAATGTGCTAACACTGCCAAGCATCATACGCTTGATAGCACCGAGTCCTCGGGTTCCCATGATGATCATGTCGGCCTTTGTTTGGTCAGCAAACTCTACAATAGCCGGACCGGGTTTCTTTCCTGATACGTAGTCCATCTGACCTTTCATCTGCAATTTACAAACATTTCCATGATTACCGTAAAAATTCTAAATATTGGGACAGTAAGGACTGAGCAAATTGTGTGACTCAAGTTTTCACAAAAGAGTTGGCAACATCAGTATATGACCTTTTATCATGCATCTGCTGCTAAATTTACCTGATAACAGGGGTATGATAACATGATGTGATATCATGTCACTCTAGAACTGCGCTTGTGCAAAAGTTATGTCAATGCCTTTAAAGTTGATCTCTGATGATGATTGGCTACATACTGATGTTGGTCATCATAACAACGTTCGTTTGGTAAAATGACGCCACAGACTTACGTCAAAATGTGACATCAATTAGTTGGAACCTAACAGTATTTGCTTTTCATTTGTTTAATTGTCTTTATGCCATAAAATCATCTAATGATGCATAAATAGAAAACCATGATCAACCATTTATCAGGCTTCACCAGAAAAACGTCAGACTGGCTCGGCAAGCCTCACCATTCCTATGCTGTTTTTGGTCTTGCCTGATAAACTTGATATCAAAAGACACTATCATGGCTATCATGGTATTCTCTATATATTCATTTTTGAGGGTATTTTAGTTGCAATTGATGATCTATAGACCTTAGTTGCCATTCATAAACTGTCTGTAACAGACAGAGCAAATATTTAAGCAACAAAACCACGGTCCAGTCCTCCAGATAAGGGGTAACAGGGATAATTGTCCATATTTTTAAGTACAATCATATATTAGAACCGTCTCATCGAGACAGTTCTAATGAGGGGTCACAAGCAGGGCTACAGAAATCCGAATTTTTGTCAGTTCGGACCGAATTTGAGTTCGAAAAAAACCGATTCAGATGTCATATGGCACATTTTTTCGGTCCGAAAAAACACAATTTGCCGATGTATAATGACATAATTACCTGGATTTTAGCCATGTGTCATATATTAATCCAATAATCACGCACTGCTGTCAACAGTTTTCACAGATAAACTAAGTGACAATTGTCTTGCCAAGGTGTGAACACTGATAATGTTTTTAGAAATCTTCAAAAATTAGCATGTGTCAAAATTTAGGCCAGCTGCGAAGGTTTGCACAACTCGTAATACACAAATACACATGCCGACGCACGGAAATAGGCTGTGCAAGGTAAGGTTACTGTATACTTTCAAAGATAGCATAAGGAAAACATTTGACTAGCAAAAATAAAATTCAAACCTGACTTGATTGTGTGCAGGCTGGTCAGTTTTTTTGGCAGATGTCATTTCTTGCGCAGAAAAATATATTTTTTTATTCGTCTGAAGGTACCTTTTTGCAAGTATATTCAAATTTCAAGGGAATTAACTCGAATACAGTAAAATACATCAATCGTAATACTTCGGCCATTTCTGTGTATCGATGATCGGCGAGGATGTCCGATTTGTACGGCATGTGTACTTTCACTTTCGGTCCGACTGTCTCTGCGCTTTAAAGCGCATCTTTCACGATAAGTAAGAACATGTGGACTAAATGGCTACTTCAGCGATGATTTCCTTTGTGTCAGGCAAGCAGTATATATGTTTCTAGTATAATCATTAGTTTTCGTGACTTTTTTGGATATTGTGGAATACACAGTGTAGTCATTAGTTTTCGTGTCTATTTTGGATTCGTATGACGTCATCGGCCGTCCTGACTGATTTGGATTTCAAAATTTCTGTAGCCCTGGTCACAAGGTATATTTTCGTTGAGAACGACATATCCCCAAAATCTACCCTTATCTGGAGCTCTGACACCTTACCCGTGCTGTTCTTAGTTTTGCTGTATAATCTGCACACAGCTTCTCTACATGTTTGTGTTGGTCTTGAAATTGCATCTCCAATGCCTTGGTATCAGCTAGAGGACCAACTGAAATCAAAACAATACAAACCATGAAGTTTCAGTCACATACTCACCATAATTTTTCTAAATATTTGGCCACTTTACCAAGTATTGATTTGAACACTGGCATCAATTCAGGTACAAAGGGACCTTAAGCCAAATGCTCACAGTAAATACTCAAATCAGCCTGCACATCAGTTCAGTCTGATCAATCTTCGCTATTCACTTTTTAGCTCGCCTGAACGAAAGTTCAGGAAGAGCTATTGTTGTCATCACGGCATCGGCGTCCGCTTCCGCGTCCACGTCAGCGTCCGCGTCGGCGTCCGGATTGGATGTTTTGGTTAAAGTTTTTTAAAGACCTATATCTCCCTAACCCATGGATGGATTCTTTTGATACTTGCACTGTAGTTAGATATTGGTCCAAAGTTTAACATGGTACCACCCCGACCCCACTCCTTGACCTTGATGTCAAGGTCATGGACTTAGAAAATTGTGAGTTTTTCGGGACTGGATGTTTTGGTTAACGTTTTCTAAAGCCCAGTATCTCCTTAACCCATGGATGGATTCCTTTGATACTTGCACTGCAGTTAGAGATTGGTCTAAAGTTTTCCAAGGTACTACCCCCACCCCCCTCAGTGACCCTGATGTCAAGGTCACGGACTTAGAAAATTGTCTTTTTATTGATTGGATGTTTTGGTTAAAGTTTTTTAATGACACATATCTCCTGAAACCATAGATGAATTCTTTTTATATTTGCACTGTAGTTAGATATTAGTCCAAAGTTTTACAGAGTACTACCCCAGCCCTGCTCGATGACCTTGATGTCAAGGTCAGGGACTTAGGAAATTTGGTCTTTATTAAAGTTTTCTAATTGCGTACTGATTCATAATGCTTGGCAGAGATTTAGTTTACACTTGAACTGATGTTAGACACTTTTTTGAGTTTTTACAAAACACTATATACTTACCCCACTGGATGACCTTGATGTCAAGGTCATGGACTTTGAGTTTTGTCTTAAAGATTTTGATTAGTTTTATATTAATGAAGACATAATTTCACAGTGCCACAATGGACTCAGTTGATACTAATACTTGGACTGATTTTAGATAACGGTTAAAGGCTTTGATACATCCTAGCCCTGCCCTCCTCCCCCCTACCTCTTAGTTCTTTGACCTAAAGCTCATGGACTTTGAAATTTCATGTGGATTTTTTTTTTTTTTAAGACATTTCTGAGATAGCTTTTGTTTATAAATGTGTTGTCATTATGGACATGCTTGCCTGAAGTTTTATACATAGCAGTCCACAGCACCATAGCGACTGTGTGATGGGCAAGCACCTATTCAGGCGAGCTATGCTGTCAGGCAACAGCTCTTGTTATATTCCCAAGACTTTAAATTATATGGCGTTATTGAGGCAAAATCTGGCCAGCAAATAACCAATTTGGAGGTCTCCATCGCAAATCACTGTGAATGCAGTTATACTGGCCATGTGTGGAATTTGGCCACTTTTTCACAGAAAAGGTGAAGTGGGAGACATTTATTAGATTTGGGGTCTTTATTAGAGGTAATATGGTATTCCTCAATCTGATCATTAATTTTATCAAAGATGGATGACTTGCGATTTTACGTCCTTTTCAGCAGTATTTCAGTCATATTAGGATGATGGGTTGGTGATAATGAAAGGCTGTGAGCAATGGAACCCCATATACGATGAAAAGATCCCCGCCTACAGCGGGACCGCTAGATCAGCAGGCCAGTGCTTTACCTACTGAGCTACTGGGCTCCCTCATTTATCGAAGAATGAAGATTGGTCAGACTGAAGACATACAGGTTGATCTGGGTATTGGCTGCTCAGACATCTGCCCTAAGGTACACTCCTCATCTATTCTTAAGCTATGGTTCACTTATACCTTATTTCTTCAGCTATAAGACGGGGGCTTTTCCCCTCCAAAACAGACAAAGAAATCTAGATCTGTGTTATACATCCAAGTGTCAAAAGATTTTCCTTAAAATATTTTTTCAATTGACTTCAGTGCATTTGCAAGAGTGCAAGAAATTTTAACTATGAGACTTGTGTTCAACTGTTCAAAATAAATTTTGCATACCTTAAAACCTAAAAGACTTCTGTAATACAAAATAATTTTTAGATTGTCCTAAACCTACTCACAATTAAACTACATGTACCAGTGTTTTAACTTCAAGATTTTCAGAAATGCAGTTTTCTACTGGCGTTAATGGTGATAAAATTTGCTGAAAAAGTACTGGTGTTGTCTTTAAAAGAATATTTCTAAGAGAAGAATTACATGTAATTAGAGTTCAAATCAAAATTATTAGATGTTGCCAAAATTATTGTTCTTTCTAAACATATGAAATTTAATATCTTACGACAAACAGTACCACTACAGTGAAATTCCCCGCACACTTACAAATGCATTGAAGTCTATGTAAAATATGTTTTTAGGGAAAGACTTTTGACCTTTGGCTGTAAACACAGCTGATTTAAACATCAAGGATCATTTTGGAGGAAATGCCTCCACCTTATAACTGAATAAATATGCTAATTATATTCTGGCATTATAGGGTCGAGTCAGGTAACTTCGGACAGCGGGTAAATTCGGACATACCATTACAAACAGTAAAAATCCAGATGAGACAGGATTTTCACTGTTTGCCCAATTATATATGTTTTAATGCCAAACATAACTGACATAAAAAGGAAACAATGTCACCGTCCGAATTTACCTGCTGTCCAAATTTACCCAACTTGACCCTACTGATAAAACATTACTGGTTGAATGGTATTTTGAAAAAAAATGAATAGTATTTTGTAATAAAAGGTATTTTGTAACAATAAATGATATATTTTGAAATACACATATTACTAAAATGTAGCTATGTAAATGGATTTTTGCAATACCAGTGGAAAAATAGCTGTGTCATGATTCTGCATTTCATAAATCATCACAAATAAGCTTAATTTTTTTACTTCTAACAATCACAGGCTAGCATCACACAGTTCACAGCCATGCTAGTAGTTTCTAAAGCCAAAGCACACACACTCATGCCTAACTACCAGTATTTTCTTAATGATAGCTGTATTATTTATTCAAATTTATGCAAATTTATGCAAAGGTGAAAATGAAATTAAGATCAATTCTTCCCTCATTCTTCTGACCTTTCGCTGTAAAAATTCTAAGTATTGGAGCAGAGTAGCTGTGCAAACAAGGTAGACACAGACCAGTCTGCTCCTACAGAGCAGTCTGATCTGGGTCTAAAAATGTTTGTCATGTAGCTAATTCTCCTACAAGACAAATTTAAAGGCTGAAAAGCCCATTGTTAGGTATGCGGGTTAAAGGTTATTGTGCCCGGACATAGTATTCCTCACAATACTTCATCATGACAATATGTATTGCATCTCGAGAAAACCTGTCATTAACAATGCAAACAAACTGCACTCACAGACCAGCCTGTGTCTGAAGAAAGCACACAGATTTTGATCTGAAAATCTACAATTTTTGATTTTAAAATGTCTGAACACATTCTCCCCAGACAGAGTATGCCCTGACCAGCTCCTGCATGTGTTAGGTGTATTTGGAACTGTTGGACTCTTTACATTCTCAGAGCTCCAAACAAAATGGGATAAACAGGGTAATTTAGGGATAATTTTCCTTATTTGTCTATAAAAACATATATTGTGACCCCTCATTTGAACAATCTTGCTGAGCCGGTTCTAATGAGGGGTCACAACATATGTATTCATTGAGAAATAAAAATCATTTCTGAATTTTCCCCTGTAACCCCTTCTTATCTGGAGCTCTGCATTTTATGACAGATTTCAGTTGAAATGTGTGTCAAGAAAGGTTACATTGACAGATTTTGCCTTGGGTTAAGATTTGATGGACCTACTGCATCAGTTTTTAACTGCTGTGCATTAATTTTGCAAGGGAAATCACAAATTAGGGGACATGAACAATGCAGGCCCAGAACATCCGACATTGTAGCATTACAGCAAATCTATATGCAGACCTGACGTGATTACAGCCTTACATCATTATAACCCTTCAAGCACCACAAGCTAAAAAGAGTTGAAAGCTCCATGATGAGCCAGCTCATCTTGGTCTACACTGTTTGCCCTTAAGCCTTTGAATTCTCAATATGTTACAGCTTGGATGATTTTTTTTTTAATTTTGCAGACATAAATTTTGTAGTCTGCTTTTTTTGGTGCTTTAAGGGATAATATCAATATGTATCAGGGTTTCTTTTTTCTGGTGAATCTGTATTGGTCTTGAAGACATGCAGCTGATGAGTCACATTGCCGATTATTAAAGATACTTTCAGCAAAGGAGAGCTTTTCAAGATAACTTTAAGACAATGTTTTTAATTCTCCATAAAAACATATGAGCCGCGACACAACAAAACAAACACAGTGGTTGTGCACCCAGCGCAGACTCAGATCAGCCTGGGCATCCGCCCAGTCTGATCAGAGTCTTCGCTGTCCGCATGAAGGTAGCTTAGACCCTTAGCTACCATTTAAGCGTTAAGCAAAGAGTCTGATCAGACTGGGCGGATGTCTAGGCTGATCTGAGTCTGCGCTGGGTGCACAACCACTTTGTTGGTTTTCTCGAGTCGCGGCTCATATGTTGTAGCCCCACATGAATGAAAACAGTCTCACCAAGAAGGGGTCTAATGTGAGGCAAAACATATGATTCATAGAAAGATACATGTAGAAGACATAAACTCTTTTCAAACCCGCCTCTGCACTGTATTCTAATCAGGGCTTTTGCTTGGATACCCATCCACATGTTTTGTGTAGGTGAAGCGGGACAGCTCTGATCAGGCTGTACACTTGTGAAAGCTCTTAAGGTATTTTCTTATGCACAGTTCAAACAAGCATTATGTTTCTTATACTGCAGCTAATGATAAGTATAAAGCTTATGCAGCATTGCAGCATGCATGCACGACTTTGCTCATCGTGGGACAATACGTGGGATATATCTGCAATACAGGGACAGTACAGTATTTAAATGGGGTATAATAATAAAATAAGCATTATAGGGACAATACATGTACAATATCAAATATATCAGCTTTACATGGGACAATTGTATAAAAAAGCTGGTACAGATGAAATAACTTGGCCCAATGGAACAGCATGCTGTGTATCTACCAACTGTGTGACTTAATCAGCCCTTTCAATGCATAAGAAACAAAGGAAAGTGTGATTTGGCCTTCACGAGGCACTTTAAGGTATCTTTAATACTCATGTACATGTTTTCTCACTGAGATATATTTTTCACAAGCCAAAAGATGAAAATGAACATATTTCCTTCAAGCAATCTAAACCCTATCCACAACTTCCATAAGTCTATCCCTAACTTTCATAATTTATAAAACACACCACCATTAAGTATAGTACTATAAACATTCAGACACCTCAATAAGAATTCATTTTTGTTAGATTATTTTATAAAACAGTTCGCAGACAGTCCTACAGGAACCTTGGATGGGAAAACTATTATATTCAGTTTATCTTGAGGGAACAAGATGTTATTTTGATGCCTCAAGACTTTGTGGAAAAATATCTTGTTCCCACAAAATTATCTTGAAGCAGCTGAAAATAATATATCTGAAAGATAATAACTTTTGGCCACAAGACAATATAGTGTTTCCTCAGGGCTCTTTTGTTGCGGTTGAAGATATCTTCTGGCCACAAGAAATTAAATTGTTCCTCAAGATTATCTTGTTGGAGTTAAAGGTATTTTCTAGCCACAAGACATCATATTTTTCCTCAAGACTCTTGTTGCACTAGCCACAAGACATCATATTGTTTCCTCAAGACTCTCTTGTTGCATTTGAGGATGTCTTCTGGCCACAAGACATTGTATTGTTTCTTCAAGATTATCTTGTTGCAGTTGAAGATATCTTCTGGCCACAATACATTATATTTTTCGCTCAAGATTCTCTTGTTGCAGTTGAGGGTATCTTCTGGCCACAAGACACTGTATTGTTTCCTCAAGCTTCTCTCATTGCAGTTGAAGATATATTCTGGCCACACTACATTTTATTGTTCCCTCAAGATTCTCTTATCGCAGTTGCTGATATCTTGTGACCAAAAGACAATTTATTGTTCCCATAAGATTCTCTTGTTGCAGTTGAAGGTATCTTCTAGCCACAAGACATTAAATTGTACCCTCATGATTCCATCGTTGCAGTTGTAGATATCTTCTGGCATCAAGATAACATATTGTTCCCTCAAGATTTTCTTGTTGCAGTTTGAGGTAGCTTCTGGCCACAAGACAAAAAATGTTCCCATAAGATTCTCTTGTTCCAGCTGCTGAAAATATTTTCTGGCCACAAGACATTATATTGTTCCCATAAAATTCTCTTGTTGCAGTTGAAGATATCTTCAGGCAACAAGACATTTTATTGTTCCCTCAAGACTCTCTTGTTGCAGCTGAAAATATTTTCTGGTAACAAGACATTATAACGTTCCCATAAGATTCTCTTGTTGCAGTTGAAGATATCTTCTACCAACATGACATAAACCTAAAGATTCTCTAGTTCTATTTTCTGGTAACAAGACATTATAATGTTCCCATAAGATTCTCTTGTTGCAGTTGAAGATATCTTCTACCAACATGACATAGTCCTAAAGATTCTCTAGTTGCAGATGTCTGAATATTTAAAGTAAATATGAAATGACATCACAGCAAATTATAGAATTTTAGTTAAGCTTGCAACCAATAATAGACAACACATCAAAAAGCGACTGAAGCAAAACCCATGTGATTCGATTATTATCAGTCAAACCTTCCCAAATTGGACCAGACGAAAAAACATGATTACACAAAATTCAGATGAATACAAGAAATTTGTACAATGCTGTATGAAATTCAGACATTGAAGCAAGAGTACAAGAACACCACAAAAACAAAACCTCAAACTGACTGAGCATGATAAAAAACGAGTAAGAAACAATTAAAGATGGAAGAGCTTTTGCCATGTGCCAACTATGAAGACTCTGCTAAATCCACAGTCTGGTGAGGATCTTAGAGTGTATGGGTACACTTCTATGTTTTTCTCCATTTTAACCCTTAATGCGCCAAAAAGCAGACGACAAAATTTACGTCTGCAGAATTTCAAAAAATGTTTCGTCCAAGCGATATCATATTGAGAATTCGAACACTAGAGGGCAAACAGTGTAGATTCAGATGAGGTGGCTCATTATGAGCAACCTCATCTGGATCTACACTGTTTGTCAATTCAACAATTTTAATTTTTGGCACTTTAAGGGTTAAGAAAAGGTTATAACTATGGTGGCTTCCTGGTTGCTTCCCTAGAAGGCAAAGCCATTCTGAACTGGAGTCTACTCTGAAAGGAAAGAATTTGCTCATAGGGGAACAAGTTCTTTCCTCTAAGAGTTGACCATAATTGAGAAGTGAGGCAGAAATAAAAATGGCAAAGTTACTTCCCCTGAAAGTGTACCCATTTACCATAAATGTTTGGTGTACAGATTTTAGAAGAATTTATGGTCCACTAAGACCAACCCTCATCACTGAGATAGAATGAAGACCTAATTTCAGTGATGGAAAAAAGTGAACAAAAAAGAAAAGAACATCTGGATTCAGTGTGCTAATAAGAAGAATTCTATGAAGTTGAAAAAGTGACCAAAGTAAAAAAAAATCTATGCTTGAATTCAGTGTGCTGGTTAAAAGAATGTTAGACTTTGCTCATTGTAGCTTAATTTACCTAAAATGCACAGCTTCAGTTTATTTCCTTACAAATCGTGCATTTTCAACACATGATAAATCTAGAAAACTTTTTAATATTGTATCAACACAATATAGTTCTATATAACACTTTTTAAAAATTTTACCAGTTTTAAAAATGTTAAAAGTTCTTGAAGTCCTATTTGAGCCTAATAACTGTATATATATTGCTCACAAAAAGTAGGGGATATTATGACATAGAAGCGTGTACAAAAATTAATAATAACGGCTGGGTTAGTTTATTGTTGTATACTGACAGAACCCTATTCAAGTAACAATATTCAACTAAAACAGGAACAGTCAATGCAGGTCATGTGACCTAGAGCAGCACATAAAGGACTGTGGGGTCTACATCTCAATTTCACATCAGCGAAAAACTAGAAAATGTGTTTATGAAACACTATGCCCCCAACCATATGCTTGCCTCTAAAGAAGGCTCATCCCATAATGTTTAAGTCAGAAAGGGGTTTAATTGGTTCATCTACTCATAGCTTGTAACTGTATGCCAAATATAAGGAGCATAGCTTAGCGGTTCTTCAGATATTTAGTTCACGAAGTTATTCATATAGCTAGCGTCTTTGTATACAAAATGCCTATGTCCGAAAATGAGAAAAATTCTGTCAAACATTTATAAAATGGGCTCTTAAGTTAATCAGGTTATCTATACCTTGGTCCTAACCTGCATGCCAAATATAAGGATCCTAGCTTATGCGGTTCTTCAGATATTTGTTCACAAGCTTGTTCCTATACAAAATGCCTATGTCTGAAAAAGGGGAATAACTCAACCAAAAATTTACGAAATAGGCTCAAAAGTTAATCAGGTCATGGGCACCCTAATCTGTAACTGTATGCCAAGTATCAGGACCCTAGCTTATGCTGTTCTTCATATATTTTGTTCACAAGGTTGTTCCTATATAAAATGACAAAGTCGAAACAGGGGCATAACTCCTAAATGACGAGACCGGCAGAGGAAAAAATATACAGGTTCGGTTATTTTTCATGTTCATGCAGCATACAAGATTTCAAGTTCCTATCTGTTATGGTTCTTGACCGTATGTAAGGATACCTTTGTACCATAGGCTTCAATGCACTAAGTCGAAAAAGGAGAATAACTCAGTCAAAAATTCACCAGTATTGTTCAAAAGTTAATCAGGTCATCTATACCTCAGGCAATGTCTTCCTGCAAAAAATCATGATCATAGCACCAGGGGTCCTCGAGATATTTTGTTCACAAGGTTCCATAGGCTTACAATGCACTAAGTCAAAAAGGGGGCATAACTCGATCAAAAATTCACCAATCTATTTCAAAAGTTAATCAGGTTGTCTACACCTTGGGCAATATCTTCCTGCAAAAATTCATGATCCTAGCATCAGGGGTTCTTGAGATATTTTGTTCACAAGGTTCCATAGGCTTACAATGCACTAAGACGAAAAGGGGCATAATTCGATCAAAAATTCACAAATTTCTTTCAAAAGTTTATCAGGTCATCTACACCTTGGGCATTGTCATCCTGCAAAACCTCATGATCCTAGCATCAGGGATTTTTGAGATATTTTGTTCACAAGGTTCCATAGGCTTACAATGCACTAAGTCAAAAAAGGGGCATAACTCGGTCAAAAATTCCCTAATTTTTTCCAAAAGTTAATCAGGTCATCTACACCTTGGGCAATGTCATCCTGCAAAAAATCATGATCCTAGCATCAGGGGTTCTTGAGATATTTTGTTCACAAGGTTCCATAGACTAAGTTGAAAAAGGGGCATAACTCTGGAAATACATGACCGGTGGAAAAAAGAAAAAATACGGGTCCGCTTATTTTTCAAGTACATGCCACACATAAAATTTCAACATCCTAGCATAAGCAGTTCTTGAGTTTCCCAGTTGCCAAAAGGCGTTACGGACAGACGGACAGACGGATGGACGGACGGACAGGCCCAAACCAATATGCCCCCTCAACTTCTCCGAAGTTGGGGGCATAAAAATCTTTTGGACCCTCAGATTCTGTGAATGATAAAATTCTCCATAATTTTCCAAACTAAAAACACCCACTTTGGTATGCTTTATTGCCTTATTTAAGGTGTAGCCCTGTTACAAATGTCACCATATGTGAGACAATTCACCAAATAATGGTATCTTTTATTTTCTCCTGTGATAAAATCACATGAAAACAGTATCTGTATCTTGTTAACTGAGGCAATAGGCATCTGTCTTAATAATGTTTGCATAAAAATTATTAGTCATTGCTGCGCTGGATTCGTGTGAAATTAGGGTGTCGACCCCTTGTCTACTTCCAATTTACTCTAAGTCAAGTGACAAGCTTCATCGTTTCAATATTCATATTGAGGATCTCTATGAATATTTGTTTTATGAATTATAACAGTTTAATATTCATTTTCTTATTTTCTTTACTTCTGCTGACTTAAATGTCTTAATATCCCTTACTTATTTTGAGCAGTATATATAAAATGTTGTGTTTATTTTCCCCTTCAAATAATCCAATATTACTTATAATATAATTAAATTCATAAATGAGTACTTCAAGTGCCATGAAAACATTCAAAAGAAAAAAGATGGATCAGACTACATAGTTTTGGCTAATAAAGCCTCATCAGTGACCCTGTGATGGCCTGGCAATGAAATACTATTAGAGTTTAACAAATGAACCTATGAGTTAATAATGTTGTTCATAAAACACTGTACACAGTAATATAGGAGCTTATTATACATATTAGTGAATGCAAAGAATGGTCTGTACTCTTGAATAGTTATGATTAAGGTATTGATATGGGTACATTTTCAGGAGAAAATGTCAGTGAGGGGCCAATTTTTATAGGAGAACGAATTTGCTTCCCTGCAGCAAATTCTTTCCTTTAAGAAATGACCCTATTTTGGAAGGCCTTTGTCATCATGAAGTGGAAAATATTCCCCTTTGTAAAAATGGTGGAAATAAAAGTGTACCCAAATATCTTAACATTTCTGACCATAGGCAGAGAGTGAGTAGAAAAGCAAAAATGTAAATATTATTTCAGTGCACTGATATAAAACAATATGCAAATGAAAAAAAAATGGAATGTACTTATTTTTAAAGATGAAAGTCCTATAATCTGAATTTCCAGACAATACCACATATTAGTGCACGATAAAGACATAAAACTGAAATAACAATGAAATGAGAAAATAAAACTGACCCACAAAAGAAAGTTCAGAACTTCATTTAGGATTTAGGGGAGTATTTGAAGATAATCTTAAAATCTTCAAAAATGCATATGTTGCAGTCTTCATTGGAACTGCATTTATTTGGCTAGAAGACAGAGTGGTCCACCCCCTCACCCCTCCCCCACCCACTCCCCACACTTCTTCCAAAACAGAGAAAAAATCTAGATATGTGACAAGTTGGATCTAGGTGTTTTGCTTTGTTTTTGGAAGTCAAAGAAGTAAAATAGCAGAATACATGATTGATTTACATAATTATTTGCAGTCATTTCGGAGAGACGCCCCCCCCCCCTCTCCTCCCCCAAACCCCTATCTAAGCCAGCTCCCCACCTTGTCTTACAGCCAATAATTTAAAGGTATTTGCCAGCCATAGAAATAAGACAATTTGTCACAGAAATCATCACACACTCCCCTAAATATCCAAAGCTCTGACCGCTCATTATAAAAAAAATGTGTTCTAAAATATACAGTTAGTGACAATGTCCCAACAATTTAGCCAATCAGACAGAAGGAATTTATATAAAGAAATAGTTGCAGAGCTACACCTCAGTTTGAAGTATACTTACCTTGTTTAAAAACTAATTTAAGAGAAAATAAAGAAAAGAAATTCATGATAACTAAACTGCAAATGATATAACCAAAATCTAAAAATAGCATGCAGTAAATTAACGACAAAATAAACTAACATGATAAAAATGAACAGACACAATAAAACACATGTACACTAAATAGATGAATAAAAAAATTAAGATAAAGACAGTTACAACAAAATAAATTGATACTTTAACCCTATTGCACTCAAAACGGCCAAAACTCCATGGAGTTTTGGCCGTTCTGAGTGCAGTAGGGGTAAAAATATGGACAGAACACAACAACAAACTGTAAGCATACACTACCTGTAGAAAGAGGAAGGGTAGACTAATCAGACTAACATACAAAAATTTGAACTACGTATAGTATTGATTTTTTGTTAAATATAAAAACACAAATCTTAAGTATTTTCCAATCACAGATACATGTGTTTGAAACTTAAAGCAAGCAACAGCTCTATGGATTCCATACAGTTCCATTTAGCTGTGCCTATTGATAGCAGATTGGTTGTAAATGCCCATATGAATCATGACCAATGAATGGCTGATATGGTCCAGGTGATGCTTGGAAAGGTTCTCTCATGAAGAGGAACAGGTAAAAGCTGACTTTGGGAGTTTTCCCACAAACCAAGCACATGCAACTAGCAGCTTTCAATAATGATCTTTTTCAAATGTTTTCCACCTATTCATAAATATATGATTTTTACCTATGTTCAGTGGTAAAATAATTTGAGTCTCCTGACTATCCTGATTTCATGTACATGTACACTGTATAGTACAACTTGTGCACAACAATCACAATATTTGATTAGAGAATAACATTTAGGCATAGAATGACTACAACTGGTGCTGACTGAAGCAGAGCAACTGTTGGTTTGCCATGCAGTATCAACTGGGGTATCTTTACATTTGTTGCATTTGATAAAGTTTGTTCCAGTCTTTTATTCAGACTCTGTGAAATTAATATTGTCTCATGCAAACAAAATTATCGCTAATTATCAGATAAAACTAGAGGTGGCAGTAAGCATGGCTTACTAAATACCCCCCGCGTTTAACAGTTAGGCATGCAGCTTTGTCATTTAAGTTTTACATTTACACAGCATACATGTTATGACAACTACAAGTGCACATCCATATACCAATATCTGTTCACATATTTAATATCAGTCAAACGGTTTAGGAGAAGTAGCGACAACAAACTCTGTTTTCCAAGACTACAAAGGGGCACAACAAAGCTGGAAAACCCTTTTGAGAAAAACAGAGCAATATGTGCCAACTCTTTCTTCTACTGTATCTGTGCACCAAATCGGAATAAAATGGAAGTGAAAATGGCATAAAAAAAACTTCAAACTAGGGCAAAACATATAAAAAAAGGGGCATAACTCATGCAAAAAGGGTTAATGCACATCTTCATACCAATATGTGTTCATATACTTAATTTCAAGAAAATCTGTCAAATGGTCTTGGAGTAGTAGCGATAACAAACTTTTCTGACAAAACTACAAAGGGACATAACTAAGCAGGAAAACCTTTCCGGAAAAACTGAACAATATGTATCAGCTCTTTCCATATGCTGCATCTAGTAACCCAATTTGAACTAGAAAATTGTGTCTGTAAGACACTAATGATGCCCCCGTGCAGCGCCTGTCACATGATATGTATATCCATAAAGCACCTACAAAGAATCCATTGAAAACGTAACCTGCCATGAAAAAAACTGCCCAAAATGACTAAGTTAAAAAGGCTGTGATTCTGTCAAAATTAATTCTAGACCTATCAATATGCCTCATCATATCTTCAAATATGTCCACCATATGTAGACAAGGTTTGAAAAAGATCCATTGAAAACAGTGGAGCAAGTTGATAACACAAAATCCATACCCTACAATGCAAAATTTCCCTAGAATGACTAAGTTCAAAAGGCCATAATTCTGTCAAAACTAATGCTAGTGCCATCAAAAACCCACATGCAAATCTTCAATACATTCACAGCATGTATGCAAAGTTTGAAAAAGATCCATTGAAAACTGTGAGAGCAGTTGATTACACAAACTGTATACCCTACAATGCAAAATTTGCCTAAAATGACTAAGTTCAAAAGGCTGTAATTCTGTCAAAATTAATTATAGGTCCAACAAAAATCCACATGCACATCTTCAATATGTCCACAACATGTATGCAAGGTTTGAAAAAGATCCATTGAAAACTGTGGGAGGAGTTGATTACACAAACTCTATACCCTACAATGCAAAAATTTGCCTAAAATGACTAAGTTCAAAAGGCCGTAATTCTGTCAAAATTAATTATAGGTCCAACAAAAATCCACATGCACATCTTCAATATGTCCCCAACATGTATGCAAAGTTTGAAACAGATCCATAGAAAAACTAGAAAATTGTGTCTGTAAGACACTAATGATGCCCCCGTGCAGCGCCTGTCACATGATATGATTATCCATAAAGCACCTACAAAGAATCCATTGAAAACATAACCTGCCATGAAAAAAACTGCCCAAAATGACTAAGTTAAAAAGGCTGTGATTCTGTCAAAATTAATTCTAGACCTATCAATATGCCTCATCAGATCTTCAAGTATGTCCACCATATGTAGACAAGGTTTGAAAAAGATCCATTGAAAACTGTGGAGCAAGTTGATAACACAAAATCCATACCCTACAATGCAAAATTTCCCTAGAATGACTAAGTTCAAAAGGCCATAATTCTGTCAAAATTAATTCTAGTGCCATCAAAAACCCACATGCAAATCTTCAATACATTCACAGCATGTATGCAAAGTTTGAAAAAGATCCATTGAAAACTGTGAGAGCAGTTGATTACACAAACTCTATACCCTACAATGCAAAAATTTTCCTAAAATGACTAAGTTCAAAAGGCCATAATTCTGTCAAAATTAATTCTAGGTCCAACAAAAATCCACATGCACATCTTCAATATGTCCACAACATGTATGCAAGGTTTGAAAAAGATCCATTGAAAACTGTGGGAGGAGTTGATTACACAAACTCTATACCCTACAATGCAAAAATTTGCCTAAAATGACTAAGTTCAAAAGGCCGTAATTCTGTCAAAATTAAATTTAGGTCCAACAAAAATCCACATGCACATCTTCAATATGTCCATAACATGTATGCAAGGTTTGAAAAAGATCAGTTGAAAACTGTGGGAGGAGTTGATTACACAAACTCTATACCCTACAATGCAAAAATTTGCCTAAAATGACTAAGTTCAAAAGGCCATAATTCTGTCAAAATTAATTCTAGGTCCAACAAAAATCCATAAAATGACTAAGTTCAAAAGGCTGTAATTTAACCAAAATTTATTCTAGGTCCAAGAAAAACCCACATGCACATCTTCAATATGTCCACAACATGTATGCAAAGTTTGAAAAAGATCCATTGAAAACTGTGGGAGGAGTTGATTACACAAACTCTATACCCTACTATACAAAAATTTGCCTAAAATGACTAAGTTCAAAAGGCCGTAAATCTATCAAAATTAATTTTAGCTCCATCAAAAATCCACATGCACATCTTCAATATGTCCACAACATGTATGCAAAGTTTGAAAAAGTTCCATCGAAAACTGTGGGAGGAGTTGATTACACAAACTCTATACTTTAAAGCGTGACGAACAGACAGACAGACAGGGGCAAATCTTAATGCCCCCTGACTATCGTCACGGAGGCATAAAAAAACTGGGGGAGGAGTTGATTATACAAACTCTATACCATAAAGCGTGACGAACAGACAGACGGACAGACAGACAGGGGCAAATCTTAATGCCCCCTGACTATCGTCACGGGGGCATAATAAAATGGAAGCAAAAAAGGCAAAAACACTATAAAATAGGGCAAAAATATCAAAAAGGGGCATAACTCAGGCAAAAAACGGCAGAATTTAAAATCAAAACCCTAATGCACATCTTCATACCAATATCTGTTCACATACTTAATTTCAAGAAAATCCGTCAAACCATCTAGGAGGAGTTGCCATAACAAACTAATTTCATGAAAAATACAAAGGGGGCATAACTCCGCAATTAAAACCTTTGAGAAAAGATTGAAAAATACGTATCCAATATTTTCTTATGGTGCATCCATGGACAAAATTTGAAACAAATTGGAGGCAATTTAATGCAAAAACCCTAAAAATCGGGCAAAAAATATCAAAAAGGGGCATAATTCAGGCAAAAAGGGGCAGATTTTAAAATCAAAACCCTAATGCACATCTTCATACCAATATCTGTTCACATACTTAATTTCAAGAAAATCCGTCAAACCATCTAGGAGAAGTTGCAATAAACTTGTTTACAAAAAATACAAAGGGGCATAGCTCCGCAATAAAAACCTTCGAGGAAAAATTGAAAAATGCGTATCCACTATTTTCTTATGCTGCATCCATGGACAAAATTTGAAACAAATTGGAGCAAATTGAATGCAAAAGCCCTATAAAATAGGGCAAAAATATCAAAAAGGGGCATAACTCAGGCAAAAAGGGGCAGAATTTAAGATCAAAACCCTAATGCACATCTTCATACCAATATCTGTTCACATACTTAATTTCAAGAAAATCCGTCAAACCATCTAGGAGGAGTTGCGAGAACAAAACTTATTTCACGAAAAATACAAAGGGGCATAACTCCCCAATTAAAACCTTCGAGGAAAAATTGAAAAATACATATCCGATAGTTTCTTATGGTGCATCCATGGACAAAATTTGAAACAAATTGGAGCAAATTTAATGCAAAAACCCTATAAAATAGGGCAAAAATTATCAATAAGGGGCATAACTCAGGCAAAAAGGGGCAGAATTTAAAATCAAAACCCTAATGCACATCTTCATACCAATATCTGTTCACATACTTAATTTCAAGAAAATCCGTCAAACCATCTAGGAGGAGTTGCGATAACAAACTTATTTTACGAAAAATACAAAGGGGCATAACTCTGCAATTAAAACCTTCGAGGAAAAATTGAAAAATACGTATCCAATATTTTCTTATGGTGCATCCATGGACAAAATTTGAAACAAATTGGAGCAAATTTAATGCAAAAACCCTATAAAAAAAAGGGCAAAAATTATCAAAAAGGGGCATAACTCAGGCAAAAAGGGGCAGAATTTAAAATCAAAACCCTAATGCACATCTTCATACCAATATCTGTTCACATACTTAATTTCAAGAAAATCCGTCAAACCATCTAGGAGGAGTTGCGATAACAAACTTATTTTACGAAAAATACAAAGGGGCATAACTCTGCAATTAAAACCTTCGAGGAAAAATTGAAAAATACGTATCCAATATTTTCTTATGGTGCATCCATGGACAAAATTTGAAACAAATTGGAGCAAATTTAAGGTGTTGCGGAAAGACGGAAGGACAACGTCAAAACAGTATACCCCCCACAAACACAGTTTGCGGAGGGTATAAATGAGCCTTGCTTGCCAAGACGAAAGGTGCTTAAATGCATAGGTAGGCATGCCACCCCCATCAAGTCCTAAGCAGCTCCTTTGCTTGTCACAGCTGTATATCCATGCAATGAAGCAATAGTAAAAATACCCCACTCAGTACAACAACAATACAGTAAAACAACAACAATGAAAATGACTTATTTTCTGGTGCCTTGAGTTGAAAGTAAAGGAAAAAAAATATTAAACAGTCTGTGACAGGAAATTCTACACCTTGACAGACCTCTATGTATATGGGGTACTTTTTAATCTCATTTTCTCCATAGGAACATCTTACTGTAGTTTAATAAGGGGCCACAGCATTTGTATGAAGACACATAAATTAACTGTGGAAATTTTTTCTAACACCCCTCTTACTTAGAGTTCTCGGGTGCTCCAGAGGTCACATTTTAAAGTGTTTATATTTTTTCCTTTTATCTAGAGCCAATCCTAGTAGTTTCCGGCATATAATATCATCAGTCATTTGTGAACATGTTAGGTTAAAACGAACAAGGCGCTGGCTCTTTCAAAACAGCTACCGGTAAGACCTGCACATAAATATGGAGGTTAGAAAAATAGAGCAAATCATGTGATAAGTCTCTTGATTATCAAAGAGTGACTGAGAAATCAGAGAATCTGCTTGTAAGCTTTGAACTTTACATGGAATAATGTACAACAAACATTTACTGTAGACAAGTTGCATACAAAGAAAAAATTGATACAAGTGTTAAATAGTTTTGTTTTTATACCAGGCACTAGGAAGCGCAGAGTGTCACATATTTCGGGTTGAATACATATTTCGGGTTGAATAACCATCATTTCAGACATTAGGGAACTCAGAGTGTCAGATAGTTTTGGTTGCATACCACCATCTAAGGCATAAGGAAACTCAGAGTGTCAGACAGTTTTGGTTGCATACCACCATTTAAGGCATGAGGAAACTCAGAGTGTCAGATAGTTTTGGTTGCATACCACCATTCAAGGCATAAGGAAACTCAGAGTGTCAGACAGTTTTGGTTGCATACCACCATTTAAGGCATGAGGAAACTCAGAGTGTCAGACAGTTTTGGTTGCATACCACCATTTAAGGCATGAGGAAACTCAGAGTGTCAGACAGTTTTGGTTGCATACCACCATTCAAGGCATAAGGAAACTCAGAGTGTCAGACAATTTGGGTTCCATAACACCATTTCAGGCATCAGGAAACTCAGAGTGTCAGAGAGTTTTACCATTTCAGACATTAAGGAACTCAGAGTGTCAGATAGTTTTGGTTGCAAACCACCATTTCAGACATTAGGGAACTCAGAGTCTCAGATAGTTTTGGTTGCAAACCACCATTTTAGGCATAAGGAAACTCAAAATGTCAGATAGTTTTGGTTGCAAACCACCATTTTAAGCATTAGAAAACTCAAATCCACTTTCTTTTCTACAGAACAAAGGTAAGAATGAAATGATTCCCTGAACATTTTAACAACATGTGATCGTTGTTTCTCTTTAGCCAATAATATGGATTATAAAGAATGTTCAGTGGCTGTTGTGGCTGCATAGCCATACATGTATACTGAATCTAAATAATGATATCAAAAATTGTTACTAGCCTGAAATAAGAAAGCTGTCATGATAAAAGAACAATGTCCTGCCATTTATTATACAGGCACAGTAGGTCATCAGGTGACAGGTCATTATAACAATGTGACCTCTACAAATCTAGATGACAGCAAAATAACTGTATCTATAAAAAGATCCCAATTCGGTAACACTACTTTCCTTGGTCTTGCTACAAATAATTCATAAAGAGCAAAGCAGGATAGAAAAATTTGCCCTAACTTTGTTTCCATAAAACATACCATGCGCTAACAGACTTTTTTCTGTTAAAAAGGGAAAAAAACTCTCTTGATAATAAATGCTTTCAATCCAATATCAACATGACCTGTTCCTGTACATGATACTCTGCCTGGCACATAAAAAAATTTGACCAAAACTTTAACTCAAAGATGCCGATGCCACAGCGGGCAAAAGCTCTTCCTCTACTTTTGTACAGAGTTGTAACTTGGACAGAAAGGGTCCAATCATGACCCCAAAACAATTTTTCAAGTTGCGGACCAAAAATTTGCTTATACAGTCATTTCATCAGAATAAATACCAGCAGAAGCTGAGAAGCAAGCAAAGCAGATTCTCTGACTACAAACTGATGATATTTCACAGTGCTCCAGATAGGTATGGGCTACAGGGATATTTCAGGGATAATTTTCTCATTTCTCAATAAAGCACATGTTGTGACCCCTCATTAGAGATGCCTCAGTGAGGCAGATCTAATGGAAGATCACACACAATATATGTTTTTATGGAAAAACAAAAATTCCATGGAATGGGGTGTCTTGCCCGTGAGTATGGAAAAACAAAAATTCCATGGAATGGGTTTTTTATGGAATTCCATGGAATGGGGTGTCTTGCCTGCAAGATACCCCATTCCATGGATTTTTTTTTCCATAAAAACCTATTCCATGGAATTTTTGCTTTTCCATACTCACAGGCAAGACACCCCATTCTATGGAATTTTTGTTTTTCCATAGTAACATATAATGTGTTCTCAGTGTGAGTGCACAGTCACAGACTTGATAAAGCTTAAGCTGCCACTGCCAATCATGACACAGGAAAAGTTTTACAAGTCTTGTTTCCGCTAGTCACAGGAATAAGGAAAATTATCCCTGTTTCCCTTTCTCACCTGGAGCACTGTTTTCAGGGTAAAACTGATGATATACAATGTAGAAAGTGACTACCATATTTGGTTATAAGATGGACATTTTACAGCTGAATCATGGGTAAACATTAATTGTGCCTAAATATTGGGACACCTAAAAAACCCTTAATTTTCCATTTGGGACAAATGGAAAATTAATGGTTTTAGGGGTCCCATTACATATATATACATACATATACAGTATATGTACATGTATAATAAAGTATTGGGACACTTAAAACCATTAATTTTCCATTTGTCCCAAATGGAAAATTTAAGGGTCTTTAGGTGTCCCAATATTTAAGCACTTTAGGGTACAAGACTGATTAAGAAACATGTATTGGGTTCATTCTATGAGGGCAAACCCCCATCTTATAATCAAATAAATATTTTACTGGTGTGAAAGCAAAGAAAATAAATTTGGAACTGGACCGCTCCCATCATTCCGCAGCATCTGTCTGTTAGCCTGTTTTACTTACCCAAACTAAGGGCTGCATACATATAAAACATATAAGAACAAGAAATGAGTTCTAAATGGGACTAAAAATAGTCCCATTCAACAGCCCCATGTCAGAAGTATTGATACACGTATTAATGTTTAGTGGATCTAGGGATCAAAGTCTTTCCTTTAAGAGTTGACCCTCTTTGAGAAAGGAGGCAAAAATATTAATGGCAGAGTTGCTGCCCCTTAATTTGTATCCATACACTTTAAACACAAAGAACTAAATAAGTCATATATTGTAACAAGTAGCCCAAAGGGCAACAATTGCTCACCTGAGAGACATTGTAAACCTATAGGGATACTTAAGATGCTCAAGGGCAGCTAACTCCACAGTCAGTCGTCCAATCAGGCTGAAAATTAAACTCATCCAAAACATTATGTATGCCCTCATTTAATATATGCAAGTTTAAAAAGTATCCGATCAAAAGCACAATAGACAGAGCTGTCAAGGGCAGCTAACTTCGTAGTGGTTGGCCTGATCTGGCCAAAAATTGAACTTAAGATATTATGCATCTCCTCATTACCTGCAAGTTTGAAAAGAATCGGATCAGTAGAAACCAAGAAAAAGTGGCGACACTGATGTTTTTGGATGCTCAGGGCAGGTACTCCATAGTCAGTGGTGGGATCTAGCTGAAATGCTAACTAATCCAAGCTTTTATGCATATCCTCATTATCTGCAAGTATGAAGAGGATCCGATGAAAAATGAAAATGTGATGACGTTGTTTTCTCCATTATAAGACTATGTTTTTTTTTTTCAAATGCTCAAGGGCAGCTAACTCCATAGTCTGTGCTCGAATCCGGCCAAATTTCGAACTCATCCAAGCTCTTATGTATGTCATCATTACCTGCAAGTATGATAAGGATCTAATAAAAAACCCTGATTGCAGCACCCTGAAAGTCAAACTTGCTCGAGATATTGTCATACCCTACATTTGTGTGAATTTATTTTAGAATCCGTTGAGAAATGTAGGTGCTAGAGTGATGACAAAGATTTTCTAAAAATAGCCACAGTGACCTTGACCTTGGGCACAGCATCCTGAAATTCGAACTTGCTTGAGATATTATCATACCCTATATTTGTGTCAAGTTATTTCAAAATCCATGGAGAAATGAAGGTGCCAGGGCGATGACAAAGTTTTTCTAAAAATAGCCACAGTGACCTTGACCTTGGGCACAGCACCCTGAAAGTCGAACATGCTCAAGATATTGTCATGCTCTACATTTGTGTGAATTTATTTTAAAATCTGCTGAGAAATGTAGGTGCTAGAGCGCTGACAAAGTTTTTCTAAAAATAGCCACAGTGACATTGACCTTGAGAGCAGCACCCTGGAAGTCATACTTGTTTGAGATATTGTCATGCCCTACATTTGTGTGAAGTTGATTTAAAATCCGTTGAGAAATGTAGGTGCTAGAGCGATGCCCAAGTTTTTCTAAAAATAGCCACAGTGACCTTGACCTTGGGTGCAGCACCCTGAAAGTCAAACTTGCTTGAGATATTGTCATGCCCTACATTTGTGTGAAGTTATTTTAAAATCTGCTGAGAAATGTAGGTGCTAGAGCACTGATAAAGTTTTTCTAAAAATAGCCACAGTGACCTTGACCTTGGGCGCAGCATCCTGAAAGTCGAACTTGCTTGAGATATTGTCATGCCCTACATTTGTGTGAAGTTATTTTAAAATCTGCTGAGAAATGTAGGTGCTAGAGCGCTGACAAAGTTTTTCTAAAAATAGCCACAGTGACCTTCACCTTGGCTGCAGCATCCTGAAAGTCGAACTTGCTCGAGATATTGTCATGCCCTTCATTTGTGTGAAGTTATTTTAAAATCCGTTGAGAAATGTAGGCAATAGAGCGATGACAAAGTTTTTCTAAAAATATGTGATGATGTTGTTTTCTCCATTATAACACTATGGGATTTTTTTCAAACGCTCAATGGGCAACAAAGTCCGTAGTCTGTGCTCGAATCCGGCAAAATTTTGAACTCATCCAAGCTCTTATGTATGTCATCATTACCTGCAAGTATGATCAGGATCTAAGCAAAATCAGTTGAGAAAAAGTGATGACGACATTTTCCCCATTATAACCCTATGGGATTTTTTTCAACGTTCAAGGGCAGCTAACTCCATAGTCTGTGCTCGAATCCGGCCAAATTTCGAACTCATCCAAGCTCTTGTGTATGTTATCATTATCTGCAAGTATGATAAGGATCTAATCAAAAACAATCGAGAAAACGTGATGACGCCGTTTTCCCCATTATAACCCTATGGGGGCTATCTGTTGCCATGGAAACCAGAGTTCTGAGCTGATCTGCACCAAAACCTAATGCAGCCTTTCCCCCACCCCAATGATGCTTCAGATAAAATTTGATTGCGATCGGCCCGCTGGTTTCTGAGATATTTATGTTTGAAAGTGTTCACGCACCAACGCACCCACAGACCCACGGATGTACGACGGCTCGACTCCCATCCTATAAGCTCACCTCTGAGCCTTCGGCTCAGGTGAGCTAAAAATTCTAAGACAGTTCTCAGCAAGCAGACCTGCTCAAACTGCCCCATTCTCTTGATCAGGGTCAACAGTGTTTGACATCCCATGGATTTTTGGGTGCATTACTGCATTTTAAAAACAGACCTTACCATTTTTGGGAAAAATACTGAAATAGTTAAGATGTCCAAATTTTTGGAATTTTTAGGGATATGTTTTTTTTATACACATAAGAACTTGTTTACTGTAGCCATTTTCAGTCTGACTGTGTTCACATTTGACATGGCACTGTCTGAAACAGAGTTTTGAGAAGGGTGGATAGAACTTGATGATCATTCTGGGATCATGTCTTTTATTTTGCTAGTAAATGTCAGAGGGGTAGATAAGAGGGGTATTTGATGATAACTGAGGGATAATTTTCTTTATTTCTCATTAAAACCATATGTTGTGACCCCTCATCTGAACCGTCTCGTTGAGACGGTTCAGATGAGGGGTCACAACATATGGTTTTATTCAGAATTAACAAAAATTATCCCTAATTATCACCAAATACTCCCTCTTATCTAGGGCTCTAAAATGTACCGCATCAATCCTAATACCACCACCCACCCCCCCCCCCCCCCCCCCCCCCCGCTCTAATAAACGTGCCATGCCTCTTTTTTGAAAATACTGTTATATCAACTAGAGGAGCAAATTCTTTCCATTAAGCATTGACCCCTACTGAGAAAGAAGGCAAAAATTGGTAAAGCTGCTTCCTCTAAAAATGTACCCATCTGCCTTACTATTTTGGCTGTGGCTGATTTACTACCTTTAGGCTCTAACCCTGCCCCCTCCCCCACCCCCTTTTGTAAAATGCAATGCCCCCGAGGCATTTAATAGGATTAATAGGGTATGCTGTTGCCCCTCATTAGAACTGTCTCAATGAGGAACCACAACTTTGTTCTTTTAAGATAAGAAGAAAAAGTATCCCAGAACTGTCATCTCCACTCCACATAGAACACTTGATTGCCATAATGACCCCTACATTTCAGACACCTTAAAGTCGAACAGTTATTGTTCGAAAATTGTTAGAAAGTGGATTTTACACATGTTAATGCATCCAAATGATGCTTAGTGAATGGCAAACTTGTAGACCCTGATCAAACTGCTCCTTCAGGAGCAGTTTGATCTGGGTCTACAATGTTTGCTTAGACCTGTCTGTCCCAATATTTAGGGTCATTAGGGTATGTATTATTCAGCAGAATGTCAGAGGACATAAAGCAGTTTGGCATATGAAATATACTGTTCACAAAAAGTAGGGGATATTCAGGTATGAAAAATTGTAGCATCTACAACAAATGTGATATCCATATGAAATGCTAAGTACTGATAAGACAAATATCTGTTAAGACAATTTTCATGAAAGTTTGGACGCTATATCCTGTCACGTGATCTGCATACAATTTGTTTCAGACGCGGGGTCAGCACTAAAATGTGGTAAATTTGAACAAAAATTTATTCAAATTCTTCAACTAAGCTAACCTTTTAGGCACTTTTAAGTTCTGTACGCTAAGAGATTTTTTCTTCTTCCTCAAAACTGTCATTTTGGAAAGAAAAACCAGAAAACAAAAATCGCACAGGTGCATTGAGTTACCGAAAAATTTAGACGTTTATGGCTTGCACTCTTTATTTTGATGAACCAGTGTGTAAAACCAATTTTCAGTTTGCTAAATGAAATATGACCAGTGTTTCTGTGTAAATTTTGTAATCTGAAAAGAATCTGTCTTCGCCCCAGATTTGTGTGAAATTTGGGTGTCGACCCCCTGTCTAAAACGAATTATACGCAGATCACGTGACATGATATACCATCCAAACTGTAATGCAAAATGGCTTATCAAATATTTGTCTGATGAATACTTGCCATTTCAGATGGATTTGGTATTTTTTCAAATTTATACAATTTTTAATACCTTAATATCCCCTACTTTTTGTGAACAGTATATAAGTTGTATGTGGCAACAAGCAACAATTTACACCCATCAATTGTTTTTTTTATTTAAACTGAATTGTTTCTTATGTCTCCACGAACCTAAGTCTGTGACTTTGTGGAGTTCCGGCTTTCCACCTGTTTATACTGTGAGCTTAACAACTTGTTAAAGATAGCTTCACTCATTTTTATCGGAGCAGGTTTCTACTGAAAATACTGACCTACACCATGTGTTTTCGTAATATTTAAACTTCACTGCAAAATTTTGCTTTATCTGATAGCTCTTGAGACTAAATGTATGACACTTAAATCAGAGTTCACGACATTCAGGGTCTGGGAGAGTGTATCGGACCTAATCTGGTAAACTGATTAAAATGTACTTGCAAATCCTGAAAAGTTTTACCAGACCGAATGAATTTTCACCAGACATTTCAGGGGGTCAGGCAGAGTTTCGTGAAGACTGTTAAATTATGCCATGGTGCTTACCTCACATGCAATCAGCAAAGGCTCAGCAAATCTGTGCAGTCTGAATAAAGCCTTTGCCACCTGCTCAGAGCATAAATCTACAGGCATAAAATGAAAGCTCTAGCTAAACTGAAGTGTTTCAATGACTGGTTGGAGCCTTCACTGTTCACAGATATTCTGGGAATTTTTCCACATAAATTCTCTTGACTACATGTATGTATGTCCATTTTTTTTCATATAAATTCTCTGGACTATTAAAGTATAGTACAGTATAAACATGGTGCAGAAGCCAACTACAGTTAAATCTAGGCAACTCTGCAATCTAAGAAACTCTGCAATCTCACATGCTGTAACTCAAAATGTGAGACACAATCTCATAGAATTTTAAGTGCACTGAATGAGGAGAGAATGTTGCAAAGTCATCTGGGGTGCCCCAACAACCTTACAAGGATATGGAATGCACTAAACCGGTGAATGGTACACCTCCATGTTTTCCCCCAATTTTACAAAGGGAAATAACTTTTGTGACATCCTGTTTGCTTCCCTGGACAAAGAAGCCTGCCAAAATGGGGTCAACACAGGAAGGAAAGAATTTGCTCCTAGGGAACAAATTCTTTAAGTGTTGACCCCCATGGAGAAGGCAGGCAAAAGAGAGAATGGTAGAACTGCTTCCTTTGAAAGTGTACTCATTCACCGTAAATGAGATCTCATACTATGGTATCCAAAAACCATAGAGGGTATAAACTAGTCTGCCAAATTTTGCTTCCTGCCGAGACTGTCTGTCATATTCGGATTCCGCCCAGACTGTCTGCGATCTCTTGCTTCCTGCTGAGAACGCTGTGCATGATAAATGGCTTCCTGTTAAGACTGTCTGTCTGATTCTGCTTCCTGCCGAGAGTCTAGGCAGGAAGTGGAATCAACAAACAGTCTCAGCAGGAAGCAATTTTTCATGGACAGTAGTCTTGGAAGGAAGCAAGAGTAGACTTGGAAAGAAGCAAGAGATCGCAAACAGTCTCTTCTGAAGCCAAGTATGATGGACAGTCTCGGCAGGAACTGAAAGTTGGTGGACTAGTGTATACCCTGTGAACACTCTTTTGAATCAAATTTAAAGGAATTTGATTTTCTATCTAATTCTTAGGAATTTAAAAGAACTGAAAATGCAGATACAAAGGGTATAATGGGTTAAAATTCTGACTAATGCATCATGATTATGGGTAATGTGGTGCTATAAAGATGAAATACTTACATGACATTCCACCAAAATTGTACTCAACACAAGTGACGCCATATACATAGTCATGATCCTGCTTCGTGTTTGCTAAATACCCTGTTAATATAGAAAATTACAAGTCTAGATACCATAAGGCCTCTAGAATTTCGGACACCTGAAAGCTGCACATTTATAGTTCAAAAATTCTTAAAACGTGGATTTTACACATGTAAATGCATCCAAATGATGCTTAGTGAATGGAAAACCTTGTAGGCTCTGCTCAAACTGCTCATTGAGAATGAGAAGCAGTTTAATCTAGGTCAACAATTTTTGCTCAGATCTGTCTGTCCAAATATTTAGGGTCATTATGGTAATGTGTGGTTTTCAGGATAATTCTGGGATTGTTTTTCTTACCTACCTAATTTATTCTGTTTTTGATGGGAATGTGGGGGGTGGGCCTTTCTACTAAAACCACATTATCTACTGAATTCTAATTCAATATTAACAGGTTAGGGAGAAGCTCAAATGGAGCTATATAGCCCGATCGATGGATAGAAATTGCATTATAATTTGGTGATTCTTCACCTGAATCCATTTTGGATATAATTGCAAAACTTTGAGTACTGTGTTTTCAATATTGATGAAAATCTTGTTGGAATGCAAAGCAATTTGATTTTTCTGCCGTTGCGTTTTTGTGAAAGAACCACATGTTTATGTAAACATTTTCTTCCCATTCCCCTGACATTTCTATAATTGCAGTCCAATGATACCTCTGAGATGACCCCACATGGCAGGCGTACTCAGACAAAACGGACCATGGACAAAACGGACCAGACAAAACGGACCATGGTTAGGACAAAACGGACCATGTTTCAGGACAAAACGGACCACGTTTCAGGACACAACGGACCATGTTTTAGGACCAGACAGACCATGCTAGAAGACAAACCAGAACAGTAATTGGTGCCAATTAAAAGATTAAAAAGTATATAATTACCAAAGACAATGTTAGATGGTCACAGTTATTGACAACTGTTCATGATCTCAACTACCTTTGATTGTCGCAACTATCTAATGAATTTAAAAGATTGGTAATGGGGTACTATTTTTTTATCTTTTAAGCATGCATATTGCTTTATCATATTGCAACTAAAATAAAACATGCTTTCTCAAGGTTAACGGAAGGTCTGAACGTGGTCCGTTTTGTCCCAAGCGTGGTCCGTTTTGTCCAAAGCGTATTCTGTTATGTCCCTAATTCGTAGCAGGCATGGAAACCATGACACAGAAGTGGATATATCTGTCCAGATTTAGGGGGCATCTCAAAGATATTCTTGTATTTAATTTTTTTTCAATTTGCATAAAACTCAACGGTGGAAGTTCAATTTTTTTACAAAATCATAAAAGGTTTGTCACCCTTTATACTGTTGTTCATATCAAATTCTGCAGTTCAGCTTCAGTGCAAATGCAGAAGCAATAATGCTTTAATTTCCACTCATTTTTATACCTCGATTGGGCTATATAGCTGTATAGCTCCATATGAGCTTCTCCCTAACCTGATTAGAGTGTATGGCAGTCATATCAGATACCTTATAAAGTATATGATCAGATATCTAACGCAGGGTTTTCCCGGATGCAAGATTGAGAGTCTCAGACTCCCAGAATGATGTCTGCAGGAACTCCCAGAAAAATATTGTACATCAACTGGGACTCCCAAGACAAAAACCAAGTACCAATACAAAAGGATGAATTCTGGTGAATATTATAGGCAGACAGGCATACACTAACAAGATTTTTAGCGAAAATAATTACCAGGGCTTTATCCAGGTATTTTGGGAATGGGGCCTTTTTCTTAAAATTGGGAAAAAATTTGGCCATTTGGGAATGAATATTTCAGGTATAAGTTGCAAAATTTGGGAATTCAGCATGATTTTGAAGAAATTCTGTTTGGGAATGGGGCCTGTTTTCGGCCCCTATGAACACATAGAAAATCCCCTGTAATTACCGATCTTCAGATTAACAACCTGTTTTATGCCTATTTTCGGTTTGAAAAAATCTGCCAAGAAACGACTGGAGCTACCTACCTTGATGCAGCGCCCCCCCTGCGACTATTACAGGGATACAGACTAGCGGTCGCCCACTCGCCCACTGCGAGTAAAAATTCGGGTGGGCCCCTAAAATTAAAATGACAGTCGCCCAGCTTGTGATCATCAGCTGTCAGCGAGTGTCTGGCCTGTTTTCGCCTTAGATTGGTGTCCCCTCATTTTGGAGTAAAATCTGCCACCTCAAAGGGCATTGCAAACTGCCGCACCGATATCTGCGTTGAATATTCGGTGTTCCGTCATACTTGTGTGATGGATTTTAGTCACTATCGAAAAACAACATGGCTGCCTCCTCCGTTCGACAGCAAAAATCCTGACCATTTGTGAATTTTTCGCGCATAATATGGCGATACATTGCTGGTGTTTCACACCCGTTAGCTAAAAGAAAGCAAAACCCAGAAGAAAGGAGGATAAATTTACTACAAAGCCTACGGAAACAGTGCAAATCTCGCGCAGATTCTGAATAAAAAAATTCTCATGTTTCTGACGTTTTAAATGTGGGCCCCTAAATTTCTGGCTGGGCGACTAATTTTCAGTTTTTAGGGGCCCAGCTCGCTTCTATGAAAAATTAGTTAGTCTGTATCCCTGTATTATTATCGCTACAGGACCCTTTTCTTTAGGAATTGGGCCCTTAAAAAATTGGTGTGTGAGTCCCAAAAAGACTCCTAAAATACAAGGCCGAGGGAGAACCCTGCTAACGACCCACAGAACCAGACAGAACATCATAACCCTCCCGTTAGTGTAGAATAGATGGTTTAATAAATTCGTTCACCCCACCCACTCCATACAACTAAATTGTGACCCCAAATTGCAGTGAATCAGCTAATTTCAAACACATTAATAACCATACCATTATGAAACTTTAAATAAACTTACACTCAAAAGCATGGTTTGCTTGTTCGCTGCCGTCAACAGCAATCAACACTCTTCTTTGACCTTCACAAGCCATTTTCGCGACTACACAAAAATTTCGGAAGTTTATGAAGTGCCCCTACTTTCCGATTCACAACTGGGGTACTATCATTCACCGAAAATATACCAAGCGCGGTGTCGCTAAATGCCGGATCCGTTCATTTTACCTCCCCTTCAACGTATGTTAAAAGCGACTGAATTTGAAATGCACTGTAGAGCTATTTAGGAAAAGGTCTGTTAAGCTTTCTTAACTAGGAAATATGACATAAATATGCGACTTGATATGAAAAGTGAAGGCAAATCAAGACAAATTTCAAGCTATCTGCATAGGAAAAAGAGCTCACGACAACATTTCATCATTCAATATTTTTGAACTATTTGAAAATCCCCCTCACTGGCTCTTACATTCTTTAAGCAAATAGGGCTGTCTTTAATCTGTTTTAAGTAGATCCGACCTGTAAGCTGTACTCCACTTCACCTGAAACTCGTCAGCATTATGTTGCAGAGTACACTGTACTGTGTTTGAAACTGAAAGAGACTCTTTTTTAAAAAAAGTGTGTAATTATTTGCCGCTCCCGGAATGTTACCTTCAAGACCCAGATATACTCACAAGACTTGTCTTAGATTCATCAGCAGTGTTTAACCACGACACAACGGACCAACGTGTGATTTCTCAAGTAGAACTTTATGCTAGAGAATACATCCATGTGATCCATAAAAAGAGAGTCGCCATGTTAAAACAAATTTCAACAAAGTAATAAGAATGTCAGTTTGTAAATAGCACAGCTATATATATCTCCAGCAAATTTGAAATGAGCTCTTTATTATTACAAATTTAAGACAACTCCCAAATTGATGTCGTCATAAAACGACGGTGGTTCGGAAAGTCAGCGGACGAACTCTAAGAAGAACAGAACAGAACAGAATTGGCAATTTAGATATTAAGTATGAGTATAATGTTACTATTTTAGGTATAAATATTGATTTTATGTAAAGTTTTGACGACCACGTGTCTGAACTGTATACAATTAGCTGTCTTAAAGCGTCTGTGAAGATTCTAGACAAAACAAGGGAAAATGACTATTTATAATTCTTTTATCGTATCCAATTTTAATTATTGTCCCATGGCTTGGCATTTTTGCAGCACTGCCAACATGAATAAAATAGAAAAAGTTCAGGAGAGGGCATTGCGCTTCATCAATAATGACTTCACGTCATCTTTAGAAGAGCTGCTGATAACAACTAACACTGTTCCCTTACATGTAAAAAGGATGAGGCAGATGGCATGTGAAGTATATATTTGTTAATAACATATCCCCTTCTTTCATTAAGGACCTGATAAATATAAAAGATTCATCTCATAATTTCAGGAGTGAGAAGCAAGCCACTCTGCCACAGGTGTAGAGTACGAGGTACGGTTTGCGGTCATTTCGCTATGAGGTAGCCCGGATATGGAACAGCCTACCGCACAGTATGAGATTGGCCGAGTCCTACCCTCAGTTCAGGAGGCTGCTCCATATACCTGGGATGGCCTTATTTGCAAATGTCCGACATGTTCTGTTTAAATTTTATGTTCGTTTTAATTTCATTTTTCTTATTTCAAGACCCTTAGTACTTCTTTTATGCGGCCATCCCCCTTTCGTTTTCGTACTCAGGATGATTTTCATCCTTTTGGTCCACTTATACCCCTTTTCGCATTTCGTCAAAGGTTGTACGTGTGGGTATTTATTAACTTTTAAATGTTCTTATTTTTTAGGTGTTGATCTGTACTGGCTGTGGTGTATCTTAATCTGCTTTTCTTAGTCTATCTAGCCTTTTTTATTCTTGTCTTACATGATCTTACCTTCCAATATATAAATTGTATATTGTTTGGTATGTATTATATTGCATGCTGTGATACTATGATTATGTGCGAGGGGTGACCAAAATACGTGGAGTATTGCTGTGGCGGTAAAGGTAATGCAGTTATAGCAATTTTTGTCATACCACAGAAAAGTTCGATCTTTTAGCTACGCTTCTAAGAATTTTCAACGAAAAATAAGTATTTTCTTACATTTTATATTAGGTAGGTACAGCAACAGCGGAGCACCACATTAATGACGTTTGACGTTTTGTCCCGTTTGATCATATTTGGGGTTCTTTTATTTCTTTGTTTTCTAAAACTGACATCCTTTTTGCAGATTTTTCATGATTTTGACCATCTGCACGCAATATGATTGTTTTTAAGAATTTTATAGCATACTCTTCTCATCTTTATTGGTTCATAAATCCAGACCGAACTTTTGCTTTCATTATCGTTTCCACGTACAAGACTTTTGCGATGTATGTCTAAATGCAGATCTACAACCCTCAAATCAGTGCCAGCATCAGACAAAACTAACATACAAGGATCAAATAATATTAAAGTTGATCACTTAAAACATTTCATTGATTCTGTCCTCATTTTTCTCACCATTATATACAAAACCTGGAACTTGCATTAAATACACGGTATAATGGATGACGTCATTTTGTCGCCCTTGTATGACCCACAGACCATATCTGACGCTGCTTATGCAAGCATAACAATTGTTGACGGCAATAATTTCCTCACAGTAAAAAGTGGAAACCATAACGAAATAGCATACCAAATGTCAAGCATTTTACTCTACTGCAAATATTAGACATAGCCAAAAACAAAACAAACAATTCGAAATAATGAGGCAAATAAGGCAAATTTTAACCGTGCTCCGCAGAACCGTCATAGGGTTACTATGACGACCCATATAGACAACATCCCGAACTTAGACTAGTAAATTAAATACATCACTGGATAAAGAAAAAATGAATCTATATCTGCTTTAAATTTAATGGGCTTACTATCAATAATAAAATTTCTACAGCAAAAGTCCACGTATTTTTTTATCATCCCTCGTACATGTATATTTAATTTTGCATGACTGTTTTATTGCATGCATTTCTGTTGTTTTACTTTTGCTTGTCGAAGGAAAAGCCCTCCTGGGCTTATGTTATGTTATTCATGTTCGACAAAAAATAAAGTTTCTATGTCTATGTCTATGTCTATGAATGGTTATCGCTTAAGAGGAAAAAAATGATTACTGCTAACTGGGAAAAATAAAAGATGACTTGCTAAAAGTCTAATGTCACATTTCTGAGCTGTGTTATCAAAGAAGTGCCGTATACCACATACTGTTCAGCTCAGAATACAAGCAATCTCACCACTTGCACTAGTTTTCGCGTTCTATGGCATCTCTCTCATTTGGGTAAGTCGTGGTCCGCTATCTGCCATCAAGGAAATGCGTCACTGGATGTTTCTAATGTACTGTTTCTCTCATACGTGTTTTCAGCTCAAGTGTAACTGTTCTCTTCTGTAAGTGCAGTATGGTTAATTTTGTCACGGAGGAGTGAGGTAGGGTATATTATGGTAGAGTTAGGATAGGGGGCAGAGCAGGTTACAAATCTTTGGATGCTGTAAGAGTCAGTATTATATGGAAAGGTTAGATAAGCTATAAATGTACGGTACGAAAAGGTAAGAATTAGATTAGCATGGTTCGCTAAGGACGAACTGCTCAAGTCTGACCCGATGTCTGTGACTGCTGCATTGGAAAAAGTCTGCTTGTGTATTGTCTCCACAGTCCTGTCTACCATCTACACTTTCGATGAGTACTAAGTACAGAAATACACATATGTTTCATTTAATTTGATATGGTTATCTTATATAAGTTCGTATACGCTATGTCAGAGCAGGGTGGTGGGTGTAGGGTAGTACCGACGCCGAGGTTAAACACAAAACTGAGCAGTTGACTCACTAAATTTCGTATGGGCACTTTAATATTAGCTAGGATAGAATATGTTAGAGTAGGATGATGAAATTTTGGAAGTAGCAGTAAAGAGGAATTGGTAATGAAACTGGAATTGTGAGGTAGAGTAAGAGAGGACTTGACAGGAAACTAGATATGTGCTACAAGGGGATAGAGTGTAAATTGATGCAAGGACAGATATGGAATTGTGTATGTTAGGGTAGGATATGATAGGTGAGGGAATGTAGGTAATACCGAATGGGTATGATTCTAGAGACGCAGGGTGGATAAGTATCGGAACTGGAGGGCTGTATAAATATGGAAGGGTGTGTAGGAGGCTGGGGCTGGATTTCATACCGCCCCTGCCCCCTTCAGACCACCACCACCATCAGATGTGAGGGGTGTAATAAATGGCATTACCAGGATAGGGTATGTAAATTATGTTAGACCAGACCAGTAATTTCGTCACCTTAGCGCTAAAGTCAATTACTCCAATCAAAATATACATGCATTAGCACTTTTGTATATTGCCATTTTGCGCTAAGGTGACGATTTATGGTAGAGAGCAGTATGGCTATGTAGATAAGAAATGATATATGCTAGGGTAAGCTAGAATAGGCTAGAAAACCTCAAAAACATGTTCCCCATACTTAGATCAATATATGCATAGCTTACACGATGGGTATGAGAGGTAGGCCGGTGTGGGTAAGTATCGGAAATGTAAGGTTATGTAAATATGGAAGGGTTGGAAGGAGTATAGGAGGCTGAGGCTGGTGATAAACTGATAATGTCCCCATCACCACAAAATGTGATGGATTGGAGAAATATATCGGTTTCGGTGCTGATCCCAAGTGGCGGCGTGGCAGTTTGTACCCACCATATTTCTTGATTTAGTTGGTGGAATGATGTTAAAGCAGAATGAAGTAGATAATCGTAAGGTAGTGAGTGTTTATTGGTAGGGCTATGGTTGCAAAGCTAAAAACATGAACAATTAGGAAACGTTTCATATGGTGAAGGACAAAAGAGCAAGGTTAAATGGTAAGTGTGGTCAACTGGGGAAGAGTTGGCTAGTTTAGTCGTTCATAGGGTGGGCTAAGGGAATGCTGTTGGTGTTGTCTAGAGTACGGTATGACACATGATAGTAAATTCAAAGATGGTCACCATCGGCAATATTTTCGGCAATACAGAAAGAAACAAGTTTTTTTTTCTTTTTTAATTACAACCAGACTGCAACGAGAAAATTTACGGAAGTATGAACGAACTGATAAGCAGCCTTAAGATGACCACTGAACAAGCTTTTTCTGTCGGTATACTACTAACGGAAATCCTGAAAAATAGAAACTGAAAATTGCAATAAATCTTAATTGAATACAAGATAAAACTTATGGACTATTCTGCCCCAAGGCCCCATTGCTCTATCATCACTGAAATATTTTATCGTGAGGTTTCGCTGCATGCGCTTCTCACCATAGTTTCGTCATTGTAAGTGACCGCGACTGGCCACAAAAAAAAAAAAAAACGGCACTGACTATCACAAAAAGATTTGAAAAAATATTTGGGTCACTTTAGTTGGCAACTAAATTGACATTCTTCAAAGTCATTAACTTGAATGTATAGGCATGGAGCCCCATTCACTGTCCCACTTTTGGTTATATTATACCGCTCAACGGCGGATCAGTTAAAAAAAATGTGTTTTCTGATAAGCAAGTTGTCTTTTCTCAAAAGCATGTTCCCATACTTGGATCAATATCTGCATATCAAACCACATTTTATCACCAAACGTGTAGCTTGAAGAGTTTTGTTTTATAATGAATTGTGTTTAGATGCTTTTACCAATGATAGGACTATGGAGACTTTAACAGAGACTAACTACTATTACAAACTATGTACATGCAAGCAAGACACAACTACCTAGTTAAATGTACTATTCAAGAAAGCTGCAGAAATTCACAGATTGGGAAAAAACAGTAATATTTGATAAACGTAAGCCATGGGTCGAATTACCTGCCCATTCTTAACTCGACAAACAACATAATAATGAGTGAATTTGACAAAATTTACCTTCAAGAGCGGTTACAATGTTATGACAAGATAATGACTGACAACAGAGGAAAAGAATTACCCGTTGTTCCGTTTTTTATCACAATTTTCCCCTTTTTGTCATTAATTTCAATTTTTTGAAGTCGAAGGGGATTTAAACGTGCCTTTGATGGTACAAAGTTTTCCATTTGTTCATGCCGTTTTTTTTATTACAAAAACATGTACTTAAGGGACCGACCATTTGATATTCTGGGGTGGGGGGGGGGGGGGGGGCTGGTATTCTTGATGGAGACACGACATTTTATTTCACTGGCCTCTGGAAACAATTTCTTTCTTTTTTTCACCTTGTGGGAGCTAATTTATTTTTTTTACAAACTAACTCAAACAGGTTATTTTTTTTTTAATTTTATAGCTGAACTATCAGATCCTTGTTTACTTGACCTTAATATCCTTTAATTTTACCCACATCAGTATTTTTTACACCTTTTTTCTCACAAAAAAGAACATGGTGCTGTCTTTAACCAGGCCAAGGGCATGGCTTAGCTTGCTTTTGCAAACCAGTGCCTGGAGCATGTTACTCTTTTCATCTAAGGTACAGATACAAACATCCCTGTATGAGTTTGGCAAATAATTAGGCCTTTAATTAGGGCTATTTTGGCAAAGTTTTAGGGCTAACATTAGGAATTTAAGGTTTTTTTACTATCCCAATATATGCCCAAACATGCTTGATAAATACTTACATGACAGAGTCACATTCATTACATGATAGAGTCACATTATACATGAATGGCAATAAATAAAATGGCTATAAGTTATGTGCTAAGTAGTTAACAAAGGGGGGGTCTGTGGGGCAACGCCCCCCAGAAGCTTAAGCAATTTCCCCAATTTCAATGGCAATTTTAAGACTGGAAACAATAGAGAAAAACTAGGAATGATGATGAAAATAAGGGTTTTACGCAAATTGGATATAGAGGCTAATAGGTTTTACGATAGAAATCACCAAATGTACGAAGCGGCACTTCTAACTAGATGTTATACTCAACACGCTCTCCGTCCACTAATTGATTCTGAAATCAATCATAAAAGAAATTTCATTAAAATCCCTTTCATTAACAAAGGTATTGACTTTATAGATTTACCTAGTATATTTCAGGATAAATCTGTTACATCTTCCATACCTGATTATTTCCAAAATTCTGAACCACCTATTATTTGTTATAAGTATAACAAACCGATTAGAAGTATCATATTTAATTTCAATAAACTTGTGTCTGATCTTGACATCGATGCTAATACTCCTGATTCATGAGATTGTAAAGATTCCAAATTTATTTACCCATCAGCAGGTCATGTTGTGACTGGAAATTTGAAGATCATCCCGGATTCTAGAATTCGTAACATTGTTTCTAAGGGTCCTAAGTATAGATTCCCTTCCCATATCGATTTCAACAGATGTAGGGAAGAAATTGCATCTGCATTAAATGATTTTGGTAATCGTTGGTGTAAACGAGAGGGTGTTGAAAGTAACGCTTTAAAGAAATGGAAACTAAGTATCTTTAATATTGTGGATAAACGTATAAAGTTTTATTCACACAATACTAATCTTTTACCTCCTAAGCCTAAATCTTCCTTTAGATATTTGAAGCAGGGTATCCAGGATTTTCATAGGAAGTATGTTTTGGTTCCTGCTGACAAGGCCGCAAACAACATTGTTGTTGTTTGTCGGATGCACTATATTAACACTTTGAAGCAGGAACTTAACGGCACCACGGCTTACGAAGAGACTTTTACAGATGAGAAGACTGTCGTTAATAGCCACTCAAATAATTTGCCTTTAAAGTTTGCTGTTAACGTTAAGGAACGCCAAGACAGACTTCCTACGATGTATTGGTTACCTAAGCTTCATAAAAAACCGTATAAAGCTAGATTCATTGCCAACTCTAGCTCTTGTACTACTACAGATTTATCTAAATTATTAACTTCTTGCCTCACTGCTGTGAAATCTCGTGTCATTTGGTACTATGAGACAGTGTATGAGAGGTCAGGGAAAAATATGTTTTGGTCTATAAAAAATTCTGGTGAGGTACTTAGTAAACTGAAGTCAAGAGGGTTCCGTGCGACTAGTTTGTCCACTTATGATTTTTCTACTCTTTATACCACATTACCCCATAATTTAATAAAGGAAAAACTTGTTGATTTGATTGAGAGGGCCTTCAAAAAGTTCTCCAAAAATGAAGATACCCTTTATATTGCCTGTTACGATAAGAAAGCGTTTTTCACTTCTACTGACCGTAAAATATATAGAGGATATAGTCTTTGGTCATGTCAGAATGTATGTGACGCCTTATCATATCTCTTAGATAATATTTACATCAGATTTGGTAATAAGTTATACAGACAAATTGTTGGTATTCCGATGGGTACAAATTGTGCTCCTCTTGTGGCCGATTTGTTTTTATTTTGTTATGAAAGAGATTTCATGACTTCTCTTTCTGTTGATAATCAAACTGATATCATTGAGGCATTTAACTCAACCTCTAGATATTTAGACGATCTTCTGAATATTGATAATCCTTATTTTGAAAGCATGGTTAACCAAATTTACCCACCTGAACTTAAATTGAATAAAGCTAATACTTCAGATACCGAGGCCCCCTTTTTGGATTTACATCTATCTATTTCTAACGGTTTTGTATCTTCTAAAATTTATGATAAACGTGATGACTTTGACTTTGATATAGTTAATTTTCCATTTTTGGATGGTGACGTTCCACGTCGTCCCTCTTATGGAGTGTATATTTCTCAACTTATAAGATTTGCTAGAGTGTGTAGTCATGTAGATGACTTTAATGCTCGTAATAAATGTTTAACTGCTAAACTTCTTCAACAGGGCTATCGGTATCATAAGCTTAGAAAGGCTTTTTCTAAATTCTATCGCAGACACCATGAATTGGTTTCAAAATTTGATGTCGGATTAAAATTTCTTTTACACCAAGGCCTATCGGAACCAGAATTTTATGGTGACTTAGTATACAAATTCAAAAAGATTAAGGGTAGGACTGATTTTTCTGATCAATTCCGAAAAATAATAATACGTCACAAACGTATTGGCTATAATTTAAATGTTATGCGACAGTCTGCATGCTTAGTGATTAACCCAATCACGGTTGATAGCTTTGCTGCACTCTTTAATTGCACACCGGGGGATCGGTCGTCAGACTCTATGATGGCCCCGACCTAAAGCTATATATTTTAGTTGGTTGGGACCGGAGCCTTTTTGTCTGTTGCTTGGTCCACCGGGGCTCAACTGGTGACCTTCTTTTGCTTCAGATTTCCAGTGGGGTTGTTTGGCAGGACAGGGATCTCCACCTGTCAGACGGCCCGTTGTATCTGTTGAGTCCTCGTCTTTGCTTCTTCATGGTGTTGAAATTTGATTTATGTGTTTACCGTGATGATTCATTGACGAGCTAGAGGGTTATCATGCGAACCGAACAACCAACTAAATGTTTTGTACCACTTCAGAAACTGAGGGTGAGGTTGGGCCTGTAAAATCGATTTAAGCCCCCCCCCCCCCCCCCCCCCCCAGTAATTCATTACTGACCGTTCCAAGGCGGTAGTTCTATTGTGGTTCTTTGTTGCCTGTTTTTGGTGTCAGAGTTTCTGTGATGTTTTACCTTATGTATGTTATTATTATTTTTGGTTCGGTTTGGGTTGCTGAGTGGCCACCTTTTGGGAACAAGCTGCTCACTCGGTTGGCCATATGTTCTCTGTATCTTGATTATTTGTAATCTTAGTTGTTTCCAACTATGGTTTGAGGGCTGGATTTGGATTTTGATTGTTTCAGTTCCTGGTCTTTGCATACTTTTTACTTTTATATTAGGACTTTTGCCTTTTAGAGTGTTTATTTTGCCATAATGGTTTTGTCTCCCATAAGCTAGTGACTCTCTTGCAATTCAGTTTTAGTGGAAACATTTACATAGTAATGTGGCAGATCAATAATACATGTATGTGAATGTTGTATAGGATTTTTTTGTAAATGTATGCACATGTGGGCCCACTGGTGAAAACCAATTGTAGATAATATTAAAATATTACTATAAATATGGGGGTATGGGGGGCGCAGCCCCCCAGAAGCCAGAGACATTATAAAAACTCAATTCCAATGGAATTATCTGCAGACTATATTTTTTTTTTTGAAATTTTGGGAGGAGACAGGTTATTTTTTTCTCTTACTTTTGAAGCCAGATTATTTTTTTGAACCCCCCCCCCCCCCCCCCCCCCCCAGAATCCCAGAATATCAAATGGTCGGTCCCTAATTCAGGTCAAAATGCACCAACTTTTAACTCGACAAACAACATAATTGCGAGTGATTTTGATATGCAAATACAACTTGTTGGTACCAATCCATTACAAACTTACCTTCAAGGGCAGTTACAGTGCTATGACAAGATAATGACTGACCACAGAGGAAAAGAATTACCCGTGGTTCCGTTTTTTTTTTTTTTTTTTTTTTTTTTTTTTAATAAAAATTTTGACCCTTTATGTCATCAATTTCAAATTTTTGAAGTCGAAGCGGACTAAAACGTGTCTTTAATGCAATAAGATTGTGCATTTGTTTGTGCCGTTTTGTATTACAAATAATTCAGGTCAAAATGCATATGATTGATACACAACAGAAATCATAATAAATATGCATAACGAATTAAGTCCAGCCATCATGTTGGCGGTCATCTTGGATTTCTCGGAAAGTGTCATGATGCCAGCCAATCACACTTGATTTTATTACATCTCAGATATTGCTCTAATCATTTCTGGAAGAATCTTCTCTGGTCCTCTCATGCACACAGACACCCCTTCAAGGAATGGAGTATTATGTAGTACATTTTACAATGCATGCAGTATGATACAACCAGGATATGAACCTGAAACCTCCCACCTTCAACCAATGAGTTATAGGGGAGGCTGTTAGATAAGGGTGCTTAAAAAGTGGACAGGTGGGTGTCAAGAATTAAAATGGATGGATGGATGGATGGATGGATGGATGGATGGATGGATGGATGGATGGGTGGTTGGGTGGGTGGGTGGGTGGATGGATGGATGGATGGATGGATGGAAGGATGGATGGATGAATGGATACTTTCTTTTCAAAATCTTAGTTATTTCACTCTTACTTCTAACCAGAGCTATTTCACAGGTACGCTATCAAGTGCTCGCCCAGTGATCCACGTGCTTGAACCTCAGTTTATCTGTTATAGACCCCGAAGTTATAGGTACAAGCAGATACAAAGGTTGGATACAATTTATAATACTCCACCAGCTCCGTGGTACGTTGTGGGGGTGATCCCAATAAGGCTGGAATTCCATCAAGGCTCGGGGTTTTGTCATACCGCTCGGTGTTGTAGTTTGGATTACCTCCCCTCACACGCCAGCGATGATGTAGGTTATGCAGTGCACAACTACTCGGTGTTGATGTTAAACCGAAAGTAGAAATCTAGAACTTGAAGAAGTTGGAGAAACGTTTCCATATACATCCACAAAAGACTGTTATAGTCCGGAAGAATGTTTCCAAGGCTAAACAGAAACAAGAAGTGATCTCAGATTGGAAGTTAGGTTCTACCAGTGTTAGTGTGAGTTCACAGTCAGTGCATCTGGGTCTAATTAGAGCCGAGAAAGCTGAAAACAATATAAACATCTCTGATAGAGTAAAGTTAGCAAGGAGGACGTTGTATGCGCTAATCAAAGCAGGTGTTCATGGAAATAACGGACTAAATCCAAAAGTGTCTTTTAAGATATATCAGGCTTATGTCATACCAAGACTCTTGTTCAATTTAGAGACTTTGCATCTAAATAAAACACAACTAAACCAGTTACAACACTTCCATATATCAAACCTAAGAAACTTTCAATCCCTTCCTATTAGGACAGCTTCATCTGTTGTACAGCTTCTCTTGGGAGCCTTGCCTATCCAGGCCGAGATTCACAGAAGACAGCTTAGTCTCATACACTCCATTGTACGAAGTAGTAATGTCAGACTACAGGATCTGATGTACCGTCAGCTGGCGCTGGGGAGTTCGGAGAGTTTTTTTCGTACGGTACAGGACATTTTGGCTTTATATGGACTACCAGACATATCAACCCTAGCAACACTTACGAAGTTCAAGTGGAAGAACATGTGTCGACAATCAGTGTCTTTGTACTGGTCGGAGAAGTTAAGAGACGAGGCGTTTGAAAAATCTACGCTGAGCAACTGCAACCTGATGGAAATGGCAGTGGGGAGAACGCACGTCATCTGGGAGAACGTAGGTAACAACACTGTTGACGTGAAGAGAGGTATCACCAAAGCGAGGATGCTTACAGGTGTCTACATACTACAGTCAACAAAAGCGAAATTCAACCAGTATGAAGTTGAGCAAGTCTGTCCACTGTGCAGGCTCGCTACAGAGGATTTACAACATATGCTGTTGAGATGCCCGGCTCTATCTGAAGTTAGGGGTCCGCTGCTTTCTTCCATCAGAGTGCTCTTGACGCAACGGTTTGGTGTGTCGTGGTGGTTGTCCCGGTCAAGTCTACAGATTGTCGCCCTGTGTTTGGACAGTTCCAACATTAATGGTCAGACAGATTCCAGCGTTGAGGGAAGTTTCTTGTGTTGCCTGGAGACATTGGGTAGGCGTCTTTGTCACAAATTGCATATGAAGAGATTACAGCTATATCAAAAAATTTTCCGTTAATTCCGGTTGTAAGATGTAAATATGGCCACCCCCTCTCATTTACCCAAAATGTAAATATTCTAGTCTGGGCCTGAATTGTGTTTGTGTATATTCCAACATCGTGTATTCTATCAACGGATTATATTCACTTGGATTACGGAGATTCTTCATCCAGGGATCACCGGTGCGCCACTGATTGGCGGGATCTACGGAACTACTACTACTACTGGGGTGCAGGTTAAATGTCATCAAGTTAGTTTTATCAACGTCTGATCGCCCTGAGTTCAGCCATCCTTTGATTCTGTATTTCAGTCTATATCGAGCCATCTCCCAGTGAAAGGGGATTCTGATTTTTATAGAAATATAGTTAGCTAAGTACTTTAACTTAAAATTCGCCAGACATCTAATTTCGCCAGCTTTACATCTGACAGCTATTATTGTGTGACGTCACTGGCAAACACTGACCACAGGCATTTGACGTTTCTAGGGTCTCAGAAAAAACACAGAAGCCTCAAATATGGCCAGAAACCAGTTTTTATGCCAAGTTGTATGATACTGTTTGTTTGCAATAGATATCCTGATCGACTGGTCTAAAAATAATGTGTGCCAAGAGGAGCAACTCCCTGCAGCCAAAAGGGGGCACTGTGGGAAATCCAATTTGCAAATAGGCCATCAGCAAAGGGTATGTAAGGAACAAACCCTTGTATGGTGGCATGGTAGTGCCACCCAGATAATGAGATAATAACACGTCAATTTAAACGTTTAAGTCGACTTATTAAGGTTGACTATATACTATCTCGACTTCCGGTAAATTAAGTTATCTAGCCAAATTACATGATAATGAACTGAAGTGCCCTCCTGATATCAACTTAATAACACGACGAATCATGACTGAAAAACTCAACATCTCGATGGCACTTCAAAGCACCACCAGTCGCGATGAGTTAGACAAACCCACTAGTCATTTTATCTGGAAACTTATCTCGACTTTACTTTGCTCAATAGTCACGGTAGTTTATCTTTAGAAACATTACTGCAGTAATGTCATTCAAGCTGAAACGGCACTTGCCGCCCAAACCCAAGATCGCTCCTATGTGCCTGGTTAAAAAGAAAGTAATTAACCATGTATACATGCGAGTGCATGCTTGTGTTTGAATCCCTGGAAGGGTTCTCCATATATATATGTGTTTTGAAGTGCACTCTGTTTACCAAGGCCCAGGGGGCCTGCGGTCGGGGGGATTTGCCATCTCCTCTGATGGCTATTTTTTTTCTTTTCTGTCTGCCATGTACTTACAGAATTATGCCCTTTTTACAAAAATTACATGAAAGTTTGTTCCCCAAATCCTGGGAATACCGTTTGAGCTAGGATGCTCATATATGGCATACTGCTAGGGCCTAAGGTAGAGATCACCTGATTAACTTTTGTGCAAATTCTGTGAAAAAAATGACTGAATTGTGCCCCTTTATTGAATTTGGCATTTTTCCAACTTTTGAACCGTTTGACCTAGAACCCTAATTTTTGGTATACTATTAGTATTTGAGGTGCTGATCATTCTGATGCTGATTGCGTTATGAGGCATTCATTATGGACAGAGTTATTCTCCTTTTCTCATCTGTATAAAACATAATTATGGGTGGTCCATTTCTCAAGAACAATAACTGTTGGGGCCTTGATATTTATAAAATGGGTAGACCATAAAACATGAGCAGACCCCTATTTTTCTTCTTTTCTGTCTGCCATGTATTTACAGAATTATGCCCCTTTATCAAAAAATACATGAAAGTTTGTTCCCAAAATCCTGGGAATACCGTTTGAGCTAGGATTCTCATATTTGGCATACTCCCAGGGGCTAAGATTAACTTTTGGGCAAATTCCGTGACAAAATCAGCAAGTTATGCTAGACATCTAAATTTTGACACCTTTAGTGGCAAGCATATGGTTGGGGGCATAGTGTTTCACAAACACACTTTCTAGTTTTTGTCTGCCTCCTTCTGTCCCGGTTCTTGCCCACTTTTCTTGCCCACCCAGCTTCTGCTCACCTTCTCCCATCCCAAGCCTGTCTCCCCTGCCCCCACCCCTTTATCAACCCGTCCAGAAAAGCATCAGCTAGGCGGCTACCGATAAAAACCACAGTATTGTGTTGACACTATATATTTCTAAAAATGGATTATCGAAACAACTTGAATGGCGTTTCTGAGCAAACAAGTTCATATATCTCACTAGCACTTTAAAGCAATAGCAAGACACTTTAGTAAGATTCGAAAACAAGATAATAATAAATGTAAGTCGACTTAAGGTGTTAAAAATATTGTTATTAAGTTGATCTCACGATGGCACTTCAGCGCATTATCATATAAGTTGACTAGATAACTTACTTTACTGGAAGTTGAGATAGTATGAATCCAGCCATTATAAGTCGACTTAAAAGTTCAAATTGACGTGTTATTATCTCATTATCTAGGTGGTACTCCTATGCCACCATACCCTTGGCTTGCGAGGATGGCACACCATATATGTTTCAAAAGAGACTTGCTGACATCATACACTGATTTCTTTTCAGGGCTGACAAAACATGGTTACTGCTGAAACTTGAATACCCAATGACAGCATTTTCTAGGAGGTGCTTCCTGTGGCTTCATCAATCATCTTTAAGCAGTGGTACGTTATGGCAATGCCCCAGATAAAAAGGGATCACAGGGATAATTTAGGGATGCGTTTCATTATTTCTTAAAGAAAAAAAAAGAAATATTGTGACCCCTCATTAGGACTGTCATGCCAAGACAGTTCTAATGAGGGGTCAAAACATATGGTTTCATTGATGAATAAATATCATCAAAATCCCTTCTTATCAGGAGCTCTGAATTATGGTACATTCTGTTTTGTTGAACCAACATGGAATCAACAATGTTTTTTCCAATTTTGTGTGCCCTTTAGGTGCTATTTCTAAACTTCCAGCTGCCATTGTGGACTACAGCATGGTGATGCACCTTAAGTTTGTTCAGACTGGCTTTAGTAGTGCATGAGTTGTTATCCCCCGCCGAAGGCGGAGGGATATAGTTTTCTCCATGTCCGTCCGTCCTTCTGTCTGTCCGTCCGTCCTTCCGTCCGTCCGTCCGGAGCCATAACTACGTAACCACTGGAAGGAATTTCATGAAACTTAAAATAAATATATATCACTATAACGCGCTGATGCACGTAAAGTTTCATCAGACTGGCTTCAGTAATGCATGAGTTATTGCCCTTTAATGGACTTAAAATTAATAAAATGAGTCATAACTATGTAACCACTGGACGGAATTTCATGAAACTTAAAATAAATATATATCACTATAACCCGCTGATGCATGTGAAGTTTCATCAGACTGGCTTCAGTAATGCATGAGTTATTGCCCTTTAATGGACTTAAAATTAATAAAATGAGTCATAACTAAGTAACCAAATATCAAAACTTCATGAAACTTAAACTGAATATGTATCACCATAACACGGTTATGCACATAAAGTTTCATCAGAAGGGCATCAGTAGTGCATGAGTTATTGCCCTTTAATGGGTTTAAAATTAATAAAATGAGTCATAACTAAGTAACCAATTATCAAAACTTCATGAAACTTAAACTGAATATGTATCACCATAATGCGGTTATGCAAATAAAATTTCCTCAGAAGGGCATCAGTAATGCATGAGTTATTGCCCTTGAATCAATTTATGTTTTACAAATTTAGCCGTAACTGAGTAATCAATGAATAGAATTCTATGAAACTTATACTAAATATGTATCACCATATCACATTGGTGCATCTTCTGTTTTGTCAGAATTGCTTGAGTAAGCAATGAGTTATTGCCCTTGATTTGGTTTAAAATAAACAAATTGAGTCATAACTAAGTAACCAATAAATGGAATTTCATGAAACTTAAAATAATTAGGTACTGTCATGACACAGCAGTGCACATTAAGTTTTGTCATAATTGCTGCATTAATTCATGATTTAATGCCCCTGAATGGATTTAAAATCCACAAATTAGCCATAACTTAGGTATCGGTGAACAAAATTTCTTGAAATTGAATAAAAAATGTATCATCATTATGCAGTGATGCTGAGACAAGTGTAACAGCTTCAGCTTATATCTCATCTTATCCCAGGGTTATTGCCCTTGATTTTATTTACAATCCACAAGTTCAGCCGTAACTAAGTAATCAGTGAATGAAATTTCATGTAACTTAAAATAAACCATAAACAAATCAGGGCCACTTTGGCGGGGGATATAAATTCACCGAATTTGCTTGTTGCCCTTGAATTGATTTAAAATCAATAAAATGAGCCATAAGCCCATAATTAAGGAACCAATCACAGTAATTTCATGAAACTCATAAGAAATATGTATCACCATAACACATCTAGGTACATAAAGTTTCATCAGAATGGCATCAGTAGTGCATGAGTTATTACCCTTGATTTTATTTAAGATTGACAAATTCAGCCATAACTAAGTATTCAAGAAATGGAATTCTATGAAACTTATACGAAATATGTATCACCATAACTGTTACGCAGAAGGTTTTACACACGGTCGACATGGGTGTAGAGCCTTATGCGTCGCCAGGACGGCAGAGGGTGACTTCTGGTTAAAGGGTTATCTACCAGTGTATTACACTAACAAGGAAACTCTAACAACGTTAGAATTTTTTGAAGTTTATATATAATGTAAATCCTATATACAACAATACAATTTACAACTGTCACAATTACAATAATATACAACACATATCAGTTCATGTCGCTGGCCCAAGTAAGGTGTTTGTTTCAAATCTGTAATCGATTTGCGTACAATACGCAAATAGATTACCGTCTGACGTCAACACCGTACTCGGCTCATGAACTAAAGGAAAATACAAAGAACAAAAAAACGTTAGTTTGAGCTCATACAAAAAAAAACAAGGCCTTATGTTGGTAGACTTCACTTTCTCGTTCCTTGGATCATATCATGGGCCAGTCCATATAACATGAGGAACACCAACTTATATTAATATGCGCACGTTTATATACTGGTCGCTCCCTGGATCGTACCAGAGACCAGTCTATATATAACAAGACACACTATAGTGGACGAACACTGTACCACTTTCACCTCCGCAGTAATAAGATCACCTTCGCCGATATTTTGTGCTTCCCGCCTCTGCTAGGAAAACATGCACAAGGGCGTTGTAACTGCTCTACCCGGGTTGGTATTAACCTGGAGACGTATATCGAATCTCAAGGTGAGACATGGCTCTAAGCCCTAACAGCTGACTGCCGGACTTGATGTGCCTAAAAATAACGAACTTACACTTAATACATTGTAACTACATAATAACAATACGTAAGACTTGGGCCTGTCTTGGAAATACCATACAATACCCTCGGCGAATGTCACTAGACACAACTCGCGCTCACGATGTAAAGCCAAAATTGTGCTTACCACTTCCGCCAATGAAGAAACGTAGATCCTACCACGCATGTGCGTCAAAGGATCTGACGTCAAACATTGTCAAGAAATATACTGACGTCAAGGCATTACCATGACATACCTCACATAAAACATTAATGAATCTAAACAATGACCTATTTACATTAAATTGCTTTACCAAAAATCTAACTCGCATATCTTTAAACTAAGCGTATTACCAGTTGCCATATAATAACTTAATAAGCGTTTCTAACACATTTGGGATCATAACGTTTGATCTGACATCATGACGCCAATGATGCTATACCATATGACGTCATCTAGTGAAGGCAAATCAAACGCATGACGACCAAATGTTACCATAATAACATATGGAAAAAACCCTTAATGCGGTGCATGCTATGGCGTCAATTGACGTCACGAGTATATAAATTAGTTCCATTACAAATCAATCTACTTCTATAGGCCACGTATACGTGAAACTAATATAAAAAGTGCTGACGTTGCAATAACATGATGCAACTGACTTCATATGAATAACATGAATGCAACTGACGTCACATGAATAACATGAATGCAACTGACGTCACTGGAAGTCAAATAGACGCACACCATTGCAACCAACATCAGTGATATAAACTATTTCCGTAATTTACGAAACTTCCTAATATACAAATACCATGTGAAGCATTGTCAGTATAAACAAAATTGGTCAACATATGCACAGCCTGATCACTGTCAACAAAATCAAATCAGTCGACACATATAATCATACCATATCAATCAGAAGTCACATTTTTCATTCTTAGCCAAACTATTCTAAATAAATATAATAAAATCTTACCGTTCTGGTCTTAACACAGAATCTGGGCACACAACAATATAACATCCATCAATTCACCTTAGAATTAAATAGCCACGTCTAATTTTTCATTGAGGAATAGGAGTATAAATACTATGCGTCTCACTTTTAAATCATGCGACACGAATCTAAGCGTGCAAGTATTCACCTTAAAATCATGCAACACGCTGTCCACAATTAAAAGACTCGTGCAGGTATTCACCTTAAAATCATGCAATACGCTGTCCACGAGAGGTATTCACAAACAACCCATGCATAACGTAGCCACAATTTCCGTAAATGTTTTATTACCACAGGTGCCCTAAAAACTGTAGCCCTACTGATTGAAAGGATTAAAAAAATTTTGACGACATAGTCGACGATCGGATCCATTTCGTAACGAAGGTTTCCCCTTAGGGAGAAAAAAACATAACAATGTTTCTTTTCTGAAATAGTACGAAATGCGATCGAATCGTAGGCTATGTCTTAACTGGAAAATTAGCTTTATACACAACAACGGTGCGATGCAAAACGTGGCCAAACTATCTACTAAGGTAGTCCGCCCCAAAATTATCCTGGCGGCGGATAGCAACGATCGTGAATCTGTACGGCTGTTATTTCATGGCCCAACCCATGATTCGGGGATTGAGCACCTCAGCTGTCTGCATATAGGACAAAGGTTTGTGGTCAGTTTCAAGGAGGAACTCCGCCCCATACAGGTATTTACGAAATTTCTCAACACCCCAGATTATACCCAAACATTCTTTTTCAATTACAGAGTAGTTCCTTTCCCGAGGTAACAATTTCTTGCTAGCATAAGCAATCGGCAAACGACCTTCGCCTTCAAATTCCTGAAGCAAAATAGCTCCAAGACCAACGTCTGAAGCGTCTGTTCGGAGTACAAACGGGTTACCTTCTTGAAAAACAGGTAAGCGAAGAATAGGACTAGACGTGAGCCTACTCTTCAGGGTTTGAAATGCCCTTTCATGCTGATCTTGCCAATCTTTGATAGAATTAGGTCTATCCCGTTTAGTTAAATCAGTCAGAGGAGAAGCTATGGATGAGAAATTTGGGATAAAACGACGATAAAACCCAGCTAATCCCAGAAAAGATTTAATTTGCCTTTTCGTACATGGACGAGGAGCATCTCTGATAGCCTGTATCTTGTCCTCTTGCGGTCGTACCGTCTGTCCGACGATATTGTGACCAAGGCACTCGATACTGCCATATCCGATCATGCATTTAGATGGTTTTGCCGTCAATTTGGCCGACCTGAGCCGATCTAACACTTGACGTAATGACGTCACATGATCCTTCCATGTTTCAGTAAATATCCACATGTCATCAACAAAGCTGTCAACATTTGGGAGATTGGACAATATGATTCTCATTAACCTACAAAAAGAGGCTCCCGAATTGACCAAACCGAAGGGCATAGTTTTAAACTGGAATAAACCCTTAGGCATTTCAAATGCTGTTAAAGGTTTAGACTTTTCAGTAAGACTGACTTGCCAATAACCCTTACTTAGGTCCAGCTTTGTAAAGAATCTATGTCCCGACATTTTATTGATAACCTCCTCCATATTTGGCATAGGTTCTGCATCGAATTCCGTCACTTTGTTAAGCTTCCGGAAGTCGATACAGAATCTAACTGACCCGTCCTTCTTCGGAACTAGGACAACAGGAGATGAATACAGTGAAATTGGCGGCTCGATTACCCCTAAATCTAACATCCTGTATCTCAGTCTCCATGACGTTACGCGTCTTATATGGGATAGAATAACCTTTCGTCCGTATGGGTTCTGACGTGAGTAGTTTGATATCATGCTGTATTTGATCAGTTCTACCGGGTAAACTTGATGGTACATCCGGGTACTGTTTAATCAACGCTTCAACCTTCATACGTTGTTCTGACGTTAACGTATCTGAAATACTGACGTCATTATAAGTTTCCGGTTCCTTAGCTGTCGGAAAAGCACAATCATCAAGAGAAAATTCATCACTACCATCGTCATCAACCGACTCTGTAGTCTCAGTCGACATTAAACAATGTGACGGCACAGTACGACGTTCCACATACTGTTTCAGCATATTAGCATGATATGTACTCACGACACCATTGACGTCGATTTTATAGTCCATTCTATTTACCACCTCTAGTACTTCATATGGACCCTTCCACTGCAATAACAGTTTATTACTGTCAGTTGGCAGTAATAACAGTACTTTATCTCCCACGTTAAATTTACGTGACCTAGCGCGTTTGTCATAATAAGCCTTTTGCTTTACTTGTACTTTCCGTAAATTATCATGTGCTAACTCACACGTCTGCTCTAACCGTTCTCTCAACTCAATTAAGTACTGGTACGTAGACAGAACCTGCTCATCCTGTACCTCTTCAGACCATAATTCACGTAATATTGCCATAGGGCCCTTAACGTTACGTCCGTATAGCAATTCGAACGGAGAAAACCTTAACGACTCCTGCGGAACCTCCCTTATTGCAAACAGTAGTGCTGGGAGATATTTATCCCAGTCTTTTGGACGCTCTGCGCACATCCTACGTAGCATTTGCTTCAACGTCGCGTGAAAACGCTCTACAAGACCGTTACAGATAGGATGATACGGCGTCGTGGTTAACTGCTGGAGTGATAACAGCCTGCTTACTTCTCTCATAACTTCAGCAGTAAACTGACTTCTGCAATCTGTTAACATTTCATCAGGTATGCCAACTCTACTAAACATCTCAACTAACGCTTCGGCTACGCGTTCCGTTTCAATGCCGGGTAACGCTACCGCCTCGGGATATCTCGTCCCATAGTCTATCATTGTTAAAATATAGCGGGATTTCCTGTCAGAACGAGGTTCTATCGGTCCAACTATATCAACAGCGACTCGTTTAAATGGTGTGTCAATCTGTGGCAACTTTCCTAAAGGAACCTTAGTGACACGACCTTTTTGAATAGTCCTTTGACATATGTCACAAGATTTACAAAACCTTGCCACATCACCACAAACTCCAGGCCAAAAGAACTCAGTTAACACTCTATCCATAGTTTTCTTTATGCCCAAATGACCTGACATCAAGGTTTCGTGCGCCAATCTTAACACCTTTTCACGAAAACCTTCAGGGATAATAAGTTGCAAAGTGACCTTGTTTCCCTTAGTAAACTGCCTATACAATAAATCTTTCTTTCGGATAAACTTAGTTTCACCGCGGTTCAATCCACGACTAATAGTCACATTCCCAGATTCCACTCTTTGCCTTATGCCATTCAATTTAGGGTCAACAACTTGGGCCTGCCTCAACGCCTCCTTATCACTAGCAATAATTTGATCAGGAACCTTAAGTTTCCTATAGACCTCTTCACCTAGCTTAGCTTGTGACCTAGTCACTGCCGCCATTGCAAAATGGGACATATCGGGAAGTTTTGACCCGTCAATATTTCCAATAACCAGGTCATACAATGTATCTTCCATGCACAATGCCTCAGTTTTTCCTGTGAAAAATGGACAATCTATGTCAACCATTGCTAAGGGATACCTTTGGGTAGATTCGTCAATCAAAGTTACATCAGATTCTCTACCAAGTAACTGATCATTAGAAACCAAGTTTCTACGAACGACACACCCAGTACAACCTGTGTCCCTTAAAACTACAACAGTCTTACCATTAACCGTACCCTGCGCTGTTGGTAATCGCGACCTTAAAAAGTAACAGACACCTTCCCTATCCACGTTATCATTGATAAATGGACTTTCTTCCTTACTCTTATAGAGACCTTCAATTTCATGAGACCTATTCATTGTAGTTTTACAAAAGCTCATTTGATGTCCGCCACCCCGACCACGTCCGCGGGAATAACCCCGACCACGGCCACGATCTGAATTACTACCCTTCGTCTGCACAGTATCGCTCTTACTCTGTGATCTTTGTGTCTCATCTTTCGGTGCATAACTACTCCCCTTATTTCTGCTATATCCGCTTGCACTTGCACCTACCTCCGCACTATATACTTGCTTCCTATCGGGATTCTTAAAACATTTATATGTTAAATGTCCCTTACCACAAATACTACATTTTATCTCTGGCTTCGCGCTCGGCTTATTATCAGATCTACTCTGAGTTACGCCCTTACTATCACGCTGCCCCTTATTAACACAAGTGTAGACACCGCCACGTGCTTCTGCAAATAAATCTGCTTCCCTAGCCATCTCACCTAGATTCGTGAATGTTTTCGGTTTCAAATGAATATATAGTTCATTACTACAGGATTCTAAAAACTGATCTCTAGCGAAAAAATCGCAAACAGCTTCGTAAGACAGATCTACTTTCGCCATTTTCAACCATTTATTAAGATACGACCTAAGTCTACTACTAAACTGAATAAACATTTCAGACTTTTCAGCCTATCATAGCGAAATTTCTTCCTAAAACCGCATTCAGTCATATCGAAATTCTTTAACAACGCATCTTTCAACTTGTCATAATCCGCTGCATCATCTACTGACAATCTATCGTAAACATCAAGCGCGCGACCTTTAAGTAATGCGCTTAAATATGCAGCCCTAACGTTTTTATCCCATTTGTTCGCCGTCGCATATTTCTCAAACCTTGATAAGTAACTATCCATTTTGTCCTTACTTTCATCAAAATACGGTAACTTGGGATCTCGCGCATGCGCTAACTTTTCAGCCTTCTGTTTTTCTAATTCAACTCTAAACGTTACCTTCTGCAACTCTATCTGAGTTAACTCGTGTTGCTGCAATTCAAAACTATACTTCAACTTTTCTAACTCGACCTCGCTCGACAACTTTGCTTCCTTATCGCTTTCAACTTGAGACAACCTAGCTTCCCTATCTTTCTCGGCTTGCGGCTCTATACTTTCTGCGCCATCTCGATTTCCCTATCCGCTGCAATCTTAGCTTCTTCCGTTGCGATCCTAGCCAATTCAATTTCCCTATCTTTTTCGGCTTGCGCGATCCTCTCTTTCTCCGCTGCGATCCTCTCTTTCTCCGCCGCGATCTTAGCTAACTCAATTTCCCTGTCTTTATCAGCCTGCGCAAGCTTTTCTTTCTCCGCCGCGATCTTCTCTTTATCAAGTTCCCTTACCGCGTGCCTTTCTGCCCTCTCAGTCTCTTGCTGCTGCTTTACAAATTCCTGTAAAGCCTGCCCCTCATAACCTAACTCCTTTCCCGTCTTAACTAACTGATCCATGACGCTTAACGTAATGCTCACGTTAATTTAACTGAAACCGACGTTCACTTATAGTCACACACGTTAACTAAAACGTTAACAATAATAATAACGAACTAATCCAACTAAAACGTTGATTAATTAGTATACTCGCGATCTTGACATAGCCATTAAAGTTACGTTCATAACAGACCGGAAATGACGTCATAAACTGACGTTGACTCTACCGAGAACCTCTTTTCACTATCATATGACACAATTAGATGACGTAAATAACCCACCTTACAATTACGCCCAACTTGATCTAGCGTATCTGATATACAAACGTAACGTATGTAACGCAACGTATTAACACTGACACGACAACTGTACGTCCTACATTACAAAACCTTATAAGATACCAATGGTAAATCAAACTTAAGATTCCGCTATTAGGTTTAATTAATTGTAACGATATTATATTACGTTACAAGTAACCTACGTTACTAAATCAGGACATAAAATGGACCTCAGTAACGGTTACGACACAACGTACAAAACGTTTAAGTTAATAAACTAACAGATTGTCATGCAGCAGCAGTGCCAAGGTACTCAACCGGAACTTAAAACTAAATATGTATCATCCGTGCCAAGACAATTCAGGTCTATATACCTCAGTTTCCCCACTCAGATATGCAACTTGTTACATTTTATCTTAAAATAATGCATGGGCTATCGCACTTCATCACGCAGGGAATAAGGATAGTTGACCTTAATTGAGTGTAGGTTACATTTACAAGAATTTAGTGGCAAAATTGCTCCCCTAAAATTCACATCAATGCAAACATCCTTACGTCACCTTAGAAAAGAACAATCAGAAAGTCAATAAAAAAAAATGTCTGACAAAATTGTGCCTAGATTCTATATATATTGTCAATGTCTTACACTGGCAGATATTAACCGGAAATCAAATCCCGTTACTTCATTACACCATGTTACGCAGAAGGATTTACACACGGTCGACACGGGTGTAGAGCCTTATGCGTCGCCAGGACGACAGAGGGTGACTTCCGGTTAAAGGGTTATCTACCAGTGTATTACACTAACAAGGAAACTCTAACAACGTTAGAATTTTTTGAAGTTTATATATAATGTAAATCCTATATACAACAATACAATTTACAACTGTCACAATTACAATAATATACAACACATATCAGTTCATGTCGCTGGCCCAAGTAAGGTGTTTGTTTCAAATCTGTAATCGATTTGCGTACAATACGCAAATAGATTACCGTCTGACGTCAACACCGTACTTGGCTCAGCGTCATGAACTAAAGGAAAATACAAAGAACAAAAAAACGTTAGTTTGAGCTCATACAAAAAAAACAAGGCCTTATGTTGGTAGACTTCATTTTGTCGTTCCTTGGATCATATCATGGGCCAGTCCATATAACATGAGAAACACCAACTTATATTAATATGCGCACGTTTATATACTGGTCGCTCCCTGGATCGTACCAGAGACCAGTCTATATATAACAAGACACACTATAGTGGACGAACACTGTACCACTTTCACCTCCGCAGTAATAAGATCGCCTTCGCCGATATTTTGTGCTTCCCGCCTCTGCTAGGAAAACATGCACAAGGGCGTTGTAACTGCTCTACCCGGGTTGGTATTAACCTGGAGACGTATATCGAATCTCCAGGTGAGACGTGGCTCTAAGCCCTAACAGCTGACTGCCGGACTTGATGTGCCTAAAAATAACGAACTTACACTTAATACATTGTAACTACATAATAACAATACGTAAGACTTGGGCCTGTCTTGGAAATACCATACAACGCCCTCGGCGAATGCCGAGCATAACGTGCACACGCCAGCCGTGTCACTAGACACGACTCGCGCTCACGGTGTAAAGCCAAAATTGTGCTTACCACTTCCGCCAATGAAGAAACGTAGATCCTACCACGCATGTGCGTCGAAGGATCTGACGTCAAACATTGTCAAGAAATATACTGACGTCAACAGGCATTACCATGACATACCTCACATAAAACATGAATGAATCTAAACAATGACCTATTTACATTAAATTGCTTTACCAAAAATCTAACTCGCATATCTTTAAACTAAGCGTATTACCAGTTGCCATATAATAACTTAATAAGCGTTTCTAACACATTTGGGATCATAACGTTTGATCTGACATCATGACCCCAATGATGTTATACCATATGACGACATCTAGTGAAGGCAAATCAAACGCATGACGACCAAATGTTACCATAATAACATATGGAAAAAACCCTTAATGCGGTGCATGCTATGGTGTCAATTGACGTCACGAGTATATAAATTAGTTCCATTACAAATCAATCTACTACTATAGGCCACGTATACGTGAAACTAATATAAAAAGTGCTGACGTCGCAATAACATGATGCAACTGACTTCATATGAATAACATGAATGCAACTGACGTCACATGAATAACATGAATGCAACTGACGTCACTGGACGTCAAATAGACGCACACCATTGCAACCAACATCAGTGATATAAACTATTTCCGTAATTTACAAAACTTCCTAATATACAAATACCATGCGCAGCATGGTCAGTATAAACAAAATTGGTCGACATATGCACAGCCTGATCACTGTCAACAAAATCAAATCAGTCGACACATATAATCATACCATATCAATCAGAAGTCACATTTTTCATTCTTAGCCAAACTATTCTAAATAAATATAATAAAATCTTACCGTTCTGGTCTTAACACAGAATCTGGGCACACAACAATATAACATCCATCAATTCACCTTAGAATTAAATAGCCACGTCTAATTTTTCATTGAGGAATAGGAGTATAAATACTATGCGTCTCACTTTTAAATCATGCGACACGAATCTAAGCATGCAAGTATTCACCTTAAAATCATGCAACACGCTGTCCACAATTAAAAGACTCGTGCAGGTATTCACCTTAAAATCATGCAATACGCTGTCCACGAGAGGTATTCACAAACAACCCATGCATAACGTAGCCACAATTTCCGTAAATGTTTTATTACCACAGGTGCCCTAAAAACTGTAGCCCTACTGATTGAAAGGATTAAAAAAATTTCGACGACATAGTCGACGATCGGATCCATTTCGTAACAATAACACATTGGTGCATCTTATGCTTTGTCGGAATTGCTTCAGTAATGCATAAGTTATTGTTCTTGAATTGCTTAAAAACTAAAAAAAATGAGCCATACTAAGCAATCATTGAATGGAAGTTCATGAAACCTAATACAATTTTATAATGTCATAACATGGGTGTACACATTAAGTTTTGTCATAATGACATCAGTATTGCATGATTTATTGCCCTTCAATGAATTGATTTAAAAATCCACAAATTAGCCATAACTAAGGTAATAGTGGTGATCAATATTTCTCAGAACTGAATTAAATTAGTATCATCATAGTCCAGTGAAGCTGAGGACTGATCTTGTGCATGAGTTATTGCCCCTGATTTCATGAAAAAATCCACAAGTTCAGCTGTGACTTAGTAACCAGTGAATGAAATTTTATGACACTTAAAAAAAAACATAATACAGATCATGGCCCCTTTGACGGGGGACAAAGCTCTAGATAAGAGGGAGTATTTGATGATAATTAAGGATAATTTTTTTTATTTCTCAACGAAACCATATGTTGTGACCCCTCATCTGAACCGTCTCGTCGAGACTGTTCAGATGAGGGGTCACAACATTTGTTTTTATGCAGGATTAACAAAAATTATCCCTAATTATCACCAGATACTCCCTCTTATCTAGAGCTCTGGGGGGATGTCAGTGCGAGGAATTTGCTTGTTCTCAGTAGTATCACATTTGAATCCACAACCTCCATTGTCTCCTTTTGAAAAGAATGGCTGAAAAAACATGGCTAGTGAGTGATTCCCCTACAGAGGTTTAGAAGGTTGCTGCACCCTTCTGCCTTTAGGCCTTATCCTTCTGCCCTCCCTTTGTGGGACGTAATTTCGTTCATATTAATGTCATACTTTTGCTATATGCAGCTTTTTGTGTGTAATAGAAGCTTTTTATTGTGCAAATATTTTTAGCTCCCTGCAAAAAGAAGGTGTTTATCATGTTGAAAGAAGTTAATTCCCTTAGTTAAATTGTCAAACTCTTTGAAAATAATAGCCTGAGAAAAGTGCCCTTTACAGAGTGTGTCTTGCGCTAAAAAAGTGCCCTTTTTCTGGCCAGCACCCTGCCCTTTCTTCCAGCTAGGGAAAACACTACATGGCGGTGTATTTATACACCTTAAGTAGAATTAGAACAATTGGTAATGATTTCCAAATATGAGCCGCGACACGACAAAACCAACAAAGTGGTTGTACGCCCAGTGCAGACTCATATCAGCCGGGACATCCACCCAGTCTGATCAGAGTCTTCGCTCAGCACTAAGCATCTAAGCTACCTCCATGCGGACAGCAAAGACTCTGATCAGACTGGGCGGATGCCCAGGCTGATCTGAATCCTTGCTGGCCGCACAACCACTTTGTTTTTTTGTTTTTTTGTCGTGGCTCATATTTACTGTAATTGCAGTGTACATTAAGTCTGATTACTGTTAAAGATGGTCATGTAACATTGGTTTATTTATCTATCAGGTTGTATTAAATATGCAAGATCACAACTCTTCAGAGTAAACAGATGTTTAATAAAGATGGCCTCTACCAGTACAGAAGATCTTAGCTCACCTAGGCCAGTTATTGGAGTATGTCAGCTCTCATGTACAGCAGACAAAAAGAAGAACCTGGAAATTTCATCTGCTTTGATAAGGAGGGCCAAGGCTAGGGGTGCACAGGTAATCTCAGCCTTTATATAAGGGGATGTGGGGAAAGTGGGGGAGCGGGGAGGGGGCAATCAAGAGAGGCTCACATTGCCTCATTTAAAGGGAAGTGATGCACAGGAACCTCTTCTTTGATATGGAGGACTAAGGCCATGGGTGCATAAATAACCTCATCTTCCATTGTGGAAGACTAAGGTCATGGGTGCACAGGTAACCTCATTTTAGATACTGAAGACCAAGGACAAGGGTGAACATGTAACCTCATCTTTGATATGGGGAACCAAGGATAGGGTGCACAGGTAGCTTCATCTTTGTTAGGAGGACCAGGGTCAGTAATGAACGAGTAGTAACCTCTGCCTTGATATGGAGGGTTGACTAAGGGTGTGACATCATAAAATCTAACATGATCACCTCAGATAGGAAATCAAACAAATCTGAAGAACTGGTACAATAGCTGGTATAAAGCTAGAAGAGAATTATTTAATAAGAGGATAAAACATTCTTTTCTGTGTTTTAACATTTGCCAAGCCTGAGTGTATTAACATGTTTCAGCCCTAACCGCACAGTGGTGAGGGCTGCAACAAATTAATACACGAGGGCTTGGGCAAACGTTAAAACACAGGAAAATAATGTTTTATCGTCATTGTTTTATACCTTCTTACGGATGCCATCTTGATTCCAGAGCTCTGCAGATGACATGAAAGCAGGTTTTAATGGTGTTTAAACCCTGGCGCACCAGAGTTTTAACAGTGTTGAAACCCTGTGTCAGCGATTCTGTCACATTGTGATAATTAAAAATAGAAGGAAATCAATGTAAAACATAAAATGCTGTCTATTACAACACGGCTGTTTTCTATAGTAAAGTCTCATTAGGTATATAACAATGACAATTATTATCTAAAATGAATGTTACAGGGCTCCAGATAAGAATTTATGGTTAATTGGGTATTACCCACTGATTTTTTTGTTAATTGGGTATTCTGAATTTTAATTGGGTAATGCAACTTGCCCACTGATTTTGCTTTTAATTAGGTATTCTGATTTTTATTTGTGCAATTTGGTAAAACTGGAGTTAGCAATAGTGCTGCAATCTTAACATTTTGCATCACCATGATTTTGCATCGGTATCTATCTATATATATATATAGTCCAGGGATCTCGGGGACGCCAAATTCTGCGTCCCTGGACGCGAAAAATTTCGGCCCGGACGCCAATAATTGCTTTCCGAGGATTCCCATGGACGCGTTATTTTTGCCGGCTGTACTTCTTTAAAATCTCCTCAAATGTCAGTTGTTGCAAGTTTTGAAGAAGCCATGCATTGCTCGCACCTTTGACAGAGCTACAGAGGGACTGTTTATTTGAACCAGAAATCAATAAAGTCATCGTAAATGCCACCTCACATTTACCTGGAATTTCACACCTTCTTTATCCCCACTACCATATGTCGTTAATCAGCAGTAGCATACGGCACGTGTCAGTATTTCACACTTTCTTGATCACTGTTTGATCAATAAACGAATTGGGTCAACACGGTATCTTTGTCTTAGATCTACCGCCTCACGTGATTGGTCAGTTTACGTCTTTAGAAGTATCGCATCGCAATAATTGACAGCTTGTCAGAAGGTGAGACTATTACAGTGGCTTTGCCAGCAAATTAAAATTATATTACCGGTATATCACGCGCCAAAGGGATGAGCCCGAGAGGGGCAACTCGGCCAACTCCAGTCTCTTTAAAGAGTTTGCAGAATCTTTCACGAGAAAAAAAAAAGATTTTTAGGTTGCCTGCCGAAGTTATGAGCCTTTTCTGAGGCACGTTTTTTATTTCCTGACTTATTACGCACGTGCGCTGTGCTCGATGGGCATAACACGTGTGTTAAATCAGTTTTCAACTTGGAAAATGCAATCGGTAGCTTCAAGTTGCTAGAAGTGGTCGTCAAAGATAATTATACTATATTTAAGCAAGACCAAGTCGTTGCAATTCCCGGAAACCGGTGACTTTATATCTTCGGTTCGTGCACTTTAAAATTCTTTCCCGCTGTTTTTAGTCTGTTTCCCGCCATTTCTCGCGCACCATGTACAGAACGAGTACCAGTATATCTATAAATAACGCTGCGGTAAATCTGTGAGGTCAACACAGATAGTTGAACACGCGGCATAGGAATTACACCTGGCGCTTTTGTTTACACATGACAGCCTTGGATAACACTGTTGTTACGCTTCTGTCTTTTGGGTCTTTGCGTACCGGGAATTTTGTCTGCATATTGGTACGCTTACAGGAAAAGGTCAATTGTGTTTTTCAATTATTTTATTGGGTATTTACGCAAATACGCTGCTTATCTGGAGCACTGAATGTTTCCAATTCCTGTCTGGGAAGCCTTTGAGCAAAGAAATTGATCAAATTCAAGTGTAGCTAATCTCACATGGGTATATTGTAGGATAAGATTTGCTACTGTCTTGAAAGCACACAGATGACTCTATCCTGTAGGCTGTAGTAGATGAGAAAAAAAAAGTATCCATAGTTATTTTTGTATTTTCAAAGTTCAGCATTTTAAACCTCAAGTGTAACTACTCTAAATGTCTGTATGTCAAAACTATGTTGCAGATGGTATTTTTACCAGAAGCATGTGACTACATTGGAGAGTCTAAACAACAGAGTATGGACATGGCTGAGAGTATTCAAGGGGAGATAATCAATGAATATAGGAAACTTGCCAAAGATCTTGATGTTTGGTTATCAGTTGGTGGATTCCATGAAAAGGTTGGTGTAATAAAAGCATGTGATATGAGAAATATCATACAGAGGTGGATATGAAATAATTAGTTTTATTATAATGTTTCGCATTATAATGCTGTTTTGGATAAAATACTATTATGTCATGGCTGTCATTTAGACTAAACTACAAAGAAATATAAAGCAAATGAGCAGTTAAGGCTCATTAGGGCCCCGCCAGACGAAGTCTGCGGAGGCCCTATAGTAATCACCTTGTCCGTCCGTCTGTCTGTCCGTCCGTCCGTCCGTCCGTCCCTCTGTCCGTCCGTCATCATTTTGTGTCCGTTCAATAACTCTAAAACCGTTAGAGATATTTTCATGAGACTTGATACAAATGTAAAGCATCATAAGACGATGTACAGAGAACAAGAACCATAAGTCTGCCTACAATTTTTACTGAATTATGCCCCTTTGAAATTTTGAGTACAGAAATCATGTCCGCTCCATAACTCTGAAACCGTTAAAGCTATTTTCTCGAGTTTTTACTGAATTATGCCCCTTTGAAATTTTGAGTACAGAAATCGTGTCCGCTCCATAACTCTGAAACTGTGAAAGCTATTTTCACGAGACTTGGTACAAATGTAAAGCATCATCAGACGATGTGCAGAGAAGAGGGGCCAGACGAAGTCTGCGGAGGCCCTATAGTAATCACCTTGTCCGTCCGTCTGTCTGTCTGTCCGTCCGTCCGTCTGTCCGTCCATCATCATTTCGTGTCCGCTCAATAACTCTAAAACCGTTAGAGATATTTTCATGAGACTTGATACAAATGTAAAGCATCATAAGACGATGTGCAGAGAACAAGAACCATAACTCTGCCTACAATTTTTACTGAATTATGCCCCTTTGAAATTTTGAGTACAGAAATCGTGTCCGCTCCATAACTCTGAAACCGTTAAAGCTATTTTCTCGAGACTTGGTACAAATGTAAAGCATCATCAGATGATGTGCAGAGAACAAGAACCATAACTCTGCCAACAATTTTTACTGAATTATGCCCCTTTGAAATTTCGAGTATAGAAACCGTGTCCGCTCCATAACTCTGAAACCGTTAAAGATATTTTCACGAGACTTTGTACAAATGTAAAGCATCATCAGACGATGTGCAGAGAACAAGAACCATAACTCTGCCTACAATTTTTACTGAATTATGCCCCTTTGAAATTTCGAGTACAGAAATCGTGTCCGCTCCATAACTCTGAAACCGATAAAGATATTTTCACAATACTTGGTACAACTGTAAAGCATCATCAGACGATATGCAGAGAACAAGAACCATAACTCTGGCCACCATTTTTACTGAATTATGCCCCCTTCGAAATTTTTAGTACAGAAATCATGTCTGCTCCATAACTTTGAAACCGTTAAAGATATTTTCACAAGACTTGGTACAACTGTAAAGCATCATCAGATGATGTTCAGAGAACAAGAATCATAACTCTGCCAACAATTTTTACTGAATTATGCCCCTTTGAAATTTTGAGTACAGAAATCATGTCTGCTCCATAACTCTGAAACCGTTAAAGATATTTTCATGAGACTTGGTACAAATGTAAAGCATCATCTGACGATGTGCAGAGAACAAGAACCATAACTCTGCCTACAATTTTTACTGAATTTTGCCCCTTTGAAATTTTGAGTACAGAAATCGTGTCCCCTCCGTAACTCTGAAACCGTTAGAGATATTTTCATGAGACTTGGTACAAAAGTAAAGCATCATCAGACGAAGTGCAGAAAATAAAAACCATAACTCTGTCTACAATTTTTACTGAATTACGCCCCTTTGAAATTTTGAGTACAGAAATAGTGTCCGCTCCATAACTCTGAAATCATTAAAGATATTTTCACGAGACTTGGTGCAAATGTGAAGCATCATCAGACGATGTGCAGAGAACACGATCCATAACTCTGCCCACAATTTTTACTGAATTATGCCCCTTTGAAATTTTGAGTGCAGAAATTGTGTCCGCTCTATAACTCTGAAACCTTTAAAGATATTTTCACGAGACTTAGTACAAATGTAAAGCATCATCAGTCAATATGCAGAGAACAAAAACCATAACTCTGCTCACACTATTTACTGAATTATGCCCATTTGTAATTTTGAGTACAAAAATTGTGTGCGGTTCATAACTCTGAAACAGTTAGATATATTTTCACAAGACTTGGTACAAATGTAAAGCATCATCAGATGATGTGCGGAGATCAAGAACCATAACTCTGCCTACATTATTTACTGAATTATGCCCATTTGTAATTTTGAATACAGAAATCTTGTCCGCTCTTTAACTCTGAAACGGTTAGAGATATTTTCACAAGACTTGGTACAAATGTAAAGCATCATCAGGTAATGAGCAGAGAACAAGAATCCTAACTCTGTCTACATTTTTTACTGAATTATGCCCCTTTGTAATTTTAAATATAGAAATCAGGTACGCTCTATAGCTTTAAAACCACCAATGATATTTTCATAAAACTTGTACATAATATAAAGCATCATCAGACAATGTGGAGAGAATAAGAACTGTAACTCCATCTACATTTTTATAGAATTTTTCTATAAATAAAACTATGAAACTGTTTTAGATATTTTCACAAAACTTGGTACAAATATAAACATCACAGACAATGTGCAGAGAAAAAGAACCATAACTACACCTTCCCTTTGTTATTTTAGGTATGGAAATCTTGTCTGCTGTATAACTTTAAAGCCAAAGATGCTTTATACTTTTTTTTTATAAAACTTGGTACAAATATAAAGCATCTTTAGATGATCTGAAGGTGTGCAGAATGCAAGAATGGTAACATCAGTTTCCTGCCTCACAGAGTTGTTGCACATGCTTTAATCAATCATAATTGTGTATTTTGCCCATATCTTAATGACACTGCCAGAGGCTTAATTTCAAACAACATATTTAATATGAAGGAACAACATGATAATAGAAGGCTGGTATTGTTATTTCTAGTCGGGCACATACGACTTAAATGTCATCAATAGTGTCATAAAGGCGGGGCCCTTTTAGTTACCATGTTTCTAGTTTTCCTTATGTTCCTTTGTAGTTTGATCATTTAAACCCTTAGCTACTCTTTAAGCACACAACACGGACTCTGTCTAGGCTGATCTGAATGTTCACTGAGAGCACATGCCTCTTTGTTGGTTAAATTGGTCTTCTCGTGTTGCGGCTCAAATAAATATGGTAGCAGAATTGAAATAATGCAGGTTATCCTGTAGGAACAGTCTGGCCTGGGTCTACATTTTCACATCTACAGCTCTAAGTAAAACATTAAAATTGAGCCGCGACATGACAAAACCAACAAGGTGGCACATGCACCCAGCAAAGACTCGGATCAGCTTCGGCAGCTGTACAGTCTGATGAGTCTTTGCTGTGTCTGGAAAGGGTAGCTAAGGGTCTAAGCTAGCTTCATGCGGCCAGCGAAGACTCTGATCAGACTCGGCAGATGCTCAGGCTGATCTGAGTCTTCGCTGGGTGCACATGCCACTTTGTTGGTTTTGTCGTGTCGCAGCCTAAATGCAGTAATTTTTGTAGGGTCCAGAGAATGCTGAGAAGCCCAGAGTCCACAATACCCATGTGGTCATCAATTCTCAAGGAGTCATAGAGAACACCTACAGTAAAACACATATGTTTGACCTTGACATCCCAGGAAAGGTTAGACTGTGTGAAAGTGACTATACAATTCCAGGGCCAAGGATCACTCCACCTGTAGCTACACCTATTGGAAAAGTTGGGATGGCAATAGTAAGTTTTGTTCAAACTTTACCATTCTCAGTCTAAACTCTAGATAGAATGAGCTTTTGGGGATAGTTCAGAGATATATCCTGTTTATTCCCCTTAAAGTGAATGGGCACACTTTTAGGGGAATAGGGGAAGCAACTCTTGGATTACAGCAAAATATACAGAAAAAAATCCAGAATTACTTTAAGAAAGTCAGCCTTATCTGGAACTCTGAATTAAACAGCAGTCCACATAAAATAGTCATGTAGCATATTCTAACAGCAAAAACAAACCACCGTGTGTATTTGGACAGTTAGGTCAGAGCCTTTCCTGTTAGCCCATGCTGTAGACTTATTTGCTATATATGTTAACTGCAAGGGGTCATACTAAAGGGCTTATTTTGGTATAAGACAGGGTTTTACCTTCCAAAAAGCTACAAAAATCTAGTTCCATCTGTAAGATGGATCTATATTTTTCGGATTGTTTTGGAAGGGGAAAAACTACAAAGCATATTGATTTATATATCTGGGTTCTTATTGCTTAATAAATAGCAATGGGGAAGCAACAGAACGAAATTCAAGTAAAGTGTCAAGTTAAGATATCTTTTTCTCTGTGTCAGTTTATAAAAAATGTACATATGGCAATACCATGCATATACAATGCAAAAGTTATTGCTTATCAGCCCACCATCAATTTAAGGTCAAGAATACGTAAATGACTGGCGCAATTAATTATGTGCGTTACGAAGGAAGTAACATCACAAAATACTTCCTAATCAATGTTATTTTCAATATGGCGGCCCCCATCGGACATTCAATAATAACGTCAAACATGAGAAAAAAGGAGTTATCATTGTTTATTCAAGCCCTCTGCTGATATTGCAATGTTCTTTTTTTTGTATTTATGAAGTTATTTCATGAACATAAATGTATTCACACAAAATTAATAAGAGAGAGAGAGAGATGTGGGGGAGAGAGAGAGTGGGGGGGAGAGAGAGTGAAACATACAGACAGACAGCGTTTCGTGTGTGCAACAATTTAAGGCTGGCCGCAGTACATGTTCAGGGCTCACCAAAGGACTTTTCAGACATACATATGAAAGGTGGAGCCCATCCCTCTCATTTTGCTGTGTTACCCTTCCCTGATTCCAAAAAAACGTTACCCATTATCTGCTGGCTTGACAAAGAGATGATGTTGATGGCCGCCTGATCTGGATTTGAACCCGTAACTGTCTGCGTCATAACTGAACCTAATCACTCTTACGCGGCGCTTGCGGGATTGCGCATGTCCGAAATAATTAATAATCCAAGGAAATGTGTGCCAGCTGATTTTTAGACCTTTATGGGATCAGATTGTAATATTTATTATAATGCAGCTTTTTGCTATTTTAATATCCTTTTCTGGACATCGAAAATTTTATTTTGATTACAAATACAAATGATACAAAATTTCTTCCACTTGTTGTATGGCTTTGCCAAAGATATAGTTGGCCTCTTACCCACGATGCCCCTACGGCCACTAGGCTACAAGAAGCCTTTACCTTTATCTATCCCCCCGATGGTGGAATTTGACCTTGTAACTTTTCAATATCACCCTATCATCATCTCGATATGACTGAAATACTATCCGAAAGGGCGTAAAAGTCAATTTTATCTGATTACTATGAGCCACACTGAAAGAACACTAGTCATCAATAAATATACATGCACACAGATCAGCCTGTGCATATGCCCAGTCTGATAAGTCTCACTGTTTAAACCAGAAGACAACAAACGCTCTGGTAAGTTTAGCCGGGTGCACAGAATGATCTGAGGTACTGCTGACCGTACATGTACATGCCCCAAGGACCCATTTTATCATGGCAAGGTGCATTTTGTGATTTGGTATTAAGAGGAATTTGGGTTTTCTCATAGGGCGTTTCCGTTATTGTTTTGCGGCGTTTTTTGTGTGGCTGCAGTAACCATATTACTGTTAGAAGTGTGTTTTAATTAATTAGTCTGAAAAAAAGATTCTTTTTTAGTCGTCATCTTCCCGTTTTCTCATAACGGTCTTAGCATGTCTTATAACGTTGCCCATAAGCGACTGCAACGTTGCTTGTAAATGAGGTTAATGAATGGCGTAAATTTATACATACCTATGCTTGCTTATCAAGTTCTACTTGAAAAACGAACTCGGTAGTCAAGGACTTTTTTTACTTCAATTTAATCGACAGATCCTGTGACATAAAATATCAGGTTTTGAAAAAAATCTATGTAGTGGTAAACAAATTGTGTACATGTAAGTTTTAAAATCTGAGCATTTTCATCGCATTCTCATTGCCGTCAATGGAAACGGCCTCAAAAGTTCATGTTTTTTAATCCGATCTAGCGACTAAACGGACTCGGTGACGTATCTTTTTTATTGTACAATTTGATCTAACACATAAAAATGCACTCCTGTGCAAAATTTTTAAAAAATCTATGTATGTGCCATTTGCTTATTCTTGACCTTAATACATTTACTTCAACTGCCAAAAACTGAAAATATTTGAATTTGCAAATAGTGTAGATCCAGATGAGGTAGCATCTAATGAGCCACCTCATGTGGCTATGTTTGCCCTCTAGTATTTGAATTCTCAATACGATATACATGTAGCGTGGACAAAATATTTTTTGAAATTATGCAGACGTAAATTTTGTTGACTGTTTTTTTTTTGGAAGTTTCAGGATTAACCAGAATGTGTATGCAAAATGTTGGTTAAACTGCTAATCTAGTAAATGTAGTAAACAGTGCAATTCATATCTTTCTAGTGCTATGATATGAGGTTTCCACAGTTGTCTCAAGGACTCACTCAGCTTGGAGCAGAAATTCTCACTTATCCTTCAGCATTTACTGTCCCAACCGGAATGGCACATTGGGAGGTAAGGTAAATCCCTTTAAGTTTATTACTGTAAAACACTTATATTTGGCGGCAGCAAAATTTGGCGGTTTTTATAAACGGACCTTTTGGCGGAGTTTTATTTTGGCCGTTTTGCGATTTACCAAAAAAAAAAAAAAAGGAAAGCAAAAGAAAAACAAACGGAGGGAAGTGCCATAATATTATAGCCCATTTTAGTCCTTGTTCTAATTGGCATTCTATAATTATGCGACTGATTGCAGTGATTACATTTCAATTAAATCATTATAAACAAAACTATTTACATTATACAGGCTATTGTGTTGCTCCTGATTTAATTAAATTGGCTTAAGTACTAAGTAGCATGACATAAACATCGCTACACTCCGTTTCGTCTGGGTGTTGCACTTGGACTTTGTTTCTACTGATGCATATGCTTTATATGTGCTTTGATATTAAAATGGAAGGAATACATCTCTCAATGGTACAATTTCCCATTGATCAGCAGTTTAATTGGCGGCATTTTAATTTGGCGATTTTCTTCTTTTCCGCCAATATCGCCAAAATAAAGTGACCGCCAAATATAAGTGTTTTACAGTATTGTGCAATTTCTATAATTGCCAAATTCATATCATTTGATCTAGATTCCAAAATAGTTGTCAGTGTACAGTTGATACTAATACTGAAAATACATATAGTGAGGTAACTTTCATTTTGCAGGTCAGTAAATTTATAAATAAGTCTTACTGTTGTGTTTTACAGCAGATCCTTTTACTTGAAACTGGAAAGGTTTTGTGAGAGATAATTTTTTTCAGAATTAGTGCTAAAAGAATGTCCTTCACCAAGATTTAACTTCGGGGTTATCATGATGGTTCATTTTGCAGTACTTTTAGATAGATAACTGGTGAGTATTTTCTGGTTTATAGAAGCTTTTATTAGATGGTCCTGTTTCAGGCTACAAATTTGTCATAGGAAAAAGACCAAGAATTGGAAAGCTTCTTGTTTAGAGCTTTTGGTCTTGTGTAAGCATAAGAAGCTAGTTTCCTGGTTTTATTTTGCAGCGTGGACTTGTTTAATTCAATGAGCAAAAATTCCATAGCATAGAGTTTTTACAGTGATTGTGGTGTTGTTTACAGGTATTGTTAAGGAATCGTGCAATAGAATGTCAGTGTTATGTTGTAGCAGCAGCTCAGACTGGTCGTCATAACGACAAGAGAACATCATATGGGCACTCCATGGTAAGCATACATATCTTCACTTAATTTTGCTTGTCCAAGAAACGTTAGTACTCGTAGTTTACTTTAATCCTATTAAATAGCCCAAGTTTGTTAAGGAATGAATTTCATTTTTCTGAGGTTTATCGAAGTGTAAACTACATTGGGTAACATGCAAAGTGAATGGGGTTCATGTAAACATTGGGTCACGTGCAAAGTGAATGAACCCCGAAGGGGTTCATGTAAACTTTGCTAGTGACCCTATGTAGTTTACACTTCGATAAACATCAGAAAAATTAAGTTCATTGCTTATATTTACATTTGTTTCAATCAAATCCTTCTTGAAAAATCTTATATAAGCCCTAAAATTGAAGCAATAAAACATGTACACGCAGGTTTTTCTGCTAACAGCAGAACAGCATGCATGACGTCATGACGTTGCTGACGTCCAATCAGCTGGTAGAGAGCCATTGTTTATTTTGACGTCATTGACGTCGCGTGTCTCAATGTAATTATTGGAATGTAAACTACATTACGTTCCAATGGTTTACTATAGGGCTTTTCAGTAAAAACACCAAGAATGTAAATATTTCCATTTACATCACATTATTTTGAGCCTGTAGGGTAATAAATCAGATACTGGCCAAGGTGCTTGTGATCTGTAGCTGTAAAAGAATCAGAGCTGCATTTTGCCATCACCAAAAACAGTTGGTGATGACAGGCCATGACATTTAGCATCACTGAAAAAAAAAGTTGATACTCGCAAACCATGAGGCTAACATGAGCATGTGTAAATGTACAATCTAAGTCTACAATATCTGTGGATGTTAGTCATGGAATTATGCAATTTTGCTAACATAGAGGCATTTTTGAAAACAGAAAGATGGGGGGTGGGGTGGGGGGGAGGTGCTTTTGAATCACGAGTTCTATCTTAAGTAATGCAAAGTACAGTTAAACCCAATTTCAGGTTTGAAAAGTCTTTATATTGACATAATGTAGAGGGTGATGATCTAATGGGATAGAAGTTGAATTTTTCAATCTTGAACTTTGGACTAATTTAGCGGTCTTTCAAACAACTAGTACATCTTTCTTAAAGTATGGATACACCCCAATTGTACTGGGGACAACTTAAACGAATAGTATCTGTTTTCTTGGAAAGTTAATCCTTTCTCCAATACAGCTACTCTTATGTAGGAAAGTATTTGCTCTCTGTGAGAGCAAATTCTTTCCTTTAAGAGTAGCCCCCTGTAAGAAGGGAGACAACTACTACCAGTCAGAGTGCTCTCCCTTTTCACTTGGAGCTGTCTACAAACACCTCAAAATCTGACTTGTCCAAAATTTAAAAATGATAAACATGGCCATTTAAGATATTTAAGGCCAAAAGCGACATGAAAATCTCTGATTTTGATCCACAGATTATAGATCCCTGGGGGACAGTGATAGCTGAGAGTCCAGAGGGGATAGGGGTTATCACTGCAGAAATTGACCTGAAATACCTTAAACAGGTTCGGACACAAATGCCTGTGCAGGAGCATCACAGACAGGATCTGTATGGAGCTCTGTCTCTTCATACCAAAGGTAACATGATCAGCTCTGCCTCTACCTGCCTTTGATGTCTTTTCAAATGAAATTGCCCTGACACTCTTATTTGATTGTCTCTCAGAATTTCCATGCCATTATTGAATATTGCACAGAAGATGCGAGCCGCATCATGTGATTTCCAATAATGTGTGAATTTTAAGTGGTATTTAGATCACCCTCCTTGTTCATACAGGGTAATCAGAGCCCTCACAGTTGGTTTTGTGGCTTGGGTCATTGCCATAGATGGCTGATGTGGCAAGCAAAGGCTCTGATCAGACTGCACTCAGAGCCGTTGCTTGTCATCAGTACCACATTGTTGGAAATCACACGATGTGGCTCATATAGTTATGACATGGAAAAAATTGAATCCACAGAATGTGAACAGAGAAGGCCCATGTCAGCCAGCGCATTCTTGCAGCCTGATCTGAGGCTTTGCTGTTTGCTCATGGCACTAGACACATTAACGCATCATCATGGTGAAGCCCTATAAATGTTAACTTTTTGACTTGTTCTCTGTGTGCTGTTGCATGCAAAGGTACCTATTGGCATTTGCAAACAGGAAAGATGCAGAACAGCCTTGGCATTCACACAGTCTGATCATTATTGTCCCTTTTTCACATATACCATTTATCGATCTTGGAAAATCTAAAAGGTGAAAAGGAAGTCTCTGGTCAGTTTGCACAGCTGCCCAGATTTTGAATTTTTGATCCTCCAGAGTAAATGATAGATATTTGAGCCCCAACATGACAAAACAAACAAAATGGCATATGCACCTGCCCAGTCTGATCAGTCTTCTTTTGTGCACTTAAAGGGTAGCTAAGGGTTTAAAGGTAGGTTCCTGTACTTTGGAATGCATCATAATTTTGATGAACTTTCATCCAAGTTGTTGGAAAGCACTTATAAAACGGAATTTATAAAATTCGCTAAAAAGTGTAAATAAAAAAAATATTAGAAAAGTTGTTTTGGAAGGGATTTCCTAACTCTGCTTCGCACACCAGTTAGCGCTATTTTTAGTTCGCGCCAAAAATAGATAATGCAGCTGATGTCATGCTGCATTGCATTTTGGGATAGTTTTAACCCATCCGCCATGCCAGGACCTCTAGGAGAGCTCACGTCAAGGGAAATTGACCTTTGGAGAATGGCATCAGAAACCGCACACTTATAGACATAATAAACATAGTTATTTTTAGAACTGGAATTCCAACGAAAGAAATAAACCAAAAGGGAAAACGACTATTTTCTTCAACATCTGACGAGTTTCTCAGTAGCAAAAAAATCAGAAAAATAAGAGAATTCAATACTGCTCAGAAAAAGACGAAATTATTTTGTGGACATAATTGACATCGCTAGCACAGGAACCTACCTTTAAGCTACCTCTATGTGAACAGCGAAGACACTGATCAGACTGGATGAATGCCCAGGCCACTTTGTTGGTTCTGTTGGTGTCACTGCTCATTTCTAGAATCATGAATTTTCACTTGAATTATGTCAGTGTAATACTCATGATTTTATTTTGCTGTACAGTTGGAAGTGTTGTTAAATTTCAGTTCCTATTGACAGCCAAGAAGTGTATGAGTTTGGACATGTGAAGGTGCAAAACAGTTGTGTGTTTTACAGAACAGCATTGTCTTACGCTTTTGTCAACATTAAACCAGTGGTTCCAGGACATATCCTTTTATATGAGGCTAATAATTATTAGTACTATTAGAGTTCTTTCGGATAAGACGTATCTGTAAACATAGCCGTATCTGAACGTATCGGGACCTATCGGAAAGGGATCGATCAGTTGTCTCAAATTCAATTTCCATTCGAGGATTTTTAAGGTAGCTGGGCACCAGAGGCACATGGGGGCTACCCAGGACAATCCAGATTAGTTGTTTAACTAACAGGTGGCTATCAGGATGAAGAACTGACCTGAATTCCAGGCCAATCTTCGAGCCCCGACGAAAGATGTGAGTTAAGTAAGTTGTTGTAAGTTAGAATAACGGCATAAAGTGAACTGCCAATGGTCTTGTATAGTTTAAGTCAATTCCAACTATTGCACAATGTCCCAGGCACCAGTGCTTGGCTGGAAGGCCCTGAAAAGGGCCAGAAGTCAAGGGCAAAGGGCCTGCCTCCTGACCACTGTCTGTCTGCTGGTTTGGTGGACTGCTGATGAGGTAGTTTCGGCGGTCCTCTTCAGAGCCACAGGTGCCTCAGCCCCCCCCACCACCACCACCACCACCACCATGCCGACGATCCATCTTTCAAGGTTCCCAGGGGGTACTGATGGTTGACGTGTAATTGACCATGGTGGTCCGCGGCCTCTCAATTTCTTCCCCATCCGACCTTGGGTAGCCATCCCGAGGATGGATAATCAGCCGCTGGTGGTGTAAAGATTCCTTTTACGTCATAGCTAACACTTGGGTCGTCGATACGCTAGTGGGTCCGTTGGTACTCGAGCCCACCTGTATCGTGGCAAAGGGATTCTTCTACCGTCTCAGCCGTTGGTTGATTTATTCTTTGGGAATTTATTCCGTTTTTGTCTCGCCTGCGAAGCAGAGGCGAGACATATGTATTGCTTTTCCGGTGTCGGCGGCGGCGGCGGCGGCGGCGGCGTAAACTTTTGTCGAGTTTTTGCGTTTAGGTCATTTTCTCAGAAACTATAAGGGCTAGATCCATGAAACTTGGTACATGCATACATCTGGAAGAGTAGATCTCAAAGCCATTATCAATATTGAGTCTTGACCTACATTTTATGGTTGACTGACTTCGCAATTTTTTGTCGAGTTTTTGCGTTTAGGTCATTTTCTCAGAAACTATAAGGGCTAGAGCCATGAAACTTGGTACATGCATACATCTGGAAGAGTAGATCTCAAAGCAGTCATCAATATTGAGTCTTGACCTACATTTTACGGTTGACTGACTTCGCAATTTTTTGTCGAGTTTTCGCGTTTAGGTCATTTTCTCAGACACTATAAGGGCTAGAGCCATGAAACTTGGTACATGCATACATCTGGAAGAGTAGCTCTTAAAGCCATCTTCAATATTGAGTCTTGACCTACATTTTACGGTTGACTGACTTCGCAATTTTTTGTAGAGTTTTCGCGTTTAGGTCATTTTCTCAGAAACTATAAGGGCTAGAGCCATGAAACTTGGTACATGCATACATCTGGAAGAGTAGATGTCAAAGCCATCATCAATATTGAGTCTTGACCTACATTTTACGGTTGACTGACTTCGCAATTTTTTGTCGAGTTTTCGCGTTTAGGTCATTTTCTCAGACACTATAAGGGCTAGATCCATGAAACTTGGCACATGCATACATCTGGAAGAGTAGATCTCAAAGCCATCATCAATATTGAGTCTTGACTTACAGTTTACGATTGACTGACTTCGCAATTTTTTGTTGAGTTTTCGCGTATAGGTCATTTTTTCAGAAACTGTAAGGGCTAGAGCCATGAAACTTGGTTCATGCATACATCTGGATGAGTTAATCTCAAAGCCATCATCGATATTGCGTCTTAACCTGTATTTTACGGTTGACTGACTTTGCAATTTTTTGTCAAGTTTTCGCGTTTAGGTCTGTTTTTCAGAAACAATGAGGGCTAGAGCCATGAAACTTTGGTCATGCATTCATCTTGAAGAGAAGGGCTAAAAGTCATCATCAATAGTGAGACTTTACAACATTGTACGGTTGACTGACTTTGCAATTTTTTGTCAAGTTTTCGCGTTTAGGTCTGTTTTTCAGAAACCATAAGGGTTAGAGCCAAGAAACTTGGTTCATGCATACATCTTTGCCGATTTAGCTCTGTTTTGTGACAAAGCGCCAGCAGGCGAGACGCCGCATTCTTGCACACCGGATAGAAAATGCCATTCTTTTCACCTGGGATAGAAAATCTCATCTTACCCTGGTGTTCTGACCCAGGACCGGAAAAAAATCACGAGCTGTCAATGCATTAGTTGTATAGGAGCTCACGTACCTGCGTCGTCAAGTGACGTTGGCATTTTAGACGATGACGTCACGAAGACGGTAAAAATGACGTCAGTTTATGCACGCCAGTGCCTGACGTAAAGAGCCGAATGGCGGTCGTTGAAAGCGGCGCCTTCTTTCAAAATCAAATTGAAACCTCTCAAGCACTAGAATTACGCATTTTGAGAAGTTCTGAACATAAAACAAAACATGATGTGCAAGAAAAAGGATCTATCATTGGTGTGAGGTGCGGATAGAAAAATCTGTCACTCGGGATCACTGTTCGGCATCACTCGGCAAGCCTCGTGATGCCGAACAGTGACCCTCGTGACAGATTTTTCTATCCCCACCTCACACCCATGACAGATCCTTATATTCCGCGGAATTCTTGTGCAGTAACTTCTCATTTCCGTTTTTTTTTTTTGTAGAATTCTCATACGATGGTTCCCCAGGAGGCTCAGCGGAACAAATCCATACGTGCACACTCCTGGCACCGAGTCTGTCTGTCTGTCTGTCCCTGTTCCAACTCCAAAAGGAGAATTGTTGTTGTTGCAATTCTGTAACCAAGCTGCTCAACTGTTTTTTTTTTTTTGTTTTCTTGGTTTGTTCTCAATTTTCTGAGTTTCCGTTCCAATAATAAATCAATTTCATAGACAGCTGACTAACAAAGTTTGCAAATGAAATAATTTGATAAAGAGAAACTATTTTAGAAACCTTCCGATTATAAATCATTTTCTTAAATAGTTTCTCTTTATCATATGTTTTACAATGTATATTCTTTTGATAATTTCAGCTAACAGGAGGAATAAGTAGATGAAATGATGCATTTCTTTATTCATTACAACACTTACATATTATTTATTCAAGGGAAGTAATAATGTTCATGGTGTGCTTTTACGAGAAGTAGCTTGAACAAAATACCTTTTTTGGTATTTTTGGGGAATGACCCGGGACCATGGGGGTGATAGGTGGCGATTTTGGGTGGGTGAGGGGTCACGGGGATAATTGTCGCACCTGCTTTAGCAAGGTGCGATATAGGCGTCCGGTTTTTCATCCGTCAACCCATTCGTCCGTCCGTTCACATTTACGTCGGCCCCAGCATTTAAGTCCATACAAATGACATTTTCTCCAAAACCAATAAATCCATGGTTCTCAAATTTCACATGCTGCATGACCAGATGCAGGGCTTCAGCACGGTAAAAGTCAGCTTTATCCAGTTTCCAAGATGGCTGTTGTTACTAAAAATAGCAAACACAATAAAACCAACTGTTTATTCAGAACCACTTAATATATTTGGCTGAAATTTTGCAAGCAGCATCAGTTGGGCCTTGGTTTTATTTAAGATTGTTTCCCTCGTTTATTTCATGTTTTCAGAAACAAAAGGGCTGCGACACGAGAAAACCAACCATGTGGTTGTGCGACCAGCACAGACTCAGATCAGTCTGGGCATCCACCCAGTCCGTTCAGATAAAATGCTAAGCGCTTTAAAGGTAGCTAAGGGTCTAAGCTACCTGCATGCGGACAGCGAAGACTCTGATCAGACTGGGCGTATGCCCAGGCTAACCTGAGTCTACGCTGGGCGCACAACCACATTTAACAAAATTTCGTTAGACAATATGTAATAGTCTCATAATTAACCATACCATGCTTTGGGAAAATGCATGTTTTTTTCGACAAATGTGCAATGAAAAATGATCTTCAAATTAAAATGCAAATAACCTACTTCCCCACGGCCTGTAAGAGGATCGATTTTGACCACGCGTGTCATGTGATCATGTACAGGTATTTTTCTTATTTGTGCACGTGATTGTGGCGTATGAATAAATTATTTTTGTCCAATAATGCGATTTCGAGCACGGTCCGCGATAGTTTAAATATTTATCTTATTTTTTTTGTTTAAAGTCACTTTTAGCAAATATTATTATATAAACTCTATTTCAAATGTATAGTTAGACCATGTCGGAGGTATTGCATGATACATTTCCTCAAATATTTTTTTGTTATTATAATCAAGGGAGTAGATCTTTAAAATAAAAAAAAAATTGTAGCGGAATTAGGTCACAGTGACCTACTTTCTGTTTACAAGCCTTATTTTGCTAAACTTCCAATATCTCAAGTAAACATGAACGGATTTTGGTCAGCAGTGGTCAGAATTGTCCATTAATAGAGTTCTTTCAAATTAAGTGATTGGAAACCATCTAAGATGTCCGCCAGCCACCGTTACTAATAACAGAAAAACACAAAATAGAAAATGACAATTTTTCTAGAACCCCTGAATGAAATTGCATCAAATTTGTTCCAGAATGATCCTTGCGTAAAGTTACTTCAAGATGATTCAAACTGACCATCCAAAACAGCCACCATCCACCGTTACTAAAAATAGCGAAAAACATGAAAACGATATCTCATAAACTACTGAATAGATTTTGACCAAATTTGCATGTGTGACAAAATGATGCTTTAATTGATAATTTTTAATGTAGGTGCAAAGCAGGTGCGAAATAGTGTTTCGTGGAACTCTTGTTTTACATATGGGCTCCAGTAACCTATTTGGCATGTCATGCTGTTCTAAAAGGGATAAGCAAGGCACTGTTATTCTTGTTTAAACTACACCATGAAACTCTTAAAGCTTCAAGGTCCCATTGCTGTATCATGGTAAACATTCACGAAATATTTTATCATGAGGTATCACTGCAAGGTTCTCACTGCCAACTTTAAACAAATAAAACAAGCTTGAATTCCACATAGAACAGATTTGAAAATTGATTTTGGTCTTACTTTCGATATCATACGCCTGATTTAAATGATAAAAATACAATGTACAGGCATGGGACCGTTAAATGTCCCGCTTTTGCGTCTGTCGAAGGGGAATCAGGTTGGTTGGTTTGGTTTGGGTTTAATGGCTCTTTGAGACATTATTTCAGACTATGTCGAGTCTTCTTCTCCCAGAGAGAGGGCGATAGAAAATAGAGACAGACGAGAGAACAAAATAGCCAAACAACCCCGACCCGCAGCAACTGCAAGCACAGTAGGGCTATCCAAATAAGTAGTACGCTCATGCACTGAGAGATGCCCAATAGTCATTGCTTTGCTTTTTCTTTCTGTATTGGAATATAACTAGCTGTTAAAGGCTCATTTGCTCTGTCGTGAGATATTTTATAGTGAGGTACCGCTGCAAGCCTTTTACTACAGTTTCGAAGCTGTAAATGACGGTTTTTAGCCTGCTTTTCACAAATAAAACAACATTGAGTTTCACATAAAACGCCTGTGAGAATTAACATAAAATGTCATTTTAGTCGGCAACTGAAATGACTGACTTTCGATATCATACACCTGGCATAAATAAATGAAAATACAATGTATAGGCATGAGACTCCATTCGTTGTCCTGTTTTTGTTTATACTACATTGCTCGACGGGGGTCCGGCAATTGGAAACTGTATTTTGTGGAGCAATATTTCATTTTTCAAAACCATGTTCTCCCTGTGTTTGCAAATTATTTGACTCAAATGATACACATATACACATGAACCAAAATTTTACCACCAAATGTGAAGGTTAACCCGCTTTGCATAAGGATTTGAGTTTAGTTGTTTTTACGCTGTTCTTAAACGGAAATACTTTCGCCATCATAAGTTTTTAAGAAAATGGCAAAAATACAATGTACAAATTTGGGTCCCCTTTCATTGTCCCGCTTTCGTTTATATTGAAAATCTCAACGGGCAACCAGGTAGCTTTTTGTGATTGTTCCAAAAACATGTTACCCCTACTTTCAGCCAGTTATATGACTCAATATATGTACATTAGCCTAGTTTTTTTATCACAAGGATTTATGTTTAGATATATTTACCACTGATAGGACCATGGAGATCTAAAGAAGTTAGCCCGGAACCTAGCTCACAGAGACAATTATTACTTGCAACCCATCCCTCTGTCCATTTAACAAAACTCCAAACGGTAAAAAAGAAATCATTGGTAAACTGGCTTAATGCAGGACAAGGTCTACCGTGCTTGCAGTAGGTGTGGGTGAGGACTGTTTGGTTGTGTGTTTTTTCTCGTCTGTCCTGTCCCCTATTTCTAGACTTATAGACTGAAATACTACCTCAAAGGCCTATTACACTCTAAAGCAACCAACCAGCCGACGAAATACTAAACAAAACATTAGGACATTGCCTGTTGAACTGAGAACTTGTTGACAAGGGAGGATATCATTGTTTGCCAAATTTGGGCTTATTACAATCACTTCAAAGAGTATGGGGACGAAAGTGTGACAGTCGAACTGAAAGACGGACGGATAGCACTATTTCCAAAATCACCCGATTATTAAGTGTCTGAGGACAATGAAGTAATGGGCAGACATACACCAGAACTCTTAAACAAAAACTAAAAGCCATAATCATATGTAAAACAAATACATCTATTGTCTTCAAACTAACATTTGACGGTATTATATAGATGTGTTTCAAAATTGCAATAATGATTTCTCCCTCTCCGATGCGTCCCGATGCGTCACAATACAGCTACTTATACAGCTACGTCTTATCCAAAAGAACTCTATTGCAATGATCTAAATGTTGATATTATTTTCCAGTATGATTTGGGTCAATCATATTATAATGTCAGCATGACAGAATAATTAGAAACAGTTGCAGATAGCAGAGATTGGATCAATGCCTAAAATTCTGGGATTTCCACAATTTTCATCAAATATAAAATTCCAGCACACATTTTTTCCAAATGCATAGTCTTATAAGGTGAATGGGTAGTTTCAAGGGGAGCAACTCTGCCATTTTCAAGTTTGTTACTTTCTCAGTGGGGGTCAACTTTTAAAGTAAATGAGTTTGCTACTCCAGGATTTGCTCCTCTAGGAGCAGATTTAAGCGGATTAAAGAGTAGCCCCCAGTTTGAAAGGGCTACCTTGTCTAGGGGAGCAGGCAGCACAATAGTTGTTTCCCTTTTTAAAATGATGGAAAAACATGGAAGTGTACCCATTTCTTTTAAAACTCATGTTGGAATAAAAATGCATGCTAGCTTTCAGATATGGCAAAAGAAAAATAAAAGATGTTAAAGCTTTTCCAGTCGGTTAATTATTTTCCCTCTTATTGTCTACTTTGATGCATCTCATTGCATCAATGATTTTAAGATTCAGTATGTATAAGTTAGCACTTTATTAATAGTTTCCTTTCAGAAACAAAACAAAATTTTCATCATTTTCATACTTTGAGAAACAAAACTTGTTTAAATTCTGGGGCTTTTCCTCTGAAAGGGGAACATTTCTACGATAATTCCATCTCTCTTCTTGATAATCAGTGAAGTGTAAAATTATCAGTTTACTTGTACTTCTTAACTGTTGCTAAATGTTCTTGTGGCATCACTAAGACCTGCACCTAGGTTCTCTGATCTGACCTCTGCTGAACTTACTGACCTGTTCAAGGTCACACAGGTCATCGCTAAGGTGATAGAAAGTCATTTTGGAGCAACATCAACTACAGTTAGTATTCAAGATGGGCCTGAAGCTGGACAAACTGTAGAGGTGAGTTGGAATTTTCTGCTTAAAGGAGAGTTGGGGTGCGGGGTGGAGGGTGAAGGAGGGAGAGGCAGCTATAATTTTACGATATAGTACACTTTCAGGGGAAGCAACTCATTTTTGTTAATGCCTCCCTTCTAAATGGGGGTCAACTCTAGGAGCAAATTCTTTCCTTTTAGAACAGGTCCAGAGGTTATGAAACTTGAGTACATTCTCAAACTCAAAATAAAGCTCACTGATTGGCTGCTTCTGAGCACATGCTTTATTTTGAGATTGAGATTATTCTCAAGTTTTATAACCGAGAACCCAGACCCCTTTTTGAAATGTTTTATCTTCCAGGGAAGCAAACAGGAAGTTATAAAAGTTGCCTTCTTTCTTAAAACATGATTGTCAGGGTCACTGACGAGGCTTTATTAGCCGAAACTACGTAGTCTGGCCCATGTTCCTACTTCTGTATGTATTCTCTGCTCTTGAAGGAACTTTTTTAGATTTTAATTGTACCTCACTGCAGCTGGTGTTGTGCCGTGTGGAAGCCGTGAAAAGTCTCCCCGTACATCATCCATAGTGCAGATTATATTTCATTTACATCCTATGAGATCAGAGGATAGATTCTGAGAAATCTAAAATTTGAGATCGATTTAGACTATTATTCTAGATCATCGTCTTTTATACTATTTGGATCCTTTTGAAATTAATCAGTCTTTGAATCGACTGCCCAATTAAAATTAAGAAATTACAGTATGCTTTTTTCTGGTTTTGTCACCAGATATTGTCAGGGTCACTGACAAGGCTTTATCAGCCGAAACTACGTAGTCTGGCCCATGTTCCTACTTCTGTATGTATTCTCTGCTCTTGAAGGAACTTTTTTAGATTTTAATTGTGTACCTTATACTTTTCCTGTATTCCATTTAGCGAAGAAAACAACCTAAGCTATTTTTTAATGAGATCCTGAAATATACAGTCTTATGAGAACCTATGAGATTCTGACATTGTTATTTAGTGGAAAACTAAAAGATTGCTTCATCATAAAAATATTTTAATCACTAAAAACTTGGACACCTTAACCAATTAAGTCAATTATCTTAACATTTTAGCAAGCTGATTTTACTATTTCGAAGTGCGTCAGAAAATTGCTATCAAAATACAATCAACTCCCAATATCTCGAACATTGATATCTCAAAATATCTTTTTATATCAAATAATATATTTCCTAATTTTATTTATATTTCAACTCCTGTTATCTCAAACTACTGATATCTCAAAGTAAATTTTCTGGAACCAGAAAATTTACTTTGAGATATCAGTAGTTTGGGCTGAAATTTGACTTCCGAGATATCGAGAGTTGACTGTAATAGCAATTTTTTATTTGGCAGGGTGCAGTTTCATGTTTGCTTTCTAGCGATGTATTTCGTTGATTAATGATCAATGATTGTTTTTAGCTCACCTGAGCCATAGGCTCATGGTGAGCTATTGTGATCACCCAGTGTCTGTCATCTGTCGTGCGTCGTCCGTCGTGCGTTGTCAACAATTTGCTTTAAATGACATCTTCTCTGAAACCGCTAGGCCTAGGGCTTTGATATTTGGTATGAAGCATTGTCTAGTGGACCTCTACCAAGTTGCTCAAATGGTGGCCCCAGAGCCCAAAATGGCCCTGGGGCAGGGGGTCTTGGGTTTTGAAACTAAAAAATACTTAAAAATCTTCTTCTCCAGAACTGCTTGGCTCAGATGCTTGAAATATGGTATGAAGCATTGCCTAGTGGTCCTCTACCAAGTTTATTCAAATGGTGGCCCCAGGGTCCAAAATGGCCCTGCGGCAGGGGGTCTTGGGTTCAAAACTAAAAAATTCTTAAAAATCTTCTTCTCCAGAATTGCTTGGCTCAGTTGCTTGAAATTTGGTATGTAGCATTGCCTAGTGGTTCTCTACAAAGTTTGTTCAAGTGGTGGCCCCAGGGTCAAAAATAGTCCTGGGGCAGGGGGTCTTGGGTTCGAAACAAAAAAATACTTAAAAATCTTCTTCACCAGAACTACTTGGCTCAGATGCTTGAAATTTGGTATGTAACATTGACTAGTGGTACTCTACCACTTATGTTCAAATGGTGGCCCCAGGGTCCAAAATGGCCCTGCGACAGGGAGTCCTAGGTTTGAACCATAGAAATATATAGAAAAATATTTAAAAAATCTTCTTCAGAACCACTTGGCTCAGATGCTTAAATTTGGTATGTAGCTTTGCCCTGCAGTCTTTTTTACCAAGTTTGTTCAAATGATGACCCCAGGGTCTAAAATGGCCCTGCCCAAGGGGGTCCTGGGTTTGAACCATAGAACTACATAGAAAAATATTCAAAAATCTTCTATTTCAGAGCCACATGGCTCAGATGCTTGAAAATTTGTATGATGCATTGCCTTTTTGTTCTTTATCAAGTTTGTTCAAATGATGGCCCCAGGGTCCAAAATGGCCTTGCAGCAGGGAGTCCTGAGTTTGAGCCATTGACATTCATAGGAAACTATTAAAAAATCTTCTTCTTCAGAACAATTTGGCTCATATGCTTGAAATTTGGTAACTGGCAACTGGCAACGAGATGCCAATTTCGATTTGATGGTGTTTGAGACGATTAAACCTTCATAGGAAACCGGTAAAACAATTCGATTTGAGAGGGTTTATGCCGATTAAAGCTATATAGGAAACCCGCAAACGACAACCAGATGCCAATTCGCAAATTCTTGTGAACTGGCAACTCCTACAAAGTTTGTATAAATGGTGGCCCTGGGATCCAAAATGGCCCTGGGGCAGGGAGTCTTGGGTTCGAAATTAAAATGTACTTAAAAACCTTCTTCTCCAGAACCCCTTAGTGCAGATGCTTGAAATTTTGTATGATGCATTGCCTAGTGGTCCCTTACCAAGTTTGTTCAAATGATGGTGCCAGGGTCAAAAATGGCCCTGCCCAGGGGGTCCTGGGTTTGAACCATAGAAATACATGTAAAAATATTCAGAAATCTTCTTCTTCAGAACCGCTTGGCTCAGAGGCTTGAAATTTAGCTTTTAGCATTGCCTAGTGGTCTTTTACCAAGATTATTCAAATGATGGCCCCAGGGTCCAAAATGGCCCTGCCCTAGGGGGTCAAGGGTTTGAACCATAGCAATACACAGAAACACATTCAAAAATCTTCTTCTTCAGAACCATTTGGAAATGGTTGCAAACTATCAGGTTTGTTCAAATTATGACCCTAGTTTTGACCTTTAACCTTTTAGTTCAGGTGAGCGATTCAGGGCCTCTTGTTATATATTTGGTGCCATCTTTTCAGCATGTTCATGTGCATATTTTACCTCGGAAGGTGGGTGACTTCTCAGAAAATGATGACATATACATGGCAGTAAGTAACTAGAAATTTTATAAGCTGTGTGTTGTATCAGAGGATGTTTTACAGTCCTGCTCACACTACAACTAATAAGGCCTCTTTTCAAGGTCAGAAAAAGTTTAAATTTTGTTGAGTATTCTCGCAGTTTCTTGTAATATCGCTTGAACTAGTTGGAAGATCTGTGATGTCACAGTTAGTTGCCTGAGCCAGGATGAGACAAAATTTCATGGAGTATGCAAATCTGGCAAACCTAAACCCAAGGTTAGTGCATGTAAAGTTTCTTCAGAGACTGATTGAACCTTGTAGATTTATAGGTGAATCATGGGTGCAGGGTCTGAGGTTATAATACTTGAGAATAATCTCAAACTCAAAATAAAGCACACTGATTGGCTGTTTCCGAGCATGTGCTCGGAAGCAGCCAATCAGTGTGCTTTATTTTGAGTTTGAGATTGTACTCAAGTTTTTAACCTCCGATCCAGGTCTCAGAGAAGCAGCTCTGTCATTTTCAGTTTTGCCACCTTTTTCAATAAGGGTAAACTTTTAAAGAAAATAGGAGCGATTCTTTCTTTAAGAGTTAACCCCACTTTGGAAGGGCTTTGTTGTTCAGAAAAGCAAACAGGAAGTCACAAATGCTATTCCCTTTTGTAATAATGATACATGTTTATTGTCAAGTTGCTGTTCATGTTTTGGTGACAATCCAACATCTGTATGGATTTTTAGACCAAATAATCATATGATTTTAATTTGATTTGATAATGGTGGAAAACAATTGAGATGTACTAATTCACCTTATAAGATACTCAGTTTGCATACCCTCTGCAGAGGGCACTTGTGCTTGTTGAATTAGCTTATGCAACACGACTGTTCAGTATATATGAGCTGCAACATGACAAAACCAACAAAGTAGCATAAATGCCTAGCGAAGACTCAGATCAGCCTGGGCATCTGTCCAGTCTAATAAGAGTCCTTGCTGCACACTTAAAGGGTAGCTGAGGGTCTCAGGGTAGCTGAGGGTCTCAGCTACCTCTGAACAGACAGTGAAGACTGATCAGACTGGGGGGATGCCCAGGCTGATCTGAGTCTTCTCTTGGTGCATATGCCACTTTGTTGGTTCTGTAATGTCATGGCTCATACGATGTTTTTTACAGCTAGAGAAGCACGATAAAAATCTTGAAGAGGAACGCCAGTTGGGAAAACTCCGCTCCGAGGCTGACATGAAGAGAGAAGCAGATGAACTCCGAAAATACTTTTCATGACACATGCTGCTCTGAATTATTGACATAAATAATTAAACTCTAAAAATTAGAAAAAGTCCAGCTGCAGTGCATCTTTAAATGGACAGGTCACATAGCGTGTTGGTCTAAACTGACCCATTATCTTTTGGCTGGTGGTTCATTTCATTTGTCAGAAAATCTCTGTCAAACCTGTGGTAAAATCAATTAAAGGCTTACATGCAGAGATTTATATACTCCTTGAATGCAATCTGACAAGGATTTACACTGTATGCTCAGTCATTTCGGTTACCTACAGGTATGGTTACCATGGAGAAATAAAACTACAGTACAGTAACCATGGAGACAATATAGGATGCAGCAAGAATCAAAGTAACAAGAGAACTGTACAAAATGTTTTATTAACTCAAAGTCTATGACAACAAAAAAAGGTTCTACAGTAAATAACAAGAGTCATGGATATGGTTTATAATGCATGATTGGTTGGTTACCATAGCAACTAAGTACAGCTAACAAACAGCAGATTCATACTGTATCTGAGTTAATTTTGCAGAATCACATTTTTCTATGGAATTCTAATTTGGGGAAGTATTTAATGATATCATAGATAATTGTTCTCCATAAGATATCTCATTAGAATGCTGCCCTTGAGGTGGCTACTGAGTGGCTACATCTTCCACAACATATGGCAAGTTATGACAGCTCATTTGTAATCCTCAAGAAAAAGAGTTTACTGAGACATAAGCTGCAACACAACAAAACCAACAAAATGGCATATGAAGACTCAGATCAGCCTGGGCATCCACCACAGTCAATTCAGAGTCTTTGCTGTGCACAAGACTCATATAAGCCTGGGCAGATACCCAGGCTGATACGAGTCATGCCCACAGTAAAGACTGATCTGAGTCTTCCCTGTGCGCAAATGCCACTTTGTTGGTTTTGTCTGTCGCGGCTCAGTTATTTCAGACATCTCAAATACTACCTAAATCAGTAGCCCTGTTATGTACGTCAGTTGATATAAACGTGGTATGTTGGATAAATAATATACATTTGCACCTTTTAATGTTTCACTCTAAGAATCTAAAGTAAAATACTGTGCCATGAAATAGTGTAAGTTTTGTTCACAAAATAAATTAAACAGTTACATTTTCATTCCCCAGAATTTTGCTTTTAAATGTCAAGTACTTATTCACATTTAGTTTAAATGGAAACCAAATGCATTTGAGCAAAAAAATCTTCCTTAAATAACCAGGACGGAACTTGATAAACGGTTTGGTCATGCTTCTGAAGAATTTTAAGAGAAGATCCTTGGTTTATATGGAGCAGTCTGATCTGGGTCTGCACTGTTTGCGGAATGGGCTTGTCTGTGTCACTTCAAAGCTGAAAATGTCCATTAAAGCCATAGTTGTGTTGATATTTCAATTCTAACAACATTCCCCGCTACACCTCAGCAGAACGTTTCCATTATAGACATGGTTTGAGGTAAATGGATATTTATAGCAAATACACTCTCTGACATCATACACTAATTTTATATATGAGCCATGACATTACAAAACCAACAAAATGGCATGAGCGCCTAGCTAAGACTCAGCCTGGGCATCCATCGAGTCTGATCAGAGTCTTCACTGTGCACTTAAAGGGTAGCTTAGCTCTCTGCATGCAACAGCAAATATTCTGATCAGACTAGGTGGATACCCAGACTGAATTGGTGCTTTGCTGAGCATACATGCCACTTTGTTGGTTTAGTCGTGTCCCGGCCCATATGTTCAGCTATCAGTATGCTGTACTTGTCAAATAAATGTGCAGAACCAAACATAGGCAGACCTGAACTGACTAACTCTTAAGTGGTGTAGATATAAAAATGGTTTTCTTGCTGTATGTCATGTACATATTGTTGTAGCAGTGTGATTATTTAACAATTGTCAACAAAAACTTTACTAAAGTGACCTAAATGCTAAGCTCCAGAAAATAACAATTTTGGAGATATTCATCTTCCTAAGCATCCTTTACCTTGCTTGTGCAGGAATGTATGTCCCTAGGTGTAGTTTTTGTGAAACCTTTTGCAGTCAAGTGTTAATGCCGTGACTGTTAACACTGTGTCTGTTGATGTTTTTGTCAAGTGGTTTAACATCCCAGGTCATGTCGAGATGTTGCCTCCAAATTTGTTAGACTTTTACCTGACATGAGATAAATGACACTCAGGTACTGCCACAGCTACTAGCAGAGGCACCAGGCAGCCTCCCATGAGTCGGGGCTGTCACCATGACTGTGGGTCTGTTTTTCCCTTGCCAATTGTATTCTGACAGTTGACTGACATCAAAATGCAGATTTTGGTAATCTTGTTTTCTTGCATAGGTGCAAAACCATTGAAAAGAAAAATACAATAACTTTATAAATGAACAACTTACGGATTAAGAAGCCGTTTTAAGTCTTTAAGAATAATATTCAACCATTTTTTTTCAAAGTTTAATGCTTGTAGTGGCCTACAGTCAACGGCATCAACCTTTGCATCAAAACCTGACTGTAGAGGCCCAAATAAACATTGAATAAGCAGAACCTTTCTTCTATTTTTCTGGAGCTTGTATTAACATTTGATGTTTTCCTGCAGTGAGCCTTACTTTGATTCTCCAAAACAGATAATTTCTGGAGCTCAGCAGTCATCAACCAGTAACAAAACGTCAACTAACTCAGCCAAACACGAACTCGACTACACTGCAATCCTAAAAGCAACAGCTAATGAAACAAAGCAGATTTGAGCTATCACGGGAAAAGAGACTGCTTCACATATGCAAACAGTAGAGACTCCGATCAAACTGAGCTGCAATGTAAGGTGAATGGGTACACTTTCAGGGGAAGCACCTCTTTTATTTTCATTTTTTGCTGCTTCACAAAGAGGTTCTACACTTCAAGGGAAGAATTTGCTCCCTTAGGAGCAAATTCTTTTTGAGAGTAGATCCTCTTTTTGTGGGGCTTAGTTGTCCTCGGAAGCAATCTGGAAGTCCCACACAAAAGTTGTTTCCCCTTGTAAAAATGGTTGAAAATCCTGTTGGATCCATATGTCTTAATCTCATCAGAGAATTTGCTCACATCAGAGACTTTGCTATGCTGTAGTTATATTCGTACTGCAAAACAGGGATGCACAGGCTGATCTGGGTCTTCCCTGTTTGCATATGTGATAAGCTCCCTTTTCTAGTAAAATAGCTCTTTCATAAATGGCAAAGGATAACTGCTTGCAGCATGGGTGTTTGGTATAAACAAAATCAGGGAATTCCAAAACAAAATCAAATAATAATAAAAAATGATCTCTAACCACACACCTTCATAGTTATATGATGTGATCAATGTAACATTGTATAAAATTCTAGCAGACAATTAAGATTCAAAAATCATCTTTTCAGGGCCAGTTCCACCATTAAAACAATCTTGTATCTTCATGTCCAGGGCTCCAATTAACCCTATTGCACTCAGAACAGCCAAAACTCTATGGAGTTTTGACTGTTTTGAGTGCAATAGGGTTAAATTACTGAATTTATGTGGTTATGTTTACACTTGCTACTGACTTCCCTTAGATGAATCTGTTTGGACCAACTGGCTTCATACACTGATGGAAGCCATTTCATACATTCTCGTGTAACAAAGCTAGTGGTTGTTGCTTGAATTCAGCAACAAGAGCTTTGCCCTACATGGAATTATAGCTCCACCCACAAGCTTCAGCAAACGACGAATGTTGAAAAATAAGATTTCAATTCTCAAATCACAAGGTTCTTTCCCAGTAAAAACATCAAAAGTCCAGATTCTTAGGATTGTATTGGAAGGGAAAAACATCTTAAGCAGAATTTACATTTCTGGGGTCATTTTAGATGGGAAAAACATTGTCTAATAGTTGAGTAAGTATGATATATTCTTGTTGCCAAAGGTTCTAATATAAATGGGATCATGAGGAGTCAAAATTGTTTTTCTGTGGAATGGCCAGACTCATTGAAACAATAAAATAACAATATATTTCTAACATTCCCTAGGGTATGTACATGGTCAGGGCAAAAATAATGATAAACAGTATACCAGTTTGTACCAATATGAATAATAATAAACAATATACCAATTTGTACCATTTCATGTGACCATATTTCCTGTTAACATTTTGAAAATTTAAATTTCATATTTTAATGAAAATGATAACACGTTCCTTCAGGGGAAGCAACTCTTCCGTTTTCCTTTTTTTCCCACCTTATTGATGGGGATCAACTCCTACAGGAAAGAATTTGCTCCTTCTTTTCTTGAACAACAGACCCCATTTTTTCATATGACGTCCCTATTATTCAGTGGACACTTTGGCATGTATATGAAATGTCACTGACAATTGTGTTAGCAATTAGTTTTCTTATTGAAATGATATTCCTTTTGAAGGCGATAAAATCCCATTTTATAGGGTCATATGATAAACAAACTCTTACACTTGTGGTCATTTTATGTGAAATTTATGAAACTCGGCAAAGCTTGTTTAATAAATTTAATAGGAAATGACCACTTGTGTAAGAGCCTCTATTCGTAAGGACTTCTTCATCCTGGGAATGAAACCCTTTTTAAAACTATCAGAAAAAAACATTCACCTTGCTGTATCTGTATTCCTTGGATATTTCAGTGTATATAAATATCTAAACATTTTTGACTATCCCAGTTATGGGAGCTAGTTCTTTCCTTTAAATTTTGACTCCCCACTGTGAATAGAGACAAAAATGAAAATTGCTTTGTTGCTTAACAAGAAAGTATACCCATTCACCATAATACATAAATTAGATCAATAAAGGTGTCCCAGTAAATAGTCATTGCATTGCTAGAACAGTGTTTTGACATTGGGTGATTTTCTTTAACATCAGGTGATTCACCTAGGGCGAAGAATGATCAGGATCTGCACCGCTGAAGTACAGCTGGGGCCGTATTTATAAAACAACTTAAGTCGTTGCTATGCTGTTGCTAAGGTGAAAATTCTATGAAGGAGATTCCCTACAACTATGAAATTTGCTCTGGAGGAACAGTCTTTTTCAGACTGTTCCTCAAGAGCAAATTTCACAGTTGTAGGGAATCTCCAAAATAGAAATTTAGCCTTAGCAACAGCATAGCAACGATTTAAGTACATGTAGTTTTATAAATATGGCCCCTGGTGTAGAGAATTAGCAGCTCTCCAAACTGAAGTAGCCTCATATAACTGCGGAAAAACAGTCACATATGGTAACAAATTATTTGAAATAAATAACGATGTGTAATAAATGATATTCAGCATATACAATATAATTATGTATATATTTCTCATTTGAAATGTTGAAAACAAACTACATGAGGTTACTTTTTCTAACATTCTCTGTCACATGCTTGAGCTGAAGTATCATATTCCCCCTCCAGTCAGAGTACACCAAAAGCAGATGATATTCTCAGCCTGGTTAAGTGTTCAGTAGATACCTGCCTATGGGCATGTTCAAAAAAAATGTGACCAAAGTGTGACATTGGAGGTCAAAAATAAACACTCTGCCATAGCTTTAATTTTTATTCCAGGCTTATCAACAGTGCTTACAGTTTACAAAACTGTATAAATTTTAATAATAGCATTACTTATAAAAATTTTATGACAGTTTTTGTGAAGAGATTTACACCAAAAATCTGTTAAAATGACCAAATTTTATGAAAGCTTTGGAAGCTAAAATCATGATCAAATCACACTAAGTTTCTATTATTTTGATGCAGGGCACTTCCAAATTATTTGAATAAGTGCTGTTTTCTATCAGAAACCCCTAAATGAAATAGAAACTTAAATTTTAACTTCATTTTGATACACTTTTTCAGAAGTAGAGTTTAAAAAGCTTCCATATCTTCTCTTAACTTGGCTGTGCCTCAGTAAAATGTGCATTGGAATGATGGCATATGAGTAGAGAACTAATCTAGAGAATGATTGTTGATATAAAAACTTACTGGTAGTAGTGATGCTATGTCAAAAATGTGCTAAAAGTTTCAAGGAATGTGTTACACTCCTGAGTATTATTTTCAAACTGCTGGAATTAGCATCACAAGAACTTAAATCATTGATTAAGTGTTCTTTGCAATAAAGTAACAATGGCTGTATGTTGTAAACATCAGTTTTTCCTAATTTATTGTCCTCTTTAACAAGAAAACTTGGTCTGTTGCTCAGGAGTGTAACACTTTTCAGCCATTTGTTGGTACTGTAAAAAAAGTTTAATATTCTGCCTTTAGATTTCATTATGATGTTGTCTTCATTATAAAAGCAACTTGCACTCATTGCTATAGCAAAAACCAAAATCATATCTTTCAACTCAATACTTGGGTGTGCCACAATATATCTTTGCTAATTGTCCGTCTAAATGCACACAAATCAAACAAATACTGAATTTAATTAATTTCTTCTTCACTCTTTTCTATTGGAAATTGAACAGTTTTCTTTACATGAATGTCTTTACCTGTTTACAAAAGGCATTACAGAAATATAGTTCCATACAAGTTTCAGAAGTTGATGGTCACATTATAAATCAGTAGAAAATGTCCCTTCCTAAAATATCATTAACCTCAAAATCTTATCAAAACAGATGGCACTGCATCAAAAAACATTTTCAGATGTTGGAAACATTATATTTAGCATGAATTTATCCAAATATGTTGATGTAGGGAAAGAAAAAGTGTCTAAAATGGCATTAAACTGAAAATGCTCAGCAGTGTAACACTTTGCACAATACACGTCATAGCAAAACCCAAATTAATTTACATAATATCATTATCTTGGTCACTTTTATCTTATTATTTTTCACAAAACACTTGATAGCCATGTAAGGATATTATTTGGAATGCCTCATAGTGATAGATACGAAGAAAATGGAATCTCAAAATCTTCAACTTTTGGTTAATTTCATGGCAGTACAGCTTTATTTACATTTAGAAGTTAAATTTATGTTCCAAAATTGTTTGAGGGTGACTTGGTCTTCATGTATGTGCCTAATAAATGAAAATACCGTTACTTGTGGTAAAGAAATAAGCTATTTTTGTCTTTTTTCAAAAAAGTGTTACACTCCTGAGTGGTTTAAATGGTGCATATGAAGAAAACAAGAGCCAAGATAAAGACTTCCTGTGTGCCAATTATCATGATGGGTCAAAGACTTTTCATACAGGGCATGAAAGTTGACTAAATCTACCCCTGGAAAAAGTTATGGGGTCTCAAATGTCAAATGTTACACTCCTGAGTTCAAGGGGTACTTGAGAAGAAGCTGTTTACATTCTGAGATGGATGCCGGTAAAGCAACTGGAAAATTTGCAATACAATATACCATCTTTATTCGATGTTTCAGACCATGTAATAGAGATTAGAAGCATCAAATATAAAAATGACATCCATTTACATGAGAACCTCTTCTTTTTTGGTGCATCAGAAATTCAGCATAGTGCTGTTGCGTTTAGCCTTTCTTATTCAATGAGTGATGATGAAAGGAGATAAATCTTACATTTTCATGCAGCCCAAAGGACTGGAAAGTCAAACAGATGGCTAATAGGTATGGTAACTAGCAGAGTTTTGTAAAAATGCAGGCAGAAAATTCAGTAATCAAAAAAATGTCACACAAAAAGCGTTACACTCCTGAGTTTTTTGGCTATATTTTTGACCATAACTTTTTCATTACTCCAACTATTTCAATGAATTTTGGCAAGTATCTTTAAGGCTACACGATACATCTCTAGCAACAAAAATAATGTACCGTATTTACCCTAAATTTTCGGACACCGTAAATTTTCGGACACCCTATATTTTCCCAAAACGCCACCTATATTATGTACCCTATATTTCCGGACACGTACTGACCAGGGTATTTTTGTTGTCCGTAAATGTTCGGACACAAAAAAACGTCCCTTGTTCTCTCATAAAATTTTCATGTATAGGCTATCAGTTTTGTCTGTTTCAGTGTTTGCTATGTTTACCTTTGCCTTCGGTTAGATGAGGTACCGTAATTCTTACCGTAATATGCATAAATATCTTGGATTACATACCACATTATGTACCGTATGTATATTTCCATAAGTTATCCACATCCTAACTCCGATGTACACAACTGGAGAAAATATATTCGTGACATATTCCAATTGGCAATTTGAAGATGAAAGGATCCATACTAAACAAATTTTTTTCCACAGGCCAAATATTTAGCGTAAATACTGTATCCAAACTACTAGCACCTGGTCAGTCTAACACACCAGTACTTCACAAACAAATTGTGTCACCTCAAGGTTATTGACCGCTTTGATCTTTTTGTGTACTCTAGTCCAATACCCCATCTCAAATTACATAATTTAGCCAGACAGGTCTACCGATAAGTAAAGAGAAAAAGTGCCTTATTTGTTTACATCTAGGTTGCAGGAAAATACCTGAGAATGTTAACTTAAGGAAATAAAAATAAAAGGATGATATTGTTACACATTGTTTGCGGATGTGGAATTGAAAAGAAGAGTTTAATGGGTTTGCCAGATGCAATCACTGTTCGCATAAGGTATTATTTCATGTGATCGGTACCTGATGTATTGTTTATGTCTCAAACCTGGACAACTTGGGAGGGGGAATAGAATAAGGTTACGCATTGGACAGTGACCATATTGTGGAAAATAGCCACGGTGTCCAAAGCCTCTTCTATAAGATGGGTACAAATTTTGGGGGTCATTTCATCACCTACCAGCAGCCATTATGAAGTTTATTTTCTCATATAATCTAATTGATTAAACAATACACAAATTGTTTACTGTCACACCTATCGGTACTATATTCGAAAAAGATACCGTATATATGCCGTGCATACCCTTGATAATTGGTTATTATTCGGCGTTCGTAAATATTCGGACACTTTAAAAAAATTATAATTTTTGCCAAATTAAATGTTCGGACAGTAAAAAAAATAATTATTTTAATCCGTCCGAATAATTAGGGTAAATACGGTACAATTAAAGCCCTGTTTCCTTTAAAATGCTCTGAAATGCTTCGGTCACATTTTTTTTGAACATGCCCCTATAAACCTTTAAATATGCTGACATATATGCTGCAGCAAATAGTCTAGATCACAATCAGACTGATAGCCTACAAAGAGTATGATCAGTCTCCAAAACCAACCTTGTTTTTCTGCCTGGGCTGGGCCGAGAGACCCCTTTTTCAACAAATAGACATTCTTTATTACTTTTAGGTCCAATTCAAAAAGATTCCCAGTTTTCAGTGTGGGGCCACTTCCTAAGCTTCCTGTTTTCAAACCCTGTGTGGCACATGTATACCACTTCCATCTATGTGTGCACCCTCCCATTCATCTCACCTGTTACCCTTTGTCACCCAACTCAAGTTTTATACATTTCTTGTTACAGGACAAGTACAAGTCAAAATTCAAAGATGAAATAGTCCACTACAGCTATGCCAACTGATCTTGGTCTACCCTGATTCCCGAGCTTGATACTTGTTCAAAATCCAGCTCAATTTATCTAGACTCGACCTGATACACCTTACCATAATGACCCCAAATACAGGGACACAAATGTCTAACAGTTAATCTTCAGTATGCTGTTGGTGAACAAGCAGACGTCAAACAAATTTTCTCATTTGTTTTCCAGAAAAAAAATAAGAGCAGCAGACGACAAACAAGTTTTCTCATTTTTTTCCAGAAAAAAGGGCCTGACATTTTATTCAAATTGTCCCCTTCAGGGACGATTTGAATCAAATGTCAAGCCCTATTTTCTGTGCAAAAAATAAGAAAAACGAAAAATATTTTCAAATGCCGTCTGCTGATATTCTAAATCAGCATGCTTATTAAAATTAAATCTTAGAATGTTTAGTAGAATTGGCGACACATCCCAGTTTCTAGGGTTATTATGGTATATACATGTAGTTCACATTTTTATGCAATTATATCCATTTGCATTGATAACATAACATTCAACAAACCAACACACTTTGAAACTATTATGCATATATCAAGCATTACTGCTAGTGCAAGTAAACTCTACCCTTTCACAAACAAAGTAAAAACAGACAATGGAAGCAAACATAAGAATGTGCGTTCAACAAATTTCATTAACATTAAACCTTACCTGTTGCTGTACTTTTATATTTCCATCCGTGGATATCTCCATGGATTTGTGAAATACCCATGGTATTTCTAAAACTGAATTGTGCTCTGGGAGTTTCATCATTCTTATACACAATCAGTTCCACTGACTTACATTTATATATTGTCTATATATTTCTTGAGTTTGTATGAAAATTTGATCGAGATTACAGTAATTTTACATTATGAAGCATTTATATGGCTTAACACTCATTATGCATTTCAAATAAATTCTAATGTAATGTAACATCAGGTTTTTCTAGTTCTGTATTGTAATGACAGAATTTGGACTTTTCCATATGCTTAGTTACTGTTGTGAATTTTTTTCAAAAATCAAATCTGGCTCTAACAGAAGCTTATGATGATCTAGAGGTATAGGTTGGGTACCAGTCATTCACAGGTATAAAGAAGCAGACCCAGTCAGCTAACAATTCTGTGTCACACAGAAGCATTCATACAGTGAACCACACACACAATACAAATAATATCACCTTTTGAGCGTGTCACAGCCTCAACTCAGCAGTATTGTGTTGAACTATGGACTGGGTGGTGGGCGGTGTGAAGAAATAACAGGTGCTATCAGAACACATTCACTCTGATATAAAATCCAGAACTTTAAATAAGACCAGGTTTTGATGATAATTTTGAGACAGTAGACCCTTATATCAGAGGTCGAAGGGGCTTGAACTTTTGCTTTAAGTTATCAGACGATGGAAAAAAGAGATGTTTAGAAGTGTAAACTTAGCCAATATTTTGATTTAAGTATTTACAATATTTTGAGATATCAATGTTTGAGACAATAGAAGTCAACTGAATGATTTTAATTCTTCATACAAATTATGATTGTGGCCCCTCTTCAAAACTGCCCAATTGGGGCTGTTTCAAAGAGGGGCCAAGACATGCTTTATAGTCAGTTTTTGGCCACTCACTAAGGAGTATGTGTTCACCTCCATGGTTTTCTATCATTTTTACAAAGGAGAACAATTTTTGTATTTTCTTGCCTGCTTTCCAGGAGGAAGAAGTCCTTCACAGAATGGGGTCTACCCTTAAAAGAAAGAATTTGCTTCTAAAGAAGCAAATTCTTTCCTTTCAGAGTTGACCCCCATATAGAAGGGTAGCAAAGATGAAAATGGCAGAGTGGTTTCCCCTGAAAAAGTTCACTTTAAGAAAATTTGCCCTAGATTTATCATCAACACCTGACCATATTCAGAGCTCTGCTCATTTCTACACAAAGAACAGTTGCTGAATTCGCTGAAACAAAAAAATGCAGTACGAAATTCTCTTCATCAAAAATCAATATGATGCTGCTATAGAGAATTCCCTGTTAAGGTTGTGCCTCTTGAAGAGAATTCAAAAATTAAACTGGTGCCTCCGTGTCTCTTATTATTGGTAAGTAATTTTCTACAGTTTGCCATGTTTACTATATATATTTCCAGTTTTTGTATCATTTTCAGTATAATATATGTAACTTTGGAGAAGTTAGCATGAAACAGCTATCAATGCTTTGGCATAAGAGAACAGCAGGATTAAAGCAGGAAAAAGTTTTCAGAATTAACATTAAAAGAAAACACTAAATTATAAACTGACTTAGAAATGTAGAACTCGATGAGCAATTAAATTTGGTGAAAATTTCATGAAAATCGGACTAAAAGTAAGGAAGATACAAAGGTTTGAAAAATTCAAAATGGCGGTCAAGGAAACTGCCATTTTGGAAATTCCTGTCACGTGACAAAAGTTTTAATCTTGAATAAGTGCCAAATTTGCATATTTTTACTGACTATTTTGACTTTAATCATTTCTTTATGCAGTAAAAAATACATTTATGCATTTCATTCACCTGAAATATGTTCCAAACTGAATTTATTTGGGATTTTCCTTTTTCACTATGAGTTTATGACGTCATTCACTCATGGATTTGCTGGTTCCCAGCTCGATATTTAAATATTTATAAATCTTCATATCTTTTTTAATTTAAGTCCAATTTTCATGAAATTTTCTGCAAACTTCATGTTTTATTAGTATCTTCAATTTTAGACTAATTTGTATGTAAGTGAGTGTTTCCCGTTAAGCCCCATTTTTTTTATTTTTTTTTCAGCCATGGCCTAGTTCCTGCATTTAAGGATTCTCCTGCACTGCCTGCTCTGGAGTAAACAGAGATACGATAGCTACATGAAGAATATAATCAGCTTGTCTTGCTGCACGTTTGTTAGCACTTTAGTCACATATTAAGCCAGGTTAGTGGTATTAACTCGTACATATACTGTTTTCATTCAACTAGAAGATGGAGGTTTCCTCCCTTCGAAAATGACTTCTAATATGTAAATTGTTCGTATTAATTCTGCTACAGATGTTCATTTTCCTTCTTAAACAATGATAATGAAAGGCTTGTATGCACTGGAATCCCATTTATGATTGAGAAGACACACGCCTCCTAGACGGGGGACTGGCGACCACTAGGTCAGTAGGCCAGCGCTTAAAGATCAGTAGGCCAGCACTTAATCCACTGAGCTAACAGGACTTTTATAAGACGGGACTTCCTCTTCAAAACAGATGGAAACATCTAGATCTGTCTAGATTTTTTGGCTTGTTTGGAAGGGGGGTAAAAAAATATAGCAGAAATAATACAACAGTTGATTAACATATTTTAGGTCATTTTAGATGGCAGAAAAGTCCCTTGTCATCGCATATATACAGATGAATGAGACACCAAACTTTTAGCTGTGCAGCTGCTGCATATCGTAGCAGCACTTGAGGAATTTTGCTTGTCATGAATTTTCCATTTGTCTTTTATGTGCCATTTCCAACTTTGGATCAACTGGAGGACACTACAAAGGTCACTGCATGTGCATTGAATCAAATTTTTGAAAATACCTAAAAGGATATCCCTAATTAAGTATGCTCTGAACAGAATTGTGCTTTATGTAAAGAATACAGTATTATCCTTTTCCAACTACTTAGAAATATTATTTATTTTTCTTTTCTAGCTACTTAGAAATATGATTTCCTAACAAGAAAAAACATGACAGATTTTCAAATCAGTTATCCTCATATGAGGCAAAGATATGAATTGTGAATAAAACATGATTTAGCTTGTCATACTGATACACATTATTCCATCAAACACCAGGACCCAGCTGTTCAAAACTAACGACGTCTTTAGTCAACATGACATTAAAATTTCAAACGTAAATATCTCAAATATGCCAATATTTTTTGTTGTAAAAATGTGAGAAGCTTTTGCAATGCAAAAGCTTCTCACATATTTTCAACAAAAAATATTAGTGTATTTGGCTATAAAGTCACAAAACACTTAACGAGTTGACCTCTTAACGAGCTCGTTAGGCTAACGATGCTTTGAACAACTGGGCCCAGAACATTTTTTTATAACATGCTTTATTTATAACACTTTGGCTATACCACAGAAATTCCATGAACTCCATATACAAATGACCAGTAGACTGATCCATATCGTATTTCACAGTCTTACTCATTCTGTCAATTTTTCGTATCCTATCCAGGAATGCACCCTGACATTAAACGCCCACAGTTTTTGTCTTTGCTTTAATGGTACAGTTTGGACAAGTTGATGGTTTTGCATGAGTAGGGCTCAAGATATAGGAGACCATTTTGATGGCTTTTTGTCAAAAGGGACCTTAATCTATGTGGGTGACAAAAACACTAAACTCAGCCCGCATTTCTATGCAAACTGAGAAAAGTCTGCAGTTCTTACCATAATGATACAGTTCCTAAGATTCATATTTATCCAGAAAAACATATACATTTAGGTTCACTGAACATTCATTAAAACTGCTGTAGTTAAACTTTGGTTTTCCAAAAATATTGTTAGCTTCGAGATCTCAAAGTCACACTAAAGTAAATTTTCTGGTCCCAGAAAATATACTTTGAGATACCAGTAGTTGAAATGTTAAGAAAATTAGGAATGTGTCCAAACTATATTCTTTGACACAAGAGGGTAAACTTTGGTTTTCCAAAAATATTGTTAGCCTTGATATATCAAAGTCAAACTAAAGTAAAATTTCTGGGACCAGAAAATTTACTTTGAGACACCAGTAGTTGAAATGTTAAGAAAATTAGGAAATGTGTCCAAACTATATTCTTTGACATATGAGTATACATTGTACTTTGAGATATCAATATTTGAGATAGTGAGATTCAACTATATCCTTTTGTGGAGAAATCAAATGTCTCCATATCTGGAGCCCTGATGGGTTAAAAGTTAATTACAACACTATCTTAAATTGCTACAAAATGCTATGAATATATAATATATTAAAGGACAGAATCTCGTGTACAATCTATGTCATCACAATTTTGACTACAAAGTGTTTTTGGCTATATTGTTTTTGGCCTCCGAAGATACGGTATAGCTGGCTATTTCCCCGGCACTCTTCTTTCTGTGATGTTGCTCGTCTAACATCAAACGGCATAATTATGTCCCACAATGCACAATTTATGTCCTGTATGAATTACAAAACAAGAATCACCAAAAGTTTAGAAATTAAGTTTTTGGCATAAAATCATGTATGTTTTGCAGTTGAAATGACCAGTTATACTGTAATGAGTCCTCAGAATCTGTCTGCCACAAGATACTGTAATGACCCTAAAATTTCTGACACTAAAGTTGGACAATTATTGTTCGAAAATTCTTAGAAAGTGGATTTTACACACGTTAATGCATCCAAATAATGCTTAGTGAATGGCAAAGATTGTAGACCCTGGTCTTCAGGAGCAGTTTGATCTGGGTCTACGAAATTTGCTCAGACCTGTCTGTCCAAATATTTAGGGTCAATACGGTATAATACGGGTTAGGAATAAGAGCAAAGGTTAGTTTGGGTTAGACTTGGGTTAGGTTTTGGGTAACGTAAGGGTCAAGTTTAAATCAAAAAGAAAACTTTGGGTTAAGTTTAAATCAGAAAGAGAACATAATAAACAAAACAGAACAGTTAACAACAATCAGAGTTTAATCTGATTTGCATTTCGGTATTTCAATGACCATTTACAAGACATTAACAAAAGGTTAAGTTTACATGAAAATTTTGGGTTAGGTTAGGGTTAGGTTTACAAATAAGAGTAAATATGGGTTTAGTGGCAGACAGATTCTGAAGTCACCTTAGTGTATTGACTAGCGTGCCATATTCAGAAGGAAATAAAACTTGAGGTAGACATGTTTGACCACAATAGCCCTTGCAGGTGATGTTTTGAAGTACTCACTTTCCTTGCTGCAAACTTATTTTCTTTGTTGTCAGGGGTTGTAACTGTGAATTACTGGTCATAAGTCTGACCCAGTCAGTTATTATAAAATGCTGCCCAAGTTAGAAATATATCAATACATGTAGTATGTCATGTCAGATTACACTGCTCACACTGCTATGTTTATCAACTAAATAAACAGACTCAATTTATTGAACAGAAAAGTAGGTCAAGGTCAAGTACTAACAGCAGTATTTGCCTATATAACTGCCAAGTTTCAGAATCATTCGATGGAAAATACCACTCAGCCATGACAACTCCACTTAAGAAGTAAGTTGTCCAGGTAAGTCCATCAATCATAAAAATGGCTGACAATTCAGAGTATATAGTTATCATTATGCTCATCAATGCAATAACCTAGACATGAATGGAATTTGGAGCGTATCTTCATACTGGACCTAAATTTTGACAGCATTAGGCAGTACATAGCAGTGATATTTGAAAGGTCACAGAAAACTGACAAAGGTTTTGCACAATAACTGACCTAAGGTGGAGCCCAAAGACTACGTATAATACTTTAGTCATAATATATGTGGATTGAATTTCCCAGTTTTGAAATCTTGGACATAAAAGTGGCAGAAAAAGATCACCACAACAAGTTGTCTTGCTCACTGATCTTCACTTACCCATATGTACTGCTCTGTAGTATAGTATGTAATGCAGCTTTGGTGAGAAAACATTGGAATGACCCCATATACAGACATTTTACTACTACTGAGGCTGTAACACAAGTGTTTCTGCAATGCAGTCGGGCTTTGAACTTGCAATACTGTGCTATGTGTCAAATCTATATACCAGTCTAAAGCTAGAGAGTGCTTTATACCTATATATGTGTTTGTCTATATTAAATTTTGTGAGTGCTACAAACTTGAACATGCTTGAAGATACCATCATAGGTTTGAATATAGTAGAGATATGAGCCATGAATCTACAGACCATGCTTTTGTAGTATAAACATGCTGGTATCAGCCTATGCATCTGCCAACTCTGATCACAGCCAACCCAGCTGGAATGATCTAAAATGTATGGACCTTGATGAATCCATATTTTCTCATGTCACAGCTCATATTTACTAAGAAGGTAAAAAAATGATTGAAGTCCTTTCACTTCATGCAATAACAGCAATACCAGCACTTACTGATATACAATAACTTTGTTTTTTGATGGCATATGTATTTTGATAACATGGAGCAAAAGTGATTGCATCAAATATTTTTAACTCTATACCCAGTCCAACTTAAGCCTTAATTTTCTTTTTAACATAAAAAAATCATTTGTTTTCCTTTGATATTGAAAAAGCTCTGCATTACACTAACAAGTTTATCCCAAGATGATGACAAGATTACCATGTTAGGATAAATTGGTTTAGCATATACTACATGTACCTGCACATCTTTTGTTTGAAGACTAAAATGACATGGTGTCTGAGTTTAAAATACTTGACTCATTTAGGCTACCATATTTTTTAGAGTATTCTTCTTTTTTTTTTTTGACAGCACTGCCCTTTGTTTGGACCCAAGTAGCGTGGAAGCTACCATAACTTTTGAAAACCTTCCTAACTCCCAAACAATCATATATTTACTCGAAACATTTGGACAGAAATTTCTTTAAAACAATGCAGACCCTGTTCAAACTGCTCCTGGTCAAGTCTGCACTGAAAACTAAAACCTGGGTGGACAAACAGCACTGCCCAAATTTGAAACTAGTGAGTCCATTACAAAAATAGTTGTAGTGTCCAAATATTTAGACCAAATATGGTAATTTGTAACTTCATTCTTCTAAATCATCTTTATCTGTACAAATAAATAATATACTACATTTACATATCGCAATAGCCTAATTAAATGTCACTCATTTGATTCATCTGCATATGGTATGCCCTCGCTTTCTTGCCTCTTAAACCCCCATGGGTTGGGTGGTTCTTCTCTCTCCGGGGAGCTGGGGAGGTTGGGTTTCCTCGACACACCACCTGCTTTCTGAGCTGCCTGTAGGGACTGAAGACTGATCACCGACGGCCGACTGCGCTTGTCATAGCTATCCATTCCAGCCATGGAGTCCAGATCCATCTGGAATGCATTCACCACTCGGATCTGCAAGAGAGAAATAGATATTGGTACTGGTATGCTTCATATCACTCTCTTAACCAGGAATGAAGTGACATTATAGTGTCAATAACAAGCTATTTCTCTCTCTCAAAAAAAAAAAGAAGGAATATATGGTGTGGCCACATTAGCAAAAGCATTCTTTTAACTAAAGGGGCAAAATATGTGTATTGTACATTTCTGAAGGAGAAATAGACAAAATCATCTGAATTATCATCAAATATTTATCTTCACAAGGGAACCGGTAGTGCTGTGGATAAAGTGCTGGCTTGCTGAGCTAGCCATCCAAGTTTTAATCCTTTCAGAAGTAGACTTTTTTCCAACTTTAAACAGGGTTCGTGTCTAAATGACCTTTCATTATCACCTTTCCTTTGACTGCAATACTATTGAAAGGGCTTAAAGCTGCAAGTAATCCATCCACCAGTTTAGCTGGTATTTCTTTATCTTTTCCAAAGATAACACAAACTGAGCTCCAGATAAGTCAAGATTTTTGGGAGAAAAGTGTTTTTTCTTCCTTTTATCTCTAAGTAAAAATTGATGTTTAAGGCAGGTTATGAAATTCAGTTGCTTGGTTCCTGATCACTGCCTTCTTATCTACTTTGCCACATCTGACACATTATACGTACTATATGTGTACTTCAAAATTTTTTTTTACTCATCTGGAGCTCAAAATTGGAGAATTTAGTGAACCACATATACTTAACAAAACAGTGTAAGGAGATAGACCCATATGATATAACAAACAGAAATTTGTCATATTAATCTTCCATGTATTTTTTCCAAGCCATGCCAAAATGTTAAGTATATTACAGTACCATAGTTATTTCTGCTATTGGAGTCTTTGTCAACCATAATATTCCCTTAAAATCCCACCTGTTTTACAAAGTTTGCTGTTGTTGTTGTTATTGTTAGCAATAGGTTGGGAAACTATGAAGTTCTTTTTAGCTTTGCCTGCTTGGATAAAGGAATCACTGACATTCCAAACTTTGATAACTACTAACATTTTCTGATATTCCAAAGAGCAACAATGTATGTAACGTAATAAAATCATTGCCATATTACCATTTGTTGGTGAAGCGCTGTATTTGCTATTTGGAACAGTAACCCATTATAATCCTGTTATTTAATTTTACCAAATTTACTCAACCTAAAATCATAGTTGTCTCATTATCTGTTCTGAAACATAAATCAAGTAAACCAATACTATTACCATTTGTTAGGAAAGCATTAACATTACTATTAGGAACATTCCCATGCTTATGCTTGTGTTAGCACTATTAGGGAAGTTTTAAGATTTATTTTTTAATTAAAACTTTGTCTAATAGTCAAAGCAGAACTCATCCAAAGAATAAAGATACCCCCCTTATGTGTTTATCACCTTGTAACAGGAAAAGTATTATAACTCACCCTATATGAGCCACGACACGAGAAAACTAACAATGTGGTTGTACGCCCAGCGCAGAGTCAGATCAGCCTGAGTATCCGCCCATTTTGACCAGACTCTTCGTTAAGTGTTCAAAGGGTGGCTAAGGGTCCAAGCTACTTCCATGCGGACAGCGAAGACTCTGATCAGACTGGGCAGATGCCCAGGCTGATCCGAGTCTGGGCTGGGCGCACAACCACATTGTTGATTTTGTCTTGTTGCGGCTCATATGTATTTTGTTAAGTATATGTGATGCATATTACCTTACAGTAGCATACAATTTTTTTTCTATATTGTTAGTCCACCAATAGTTCAGGTAGCAGCCTTTGTAGCTTTGTGAGTTAAGTATTGACCTGCTATGCTAGCAGTCAAGGTTCAAATCCTGCTGCTGGGGTTCAAATCCTGCTGCTGGCAGAACTAGTTTAAATATTTAATAGGGTTTCATTGCATTCTGATGCTCATTTTCACTCTTCCATTGGCTTGATATGATTGAAATACTATTTAAAGGGTCATAAAATGATGTGATCCATTATATTTCAGGTAAATAAATTATGTAGTGGTTGGCAATAATATAACCGTTCATGTTTTCAAAATCACTGAGTACTCAATGAACATGCAACTGGGTATATGCATATATATGTAATATTATGAACAATCATTTTGTTAGTAGGAAACACAACAAAAGCATGGCAACTTACCAAGACAAGACTCCTGGGTGGTGATAGGTTGTAGGCAAGCATTCCACAACTTACCAGAGTTTTGGGATTGTTTATATTGAACTAAGAACTTGAACTTTGCATATCAAACCTTTTATTTTACTTTATACCATGCATTTGAAATGTTACTGTTTACTTGAATTTTGCACTCAGACAATGAATTAATGTTGTTTTATCTTCTTTTTAGTTTTGCTTGTTTTCTAACAGTCTTCAGCCAAATTTCTTATTTGAATTATGATTATCAATAATAGTACTGAGCTTAACTGAAAACATTTACAATACTATTTGTGTTCATTTGTGCTATTTGTGTTTACTTGTGTTGAGAAAGCAGACATGGCTCAGATCAGCTTGCATATATGCACAGTCCCATCACAGCTTTGGCTTTTCATCATACACATTGCTCAGGATCCATGTACTTGATGTTATCAGAGATGAGCTTACTTATACTGACCCTTAAAGCACCAAAAAGGCAGCCGACAAAATTCATCTTAGCAAAATTTCAAAAAATGTTTCGTCCAGGCTATATCATATTGAGAATTCAAAGACTACAGGTAAACACAGTAGATCCAGATAAGGCCACTTATTAAGGGCGACCTCATGAGGATTTACCCTGTTTGCCGATCTAACTACTTTACGGATCCAACCAGATCTATAATCATGATTTATACCTTTTAGTAATATGCTTCTCATGTGTATAGTCTTTCACTGGTAGTTTACATTGTTGATTATTAAGCATATGTATTACAGTATACTTTCTATTAATGCTTAATAAATGCATAACCTCTATGTTTCTACTATGTACCTAATGTTTGTTAAGCTGTATTAAGCACTGTGATCACCTTGCGCTGCTTTGCTTATTATTTATTTTGACTTGGTTTTATTCCATTATTTCACATGTATTGCAGGTGGCTTTGTTCACTCTTACTCCTTATGTCACTGGAAGGCTATGACCAATGAGGTCCTGGAAGGGAGCATCTGTTATCCCTAAACATTATTTGAAAATGTATCCCTTCAAATGCCTATTCTTTTCATTAAATATCTATGGAATCCAGAATAGATACCTTTTACTTAATATCCCTTATTTTCCGATCATTTCTTCAAATGACTGATCAGTTTTTAATGTTGCCAGGCACCATAAAAGGCTAAATACCATTCCAGGACCTCATCTATGATGTTTGCTAAATATCATCTGCAGCATTTTACTAAGAACTTCAATGGTATGGTTATTAAGCTGAATGTAAATTAAGTCTTACTGATTTCATGCTTGTAAGGCTTTTAGGCAGAAAATGGGGTCTTCAGTTAATATATCAGATACACACCTAAACTCCATGTGATAGCTCTATTTATGGCGATGCCAGCAGCTAGCTATTCAACCAATGCATGACAGTGCAAGTATTATAACAATTCCAGCAGCTATTCATTCAGTTTCCACTGTGATAACTTTGCTTTTATGATATTGTCACTGCTTTTATGATAACATCACTAACTATTCACTCAACTGCTATTCATTCAGTTTCTAGTGTGGTAATGCCAGTGGTTCCCCAAAGAATATCATGTACTAGACAGTACAATTTTAGGCTAAGAGTGGGAATTGGGTAAGTTGTCCCAATATTTACAATGGTAATTACTGACTGCAAGCCTACTTTTATTCTATCACTTAGAATCATGAATCTGGATAATCCTACCAGCATAGAATTGCACTTGAGCAGGGATAAGCTGTCACAATACTTATATGTTTGAGCCACAGTCAGTAGGAGGGGTTGTTCTGATATGGAACCACTGTAGAGCTATTCTGATTCAGGTGCTCATTATTAGTAAAACACTAGTTTAATCTCATTTAACTTACCCGATTTATTCCACTAAACATTAGACATTACCCCCACCCTCTCTAAAATAGCCAAAAATCTAATGATGGCTCTAGATTGTTGATCTTAGAGCAAAAAAACCTTAGTGTTGAAGAAATAAGGTGAAATCATTGGCTCATACAAAATATAGGTCATAGTGATCTACAAATAGTATGAAGTCATTTGCAGTGTCAGGTTGAAGTATGATGCAAATCTATTGGTGCTGAAATCATTGAACCATGAAAAAAGTCACAAGATGGACCACTTCCACATGTATAATTATGTATTACTAAATCAGAGATGGAATTACAATGCAAAATCACTGGACTTATATGTCACAGTGACCTACAAATAAGGAAGTCATTTGCAGTATCACTGACCCAAATACAAATCAAAGCAAGTCCATTAAACAGTGTTATAGATATTCTGGCAAACTCACTGGACTATGAATACAGTGCTGGAAACATGAATGATTAATGTGGTGGCCTAAATGGCCAACAGGTCAAACTTTCATTGGCCCAAATTGTCCACAGGCTAAAGATCCCATCCATTTATTATTGTTAGAAGAAAAAATTTGGGCCACCAAAGCTCATATTTTGGAACTTTCTGGTGGCCCCAGACAAAAATTAGGTGCATTTGCCCACTGGGCCACTGGCTGTTTCCAGCACTGTGAATATACGTCAAGGACACAGGAGTCTGCACTGATGCTTTGCTTCTGCTGCACTTAATTCTAGCCACATATCAACTCTCTTACCTCACAGTTTTCATTGAAATTGAAAGAAACAAGAACTGTAATCTGAAACCTCAGAGTAACATTGCTCTACTGTTCTGTTTTGTTTCAATTGTGGGAACATCTACAATTTGACCTTTGGTCCCAACCGTAGTCATGCTCCTAGGGCAAGGATAGCATCATGCCACAAGCTTTTGGTCCAAACAAAACTCCTATAAAGTTTGAATCATTAAATTATCGAAGTTTTTACCTTTGGTTTCAACCCAGCTTTTGTAAAGGTAAGTCTAATATTAAGTTTGAAATCCCTATTGGTACTTGTAACCAAAGTCTAGTGTCAAAACCTCTTAAAAATCCTAGCCTTTAGGAAGGATGGGTCTAAATGTGCATTATTGACTGCACAGTAACCTCACCTTTATTGAAATATTTTATACACCAAACACTAATAAACCAAAAATCAGCTTCCAAGGTGAACCAGTTCAGAAGTTGGAAAATGCTTCAGTCAAACAAGGGAGATAATTTATAAAATAAGCCAGAGCCTGATACATCCCCTTGACAATATACACATTACCATCATGTTTAGATAAAATACTTCAAATGGTTGAGGAGTTACGGAGTGAACAAGAAATTTAGGGCAGATAATTCAGGAAGTTAGCCACTGTTGTGGTTCATGCTCATGATACTCTGCCCCGATATTATACACATTACCAAACATTTCTATCAGCTAAACTGTCAAATGAGCATATAAAAACTAGGTATTGGAGAGTAATAAATTTAATTATGTTGACCTCATACACATGGCTATAAAGTTTCACAACTACCTAGTTTTGGTACACACAAGTATAGCCAAAAATACTAATCAAAGGGACGTTACTCCAAAATTAAGTTAGGGGGAGCAACCATTCTTATATGTGACACCCCTTCCTGAGATCATGCACATTGTTATAAAGTTTCATCAAGACATTCCAAATGTTTACCAAGCTATGGTGTGCACAAGATAAGTATATACAAAAAAAAAATAGCCTAAAAATAATCAAAGAGATGTAACTCTGAAATTAAAGGAGAGAAAACTACTGTATACACAACACATTGTCTGGACGTCATACACACATTGGTATGAAGTTTCATCAAAATATTCCAAAGACTTATCTAGTTATGGCTTGCACAAGACTAGTCTGGAAAAAAAATCGAAGGGGCGTAACTTCGAAACTAAGAAAGGGAAAGCAACCACTCTTGTAAGCAAAAAGTCGACCTGAATAATACAAATTGCTATAAAATTTCAGCAGTCTAGCCCAAGAATGTTTACAGATAGAGGGACAAATAGCACCAAAACATGTGTCAGTTTTTTTCCAAACAGGCATATAACAAGAAAGATGGAATAAGGTGATCTGGCTCTACAATGGTTCAATTCATCTGTTCCAATTAACTGACTAGGTGCTGCTCCATTCACAATACTCAGCTTATATAGTTCATGCAGCTGCACTACACCTACCATAATTACCCTAAATATTGGGACATCTTAACCCACTAGGGTAAAGTTGGGTGAATTCGAACAGGGGGTAAATTCGGTCACTGACATTGTTTCTTTATATGTCAGTTGTTTGGAATTAAAACAAAATTAACTGGGCAAACAGTGAAAATCCTGATGTGACGGCTCATTATGAGCCGTCTCATCTTGATTTTCACTGTTTGCAATGGTATGTCCGAATTTACCCGCTGTCCGAAGTTACCTGACTTTACCCTACTGAAAGGCAAGATGTATGGGTACACCTCCACGTTTTTCCAAAAGTTTTACAGAGGGGAACTTTCCTGACTGACAAAGCCTTTCCAAAAAGTTCTACTCTTAAAGGAAAGAATTTGCTCCTAGAGAAGCTATTTTTTTGAAAGCTGACTCCAATGAGAAGGGTGGCAAACATTAAAACGGCAGAGCTGCTTCCTCTGAAAATGTACCCATTCACCTTAAATAATTTGAGAATGAATTATTTTTAGAATTTTTTTTTTTCAATTTTCAATTGCTATCGCATACTTATTATAGGATCAGGAATGGTATTCATTTCATAGTGTACTAGTGTACCCTTGCATAGTATATCCTTGCAGCGATCACTGTCATGCTTACATCATGTGGCTATGACATCATCATTAATGTCATTACATCATCATTCCATCATGACATAAATATGACATCACCCACAACAGCATAGTCTATTCCTAATTACATCACTAAGACAGCATGTGATGATGACATCATCAACATGAATAAATCATATCATAACTATGACATCATCCACTGTTGCAAAAGTGTACTATGCTTACCAAGCATACTCTAGTACATTAGCATGTGAAATTTGTATGATTAAACTTTTTTTTTTCTAATAAATTATTCTCAAATTATATAATTTGTGTTTACATTAGGATCCTAAAATTTGAACCCACTGACTTCACTGTCTTAAGATCTCATTAGATTTCTGGCAGAATGGCAAACTGCAAATGTTGGTTTTAAGATTGATCTGGGTCTAAACTGTTTGTGCAGACACTTCTGCCATAATATTTAGGGTCATTACAGTACACCTACAATTTAAATAGTGGCAGTCAGCTAGAGTGGGTATGCTGCGTTTCTATTGTGTGACATTATAGCATTTATACATACCTGAATTGTCTGTGGATAGGATTGAAAAGTCATCAAGAATTGTTGTCATGCTGGTCCAAGCTTATCATTTTACGACAGGCTTCAAAGAATGACTACCTTCTTCCTTACAGCTTGTTGCTACCTGTTCACTTCTATCATTTTTCTTCTCTTTTTTTTTTTTATTTTTTAACTATACCTTCAGAATGACAAGATCCTGCAATTGCTAATATCAATATGGTTGATCCTTCAGAATGACAAGATCCTGCAATTGCTATTATCAGTATGTTTGGTCTCATTATTTCAACTTCTACATTTAACTATTTGAAGCAGTTGTATCACTCACCATCCGTATCATTTTAATGATCACTGGTAACAAGCAATGGCTAAAATTTTCACAGATGTATATGTTCAATTTAAAGAATGCTGATTTGTTTTCACTTCATCATTGTTCGTATACACATCTTGTTGTTAAAAGTTATATATATTCTACTTACATGTCTATGATAAATATTAGACAATTGTATATTTGTCTCATTAACATATAGTTCTAGTTTATATAAACATTGCAGAATTATATTCAGACACCTCAGTGAACTGTGCGCCCAGATATAGTGCCAACAGCACTTCAAAGTATAAACCATCCTTTGATCAGACAATGGACTCATCCAAGTCAGATAGTGGAAAACTTTTTTGCTCAGAAATTTGAGATGTCTGAATACTTAAGGTGAATGGGTAGCAGCTGTCATTTTCATTTTCGCCTCCCTTCTCAATGAGGATCAACTCTTATAGTAAAGAATCAACTACTGTAAAACACTTATTTTTAGCAGTTACTGAATTTTGGCGATATTGGCTGTTATGGAAAAGAGCACTAAAATATTAGCTCGCCAATGTTACATAGATTTAATACATATATGGAGGATCAAATAAAAAGAGTAATTGATGAGTATTTTAAATTTTTTATACTTTTCCATTTAGCTATACATTGTGGCATCCTATTAGAATCACCCAGATGAGGCTATTCTAATAGATGCCACAATGTATAGTTTAATTAAAAGTGAGATTTTTTTTTCTCACAAATTAATATTAAATTTTCTTTATTATCTGGAGCTGTGGAGTATCATCACCTCCAAAATTAACATGCCCCAAAATGTAATTTGATTTAAACCACAAAATTTTGATATCGTAGATTTTAAGTGTTTGACAGTACCCCAGGACCAAATCCTTTCCCTTAAAAGGTGACCCTTTTTTGAGGTTTTAATCATCCTGGGGTCAAAAAACATAAAGTTGTACCCATACACCTCAAAGTAAACATCATAATGCCTATATACATCCTGTATGAATATGAAACATTCAAGCTCTACGCTGGGTATAGATTGGAAGCCTTCTGCGACTATTTCTGTTTTGCTGAAATACAAAAACTAAACAAAATTTGAAAATATGTTCAACACAAGAAACTCATTGGGATTTCACTGTACACAACTCAATAAACATCATGCATTGCACATGCAGTTGAATCACCCTATACATTTGCATATTAACAGATCCAGTCAATACCAGTCAAGATATTATCATGCCCATTTGTCTTCAGAACAGTTTAAAAAAAAAAAAAAAAAAAACAATCTGAGCAAGTCTAAGGTATGGGCTGGCATGCAGCATGTCAGGAATTTTCTAAAAATGAACTGGCTTGGCATTAACTGTATCATGACTGGCACTGATAGGATCTGTTTAAACTCAAATGTATAAGGTGTGAATTGTCTACTGAAGCGCTTACTAATGGTGGGGGGTGATTCATGCTTGACAAGATTGTGCTGCGGATTTACCAATTATTACTCGCTGATTTACCAATTATCTTCTGCAGAGTTTCATATTTCAATTTAATAACCATTAAATTCATTTTAAGAGAATATCACTTGACCACACCTTGTGCGGCTATGTGGTAACCATGGTAACTGTATTATAAGAGGCAACAGGAAGTGCAGACCTAAGGGAAAGGAAGTGCTTTTCTGGAGAATGATGAACAGGGGCTCTAGACAAGAGATAATTTTACTACTTCTCCTTTAAACAAATTGTGGCATCCCATTTAATATCCCATTGACAAGACAATTCTTCTGATATGCCACAATATATTTATTCCTTTCAGAGAAACTAGAAAAATTATATGGAGAATTATCATCTAAAACTCGCCTTATCTGGAGCTCTGATGAACACAGCTGAACAACAGGAAGTGTACTGAGATGAAGTGCACCAGGGGGTAAAAAGTGCTGATAGATGCTGTGAAGAGAATAAGGAAAAGGGAAGTGTGAATACAGGAAAAGTTGGGAATAGAATGGGTGAAGGTGGAAGGAGGTAAAAATAAGGTCACAGAACACTATACAGGAAGTACTTGATGACAATTCCAAAGTAATTTCTCTTAACTCTTCTGAAAATATAAATTGCAACTTAAAGCCTCCAAAAAAAGAAATAGCTGAATTTGCAAACAGCATAGATCCAGGTTGTCTAAATTATAGTCAGATGTAAATTTTGTCATCATTCTGCATATTTTGGGGGCTTTAAAGGATATATTTGTTTAGAATTGTCACGAAATACTATTCTATCTAGAGCTCTGAGTCATATTGGAAGAACAAGAACAAAGGTACGTCAAAGGAAAATGGGTTCGAGGAAATGAGGATAGAAACTGAAGAACTTGGGAGAATCAAAGGATAGGGGAGTGATGGTGTAGGATAGCAAGTGACAGGAAAGGCAAGTGAATGAAGTGCATTGGGCCAGTGACTGAAGTTAAAGAAGTAAAATGGATGTAAAAGTGTCATCTTAGGGATTTTTCTTGTACTAAGGCCTGGTTTTCTGAGCATTTATTAATGTGGATTTTGTAAAACTGGTACATGACCATATTTCTGAAATTAAACTGGAAGCTTCTGAAGTAGAACGAAAGTATTTTTCTGAAAGAAAATTTTATTTTTCATTAAAAAAAAGAAAACATAATTCAACATTCATTCTATTTGAACAAAATGATGTCTGGTATAAAAAGTCCTACTGACTGTGAGTCTTTACATATATCCTATCTTCCAATAACACTCATGAAACTTTTATGATATACAGTATATATCTGAGGACCCTAACTGTCTTTGAATTCAATGAAGTTCATCATGTATGCTCTTCAAGTTTTTTTTTTTCCTTTTTGGTGGTTTTCTGCATATTTAACAATATATGGTGCATAAACTTGTGCACTGCATATTGCTCATTGGAAGTCTACAAGCTAACTAATTCAAGGCTTTTCTCTCACTGCTTTGTTTGACAATTACTTTTACATTGCTAAACTATGTGCATGATATCTATCAGAACCAAGAATTAGGGGTGTATCTGGTGATATTTTTTAGATTAAATCCATTAAAAACAAGTTTTGGCTCGTCAGAGTGGTTGTAAAGAGACCCTTGACATGTAGTTGTCAATTGTTCATCAAAGATCATCCTCAGTATTTCCTTTATCTAAAGCTCTGATCAACATTAAGCTCATTCACGGTGAAACATTAGTTATTATTATTTTTATTTTTTTTTTTTGCTCAATAAGAACAAAATAAGTAGTAATATCTGGCACTAGGGCTGCCTCACAGAGGCCTTTTAAAATATAATTATGTTTATGATGAAGTCAGAAAATCTGAAAGTTTGTCCCACAATTATAAGAAGTCAGAAAATCTGCAATTTTGTCCCAAAACTATGTGAAGTCAGAAAATCTGCAATTTTGTCCTAAAACTATGTGAAGTCAGAAAATCTGCAATTTTGTCCTAAAACTATGTTGTCAGAAATCTGAAATTTTGTCTTCAAACTCTGTAAAGTCAAACAATCTAAAGTTTTGTCCTAAAACTCTATAATTATGTGTTCATGAAACTGTCAAACAACAGTAAACCCATTTCAGCTAAATTTTCTAGTCTTATTAGAAGCAAGGTATATATGAAAAGAACTTAAGGTTCTTATCAGTAAACACATTAAAAGTCTATAAATTTGGGCTATGTCTATACAGGGCTATACAATGAACATTATAATCTACAAATATACATAGTGGAGGATAGTGTAAAACCTGCTATTTAGTCTTGCTGAAAGCAGAAGTTCATCAAACCAAAATACGAACTGTCACAGTACATCATTGCTCACCTCAGGGCCATTTTCAAACAAAAATAACAGACATTATAGTTAACTCTTAAGTGCCAAAATTCAACTGTTATCATTTTTGGCGCTTATAGAGTTAAGGCATCTAAATGTAAATTCTGATACACAGTCTGACAATGCCAGGGTGACAACAATAACTCTTCCCCTATTGTCATAGAAGTGAGCCAAAAAGACAAACAGCAAGTCATTGTCTTATCAAGATCACAAAAATATCTGAACAATAAATCAATTGTCTTACAAACCAGACAAAAATATTTTAAGTGGCAGAATGACAAAGTAGAGAAAAGGGCAATGATCACGATAAATGCTGACAAACACTTGTCTAATTTTCCCACACTTGATTGGACAGAAATACTGTTGAAAAGGTAAAGAATCCTGTTAACTATTCTGTTCTACAGAGAGAATAAAAAACTTTGGACCTCTGTAATATCCAATCCAAATCTTATACAGATAAACAAAAGATAAACTGCCCTTTAGCTGTGAATGTAATAACAATAAGCCCTACAAAGTAAAGCATTATTATTTTTCATATTATAAGTGATAAATATACAAACTCAGAAAACACTATAATGCATACAATGACAGATTTGCTTTTAAACACTATGCCTCTAGCAGTCAAACGGAGCTAATAATATCTCCAATTCACAGCATATCCATATCTAACAATACAGTAAACCCATTAAAACAGTAAGCTCAAGGTATTATCTAACTGAGCATAGAAATATCTTTCATTTCTTTACCCATTCAACACCAAATTGCAAAACATAAGATGCTAAATATCATCAATGACAGCAATGTCAACAAAAGCCTGAAATTTTTTTATTCTCTAAACGTTAAGTAACATATTTGCACTGCAAAGATTAACAAAGTCTGCTGCACCCTGCACAGCTTGTCGAAGGACATGTAACATGAAGAAAATTTGTCCTTCATAGCTTTCATCAAAAAATTAACTGATGATATCAATCATAATTAAATAAAAAGAACAGAAACTCCTACACATTGTATACAAATTGTTATGCTGGAATGTTTTTAACCTTCATGTCCAGATGAATGATTGATTATGATATAATTGGTTATAGAGCAACCTGTAGAAGACTCTGTCAATCTCAATTCCATACGAAAAAATAAATAAATGAATAAAAAAAAGAAGATAAACACAGCAGACTGAACAGTTAAGATGCCTAATTTAAACACCTGGCCACAGCCTCAAACTTAAATTTTCACTTGACACTTCCAATCAGGAGTCTCTTGAATCTAAATCTGTAACAATATCAACGCTCTAGAGTTATGATTTACTGCTTTACATAAAACCACAAACCCAATACTAGAAGTTAAGCAATACAAACCATCCAGGTATGTGTCTTTGTAATCAACAGTTCAATATTACAAAGTAAGTTAAATTTGCCTGCGTATCTATTAGTTCACCTTTGGTCAGCAAATGATGTCAGCAACTAACTGACCTTGTCCCCAGCCAAAACTTTCAGAACCCATAATACCCATAGTGAAAATTGAATTGTAACAATACACAAATGCAAAGAAAGGTCTTCCTCACAAAATGCAGTCTTTGAATAATAAAGACGTACAAGCATATTCAGGAGATGCAATGTATTAAACACAGTGTTTGTTAATAATGTATTAAGTCCCAGAAAGTTTAAATGGAACTAAACTGAACATATTTCCAATCTATGAGATGATATTCATGCTGCACTGAATCAAACCAGACTGATAAAAAGGATATCTAATGGATAACCTTAGTATCAATCATGATATGAATCAAACTTATGTGAATGAACATCTTACAAAATAAGATGATTTAGTTCTAATAAATACATAGTCTATACTATTAAATACAAATATCAAACTGTATGAATCTACTCTGGCTTATGCAATGTGTGTAGGCATGTTTCCTGTGTGCTTACTTTATCACTAAGGAAGATTACTCACTATTCTGAGCAAGAACAAAATGCTATTCACTTTGAAAATACCTTACAACATGTAATTGTGTTTTACTACCCTAGAACATTTTGAGTTCACATACAGTGAAAAGTATAACTAGTCCACAATAAATATTCCGATGCTCATATGAATATTAAAGGTTCAATGCAAGTAAATAAGCTAATGAAACAAATGATTCCACTGTTGTATGAAATGAACCTCTGTCACAAGCTATTGCACTGATGTGTTATAACTTAAAATGACTTTTTCCCAACTGCAGCTAAGGATTTTTGTTGTTCATTTCTCTTAATAATCCATTTAAACATAAATGGCCCTTCTGAGGCAATAATAATGAGATGCTGTTTATTTCTAGAAATAAGAAAAATAATTACAGTATTACCAAAAACACTCTCCTTTATCAAAAATAAAAATTATGGTTCTTCTAACATATTCAGACAATCCAGATATCCCATCTGACACATCAAAGAGATTACTTCTCCAGCTTGCATTTTCCATTAGCCACAACAGAACCCAGGGTGAGAGTTAAGAACATGTAAACTGATTTAAATTCCTTCAGAATTTATTTTAAGCCCCTCAATAATTTATTACTGACTGTTCCAAAGCAGTGCTTCTGTTGTGGTTTACTGTTGTCATCCTTGTTTGTAGGCTGTCTATCAGTCTTTGATTTTTTTTATTTAGGACTGCCTTGTGGCCATCAGCTGGGAAAGAGCTGACTGCTTGTTGTTTTTTGTTTGTTTGTCTTGTTTTGCTTTGTGTGCCATCTTTATTGTCTTCCTTTCCCATTTGGTGTTTAGGACAGGATCTGGATTTCAATTGTGTTGGATCCTGATCACTGCTTTCTTCTCTACTTTGTGACCAGAGGGGCAATGGGTGGTCTTGGGGAGAGCTTATGAAAGATGAGCCTAACCCTCTCCTTTTGCAGCCTTTAACCTTTTCTGATTCAAATCAGGCCCCATTTACAGCTAGCTGTACTGAGAGAGATTTTCAGTCTTTAAGCCTGCTAACTTCTTCATCAAAGCCAAGCACTCTAACCACTCAACTATGGCCCCTCTTGTTCACTACATCCCTTTAAGGATCTCATTTTAAAAGCATATTCTGGGGCAAAGGTAGGTTGTGGTGTTTCAGCACATTTTCTTAATATTTCTCAGTTGGTTGCTGAAATTCTTAATGAATGACTGAATGGCAGAATGATTATTTACACCTTTCAATAGAAGCTGAGCGTAACAAAAAGTATGTTTCTTAGGAAACACAACTCAGTCAAAGTGTCATGTCTTAAAAGATGAAAATGGTATTTTTCAAGCATTTATTTTCAACATGTACTTATCCTTTATCTATGAATATCAGTTGTTCAAAATGGAATCACCTACTGCAAAATTGTTAATAGTCCATTTTACAATATCAAGTACACATAACTCCTGTCATCCACCAATATCTGCTTCATGAAGAATGTAAAACAGTATTGTCGATTCATCCCCAAACTTTCTGTTAACAGACAACTTAACAGTACACATGCAGCCAAACTTCCATCTTAGTATGGTGCATTAATTACTTCCAGTAACATATCCTTGCTTTGTCCGTATTGCTGCACTCCACATAGTAGTGCCTTTAAACTGTTTCTCATTTGCATTTCTTACACACACATTTTGAGCCACTATTACATGGCTTTCTTTATCATCCAGAAATTTCAGAAATTGTTTTATGATCATTCAAGTCTTTTCTGAGCACACTATCTTATGCACACTATATTAAAGTGAGTCATTATGAAAGTATACTTAATTTACTATAGCCACAGTTTGAGGTGAACAGCCATTATATCCATGAACATACATACTGAAATATAATATGTACAAGTACACTGTCATAGCATATGGTTGTTCTAGAATTTGATAAAATAAGTGTCTGGTGATAAATACATGAATTCACAGTGATTCAGAGAACAGTTGTGGTTCCTTCTCCTCCTCGGGGATTTGCAGGTGGTGGTTTGGGCATCTTACCACCTGGGAAACCCCGTGACAAACTACTCTTGTCAAATCGTGCATCTAAACCCATACGGAAAGCATTTACAACACGGATCTGAAAAACATAAATTGGGTGAACACAAAATGTACTACAATGAAAATACATAACACAACATTGGAAAAATTAAAGGTCAATATAAGTAAATAAACCGATGTAGGTGACAGCTGAATGAGGTGGACAACAGGGTTTTGTGATGAAAGTGTGGAGAATCAAATTAAGCAGAAACAAAGGAAAGGTCATCACTGGACTGCAGGCAGACTGCAAATGTTTAAACAGACATGTTACACTATTTATGAATGGTGAGGCAAAAAAATAAAAAATAACACAGAAATAAACATAAAGCCTATGAACTACATGCTAAAAGTAAAGGATAGTCACCAAAGTATTACATATGGTCTGGTATAACCAAAACAAACCAAATACTGAAAGAAAATTACCCAATCTGACAAAATTCTCTCAGTAAATAGCAAGCAGAACTAATTTATTAAATCTAGGGAAAGGAATCTGAGAGAACTAAATTCCAACTTGTGTTAGGATGACACTAGAGTTACTAGATGGCCAACAAAGAAAAGAGTCAAATAAGCAAACAGAAAACTAGGCCAAGTAGATAAAGAGGAAGCTATCCCTACTTCAATTACTTTGAAAGCCAACCAAACTACTTTAACCATTTAATTGCATGTCTAGGTGTTTCAGTGTAACAGATTAACAGTCCACATTCATATTTTCAAACATGTTGTTTAACCATCTGGTATGAGTCTTTCTTTTTTGAGCTTTTCTTTTTATGCCAATGAACTTCCTATCTTTACTGAATGTTCTTGATTTCTTTTAATTAAAGTGTAATCACTTTTCAGACACCTATGATATAACAGAAAGGAAAAAAACCCTGAAAATTTTATGGAAGAAGCTTTGGAAAAAAAATCTCTAGATAATTTTCAGGTCTGTCTTTTGGCCTCCATACCACTGCTTAAGTATGGCTTTAGATTTCTAATTCCAAATTTTTCAGATATGCCTGTTGTTTCAAGAATGCTCAATAAAGTTTTTAATAATGTCATTTGGCATAACAAATTCCCCATTTCTTTTCAGTTTTGCTTTTTATTTCACAATCCTCGGGATGATTATTAGATATAGCTACTGATTCCACCAATACTGGACCAGCCTCTGATAATTTATATGGCTATTAGTAAACAGATACTGGTAACTTCTTTATTTCAATCTGATAGTACTGGTGCTATCAAACCATTTTATTACCAGTAAAATTTTAACTGCATCTGATGGAAGTTTTAAAAAAATATTTCTTTTTCACACTTGAAATATATAAAGTTCTTAAAGCAGTATTAGACTGGTGGTCATCCTAGATGAAATTAGCCATTATGTCTAACGCTTCAAAAATGTCAATGTAATGTATCAAGTGATGGAATCTTCTGTGTCATTAGCAACAGTCAGGGACAAGCTTGCAATTTTAGGAATCAGTTAAGTAAGATACGAATTCACTCAGAAATAGTGGACTATCTAAGCAACTGAAAGGGCTTGCAAATTAGAACAGAAATGCAACTGAATGGAAACAGGTAAGCTGAGCTACAGTAACAACAATATTCAACAATAAAATCACACATAGCTATCAATGTCATAAAGGTGATATCTTAACAAGGTTGAAAGCCACAAAGTCACAACACAGAAAGGGTATGGCTTTGCTGAGACATTTATGAAAATACAACCAACAGAATGGTTTTATATATAAAAAATGCTATCAACAAGAGTAAAATATCACACACTGGAAAAATGATGCATCACCAGGGCTAACATCAAGGAATGCATATTCCAATAAACAAATCTCTAAATCAGTCCTGTATATCCTCTCATCTTCTTAGAGCATGTAATTCTAGATAACAGTAACTTTTATCACTAAGAGAGCATGCAGTTTAGTATTTATTATCTAAACTTAAATATATTAAATGTCAGCATTAGTTTATTATTTGTAAGTCCTAAAAACTGTAAAGTCAACTTCATTTACTGCACTCTGCAAATCTATTAACACTTCCAATGGTAAATGTTTGAGGCTATTCTTTTTCTTCTTTTTTTATTCTGATTCCCTATAATGTTTATTCCTTGAAACTTTTTTTCTTGTTTATACCCAATTCTTCCTTTCAGTACCTGTTATTCCTCACTTTTGATTCCTAATTGCATTCATTTCTTGTTTGCATTTTGTGTTTTATCAATGAACTATCACAGCCAACTTTTTCTTGTGTTTTAATCCAGTCCTTGTGATCAGTTCATACTAGTTTTTCAAATTTCCTTATTTTTCATTGCATTAAATGTTTATAAGTTCAAATTGAAATTAATTATCATCCTTCATGGTACACTTGCGTGTTTCTCACTATAACAGTTTACTCTCTAGTCAAATTGATGTTTCTGTAACATTACCACCAGAATCAACATGAGTTACCGTTTTAGGGGGAGAATGTTTGTGTGCTGGATTTGTTGTAGCTAAGAGAGGGGAAGGTTGCTTAGTGACAAGGGGCACACTTTCATATGACTGACTTCGTGTTTTAAATTGTTCAACAGGTACTGGAATATCAGGGGAATGTAATGAAGGGTATGGGTTTCTGATGGGAAATGAGACAGTGCGTAACAGATGATTGTTGAAGACTTCTTCACTTAAAGGGCGATGGCCTGCATGACTTCGGGAGCTACGGATACTGTGTAGACTCTGAAAGCTGTGCACACTTCGTTTCTCTTCCAAGTCCTCCAATGTTGACTTAAATGCCTTCACAACTCGAAGCTGTTAAAGAAACAGAAAAGTCAACGAAAATCTTTTTCCCTGTCTCCTACAGCACACAATCTCATGAATATGAGAGTCAAACAATTAGTTTCAACATCAATTACCTTCTGTAGTTTGCTACAGGTATCAAAATTCCTCTCCAAATTATTTAAAGAGTACTTAAAGAGCATCAACAAAACCGCAGCTACAATCTTTTTAGACTACAATAAGTTTAACTTTAGCAAAACTGCAGTCACAAAATGTAAAATAAACACACTAGGATGATTAATATAGGTACTAGTGTATATAGCAGTTTGTCAAAACTACAAGGTTTTCATGACAAAAACTAAAGCTAACTAAACAAATGATGAAGAAAATTAATTAAAAGCAAACTCAAGCAAAGTAAAAGTGTTATAATGTTAACTGGGTCAGGTAAACACCACAATTCCTTTAACAAATCATAATCCAGATGGTAAGTCTGGATTCTTTCTGGAACTGCTAAATCCTCCATTTAAATCTTTTAAAATTGTGACTGAAATTTCAAGAAATTGAAGTACTACCAGACTTATGACAAACATAAATTTAACGTGCTAAACAAACCAAATGGCCATTGAAGACTGTCAGAGAGTCCTTGTAACTTTCAGTCAATTAAGAATAAGGCAATCTAACATTTAATGAAATAATCTGCTTCATAGAAAGTTAAGGCAGATGTAGTGGAAATCCAAAGATGCTACAAAGACTAATATATATTTATATAATCACAAAAGACAATATGTACCTGAACTAAAAAAGAAAAAGTAAAAACCAAATTTTTGTCACTAAAAGTCATAGTACATGTATTTCAGACTATACAGCTGATAATGCATCATAACAACCAACATTTTTTTTTCTCCCTCTGACCTCTCTGACAATTATATCAAAAAAAAAAAAAAAAAAAAAGAGAAAAAAGATGGTAACAAAAATACAGAGGGTCAGTTAACCACTGCTAGTGAAGCTAGAAACCTTTGTATTGAGTTGCTGTCTAACTGTTGTTGTTGTTTTTTTCTTTTCAAATTCCTTTTTTCCTTTTCTTTTGCTTGGTAACATTTTACTTTTTATACAGCAGCTACTTCCGGCAGAAGGCCCAGCTGAAAGTCTAAGAACTAGTTGTGGAAAGTACAAATATGATCTAGTTCTAGTAAGTCATGCTTGCTTCTTGCTTACACATGCAAAAGTTGTGACTTTTTGAACTGACGGTATTTGGCCAGAAACTTATCTATTTCATCTTATTAGATTACTTGGATTTAAATTTTTTTAATCCACTGCCTCTTGTATAATATCTCAATTATCTATTTTTCGCAGGAAAAAATACATTGTTTTCTCAATGCCCAACACTTTGAACTGCAAAAAATCTTAAAAACAGCTTCTGATTTACTCCTCTCAGCAGCTTTACTCGATTTGAATGGATAACTTTCTGTCTTTTTAACAACAATGGAAAATGTGGCTCTCTTGATATTATGAAGAAAACAGTTACATTTACTTATTATTTATAAGGAACTTATATCTATGAAAATATATAATGGCTGCCCATGGAATCAAAGAATAACTACAAGAACAAATATCAGAGTATGATCTGAACGTCAGACTCGAAGACAGGCTATAAATCCTATTAAAAACACAAAACAGCAAAGAGAAAAGTAAAGGAAAGGCCTTAGACAGAGAATGTGGCCAAAGTGTGCTTGGTGAGACAAAAAAAAAAGTGTGGCTAAATTGTGCTTTGAGAGCTTTTATCTGTCATAAATAAGCCACAAAAAATGAGACTGGCTGATTGATTAATTTTCGGCAATAAATTACTCAGATATCATGTTTTGATTAGTTCCATCTTTAACCAAGCTCTGTGCATCTTATTCATTGAAAAAGATCAAGATAATCTAATTGGTATTCACCCCATTGCCCTCTGAAGATGTACAAACTTTTGTTAGAAATATCAGAAGGGTCATACATATGGCACTCAAAAGGACCTGCTCCAGGGTCATTGCTATTTAAGAGAAATCATTAACAGATAGTACATAAACATGACATTTGGGTAGGTTGTATATCTCCTGGAGTTCATGTGTAAATCAATCCTCACACCATTTTTATATGAAAAGGAAGATACTGAAAGACAAATTCACATGAAAGAAGATGGACCTTACAAGAAAGCCAAATCTTGTCTTACCAATACAAAATATCTTTCATCATACAGAAATTGCTGAATCATATTCATTATTAAAACTTCATAATTTGCTTCTTTTACTATCATTTTCAAACCTATTTAGACCAAACTCCAGTGTTCTACACAAGGCACATATTTTGGATGAAATTATGGAATAAATGAGCTGTCTACGAGCAAATTATAACTTCATAATTTGCTTCTTACACTATCATTTTCAAACCTATTTTGACCGAACTCCAGTGTTCTACACAAGGTATATATTTTTTATGAAATGATAGCAGAACACAAAGCACATATTTTGGATGAAATTATGGCTGTTTTATTCAGTGAGTGTGTGAACTCAGGTCTAATGTCCCACCAACACAGGCATCATGTTTTTCTTAGTGTCACTCAGAAAGGTTTTATTTCTAAAACTACTACCTGACAAGTGATTTTCACTCAGTCCCAAATGTATCAGAAATTTCACATCAAAGAATGCTAGCAAGCCAAACTGGGTATCTAAGAAAAAGACTACATAGCCTTTTATTGATTCACAGCTGTAGGTATCTTAAATGCAAATGGCAAAACAGAGCACACCACTATATCTCTAAAATCCAATCCCAAACAGTTAGACAGAAACTCAAAGGAATGCTCAAGCGAGTCAAAGAGAAGACAGAGCTCTAGATAAGAGGGCGTATTTGATGATAATTAAGGATAATTTTTCTTATTTCTCATCGAAACCATATGTTGTGACCCCTCATCTGAACCGTCTCGTCGAGACGGTTCAGATGAGGGGTCACAACATATGTTTTTATGCAGAATTAACAAAAATTATCCCTAATTATCACCAGATACGCCCTCTTATCTAGAGCTCTGGAAGACCAGAATGTTCCAACTAAATTGAACAGAAAGAAGTAAGAAAATGATATGAAAGCAAAAAATACATAAACCCTGTAGTCAACACCTCTTATTGTATAAAATATATCTATCTATTATCAAATGAAAACTATATATCTAAATCAAATTAAACAATTGAATTTTACTGAAATGTCAATCTGATATAAACTGCTTATTGAGGGCTTAGGGCAAGACTACTCTACCTCCATATTTTGGAATGTTTCAGAAGCAAGAACTGATTAACAAAATATTGATATGGAATTTGAAATATTAAAATAAAATAGGACAAGCAATGCATACATAGTGCCACTTTATCAATTTATCTCAGTTCAATTAGATATTTGTGACTTAGTAAAGAAGTATATAATGGCAATGATCAGTAACTGATACAACTGAATTCCACAGCTCACCAATTACACCTGCGTGCAAATGCGTATTTTTTTTAATATTACAGTACTCCTCTATCTCAGGACAGACTGGTCTTGCATGTAGAAATGTTTAAAAGATAAAAAAAATTGGCAAAAAAAAAAGCAAATAGTCCTGTTTTAATACTGTAAAACTGTTTATAAAAGAGTTAAGGCACTGTGGGTATAAATAAAAGCAGATGAAGATAATGAGAATTGGTAACTAAACTTGTAATATTGAAAACTTCAGATACCGATCCATAGCACATCCTCTAAAATCAATTGAGCCGCGACATAACAAAACCAACACAGTGGCATGTGTGCCACGCAAAGTTTCTGATCAGCATGGCCATCTGCCAAGCCAAATCAGAGTCTTTGCTGTGCATTAAGGGTAGTTAAGAGTGTAAGTTAGCTCCATGCAGACAGGGAAGACTGATGGAACTGTGCAGAAGCCCAGGCTGATCTGGATTGTGCTGGGCGCACATGCCACTTTGTTGGTTTTGTTGTGTTGCATCTCAAATTCATGTCAGTGTAGTTAGAAATATTAAGTTCATTTGACACTTAGCCTTTTTTCTTTTTTTTTCGTAAAATTAGGGAATATAACAATTTTCTTGTTGGTGTTTTTTTGGGAAAGCATGATCCTCTATTTTCACAGAATGTTTTTAGACAATCAAGTTTTCAAAACTGCAAAAACATGAATTTATGAGAAACAGTGAGTCAGCAGTCTTGCACTGAGCCCTTGATATGGAATAAAAAAATTCTAATGTTTACTTGATCCTGATAAAATTAGGCACTAACTATTCAATATGCATGTTATGAAACTGAAAACGAGATTTAGTAAGTTATGCAAAACTGTCACACTAGTCTACAAAATTGTCACAAGAAAAATCACAACATGCATCTCACAAATTATCTCCCTTCATTTTCATTTTATTTGAACTTATTCTACAAAAGTAGAACTCTTACTTCATTTACACTAAAGGGAGGTAATTGGCAGAGCTGGCATATAAAGGAAAGACAAACCTGTTGTTGGAGGCGAGTTAAGCCTCTCACCCAGAGGATCTGACCCCGGCGACCACCCACATCTGTAGGACTTGCTGTGTCGACGACGTCTGGAACATCCTCTTCAGGCTCCTCGCCATGACCCCAACTGCATATGTTTTTAGGGAGAGATTTGGTGGGTACACAGGTGACAAGCTGGAAAGCAATACAAGGAGACCATTGCCATATTAATTTGGTTTTGGGACAGAAGTTTACTCTTCCAAGATTTCCGCAAATACGTAAATCAGTTGTTTAATTCATCTATAAAATGGATTTTTTTGCTTGAAAGACAATCCCAAAGATCTAGATCCTTCTAACAAGACGGATCTAGATCTCTGAGATTGTTTTGGAAGAGAAAAAAGCCCTCATTATAACTGAATATATACCGTAACTTCAGAGACAATTTTGGATGGTAACAAATGTGACTAAACTTGGTGACACGGAACAAGATATAGGACATTACCAATGACTTTCTGTCAATTTTGCCCCATTAATCAGCAGACTCTTGCAACAGTTTATCCACAAACAAGCTGTTTTTGAAAATCCAGTTTTCTTATTTTCCTGCTTAATGTTCTGTCTGATACAATTTTGTAATGAATGGTTAAACAGCGGTTTGTAATTGCAGATGTGCATGTTAGACTGTGGTTTATTATTGCCAGTTTCACTCGCCCAAATTGATTTTTTACAATCTAACATATTACTCAGATGGTGGACACATATCTTGCATACCAAGTCTTTCCAAATAATATCTCAATCATTTGAACTTCCTTTGCCGTAATTATATCTACTTAAAATGTATAACTCAATTTCTGGAAGATGCTACGAATTCAAAGTGGAGGTGGCTGCCTTTTTCCAGCCATTGCTAGCTGTCACATTACACCACTCATAATATAGTGACTGAGCTCCTATACAACCTATGTATCGTGGCATAGAATCAATTAATATACTTAAGGACAAAAATTCTGCACGGATGTTAAAGGAACATCCGTGCTGAACTTTTGTCCTTAAGAATATGTCTATCCTTCATGGGTCAAATATGATTTGACAGCATTGGTGAAAACAACAGAAAAATTGAGTATTTTCTGAAGAGTACCATAAAGTTCATAATGTAATTTCCTACGTCCCTAACTTTTCCCTGATTTTCAAGGCTTCCCCAATTTCCATGACATGACGAATTTCCCTGACTTTTCCCCGACCTGGAATTTTTTCCTGACTGTGGCAACACTGTGGTTCAACAGGTAACATAGATTACAATCCTACAAAGTGATTCTTACCTGTCCCCATATTAAAGTTCCTACACCAAAGAAAACACACCATAACCACTGCTCTAAGGTTAAACCTTTTGTGGCAAATGCTATATCAGCAAGCTGAACAATTATTATCTGGAAAAGAAACATAAAGTTTCAGTTATTGGTGCATATTTTCTATAACAATTTTCTGATCATCAAAATCTTACATGGGTGTGTAGTTTGCAGTCCAAGAGACTTGTCAATGCATCAAAAAGATTGCCTAGGATTTTTTTTCTATTGTCAACTCTTTTCTGCATGTTGAGTTTAAATGCAGAACTCAAATATTTTTAGCATATTAGACATATTTTAATGCTGGGTAGGTGGATGGCCTGCAGTTTTATGGCCCTTTCAATAATATATAGGTCATACTGAGCTGATGTAAGTGTGATAACACAAGCCAATGTGCAAAGGAATCCTGTTTATAAATGAGATCACTACTTTAGCAGACAAAATTAATGCTTAACAAACTTATCTTTTAAGGCTTCTTTTCAAACTTTGGAAGAAGCTGATCTTTTAAGGCTTCTTTTCAAACTTTGGAAGAAGTTAATCTTTTAAGGCTTCTTTTCAAACTTTGGAAGAAGCTGATCTTTTAAGGCTTCTTTTCAAACTTTGGAAGAAGCTGATCTTTTAATGCTTCTTTTCAAACTTTGGAAGAAGCTGATCTTTTAAGGCTTCTTTTCAAACTTTGGAAGAAGTTGATGCTGTCATCAGCTGATTTGACTTTGCTTTTTTCCACAACATAACCTGGATCATGTGTGGCATCTCCTTGACATCATAATGTCTTATTGATGTAGATAAGTGACCGTATTCATGACCAATCCATGACTACCTGTGATATTTTTCATTTTTATCTTCCCTACAGAAAGACATGAAGGCAAGATCCAACTTTCATATCCCATGTAAATTGCAGATATCCTCATTTGGTATGCATGAAAACCTCTATTCATTCTACACTGTTGTATACAGTAACTTACCTGTCCTACAAAAGTTCCTATCCAAATTCCAATGAATATTGGGTTTCTTTGTAATCCTTCGAATATATTTCTCTGACCATGAATTTTGCGGGCATTTATTTCGTTACACAGAGTCATCATTACAAAAGTGTTAAAAATAATAGTAAAATGCTGAGTTGGCGGCGAATGAAGAGGTCTGTACCGCCCATCTTCTATATCAAAAAGACTTGCTCCTGAAACACATGAAAAAAGTCAGTAATAATAATAATAAAACTAGCAAAAATATATGAGCCACGACACGAGAATACCAACAAAGTGATTGTGCGCCCAATGCAGATTCAGATCAGCCTGGGCATCTGGCCAGTCTGAGCAGACCCTTTGCTAAGCGCTTCAAGGGTAGCTAAGGGTCTAAGCTACTTCCATGCGGACAGCCCAGACTCTGATCAGACTGGGCGGATGCCCAGGCTGATCTGAGTCTTTGCTGGGCGCCTATGCCACTTTGTTGGTTTTGTCATGTCGCGGCTCATATTCTCTATAACATTTAGGTCAAACATGGTAGGTTTTGCAAGTCTTGACAAAAGCATAAAACTGAGTGCATATGTACAAAAAAATAATGAGAAGTTCTTACAAAAGCACTTTTGTGAATTCTGCTTTCCTGACAATCACAGTAAACTGAATCAGTCAACACCCTATCCTGTTCTATATGTGAGTTTTGAAGCCTAAGTTTTGAAAACAAAAACTGAGCTATCTACAATAATTACCCTAATAATAGGGTAACTTAAGATGAATGGATATGCCTCTATGTTTTTCTGCCATATTTGCAAAGGGAAAAAACTTTTGTGTCTTTAGCTCAAAAAATTTGTTTTCCGTTGTGAAAATGGCATAAAACAGCATTACCATAATAATACCAGCTTTGCCTGTGCAGGAGAGAAGGAACCCAACTGCATGAGCAAAAAGTGAGGACTTAGATCAGCCTGCATATCAAGCTGTTGTTGTTGTTCTAATTCTCATGACAATGTTCTTCCCTAAGAAGCTCTTCTCCTTTGCAGCAGCAATCTATGGATCCTATAAACTGATCATGCTGTAAGTGTGTACAGGCTGATTCCTGTCTTGCTGTTCTAAACATGCTGTATGGGTTCCTTCTCCTGTACCTGGGTGTGAGGTTATAAAACTTGAGAATAATCTCAAACTCAAAATAAAGCACACTGACTGGCTGCTTCCAAGCACTCGGAAGCAGCCAGTCAGCGTGCTTTATTTTGAGTTTGAGGATGTACTCAAGTTTTATAACCTCTGGGCCTGGCTGCTAAGTTAAATTCCACTTACCACTAAATAGTAAAACAAATATGACTATAAGCTGATATATCGAATGACCTATGATATTTTTCATCATAGTTCTTGAAATGAGAGGTTTTGTTCTTCCATATGGTTTGCGTTCAAGTAGTTCTTCACTGGGAAGTTCCGTAGCCAGTGCCAGCGAGGCTAGCGTGTCCATGATGAGGTTCACCCACAACATCTGGATGGCTTTCAGAGGGCTGTCCTGAAATAATAGAAACAGTCACTCCATTTCTTCATCAACTACAGCAAATGAGAAGGGGCTCATGTTTACCCCCATCAAGTGGCACATCACAATAAACTAAAATAAATGTATAACTGTGTATCCATGGACATAAATAAGCTATACTACTGAAAAAATTCAGATGATGTGAAATGCTATGGAACTAACATTAATATCACTTTTTATGCTAGCCATTTTAACACTACAGTCTTAATCAAGTAGAATTCCATTAAGGCTGAATTATGTAATAATTCTTATGAAAGAAGGGGATTTACAAGTGTTCTGATGTTTTAAACTAAATTCAACTAGAAGTTTGTGTATGAAACAAAAACAGATGCCTTCCCGCACTGCCCATTCCTCTCCACCCAATGTTGTCAATTTTATGATCATTATAGTATTTGTTAAGGTGTCTCAATAACCATAGAAGTACACAGGTTAATACTGTTCAGTTGATTAATAACATGCTTCGGGTCCATAGTAATACATAGCATTTGATATGAATAAGATTATATTAATACAAAGCTACAAAAGCATATAAGGCAAATGAGCATTAAATGCTCATTTTCCTTATACTCTTTTGTAGTTTACTCCCAATGGGAGCCATGATGATATAGATGATCTTACACGAGTGGTCATTTCATAGGAAATTTCTGAAATTAGCCTTTGGCGAGTTTCATAAATTTCATATAAAATGACCACGAGTGTAAGATTCTGTTTATCATATGAGCCTTTAAAATGAGATTTTATCCCCTTCAAAATGAACATTATTTCAATAAGAAAACACATTGCTGACACGAACGATATCCACTCGTATGATTTTTATGACACAACGTTATCCACTGAATAACAGAGACATCATATCATAAAGTGTTTTATCCAAATGGCATAACAGTTTGTAGCATTAGAATGAAGCTCTAATATACTTACATCAATAATACAGGCACCAAGGAAAGCGACCAAGACAGCGACCACGTTGACAGTAAGCTGGAACTGCAAGAACTTGGCAATACTGTCGTACACATTTCTGCCCCACATTACCGCCTTTACAATACTGGTGAAGTTGTCGTCAGTAAGAATAATATCGGATGCTTCTTTAGCGACGTCAGTTCCGGAGATACCCTGGCAAAATAGAATTTAGGTCATACATCACCGAGCCATGCCATAAGAAGATGTCTTTGGAATAGGCAGATAGCATTAGCCTGCAGATCAATGCAGTCTAGTTAGAGTCTTAGCTACTGCTTTATAGTTTTATCCTCTGTGTTTAATTTAATAACAAATGGCACAAAATTTGTTTTATAGTAATTAATGGTTCATTCAATAAGTGTTATCAATTCCATTTTATGCTTGTTATCAATTCCATTTTATGCTTGTTATCAATTCCATTTTATGCTTGTTATCAAATCCTTTTTATGCTTGTTAACAAATCAGTTTTAATGCTTGTTATCAAATCCTGTTTTCCTTTTTGTTTTAAATGAAAATGTTATGCATGCAAATTTTATGAAATACCCAGTAAAAACCAACTGCTGTCTACATAATAACTGAGAATGTGATTATCTGCCATTTATTTACATCTCCTGGGACAGTTTGTAGGACACTACCAAGAGCAAATGGTAAACTAACATGCTAATTAAAGACAGGGATGGGACTATATAAGGAGGATTAACTTCCACAGTGTCATTCTGTCTCTTGATCTCATGGTGTCAACACATACAGTCTGCCAATAAAATCATCATAGCTGTTAATTCTGGTTCACTGATTGGTTGACTACATTTTCACACCTTTACCTATACAGGTAACATTGTTATGTGCTGGGAACCAGACCCCCCGGCAGAGAAGTCCTGTCTTTAAAACCTGTCTGTGAAATAGGGTGAATGAGTAATTAGAAAAGGGAAAAATGGTATTTATGAAACTGAAATTTGTTTAAAAGTTATAAAATCTAAATCTATCAGGTATTCTGAGCCACAGAAAAGATGTACTGGTTTTAATCTTTTCTATCGCTTTTTGAAGTCAGCACCTACATTACCAGATTTCCAAAGAACAGAACCAAAGACTGGTAACTAATCCCTTTACGCTTCCCTTGTAAAAGACCAACGTGCGGGCTTTGATTACAAACAGTTCTTACCAATCTTTAAAAGATCTAAATGATAAACTGAAACTGGACAAAACTAGTTGTAACTAAAATTCATACCATAGCAAAGCCAACATCAGCTTTCTTGAGCGCTGGACCATCATTTGTCCCATCTCCTGTGACAGCTACTACTTCACGATTTGAACTAAGTTTACTGTCAATAATACCCTTTACCAGCGTATATTTATCCTGCGGGGATGATCTAGCTAATACTCTCAAATCTGGCCAGATCTCGTCTAATCTTGATTGTTCAACCTGAAAACAAAGTAAACATATTAACTTATTCTAGAAAGGAAAATTTTCCAAAGCAACCCATCTAACAGTAAAATCACACATGAATGGTTTACATATTATGGGACATTCTGGAGAGGGGGGTGGGGTGGGGGAGGGGACCCGTCCAATAGCCGAATTAGTTATATACAAATATTTGGAGTAAAAGATTAAATTTTACAGAATCAAAATTTATTTTTGGAGAATGACATATTGGCAAGTTTGAAAATTGCATAGTTAAGATAGCTGTCTCAGAAAATGTATTGAAAACTAATAATCAATGATCTTTTAGTTTGGTGGCTTTCATTTTTGCTGCCAATATAGTCAAAATGGATTAACTACCAAATATTTCTAAATTGAATGATTTCATACCCTTTAAAGTTTTCTGCCTGTTGCTTCCTCATTAAAATGAAATGCCCTTTAAATTCACATACTGGGTGATGGAATCACCTTTCAAAACTTTCGTTCACTTACATTATGAGTTTTAATGGCATACAGTATGAAAAAGGTTTTGAAAAGAGATTTGTTTTACTGAAGAAAGCCACATGCCAAAATGTTTAAAAATGGTAAAATCATTCCAACAATACTTGTGTGCACATCAGTGCACTATGGTGATGCATGTTTTTTAAGTTTCATGAAATATTCATTTTTTCAAACAGTTATTACTCCTAACAGAAGGACAACTCCTCTGCCCTTGACGGGGGATAATAATAACCTCACTAATGATACCAGAGCTCTAGATAAGAGGGAGTATTTAGTAATAATTAGGGATAATTTTTGCGAATTCTGCATAAAAAACATATGTTGTGACCCCTCATCTGAACCGTCTCGACGAGACGATTAAGATGACGGGTCACAACATATGGTTTAAATGAGAAATAAGAAAAATTATATCTAATTATCATCAGATACTCCCTCTTATCTAAAGCTCTGTAATGATACCATTCATTTAATGCCTACTCACCTCCCCAGTGATAGGATGCCTGATCCTCTTGTTAAATTCTTTACCCTCAAGAACAAGGAACTTGTCATTCATCCGTAATATTCCACATTTAGCTGCTATTGACCGTGCAGTATTTACATTATCACCAGTAACCATTCTCACACAAATACCAGCATTCTGACATTTCTTGATAGCATTTGGCACCTGTAAGAGGGAGAATAAGACATATGAGCCGCGACGTGAGAAAACCAACAATGTGGTTGTGCGCCCAGCGCAGACTCAGATCAGCCTGGGCATCCGCCCAGTCTGATCAGAGTCTTCGCTGTCCGCATGAAGATATCTTAGACTCTTAGCTACCCTTTGAGAACTTAACAAAGAGTCTGGTGAAACTATGCAGATGTCCAGGCTGATCTGAGTCTGCACTGGGCGCTTAACCACATTGTTGGTTTTCTCGTGTCGTGGCTCATATAACACTGGAAGTGTTAAAAATGACTATAACTTTTGTGAACAGTGTAGATCCAGATAAAAACTAGAGAGTGTCTTATGAGATGAATACAGATTTTTTGTGGTTGTTTTGAAATGGAAAACCCATCATTTTATCACCAAAACAATATGGTCACCAAAACATTCCAGTACAGAGAACAATGCTGACTCTGATGCCACCAGGACAATCTACCTTGTACTAAATCTCCTCCCAGGCAAGCAAAAATATACCAAAAAAATAAAACAAAACTTACTTCCTGTCTGACAGGATCTTCAATGCCGACAATACAGATACATGTGAGCCCTCTGACAATCTCATCTTCCTTCTCCCAGTCTGGTTCACTATCAAATCTTTCTTCACTCTTTTCAGTTACATCTAAAATGAAAAATTTATCTTCACTACATTTACTTTATAGTTTTTTTATCTATAATCTTTCTGAACCCAAACTTGAAATAGTGTTTAATTCTAGAAAAAGTCTTTAAGTATCCTAGTTACATGTATGCTTCTAATCTTCACAATTTTTGAAGTCACTATAAATGCACTTATCAAAAATCAAAATACCCATCAATTTGATCAATAGATGGATGACTTGCAATTTTATGTCCTTTTCAACAGTATTTCAGTCATATCAGGACAATGGTAGGGTGATAATGAAAGGTTGTCTGCAATGGAACCCCGTTTACGGTAGGAAAGATTCTCGCCTCAAGTGGGGCTCGACCCCGGGTCCGCTAGATCAGCCCATGAATTTGACTTTTTTATAAGCAAACTGTTGGAAAACATAAATCCGTCACAACAAATGGTTTCAATGAGAAATAAGAAAAATTATCCCTCAATTATTATCAGATACTCCCTCTTATCTAGAGCTCTGCCTAAACACGCTATAACAAGGTAAATCCACTGTTTCAAAATACTTACCTTTCCTGTAATCTTTATAAGCTATGCAGATTGTTCGGAGGCCGTCTCCAGCCATTGGTTCTATCACCGTTTTAATGACTTGTTCTTGTCTCTCTATAGGGAAAGGTTTCGACTCCCCTTTACAGTCAAGAATATAATCACATCTGAAATCAAAATTAAAAAGATTACAGGCAAGTCCCAATTAGGGTGAGTTTGAGCAATAATGTAGAGATACATGTAACGTGTTTGTTCTCTGCAGAATATGAGTTTGCCTGCAGTGCTAGATTTTTTTGCAGGTAGCAAGTACCCTGGTATAAATGCTACAAGGAAAAGCTACATATCAGGTAGCAGAAGCTGGAGGCCAAAAAACAGTCCTTGTACTGACTCTGATAAGCCACAAAGACAGCAGTCTGATCCAGGTTTAGAATGTTTCTCCTTAAAGGGGCTGACAGGGTTGTGCAAAGTTGCAATGAAACTCTGCATTTGGTGTCTGACTGATATTATCCAAAGAAAAGAGCCTGTTAGGCATGTTCCAGGAGAGCTGCTGAAGCTGTCTGGATTTTATTTACTCGTCTCCTTCAGTGCTCAAGATAGGAAGGGTGTGCCCCCCTCATTAGAACCGTCTAACCAGGGGTCACAACATTTTCATAAATAAGAAAGATCCAAATCATCCCCGTTACCCCTTTTTATCTTTTTCTTCTTTCTCGCTCTCTCACAGAGATGGCTTCATATAAACTTAAACACTGTCTAAAGCCTCAAAGGGCTGTTAAACCCTCTAACCACCTGTCCTAATACTTCCAAAAGATAAATCATACTACATCTGAACAAAACTGAACTCACTTATTAAGAATAATTTCAGAAGCACCCTTGGTAAATAATCTGAAGTTTCCACCCGGCAGGTGGATTATTGTACTCATGGATTTCCGCTGGGAGTTGAAGGTAAATATTTTGACAAAGTTCTCTGGTGGGTACTCTTCCCTCACAGCCTCGTAGTCCTGCCCCAGGTCCATCACAAAGCCAAGGAGGGCACATTCTGTTTTGTTGCCTAGCTGCTTTGGAAGCTCCCCCTCAATCTCAGATTTCTGGAAATCAAAGAATATAGTAATCAGAGCTCTAGATAAGAGGGCGTATTTGATGATAATTAAGGATAATTTTTTTTATTTCTCATCGAAACCATATGTTGTGACCCCTCATCTGAACCGTCTCGATGAGACGGTTCAGATGAGGGGTCACAACATATGGTTTCATTGAGAAATAAAAAAAATTATCCCTCAATTATCGTCCAATACTCCCTCTTATCTAGAGCCCCGAGTAATACTGTAAATTCCCTATATTTTCCCATGTCTTCACCCCACCCACTCCCACTACGATTTCTGGTTTTGGACACACTGGCAATTACTCCAATGTGCGACCATGTTCTGCTTCCCCCTCCAAAATGATTTCTGGTTTTGGACATATTGGCAAGTTCTCAAATCTGCAACCATGCAATTGTCAAGTCTTAAAGACTTTCCATTTGATCATCAACTGATCAAAGCATTTGTGAGAGAATCCACATAAACTGCAGTTCCAATAGCAAGATAAATTGGTTAATAAACTAGAAAATTGTGTCTGTAAGACACTAATGATGCCCCCGTGCAGCGCCTGTCACATGAAGTGCATATCCATAAAGCACCTACAAAGAATCCATTGAAAACATACCCTACCATGTAAAAAATTGCCCAAAATGAATAAGTTAAAAAGGCTGTGATTCTGTCAAAATTAATTCTAGATCTATCAAAATGCCTCATGCATATCTTCAAATATGTCCACAATATGTAGACAAGGTTTGAAAAAGATCCATTGAAAACTGTGGAGCAAGTTGATAACACAAACTCCATACTCTACAATGCAAAAATTTCCCTAGAATGACTAAGTTCAAAAGGCCGTAATTCTGTTAAAATTAATTCTAGGTCTGATAAAAACCCACATGCATATCTTCAATACACTCACAGCATGTATGCAAGGTTTGAATAAGATACATTGAAAACTGTGAGAGAAGTTGATTACACAAACTCTATACCCTACAATGCAAAAATTTGCCTAAAATGACTAAGTTCAAAAGGCCGTAATTCTGTCAAAATTTATTCTAGGGCCATCAAAAACCCACATGCACATCTTCAATATGTCCCAAACATGTATGCACAGTTTGATAAAGATCCAATGAAAACTGTGGGACGAGTTGATTACACAAACTCTATACCCTACAATACAAGAATTTGCATAAAATGACTAAGTTAAAAAAATTTCCCTAGAATGACTAAGTTCAAAAGGCCGTAATTCTGTTAAAATTAATTCTAGGTCTGACAAAAACCCACATGCATATCTTCAATACACTCACAGCATGTATGTAAGGTTTGAAAAAGATACATTGAAAACTGTGAGAGAGGTTGACTACACAAACTCTATACCCTACAATGCAAAAATTTGCCTAAAATGACTAAGTTCAAAAGGCCGTAATTTAGTCAAAATTAATTCTAGGGCAAACAAAAACCCACATGCACATCTCCAATATATTTACAGCATGTATGCAAGGTTTGGAAAAGATCCATTGAAAACTGTGAGAGGAGTTGATTACACAAACTCTATACCCTACAATGCAAAAATTTGCCTAAAATGACTAAGTTCAAAAGGCCGTAATTCTGTCAAAATTAATTCTAGGGCCATCAAAAACCCACATGCACATCTTCAATATGTCCCAAACATGTATGCAAAGTTTGATAAAGATCCAATGAAAACTGTGGGAGGAGTTGATTACACAAACTCTATACCCTACAATACAAGAATTTGCCTAAAATGACTAAGTTCAAAAGGCTGTAATTCTGTCAAAATTAATTCTAGGGCCATCAAAAATCCACATGCACATCTTCAATATGTCCACAACATGTATGCAAAGTTTGAAAAAGATCCATTGAAAACTGTGGGAGGAGTTGATTACACAAACTCTATACTATAAAGCGTGACGAACAGACAGACGGACGGACAGACAGACAGACAGACAGACAGACAGACAGGGGCAAATCTTAATGCCCCCTGACTATCGTCACGGGGGCATAAAAACAGTGTGAAACATGTTTGACTCCTCATTTAAGACGTCTTGTCGACATGGTTTGCTTGTATGAAGGTCACAATGACTGTGTAATATGACAAGAATTCCATGGAAGGCAGTGCCTCCCCTCTTTGCATACTGTCACAAAAAAGAGCTCAAATAGAAAACTGGGTAAGTTTACGCCACCAAAGCCGGAGCCAGTGGAAAAGTAACACGTATGTCTCACTTCTGCTAGTCATGAGCACCAATAGCTCAGTGGATTAAGTCCTGGCCTGCAGATCTAGCGGTCCTAGGTTTGATTCTTGCTGGAGAGGGGTGCAGAAATCTTCTCAAATGTAATCAGGGTTCCAATACACACAGTCTTTCATTATCACCCTCCCATTGTCCTCATATGACTCAAATACTCTTGAAACTGACATAAAATCATGTGATCCATCATGATACTTCTGCTAGTCATAGGCAAGCTAAAATTCTTCAAGCGATCATCATTAAATAGAGGATCTTACATGAGTGCTAATGTATTATTGACTTTATTAAAGGAGTTGGGGAAAAAGATAAGATGCGAGGCTTTGCCGAGCATCTTATCGGTTTTCCCCAACAAGTTTTATAAATTCAATAATACAGGAGCACAAATGCAAGATTCTATTTATCATATGATACTAAAATCGCATTTTATTAGCAAATTTTGCACTAAAACGTCAAGATTTCGCCATTAAAAAACGCGACATTTTAATGCACGTCAGCGAATAACGTTACCATGTAATTTGCATATTTAATCCACTAGTGGATTATCGTTTTTAATGCATGGCTTTATTACACTCTCAGATGCGACGTCATATGATAAAATCAACTTTATGTGTAGCCCAGCAGTAAGGCACAACACCTACCATGACTTGTGATGTATAGCCACTGTTGATTGCTATAGCTTTAACCATCACCTCTTGAATTCTATTGGACAACGTTTGGAAGTTAGGAATGGATCTGTAGTGCACCTCTGCAATGAACAAAACAGAAGATATATGAATCAGAGCTCTAGATAAGAGGGAGTATTTGATGATAATTAAGGATAATTTTTCTTATTTCTCATTGAAACCATATGTTGTGACCCCTCATCTGAACCGTCTCATCGAGACGGTTCAGATGAGTGGTCACAACATATGTTTTTATGTAGTATTAACAAAAATTATCTCTAATTATCACCAAATACTCCCTCTTATCTAGAGCTCTGTGAATCCTGTCATGTGATTTCCAACAATGTGGCAATTTTGTCATGTGATATTCAGATCCTTCTCATTTATACCGGGTAATCTGACACCTAACTGTCGGCTCTATAGCTTGGGTCACTTTAATAGATAGCTGAGTGACAAGCTATGGCACTGATCAGACTGCACTTAAGTGCAGTCTAATTAGAGCCTCTGCTTGTCATCAATGCCACAATGTTGGAAAACCACATGAGGTGGCTCAAATTTCCATTCAATATCCACCCAAAAATGAAAACAGATGACTTTGCACAAAGAGCAGGTCCAGATGAGGCTGCTCATAATGAACCGCCTCAACTAATTCCACACTGTTTGCCCTCTATTCTTTGAACTTTCAATATGATACCACCTCTATGAACTATTTTTTAGTTTTACAGATGTAAATTCTGCATTTCTGGTGTTTTAAGGTTTAAAATTTTCACAGCATATGTCATCATTATTAAAGGTACATTAACATGATGCATAAGTTACTTGCCAGGTATATTTTTTAGTGTTCCTTTTTAGATTATCCATGAGAAGTAACTCAGGTTACTATCAACGTGCAGCTTTTTTAAATCAGTGTTAAGCTAGGATAAAAATTTTAAGCATTCAAGTTTCTGATGAATGGAAACAGATTGCAGGGACCATGCACCAAAAAGAGGTCTATTTTATTCCTTTAAAACCCAGAGCCCTAGATAAGAGGGAGTATTTGGTGATAATCAGGGATAATTTTTGCTAATTCTGGATAAAAACGTATGTTGTGACCCCTCATCTGAACCGTCTCAACGAGACGGTTCAGATGAGGGGTCACAACATATGGTTTCAATGAGAAATAAAGAAAATTATCCCTCAATTATCATCAAATACCCCTCTTATCTAGGGCTTTAAAACCCGTTCTGGATTACAACAGTATATCCTACAACTGTTTACAATTTTACTGACAGTTGGAAATCCAAGTTCTGTTCCATACAGAAAACCCTTCGATTGGAAGTAAAACCCAGATCAACTTCGTAACCACCCAAAGACAAATGAGCCGCGACACGAGACAACCAACAAAGTAGTTGTGAACCAGGCGCAGACTCAGAACAGCCTGGGCATCCGACAAGTCTTATCAGACTCTTTGCTATGCGCTTAAAGGTTAGCTAAGGGTCTAAGCTACCTCCATGGGGGTAGCGAAGACTCTGATCAGACTGGGTGGATGCCCAGGCTGATCCTAGTCTGCACTGGGCGCACAACCACTTTGTTGGTTTTCTCGCGTCGTGGCTCAAATATTGTCTGTATTTTTTGCACTTTGCGGGTTAAGAATATTTTCCCAATTTACAGTGTGTTACTTACCTCCTATATAACTCTGTACCACTGTCATTCTATTTGTTGTTAAAGTACCCGTTTTGTCTGAACAAATGGCAGTAGCATTACCCATCGTCTCACAGGCGTCTAAGTGCCGCACCAAGTTGTTGTCATGCATCATTTTCTGAAAACATAGGAAATACACTTGACCATCTTTATCTCAAACATAGATATCTCAGTGCCCTCTTATATCAAAGTGGATATATCAGAGCTCTAGATAAAAGGGGGTATTTGGTGATAATTAGGGATAACTTTTGTTAATTCTCAATAAAAACATATGTTGTGACCCTTCATCTGAACCGTCTCGATGAGACGGTTCAGATGAGGGGTCACAACATACAGTTTCATTGAGAGATAAGAAAAATGATCTCTTATTATCATCAGATACTCCCTCTTATCTCGAGCTCTGATCTATCAACAGTTTTGGACAAACATCCAAAACCAGTACATCTTCACATATGAGCTTTTGTTTTCTCAAGCAACTGATATCACACATTTATTCTGAGGAGAATGCCGACACTGGAAATTATTCCATGATAGAGCTGGGTATCACCAGAAAAAATGCACCGTGATACTATCACGATACCAGACAGTTGATACGATACAGTATCATGGTACTTCATTTGTATAGATTTGCTTTGCTTTATTAAGTAAATATGATTTTTTTTGTGGTAATAAATTGTTCCCTAGATGAAAATTACAGTTACCTGTTCAGTACAATTGATTTAAATGCCGATCCGGCATGCGCAAGTTCTGGTTCAGTACCCACTTTTATGTTTAAACCAGTGCTTGAAGAAGTATTTAAGGTGTGCGGCTACTATTATTAGCGTATTTCACATATTTATCAATGATACTGAAAAGGTCATACTTACTCTAACAGAGTATGCTAAAGAGAGTGTCACAGCTAGCGGCAATCCTTCAGGAACAGCGACTACCAGCACGGTGACACCAATAATGAAGTGATTCACGAAATATTCAATGTAGCCCCAACTCCAAGGCAGATCTTCAATAGCAAACTTTTTGACACAAAACTTTACAATGAGTATAATAACTGTCAGGACAGCAATGCCGGTACCTGTAGAAAAAAGATGGAAAATATTTGTGAGATTTGAAGTATCATATTATTTGTCTATGAAACGGGGATTTTCCCTCTATAGAATGACCCCCCAAGTACCAAAATCAGTCTTTTGTAATTCTGCTATAAGTTGCATTCTTCCCTGCCAAAATAATATCTAAAATCTAGATCCATCTTATAAGATGAATCTAGGCCCCAAGGTTATAAAACTTAAGTACATTCTCAAACTCAAAATAAAACACACTGATTGGCTGCTTCCGAGCACATGCTCGGAAGCAACCAATCAGTGTGCTTTATTTTGAGTTTGAGATTATTCTCAAGTTTTATAACCTCAAACCCAGATTTCTGGGATTGTTTTGGAAGAGAAAAAATTTCTGTCTTATAACGGAAGAAATACAGTAAATATCAGGGTTCGAGGTTATAAAACTTGAGAATAATCTCAAACTCAAAATAAAGCACACTGACTGGCTGCTTCCGAGCATGTGCTTGGAAGCAGCCAATCAGTGTGCTTAATTTTGAGTTTGAGAATGTACTCAAGTTTTATAACCTCTGGGCCAGGGGTCAGTTGTTCAAAACTAGCAAAGTTGTAAGCTAACTGGAGTCCAAACTTTCACAACTACAAATGTATACATGTATCTGGTAAATACAGTGGTATTGTTGCTGTAAAAAACTGAGAAACTGTTTGCCAAAATCACCCTTTCTTTTTTTTTTTCAGCAAAAACCTATCAGTGTATTTGATGTTGTAATTTCCCAAACAGTTAATAAATCCAACAGTTAATGAGTTTGTTAATAAGCTAACAATGCTTTAACCTAAACAAATGGACCCAGAGCTATCTAAAAGAAGAATATCTGATGATTACTGGTACTTTTTCTAAAAACCTATGTTGGGGAACCACTTCAGAACCACCTTGGAGAAATCAGGCTGGGGCTCTGGATTGAGCATATAAGGGTAAAAAGTTTAAGGTAATTTTGAGAATCTGTTAATTCTCTATAACAACGTATTTCACTGAGGTAGCTCCAATGATGGACCACAACATTAATTTTGTTTCTCGAGAAATGCAACATCAGAAAATACCATCAAAATCACACTAAATTTCATGCTCAGGACTGAAAATATTAAACTTTTAATGCCCAGTGGACTGTTCTTTCTTAAGCAAATGGATGAGACCATTTTTTCAACAAAGGGGTGTCTGTTTATTTTTATCATTTCAATTTTATTTTAGGGAGAAATACCCATTTGTCTTTGCAAATAATATGCACATTGATCAGATGCCTTATTCTGCAGCGTCTGATCTTGGGTCTGTACTGTTTGCCTATGTCCTATTTATGGGACACTTGGTATTAGTGGGTTACCTTACTATTTATACCTGATGCTATTTTTAGTAATTTCTGCAAGAACAACAATGGAATTTCCTCCTGATGTGACAGTTCCTAGAAATCTGATGTCATATAATGATATTGGAGAACAAAATCTGCATTTTAATGCATTAACATCATGCAGTACCACAAAAATTGTACATACTGGGACAGGTAGGTCTGAGAAAATAATACAGACTCAGACCAGTCGGCTCCTAAAGGAATCTGCATAGTAAAACCAAACTGCTCCATTTTGGGGACAATTATGGTAATTATCTGAGGTGTCCCAAATTTTAGAATTTATATGGTATCTTTTATTTTTTTCGTCCATACCTCCATAACCAATCTGGATGGCTAGTCGTGTCAATTTCGACTGTAACACAGACTTCTCTTTGCGACTGCTGGCTTGTACAATCTTCTCTTTGTTGTTGCCGGCATCTGCCTGGTCGGCTGCATTACCGTCTTCCATGACTTTGTTGCCGATAGTATTGGATGTTGCATTATGGGAGTTTCCTGTTACTTCTGATAAATTGATCGCTTCAGTATCTGCATCAAAAAACAATAAATATAATCAATATACATTTTTATTTGATTCTGATTTCTATTGCCCACTACTATCCCACTCTTTAAGATAAGAATTCCGCAGAATGTGTCTCAACAGTATTCATGTTGTCATAAAGAAGTTCCCATAAGGTCAAATCTCGATATCTCAAATTCTAAAGTCAAAGTTAATCCCAAACTACTGATATCTTTGAAATATCAGAAGTATGAGATAACAGGAGTTGAAATGATTATAGAAATGGGGAATAAGTCCAAACTATATTCTTTGATATAATGGAATATTTTGAGATATCAGTCTTCGATATATCGAGAGTTATTTCAGCTATGTACAGAGCTTCAGCTGGCGGCACTGATACCACCACTTGACAAGCAATACCTATGTTTCATTTTCTGCCAGTCTCAGGCATGACAAAATCTGTCAAAATTCTATCACCAACACAGTCTTGTCCAGAACTCTTATTTCTATAACCAAACATTTAAAAGTGCAACATACACAAAACATCAAGACATTGGCTATACTGTTTTTATTTCATTTTCATGACAGAAAAACTTTCTTTACATACTTGCTTCAGCTTTAAAATAGAATTTATGAGTATCTGTGCAATAAATTAGGAAACATACTTGTTTTAAATGTTAAATAGTCTCATTAAAATTTCCAGTTTTGAGAAAGAAGGTCATTAAAATTTCTGATTTCAGAAAGATAGTAATTAAAAAGAGTGTTTTTCATTCAGCACTTATTTAGCTGGATGATCTCATGCCACCTAATCAATGTTTCTGAATATTCCCAACTATCTCTCAAATTTCGCCACTTCAGGTAACTTTCAGAATTTTTCCCAGCTGTATAGCAAATCTAACAGGCTATATCTAGTAGCTTTGATATTGGACAGCTGTTTCACAAATCTTTCAGACAATATCCTGCAATATCCACTCATCTGTAAAACAGTCAGACTACTTCCTGCCATCTCTCAAATCTTGCCATCTCTCAAACCTATCAGACTATATCTATTCATCTGCAAAATCAGTCAGACTATTTCCTGCCATCTCTCAAACCTATCAGACTGTATCAGTTATCTGCAAAATCAGTCAGACTATGGTATTTCCTATCAGACATGTCAGACATCTGCAAAATCAGACTATTTCCTCTCATCTCTCAAACCTATCAGACTGGGTCAGTCATCTGCAAAATCAGACTGTTTCCTGCCATCTCTCAAACCTATCAGACTGTGTCAGACATCTGCAAAATCAGACTATTTCCTGCCATCTCTCAAACCTATCAGACTGGGTCAGTCATCTGCAAAATCAGACTATTTCCTGCCATCTCTCAAACCTATCAGCTGTGTCAGTCATCTCAAAATCAGACTACTTCCTGCCATCTCTCAAACCTATCAGCTGTATCAGTCATCTCAAAATCAGACTATTTCCTGCAAACTCTCAAAATATCAGACTGTGTCAGGCATCTGCAAAATCAGACTATTTCCTGCCATCTCTCAAACCTATCAGACTGTGTCAGTCATCTGCAAAATCAGACTATTTCCTGCCATCTCTCAAAACTATCAGTTTATATCTATTCATCTGTAAAACAGTCAGACTACTTCCTGCCATCTCTCAAACCTATCAGACTATATCTATTCATCTGCAAAATCAGTCAGACTATTTCCTGCCATCTCTCAAACCTATCAGACTGTATCAGTTATCTGCAAAACCAGTAAGACTATGGTATTTCCTGTCATCTCTCAAACCTATCAGACTGTGTCAGACATCTGCAAAATCAGACTATTTCCTCTCATCTCTCAAACCTATCAGACTGGGTCAGTCATCTTCAAAATCAGACTATTTCCTGCCATCTCTCAAACCTATCAGCTGTGTCAGTCATCTCAAAATCAGACTATTTCCTGCCATCTCTCAAACCTATCAGCTGTGTCAGTCATCTCAAAATCAGACTATTTCCTGCAATCTCTCAAACATATCAGCCTGTATCAGTTATCTGCAAACTCAGTCAGACTATGGTATTTCCTGCCATCTCTCAAACCTATCAGATTGTATCAGTTAACTGCAAAATCTGTCAGACTATGGTATTTCCTGCCATCTCTCAAACCTATCAGCTGTGTCAGTCATCTCAAAATCAGACTATTTCCCTCAATCTCTCAAACCTATCAGACTGTGTCTGTCAGCTCCAAAATCAGACTATTTCCTGCCATCTCTCAAACCTATCAGACTGTGTCTGTCAGCTCCAAAATCAGACTATTTCCTGTCATTTCTCAAAACTATCAGACTACATCCATCAACTGCAAACTAAGATTATTTCCTGCCATCTCTCAAAACTATCAGACTATATCCACTCATCTACAAAATCAGTCAGATTATTTTCTGCTATCTCTCAAAACTATCAGACTATATCCACTCATCTACAAAATCAGTCAGATTATTTTCTGCTATCTCTCAAAACTATCAGACTATATCCACTCATCTACAAAATCAGTCAGATTATTTTCTGCTATCTCTCAAAACTATCAGATTATATCCACTCATCTGCCTGCAAAATCAGTCAGATTATTTCCTGCCATCTTTCAAACTTATCTAACTGTATCAATCATCTGCAAAAATCAGTCAGACTATTTCCTGCCATTTCTCGTACCTATCAGATAGTGAGACTATAGCCACGCATCTGCAAAATCTGTCAGATTATTTCCTGCCATCTCTCAAAACTATCAGACTATATCTACTCATCAGCAAAATTTGTCAGATTTTATCCCACTATCTCCCAAACCTACCAGATTGTGTCAGTCACCTGCAAAATCACACTGTATCCTGCCACCACCCAAATCTTTCAGACTTTATCCAGCCACATGCAAACTCTGATTAACTTTTGTGCTTTTTTAGGGTCTGACTGACCTTGAAGTCAGTGGCACAATAAAAGTAAGCATACTGGGTAATGCTTAAATGTAAGCCAATGAACCACTATACTGGTGTGCCAATACTTTATTGCAATGAATGTATGAGATAAAAAAAATGATTAAAGTAAATAAAACTCAAACAGGAATAATAACAAAAAGTAATTTAAATCTGTGACCTTGACCCTATAGGTCAATCAATCTATGTTAAAAGTCAATCAGCAAAAGAAATCACAAGCAATTAAATGGCTTTGTCTATAAATGCACCCAAATTTATGATCTTTGGTATTTACTCATTTTGTCTATAAATGCACCCAATTTCACCACCTTTGTACATGCATTTACCACACTGTAACTAAATGTAAAATCATGTTTATGTTATCTTGTGGGTATCTTTTTAATACAAGAATTCCGCGGAATGCTATGTCGCACCTGCATTGGGTTTCCACAGTAGTAAAGACTACAATTATAAAGAATGTGTATGGGAAATGGACAAAAATGCTAGGGTCGACACAATTTTGTATGTAAAATTTTACTACGTCAGAAGAGCATAAAATAATATTATAGGTCAAGGGTAGGAATAACTGCAACATCCCTCATGAACGCTCCAAAGAGAAACTTTACGCCAGGTGTGATGACTGTAGGTATCATACTTCGAGACAAAAGGACTAAAACGCATACTCTAAGGACCAACACAATTATGGGTGTAAAATTTTGCAAAGTCAGCAAAGCATTAAAAATACGTCAAAAGTAAATTAATTGCAACAGCACTCAAGAACATTCTAAGAAATAACTTGATGCCAGGTTTGATGATTCTAGGTATCATAGTTTGTGAGAAATGGACTTAAACACTAGCATCAACATAATTTTTAATAAAAAATTTACAAAGTCAGCAGAGCATGAAAACAGGTCAAGGTAAATATAAGAGCAACAGCCCTTGAGAACATTCTCAGATGTAGCTTTATGCCAGGTTTGATGATTGTAGGTATCATAGTTTGCAAGAAATGGACTTAAACGCTAGGGTCGACGTAATTGTTGATGGACAGTTTTACGAAGTCAGCAGAGCATGAAATATAGGTCAAGGGTAAAAACAAGAGGGCCAAGAGGCCCTGAATCGCTCACCTGACCAAAAAGGTTAAAGGTCAAACAAGGGTCATCATTTAACAAACCTGATAGTTTGCAACCACTTTCAAATGGTTTTGAAGAAGATTTTTGAATATTTTCTATGTATTGCTATGGTTCAAACCCTGGACCCCCTGGGGCAGGGCCATTTTGGACCCTGTGGCCATCATTTGAATAATTTTGGTAAAGGACCACTAGGCAATGCTACATACTAAATTTCAAGCATCTGAGCCAAGTTGTTCTGAAGAAGAAGATTTCTGAATACTTTTCTATGGTTCAAACCCAGGACCCCCTAGGGTGGGGCCATTGTAGACCCTGGGGTCATCATTTGAACAAACTTGGTAAAAGACCACTAGGCAAAGCTACATACCAAATGTCAAGCATCTGAGCCTTGCGGTTCTGAAGTAGATAATTCTTTAAAAATTTTCTATGTATTTCTATGGTTCAAACCTGGGACTCCCTGCCCCGAGGCCATTTTGGACCCTGGGGCCACCATTTGAACAAACTTGGTAGAGGACCACTAGGCAATGTAACATACCTAATTTCAAGCATCTGAGGCAAGCAGTTCTGGTGAAGAAGATTTTTAAGTATTTTTTAGTTTCGAACAAAAGAACCCCTGCCCCAGGGCCATTTTGGACCCTGGGGCCACCATTTGAACAAATTTGGTAGAGGACCACTAGACAATGCTACATACCAAATTTCAAGCAGCTGAGCCTTGCGGTTCTGAAGTAGATGATTTTTAAGTATTTTTTTAGTTCCGAAACCCAAGACCCCCTGCCGCCACCATTTAAACAAACTTGGTAAAGGACTACTAGGCAATGTTCCATACCAAATTTCAAGCATCTGAGCCAAGCAGTTCTGGAGAAGAAGATTTTTAAGTATCTTTTAGTTTCAAACCCAAGACCCCTGCCGCAGGGCCATTTTTGACCCTGGGGCCACCATTTGAACAAACTTGGTAGAGGACCACTAGGCAATGTTACATACCAAGTTTCAAGCATCTGAGCCAAGCAGTTCTGGAGAAGAAGATTTTTAAGTATTTTTTAGTTTCGAACCCAAGACCCCCTGCCCCAGGGCCATTTTGGACCCTGGGGCCACCATTTGAACAAACTTGGTAGAGGACCACTAGACAATGCTTTATACCAAATTTCAAGCCTCTGAGCCAAGCAGTTCTGGAGAAGAAGATTTTAAGTATCTTTTAGTTTCAAACCCAAGACCCCCTGCCCCAGGGCCATTTTGGACCCTGGGGCCACCATTTGAACAAACTTGGTAGAGGACCACTAGGCAATGTTACATACCAAATTTCAAGCATCTGAGCCAAGCGGTTCTGGAGAAGAAGATTTTTAAGTATTTTTTAGTTTCGAACCCAAGACCCCCTGCCCCAGGGCCATTTTGGACCCTGGGGCCACCATTTGAACAAACTTGGTAGAGGTCCACTAGACAATGCTTCATACCAAATATCAAAGCCCTAGGCCCAGCGGTTTCAGAGAAGATGTCATTTAAAGCAAATTGTTGACGACGGACGACGCACGACGGACGACGGACACTTGGGTGATCACAATAGCTCACCCTGAGCCTAAAGGCTCAGGTGAGCTAATAAGAGCAACAGTCCTCGAGAACATTCTTAGAAGAAGCTTTATGCCAGGTTTGATGAACGTATGTATCATAGTTTGCGAGAAATGGACTTAAATGCTAGGGTCGACGCTAGGGTCGACGTAATTGTTGATGGAGTTTTCCGAAGTCAGCAGATCATAAAATATAGGTCAAGGGTAAAAATAAGAGCAACAGCCCTCGAGAACATTCTTAGAAGAAGCTTTATGCCAGGTTTGATGATTGTAGGTATCATAGTTTGCGAGAAATGGACTTAACACTAGGGTCGACGTAATTGTTGACGGACGGACGGACGGACGGACGAACGGAATGACTGACTGACGGACGGACGGAAAAGTGAACTCCTATATCGCACCTTGGTAAAGCAGGTGCGACAAAAACAGAAGAACAACTATAAAACTGATTTTTTTGGTTCACTTCACAAACTCTCACAAGCATACTGTTTATCATCATTATAGAGCAGGAGAGACCAGAGCCATATTAAAGATCATGCAATCATAACAGACTTATCGTATATTTTTACTGAAAAGAAAGCATTGGGAGAAAAGCTCAGCATACACAAAAGTTTTCAAGCAAAGAAAGCAAATACATGAAGATGAAGAGAATAATGAAAGAAAATATCTACAGCGAAAGCAAGATATATCAAAGCAAATGAACATGGTGAATTTCTTATTTCCTTTGTTTCTTTTTTCCGCATCTGAAAGTTTCAATTTATTTGTTTGAGACTGACTAATACTTCATGCAGAGCTATAATTATGGTGAGGAGGAATTCTACAATACCACTACTGCAAGGCTGCATTACTAAGTAAGCCACAACAAACTTTTATGAAGTCTTGACTCCTTTACCCCACCCACAGAACAAATCCCTGTTGAACATGTGACGCTGGTACACCACCTACCCTAAAGTGCTTAAGTATTGGGACAGATAAAACCATTAATTTTCCATTTGTCTCAAATGGAAAATTAATGGTTTTTATGTGTCCCAATATTTAAGCACATTAGGGTACCTAATATTGGGCAGATGTTGTAGCATCTTTAGCTGTTCATTGGGGTGGTTCAGAATTTTACACTGAACTTTCAAAATCAAGATCAAGATTTCACAAAATTGTTTTCACTCATCACACACTATCTAATGAAGTTAAGATATAGGTCAGAGGTGAAATGAGCATTTTTGTTACTATGGTTACAAAAGGTCAGAGGTGAAGGTCACAGAAATCACCATAACAAAAGTCACAGTGAAAAGAAGAGGAAGTTACATGCAGATGGGCAAACCATCACATACCCACTTTGCCTGCGTCGCTAGAAAGCACTAACAAATAAAAAGAAAGTAAATTAAAACTATAGTTGAACATGATAATACAGTAAAACATGAAACAAATAAGTTGTGTCAAAACTGACCTTTGCAAACATAGTAGTTATATTGGAATAGCCCAACTGTTCACATTTTTGATTATCAAAGTCTTTCCTCAGTTTTGTCTTATGCTAGTTTTTCCCATCTTACATCCCATGATGAAAAGCTGTGCTCTCACAACATTTATGACCTAATTGTTGTGACCGATATTTGTTTAAAAACAGTCATGGTTCTTTGAAGTCTTCCTTCAAGGAACCTGTTTGGGCACCCTAATGAAACCAACCAAATTCTAATTCTCGAAAAGGATTTTTCTGTCAATTCAAACGTAAAGCATGTTTAGACAGTTCCTCATAATAGTTCCCCAAAATTCAACATGTTACAAAGATGTGAGTATAAGACCGATTTTGCAGCTTGGAAGTTGTAAAATACCGTACAGGGTACAAGTGACTTGTTGGTTGGTACATGGTACAAGTGCCTTGTTGGTTGATCTCCAATCTGAATACAGTTCCCCAGCAATTTTGGTCCTCTGCAGCTCACTTCCAATGCGGCTGGGCAGCTCACTTCCAATGCGGTTGGGCTTTGAACCCACTGACTGAGCAAAACCTCCGATAAGGTGGGGTTTTGAGGATAATTCAAAGATATTTTTTCTTATTTCTCGATAAAAACATATGCTAAGACCTCTCATTAGAACCATCTCAGCGAGACAGTTCTAATGAGGAGTCACAAACTACGTTTTTATGGAGAAATATGAAACAATTATCCTTAAATTATCCCTGTCACCCCTTCTTATCTGGAGCACTGAATACATGTACAGTTGCCCAGCAATCTTCATCCTCCGCAGCTCACATCCACGTAATTCCATGCTACTGGGCTTTGAACCCACTGAAGGGGCAGGACTAAATTGAGGTTCCCCAAAGAGTTTTGAGGCAAGGTTCTAAGGATTTGACACAACTTATCTACATATAACATATGTTTCAAAAAAACAACTGTATAACTACCAAGATGAAACTAAATTTGATTGATTTGAATTATCCTATCAGTTTCTAACACAACACTTCCTACAAAGAAATATAAATTGCCTAAGTACTGTATTTATTTCGTTATAAAATGCGAGTTTATCCATCCAAAATAACGCCAAACATGTAAATCACTCTTGTGTAATTCAGCTATAAAATGGGGTTTTCTCTTCCAAAACAATGTCAAACATCTAGATCCATCCAAAACAATCTTGAAGATCTAGATCCGTCTTACAAGATGGATCTAGATCTTTGAGATTGTTTTGGAAGGAAAAACTCCATCTTATAACAGGATAAATACGGTATACTGACAGAAATGACCAGCAAACAGCATCAAACCATACAGACTGCTCCTATGACAAGTCTGATTAGTGCCTGTAGTGTTTGCCAGCGGTCATAAAACATTCCCCTATGTAACGAATGGACTTTTCCTCATTCGGAGACAGTTGAGTCCATTACAGAGATGTTCAAGGTTAAAAAAATTTTGCAAAGGGGAACAATTTTTCAGATTCAAAATTCGGTGTACCCTTATGAAAAAGAATTTACTTCATGAGGATTGAATTCTTTTCTTTAACAGTTGACCCCAGTCAACAGTTCTTTCCTTTACGCAGGGACTCTCATGGAGATGCCAGGCAAATACGAAAATGGCAGTTGATTCCCTTGAACATGTACCTATTCATCTTTGAAATAACGGTAAATAAGTTTCTTTTCCAAAGTATGTCATTATTTTGTCCGTCCATACATTTATTTTGACTTTCCGTGTATCAGATTCCTTATATGATATAATATCTTCAACATGCAAAACAGACATGTTTTTGCCAATAGTACTCTCAGCAATATTGTTTCATAAGAACCTTACCAACTGGGACATAAGGCTGGGACATAAGGGCTTGCGAAATAAGTGTTGCATGAGCAGGGTCTGCACAATTTTCAATTTTGCTAAGTGCTTAATAAAGCACCAATCCAACCCCTCCCCTAGGTGGAGCAAGTGGGCTTGGCAAAATTTGATGACACAGAATGCTGTTACAGTAAAATGCCATTTTTTGTACCCAAAAAAGATTTGTCTTGATGCATAAGGTTATTAGAATGATTTCTTTGGAACAAAGCTCCATGGCAACGGAACTTGTAACAAAAGGAATAAACAAGTTATTCTGTAATATTTTCAACTCGGGAGACCAGAAATAGATCACAATCGTATTATGTTTTGAATTTCAATACTCCGCTGAATCAGAGCATTATTTCCATTCTTAACCCTTAAAGTGCCAAAAAAAGCAGACGACAAAATTTACGTCGGCAAAATTTCCAAAAATATTTCGTCCAACCTGTATCATATTTGGAATTCAAAGACTAGCGGGCAAACTGTGTAGATCCAGATGAGGCGGCTCATTATGAGCCGCTTGAACTGGTTCTACGCTGTTTGCAAATTCAACTTTTTTTTTGTTCTTGGCGCTATAAATGCTCATCTTTATGATGTTGTAACTTGAGTAGCGCAGCAACATCCCTGATCTTATTACCAGCCACTAGGAAATTTGCAAGACTGAACAATATCCCCACAAGTATTATTCTCATTCAGTTTTTTCCAGTTCTATTTTGAAATATTTCTGGAAAATAACGGCTAATGTGCAAAACCTTGTATCATAAACACTCCAAGTTTCCAGATAAACATGCCATTGTATGAGCCATAAAAATGTAGACTCGGATTAGACTGGACCCTATCAGGATGTGCACTATTTGCTTTAGACTGGACCCTATCAGGATTTGCACTATTTGCTTTAGACTGGACCCTATCAGGATGTGCACTATTTGCTTTAGACTGGACCCTATCAGGATATGCACTATTTGCTTTAGACTGGACCCTATCAGGATCTGCACTATTTGCTTTAGACTGGACCCTATCAGGATGTGCACTATTTCTTTTCAGCCTGAAGCTGTATGGGTGCATTGCCACATTTTTCCTGCTATTTTCTTTTTATTGTTGTCACTTCTTCAATGGCAGACGACTTTTGTGACCTCCAGTTTGCTTAATTGTAAGATGACACCCTTTCAGGGGTCTATTAGTACTCTTGAAAGAAAGACTGCTCCCTGAGGAGAAAATTCTTTACTTTAACAAGACCTGTCCGCGTACAGGATAGCTCGCCTGCAGCGCATTGCCCATCACATAAAAAAACTTTAACCAAAACATCCATTTCGGACGCCGACGCGGACGCCGACGCCAGGGTGACAACAATAGCTCTTCCTGAACTTTCGTTCAGGCGAGCTAAAAATGAAAATGACAGGTACTTCCCCTGTAAGTGAATCCATGTACCTTAAATTTTTGTCCAGAATTTTTCATTTCAAAGTTGGGACTAAAACCAGGACCATTTTTTCAATGAGCCAGAAACTTACAGATTTTAACTTTGAAAATTTGGTCTAAACTGAGACTGGGATTTACAAAATCTAACTTAGAAATTATTTCAAATGAGACTCAAATTTATGAAATTTAACTTAGAAAATTTGGTCTGAATCACAAAATGGAACTTGGGATTTTTTTTTCAAAACTGGAACGCAAGACTGACAATACTGAACTTAAAAGTTAAAAGTCGAGACTGAGATTTACAATATTAAACTCAAAATAAACTATAATGTTTTACAAACATAGAAAAACATTAGAGATTAAATCTGTGGCAATTTCTCCTGTTTTTCCAAAGACAATAGTCAACATCATTTACAAATTAGACATGACACGTAAAAAATAGAATATGCAGACAGTGAAGACTCAAACGAGCCTGCACAGCCATGCATTTCAAGTACAGCCATTTCTGTTTGCGCGGATATTCTATGGACCCTGAGGAATCTGGAGAGTGAACAGCAAAAGACTCAGATCAGTCTGTGCATTCGCACAGGCTGATCTGAGTCTTTGCCGTTCACACATGCTATAATGTCCCCTTTTCTCATGTCTAGACTCAAATAAACAATAAAATTTCCTCGAATGGAATAATCAATAGGAACTTTATAACATGCATGGCTTGAACGGTTGTTCATGGAAGCTTCAGATTCGCAGCTCGAGTTCCAGAGAAAAAGAAAATTTTTGGGCAAGCTTTGATTTTTTTTTTCTTTACAGGCACACTCATATATCAGGTTAACACATATAAAATTCAAATAATATTTATGCGGCCTTTCAAGAAAATTTCATCCATTTTGATCCCCAAAATTTTACTTTTTCTGGAACTGAAACTTTCCTTTTCCTGCCTGAAATTGTTAAAAGGCATACTTCTACCATGCATTTGCACGTCCAAGAATATGCTATCACTGATCAAATGCGCTTTTATGCATGGTACATGTAGTTTTAAAATAGTCATGCATTTAAAAATAATGTCATAATGCTATATTTCTGTATCTGTAAATCATCTCCTTTGTACCTTCAAGCACTGTCATCTTAATCAGTTTGCATACATACCTGAACCCCAAGTGAAGTTTGATTTGACAGAGGTTTACTTTAGTTAAAGAACGTGCGGCCATCCCACTCAGCTTCTGTTTAGACAATCATTAAGCATGGGCATAGACAATGATAAATACTGATTCAGAAATCATAGCATCATATATCATTATATTAGCTAGTGAATGAAAAAATATTATGAAATTCTATTAATATAAATATAAAGAGCATGCAACACCAAGGGGCCTACATTAACATGCCAGCATGCACAACCCCATGACATTTATAAGTTTGTGCTCTTTTCTCATATATTGTGGTTCCCATGGCAATATTTTTGCTTTTATGTATTAGAAGCTCCTATACCAGCAGCAATATGTCTTGTCTTTGAGGTTAGAGGGTACACTTTCAGGGGAAGCAACTCCGTTTTTTTTTTTCATTTTTGCCTCACTTGTAAATGGGAGTCAACTCTTAAAGGACAGAATTTGTTCCCTTAGGAGCAAATTCTTTCCTTTAAGAGTAGACCCTATTTTCACCTTCCAAGGAAGCTAACAGGAAGTCACAAAATTGTCCCCATTGTAAAAATGGGAGAAAAACCATGCAGTGTCCCCAAGTCTGTCAAAGCTCCCAATATAGCATTATTAGGCCTCCTTTTTGTAAATTCTGGGATATTTTTTCTTATTTCCCCGATAAAAACATCACAGTGGCTCCTCATTAGTTCTGATGAGGGACCACAACACTGGTTTTATCGGAAGTAAATCAACATTATCCCAGAACTACCCCAGGCACCACCCCTAAAATTATTTCTGGGCTGTTATCTTATGCTGGTAAACTGGTGGGTAAATACCCAGTGCAAAGCCCAGTAAAAAGCCTGCTTTACACATCTTTAATCAGCCAAATATCTGAATTCATGAATTCTCAAATTTCTCCACAAAAGCATAAAATTAAGAGTCAGGATGTTCTCATCTGTGATAATACTTCCTATGACATATGCTTTTTGTGCAGAAAAAAACGATTATTTAGACTGAAATTTTTGGGGGTTTTCTGGTGCTCTGTAAATAAATTTCCAAATTCAAGCTGGCTGTAATATATGGATATAAATATTTCTTTGCCCCACATAATAATTGAATGAGTTACGAACTGCCGAAACTTCGTAATTAATCAAGCAAAACATGTAATTACAGTAGTAAGGAAAAGAACTCACATGGCTGTCTTGGTCCTGCATTTCCGTGTGAGCCTGCAAGCCAAGTTTGGATGCAATGTTATTATTTTGTGTCAAAATGCAATGTATACAGTTGAATATATATACTGTACTATGTATTCCTTTCACCACAGAGCTGTATGGACTTAAATGCAATTTGTTTGTTCAACATGAGGCATTCTTTCCACAACTGACAAATTTTCATTTGACCAGCTTTACAAAAATCTACTACCTCCTATTTTGAAGACCATCCCCACCCACTTAACAAAACCAAAAACTGTATGATTTAATGTTGTAATTTTTGAAGGTTATCCTTTCCCCTCTCCCTCCCTATGATCACCCTAACAGAGGACTCACAGCTCTAAACAAGAAGAACCTTTTGATGATAAATCTAGGATAATTTTTCACACATGTTTCCGATCTATCACCAAAACTACCCTTATTCAGAGCCTTGGGCCTACTTGTTCGAAACTTATAACATCGTTAGTTAACAAGACATTAGCTGTTCAAATGTATTGCACACAAATACACTTCCATTTTTTGCAGAAAAAAATGCAAAGAGCTTTTGCAATTCAAACGCTTCTCTCATTTTTTTCGTAAAATTTTTAGCACATTTGATTTTATGTGTACCAGGAGACTTAACGAACCCTTGACTAACAATTTTGTTAAGCTAACAATGCTTTGAACAACTGGGCCCTAACCTTGTGCATTAAACCACAGGTAACAACAGTCAGTGAAAGCTGTGAAGGATGATTTTTGTTTCAGCTTGCCATCATTTAATTTCAAAACTGCAAGCAGCTCTGCTCGTAAAATCACAGAAATTCAAGGGACATTTTAACCGCTTATCATGACAACAAAAGGTGAATTTCTATATTTTAGTGAAAGGAACACACAGTGAAATAAGAAATGCCATAAACCATACATTTTTCACGTCTAAAACCTTTTACTATTTTCCAATGGTGGTGGAAAACTAGTTTTGCTCCATCTTTCATTTTGCTCCACAACTATATCAAAGTTTCAAATTTGCACCCAGAAACTGCCATGATGTTTGCTTACAAATGAAGTACATGGCAGTTTTTTCACATTCGAAGAAAAGTGGTTTATGGCATAAACATTAGTTTGATCCTGCTGTGCTTTTAATCAATGTGTCTTTCTACATATATAGTGACGTTTTATTGTGTTAGTATTTGTGGATTGTACAAGTGGAATTAAGGATTTGATTACTGGGTATATTTACTGGTGAATGCTATATCTTAGATATGTATACCATCTTTAAACTAAAAATCTGAACAAGTTCAGATAATTTTGAAATAAAGTTTTCTTATTTCTCAATAAAAACATATGTTGTGACCCCTCATTAGAACCATCTCCGTGAGACGGATCTAATGAGGGGTCACAACATATATTCTTTATGCACAAATATAGAAAATGATCCTAAGTTTATCCCTGTAACCCCTTCTTATTTAAAGCACTGTATTCCCTTCTTGCATACATTTTTTTAGGGAAACTCTTTCATAAAAGCTGCCAAGGTGTTCAAAGTTTGCAGTAAAAATGGTATACTTCATGTAGATATGATTGTGATACTAAGGTCTGACAATACGCATACCATAATTAGAATAAGCTTACGGCGGGACAAAAGAATACCATGCAGCTTGCTTTGCGGTTTAAGTAACAAAATCTTAATTTTACAATACCAGGACAAGAATGACTGTCACAAAACTATATATGGTAGGAATGCAAAGACAACTCTAATTGAAAGCACAGAAAAGATCAACCGCAATCACATTCTCAGAAATAAAAATCAGGGGAAATAACTGTAAGGCTGTGAGAACATTCACTGGAAAAAGAGAAGCTTAATGAGACATCTATTGAATTATCTCCCTTTATTTACTGAAAGCTATATAAAAGAAATGCAATTATTGTGTAAAGGGAGGGAGCGAAATTTATTTGGCTGTAAGACAGGGGCATTTCTCCTAAAAAATGACCCCAACTATGTAAATCAGTCATACTGATTCTGCTACTAAATATTTTTTGTTTTTTTTGTTTTTTTTGCATTCCAAAAACTACTTTTTGTGTTTTTTTTTTAATAACACCTGTCCTATTAGAGATCCAGATAAGGAAGAGTAAGATAATTCTGAGATATTTTTCTTATTTCTCAAAAACATATGTTGTGACCCCTCTAATGAGGGGGTAATAAATATGTTTTTATGGTGAAATATGGAAAATTATCCTTAAATTATCCCTGTTACCCCTTTTTATTTGGAGCCCTGCTTATAACCAAATAAATATAGTGATTCCCTCACCTATGGGAGATAATTCACACTTCTCTTCCATACAACACAATGGAAATCAAATTGTTTATAATATCACTTATTGTATAACAACTTTAGAAAATGGTAAATTTTGCAATATCCACATTTAAGTGAAAATTCCAGGTCATCAAGATCAGTTTATTCTGCTGATCGTTAAACTGGCTAGTTAGCTACGATCCTCTAACCAAAAGCGTGACAAAATGATACATAAAAAGCTAAACAATTGCACACTGTTTAGAGCTAAAATCTTACCTCTATATGCCACTATTCTCACTTCTTGCATTTAAAAAGGTAAATAATGTCCAGTAAGAAAGATTTTTCTATAAATGCATCTGGGAGATATTTTTTTTTTCAAATTCAGTAAATAATTTCTACAGTTGTTTGTAAAATGGCACATCTGAAAACAACTACTAGTGGAATAAATTATGTATAACAATGGGCTTTCTGTTGCAAAATGACAGGGCAATTGGCTACCAGCTATATGAGCCACATCTAAAACTGACCATACCCAGACCAACAATTTTACATGTACAGCCTGACTAGGGCATATATAATTTGCTTTAAAGATCTAGTTACCATATATGCACAAACAGGTTTTACCTCAACTATGGTTCAACAGAAATACGATTCCTAGTTCCCCAAATTGAGCAACTCAATCCCTCCTCTCTCCCACCAATTTTCTCTCTCAAAGTTCCCAGCCACTCTTTGACCATTACCTAAATCAAATGTGTTTGTCCTACTCACTGCTCAAACTTTGTATGATGAAACTTGTAGCTTACAACTTCTACAGCTAGCTATTTTTACCCGTTTTAGCCTTCAAATACAAAGCTTAACCTATACCCACACAAAGCACAATATTGTTACAATTTCTTTCTACCACAGATAAAATACCCAAACTAAGTTAGGAAGACCAGAGTAGAGCACAGGCACAGTTTAAACTCAGATCCAATCCAATCTGATCACCCATGAGCTTGGGGACATGAAGTCAAGATCACACTGTTTTCCCATTTTGAGTTAAAATTTTCAGATGGCTTACACTTTTACATTTCTGAAATTGATTTCATTCACATTGGGACTGATGTTCGTTTCACACGGTACTAATTCCAGGTCCCTCAATGGCCACAAGGTCAAGGTCACAAGTTTAGAAATTTTATATTCAAGAGCTTGGTTACTGCTTTTCATTGCATTATGCTAAATTTAATTGCTACTTAAGCTAACGGTACTGTAAAATACCACAATATCAAATTTGGGCAATTTTATGAATTAGCCTAATACAAGTGTTTTTCAGTACATACTTTACCAAATTTTCATGAAGTGCAAGCCACATTCCCAAGAATGACCTTGTCAAGGTCACAAGAGTTAAAACTTTGCCTACAGTACAGGTAAGCTACATTTCTGGCAAGCTATGATGTCTACCATAAGCTCTTCTGATCCATTCATTCACTGAATCCATTGATTAAGTTTCAGAAAAAAATTCTGAAATTCATGACATCGTTATCCTCCTATACATTGGAAATTTTATCTTAGACAGCAATTGTAATTATGAATACGTGCATTTTAATTCGACACATTGTGTGAGGAAATGTAAAACAATCGCAGGTGAAACTAAAAACAGTGCAGACCATGATCAGACTGCTCCATAAGGAGCAGTCTGATCTGGGTTTACACTGTTTGCGCAATCTTTCCTATCCCAATATTTGATGTCATTAAGGTATGTATAGAACCTACAATCTCGGTGCCAAATCAATTCTGTCCCAGCCTCCTGTTACCGTCTGCCTGATTGACAACAATAACCGCTAATCATCGCCCCTGGTGGCCAATTAAAATGCACTTGGTCCGCTTTGATGGAGACGATTGTGACAGATAGCAGCTCTGTTAATTGATTTTATACGCAGAATTGGCATAATATTGTCTAGATAATAAGCATGGGGTAAAATCAGAATCGGTGAAACATTGAAATTATGCTACCATAATTATAGTATATACTGAGACAACTTTATTGGTGAACTTAACATTCCTCAAATTTGATATACCGCTGGGTTTACTCTTGAGTCAAGAAGTCAAAAACTCACAAGCAGAATGCCACTAAGTGTTGACCCTTGGTTAAGGAGCAGTAAGATCTAAGTCCACAATATTTGCTCAGACACTAGTGTCCAATGACTTTAGGCCGCTACTAGATACCATTCTACAGACAGGCTGTAAATTGGGGTCATTTTCCTATGCAAGACTTCTGCCTGGATGCTTCTTTTGACATGTTTCAATGCTTCAGATTTAAATTAGAAATTAGAAATTGCTGCTGCTGTATTGAATTCATGGACTTTATCATATTCAGTCCTTTCCTAAATACTTGCCCAGTGGAGATAAGTCTCAAATTCTGGGATTTATTTAGGCAAGTTCTTAGCAGTGTATTTCAAGCCAGAGTCAAACAACAAAAGCCGGACATAGTAAGTGGTGATATCATGTGAAACTCTGGACCAATACTGACCAAACTGAGTGACCCATCAACAAATAGGTCATACAGAAACGGGACCTTGGTTTAAAGTCTCATCTGTAAGACAGGAGAAACGATCAAACTTGCCACCCCTGATGAATGTTTACGGTTTAACAGCCCTATGACCATGAGATCAGTCTACATCCAGCTATCTCTTGTCCACTACCTAAATTTATCCAGTCATTGTAACAATATAAGCCTTTACAAAACTTTAACCAAATATCATTCTATTCTATTATAACCTTGCAAGGACATTTTGTAAAACCTACAGCTCAGAAAGAAAACCTGGAAAAACCTATATCTAAGGAACAGAAGTCAACCAACAGAAATCATGATTAAACCTAAAGCTCAAGTAAAACACCTAGACAAAACAACAGCTCCTGTATAAAACTTGGACAAACCTACATCACCAGTATAAAACTTTGACAAGCAGTAACTGCTTCCCAGACAAAGCTATAGCCCGAAACACCTACAGTTGCAAAAGAAATCTTTAAAACCAACAGCTCATTTATAAAGCCTTATGCCTCAACTAATAGCTCAAAAAGATAAGTTCGGCAAATTAACGGCTCATGTTGAAAAGTCCAGCTTGGACAAACCTACAGCTCAAGTATAGAACTCAAACAAATATACAGCTCTATCAGAAAACTTGGACAAACCTACAGTTTAATATTAAGAAAACTTGGACAAAACTACAGCTCTAGCAGAAAACTTGAGCAAACATAGCTTCAGCACAGAACCTGGACCAAGCTCACGTAAGATACTGGACAAACCAACATGCTATTCAGAGACATCAGAGATTGGACAAACCAACATGACCAACATGCTATTTAGAGCCAACTTGGACAAAAACCTAATGCAAAAGTAAGCTGTTGCCTTAAAATTCCAAGGTTTTATCTATCTGTGTTTCGCCATGCACAAAGGTGAATCAATATATCAATGCATTATCATAATATTAAGATTTTAAATTAATCCCCCTATTTATCAGCGGTGACATTAAGTGGCACTAGCAATCAGATATTAGCTGGCAATTCAGGCAATATAGGAAATCTATGGAAGTCACAAAGCGCCAATAGGGTGAAAAGATCATTTCAGGGATGGAGCGAGAAAATTTGCTTTTTAGCATGTGCAAACGGGGAAGACTTTGATTAGACTGCGCATCTGTGCAGTCTGATCAGAGGCTTCCCAGATTGTGTTGTCAATAATCTATGGATCCGAATGAATATATGTTGCAGTCAGGATGACACTGAGCAGACACGCAGGCTGAGCTGAATCTTCACTATTCCCGCAAGTCAAACAGCACATTATCTTCCTGGCAGGGTGCATATTACCTCTTTTGTATAAGTCACGATTTTGCAAAACAGGTCAAACAGAAGAAACTGAAATGACTAGGTTCATCCTGCAAATGACTGGCTAAAGACGTTATCATGACTGGTAAACATGCCATTGCAGTCCCACATGGTAATTAAAAGCTGAAGCTTCTGCAAATATGCCAAAACATGACAATACTATTTGACCTATATGTATTGAAAGGGTATTAGTATAAAATTTCAGCTTTGTAAAGTTAAACAAAACTCAAGAAAGTGGCCAAACTGAAATTTCACTAATTGGAGCTTCACCACACAAAGCCCTTCATAATCACCTTTCCATCCTTCTGGTATGACTTAAATATTGTTGAAAATATCCATCCGTCTTAGGTCATGGAAAAACAGCTGACATGAAAATGTCTCTAATTAAAGCCAGAACTTAACCAATGTATGTAAAATGCCAAGTCAGCCATCCTTCTTGTCATGGACATATAACTGACACCATGAAACTGTCCTCAATTAAAGCCAGAAAAAGACAAATGTAAGACCAATTAAAGACAATGTCAAACCTCACGCACACAGAGACAGAGAGTTCAAATGAACTGATGCAGATTTAATCATAATAATCAACCACTGACTACAGGTTAAGCAAGATCAGATCATGATTTAATGCATTTATTGACAATCCCCTATCACCGCCTACATTTGAAATATTAGTCATTTGGAGCCTGAGAAAAGAATGAACAGGACTTCTATTTGCAAATGCAATGAAGGAACACAGTGATATAAAAGAAATCTGCTTCTCTAATGGAATGAAAGACAATATTTCTATTCAAACCTACATACCAACCATCTGAAAATAATACTACAGGTTCAGCTCAGCTATTCAGTACCTTCTTCAGCCAGTTATACTAGAGCAAACTGCGTAAGTGTTATCAGAAAGAATGGCACTACTTTTACCTAAATTCAGTGAGTGGTCATCATCCAATACAAACCTATGGCTACATCAACTTTCAATTAGTAACAGTCTGTGAGTTTGTTCTATTCACTCCTACCCCTCTATCACACCACATCACACCACACTACAACTCACATCCAGTACTAACCTGTGACTCTTCCTCAAGGGTCTCAACTTTTTTTGCAGGAAAAAATGCCCATCTTATGCTGTGTGGAACAAGAGGCCCAAATGGGCCTGATATCGCTCACCTGGCTTTTGTATCCGAATGGTCCCCATTCTGATACAAAATTGGTCCAATTCCAGAGATTTTCTCAATTTCACATTTTGCTACTTTTAGTAACAGAGGCCAACTTGTCTGGTCTTTATATATTTACTTTTGAAACACCTCAAGGCAAGAATCATTTTGCCACAAATTTCATCAAAATCCATTCAGGGGTTACTGAGATATTGTCAGTTTCATGTTTTGTGCTAGTTTTAGTAACGGCAGATGGCGGCCATCTTAGAATGCCAAAATGCAAAAAACTAAAAAGCTTTCATGCAAGGACCATTTTGACACAAAATTGGTCCAGTTCCATTGTAATTTTCTAATTTTCAAATTTTGCTATTTTAAGTAACAGAGGCCAACTTGACGGGTCAATATTTGTTAATTTGTGAAACACATCAAAGCAAGAATCATTTTGCCACAAATTTCGTCTCAATCGCTTCAGCGGTTAATGAGATGTTGTCATTTTCACGTTTTGTGCTATTTTTAGTAATGGCAGATGGCGGCCATCTTGGAATGCCAAAATGCAGAAAATCGAAAAAGCTTATTGAAATGATCATTCTGACAGAAAATTAGTCCAATTCCACTGAGATTTTCTTATTTTCACATTTTTCTATTTTTAGTAACACAGGCCATTATGACTTGTCTATATTTAGTTACCTTTGAAACATCTCAATGCAAAAATCATTTTGACACAAATTTTGTCAAAATCTATTCAGCGGTTACTGATATATTGTCATTTTCATGTTTTGTGCTATTTTTAGTAACGGCAGGTGGTGGCCATCTTGGAATGCCAAATTGCAATTAATCGAAACGGCTTCATACAAGGAACATTCTGACAAAAAATTGGTCGAATTCCATTCAAGGGTTCTTGAGTAATCATCATTTTTATGATTGTGCTATTTTTAGTAACGGCAGATGTCGGCCATCTTGGAAAGCCAAATTGTAATTAATCGAAATGGCTTCATGCAAGGAACATTCTGACACAAAATTGGTCGAATTCCATTCAAGGGTTCTTGAGTAATTGTCATTTTTATGTTTGTGCTATTTTTAGTAACGGCCCCCGCGGTGGCCATCTTGGATAGTCAACTGGCACAAAATTGAAATAATTCCTTTTAAGGACCATTGCTGACCAAATCTGACCACAATCGATTGCGTTTTCTTGAGATACTGACATTTGAGCAAAATCGGTCTTGTAAACGCTAAGTAGGTCACTGTGACCTAATTCCGATATAGATTTTTTTCATTTTTACAATTTTTAATCCCAAGGTCCCATTAATGTTCCACGCAAACTTTCGGCCAAATATACCAAATGGTTCTGGAGAAGAAGTTGATTTTGTTGTTTTTGCTATTTTTAGTAACGGCGGCCATCTTGGATTCTTGACCTGACCCAATTTTACAATTTTGAAACCCTGCAGTCTGGTCATGCTCAATGTGAAATTTGAAACCCATGGGTGCAGTGGTTTTAGAGAAGAAGTTGTTTGAAGTCGTTTGAATATGTCGTTTTTTGACATTGGCATTTGAGCAAAATTACACTCGTAAACAGAAAGGAGGTCACTGTGACAAAACTCCGCTACAGATTTTTTTCATTCTTACAATTTTGAATACCAAGGTTTCATTGATGTTCCATGCCAAAATTCAGACAAATATACCCAGTGGTTCTGGAGAAGAAGTTTATTTTGTTGTTTTTGCTATTTTTAGTAACTGCGGCCATCTTGGATTTTCAACCTGACCCAATTTTACAATTCTGAGACCCTGGAGTCAGGTCATGCTCCATGTGAAATTTGAGAACCATGGGACCAGTAGTTTTACAGAAGAAGATGTTTGAATATTTGTTTTTAGGTGTTGACGGACACATTCCGTGACGACGCACGCCGCACGCCGGACGCATTGGTATGACAATAGCTCACTATGGCCCTTCGGGCCAGGTGAGCTAAAAATGAGAAAAAAACTAGACAATCACTAAAGGTGATGAATGCCCCCGCCATATGCCTCACTAGAAAAGTAATGTGTTAAAACATATTTGTGTGAAGTTACATCAAAATCTGTCAATAAATAAAGGTGCTAGAGGGATGACTGACTTTTTCTTAAAAATAGCAACTGTGACCTTGACCTTGGAACTACAACCCTGAAAGGTTTACTTGTCCAAGATATTGTCATACTTAATATATGTGTGAAGTTCTATCAAAATCAGTTAAAAAATAAAAGCGCTAGAACCATGACAAAGATTTACATTTACCTATAATAGCATCTGTGACCTTGACCTTGGACCTACAATGATGAAACGTAAATTTGTCCCAGATATTGTCAAGCTAAATATTTGTGTCAAGTTATGCCAAAATCATTCCAGAGGGATGACAGCATATTTTCTAAAATAGCAAATATGACCTTGACCTTTACCCTGAAATTCTGGATCACGAACTTGTCCAAGATATTGTCAGACTAAACATTTGAGTGAAGTTACATCAAAATTGTCAATGAATAGAGGAGTAGAGGAATGATAAAGTTTTTTTTTCTAAAAATAGCAACTGTGACCTTGACCTTGGACCTGCAGTGCTGAAACAGTAATTTATTCAAGATATAGTTATACTTAACATTTATGTGAAGTTACATCAAAATCGATCTATAAATGAAAGCACTGGAGCAATGTCCTAGTTTTTCTGAAAATAGCAACTGTGACCTTGACCGTCATCCTACAAACCCGAAATGGAAAGTTGTTCGAGGTTCTGTCATACCCAATAAAGCTGTGATGTAATTTCAAAATCTGTTAATAAATGAGGCCGCTTGAGCAACGATAAAAGGTGAGATTGTATTTAAGCTATGGAAATATGGTCAAAATATGTATGTTATTCAAGGGGGCAATTCTGCAATAAAGACCTGACTGAAAGTTATGTTTCCTTTATGCACATGTTCAATGCATGTCTGAACTGTGTTGCAAGTTTCAAATCCCTACATCAAATACTATTGGAGGAGTTGCAGAGACAAGAACAGTACTACAAAGTGTGAAATATGGTCAAAATATGCATGTCATTCAAGGGGATGTAATTCTGCCATAATGACCTGGATCAAAGTTTTGTTTCCTTAATGCACATGTTCAATGCATGTCTGAACTGTGTTACAAGTTTCAAATCCCTACATCAAATACAATTGGAGGAGTTGCAGAGACAAGAACAGTACTACAAATGTGAAATATGGTCAAAATATTTATGTTATTCAAGGGGACATAATTCTGCAATAAAGACCTTAATCAAAGTTCTGTTTCCTTTATGCACATGTTCAATGCATGTCTGAACTGTGTTGCAAGTTTCAACTCCCCAAATTAACTACTGTAGGAGGAGTTGTGGAGACAAGAACAGTACTCAAATGTGAAATATGGTTATAATATGTATATTATTCAAGGGGACATAATTCTGCAACCAAGACCTTAATCAAAGTTCTGTTTCCTTTATGCACATGTTAAATGCATGTCTGAACTGTGTTGCAAGTTTCAACTCCCTATATCAAATACTGTAGGAGGAGTTGCGGAGACAAGAACAGTACTCAAATGTGAAATATGGTTATAATATGTATATTATTCAAGGGGACATAATTCTGCAATTAAGATCTTTATTACAAAGTTCTGTTTCCTTTATGCACATGTTCAATGCATGTCTGAACTGTGTTCCAAGTTTCAGCTCCCTGCATTGAATACTGTAGGAGGAGTTGCGGAGACAAGAACAGTACTACAAAGTGTGACGGACGGACGTACGTATGTACGTACGGACGGACGGACGTACGTACGTATGCACGGACGGACAAGGGCAAAACTATATGTCCCTCCCCACTTTGTGGGGGGGGGGGGGGGGGGGGGGGGCATAAAAATATCCCTACCTAATCATACTCAATCATGTACCCCACCCCCACCCTCATCCCCCTTCCCTGTATGTGCAGGTCTATAAATATTTTTACTTGTGATAAGTGACAGTTATTAGAAGTTTTGGATCACAAGGGGTCCTGACTCTCAAAATGCAACATATGCAGAAAAGATTGTTAGGAAAGTTAGCAACATGATTATAAAAGGCTAAAGTCAGTTAACCAAACTGATCCTTACCTGATACCAGGGAAGAACCAGCCCAGTCTAGCAGTCTGATCAGTGTCTTCAGCATCAAACACCCTGACCAGACTGGAAACATGCAGAACAGTCTAAATTTTCAGTAACTACCTGGGGGATATCCCACAATCTCTAATTATGCAATGACCACAGAAGAAATTTAGTTGCAATTTTAACCCTGCCTCCTTTAAAAATTGTCAAATGTTTGCCAGTTAGCAATATTTTGTATTCCATGAGCCAGAATTGCACGAAAATTTTCATAAATTGTTTCTCCAAGTTATATCATAATCACAGGGTATAAACCAGTCCGCCAATTTTCGCTTCCTGCAGAGACTGTCCATCATATTTGGCTTCCGCTAAGACAGTCCGCGATCTCTTGCTTTCTGCAGGAACTACCGTCCTCGAATAGTGGTTTCCTGCTGAGACTGTCCGTGTGACTCTGCATCCTGCCGAGAGCCTCGGCAGGAAGCAGAATCACGCAGACAGTCTCTGCAGGAAGCCATTTATCATGTACAGAAGTCTCAGCAGGAAGCAAGAGATTGAAGACAGTTATGGCAGAAGCCAAATATGATGGACAGTCTTCACAGGAAGTGAAAATTGGCGGACTGGTTTATACCCTGTGATAATGAGAATTCAAGGACAAGAGGGCAAACAATGTAGATTCAGATGAAGTGGCTCATACTGAGCCACCTCATCCTTATCTGTGCTATTTTCAAATTCAACTATTTTCAGCGCTGGCACTTTAAGTGACAACTTGCCTAGCCAAAATTTATACTTGTCCCAGTCAGCAGGACACACTTGTCCAAGCCAGCCCAACATACTTGTCCCAGCCAGCCAGACAATGAGTTTCCTACTTTATCAAAGGTTCTAATCACTGAGTTGTAAACTAAATTTCTTCATTTTTGATTATCTCTACAGTTAATTCTACATAATGGGCGGAAGACATCACAAAATGCCCAGTATACCTGTATTATCGCCCTGAGCATTTTTCTCTTTACTTTTGTCTTTGTCTTTATTCTGTTCCTTCTCTTCGGCGGATGCCCCGAGTAAAGCAAATATGATTCCTGTCCGGGAGTTGATACCTACTGCGGTTGTCAGCATCTTGCCACTGCCCTCCATAACATGGGTGCCTGTGACAGAAAAGAAAAAAATTAAAATTAAATGATCTGCGACATGACAAAACCAACAAAGTGGCTTGTGCGACAGCAAAGACTCAGATCAGCCTGGGCAGCCGTCCAGTCTGAGCTGAGTCAAGCTGTGCGCTTAAAGGATAGCTAAGGGTTCAAACTAGCTCCATAAGCACAGCTAAGACTGTGACCAGACTGGGATGATGCCCAGACTGATCTCAGTCTTCATTGGGTGCACATGCCACTTAGTTGATTTTGTTGTGCTGTGGCTTAAATTATGTATGGGGTGTATACTTTTTAAGGAGTATTTGATGATATCTATGGGATAATCTTCTTATTTCTTCTCAAAAACATATGCTGAGACACCTCATCTGAACTGCCTCATTGAGGCAGTTCAGATGAGGAGTCTCAACATATGTTTCTATTCAGATTAGCAAAAATTATCCCTAATTATCATCAAATACACCTCCAATCTGGTCTAGAGCTTTGCATTTTGTTTCAACAAATCTTTGTATGAGCTTTATTCCAAAGTGATGAGACGTCACAAAATGATATTCAAGTTGATGCATTGCCATAAATAGGTTCTAGTTTTGTAGGATGTGGTGTGGAGTGTTGAGATGCGATGCATGCATCAACAAAGTTAGAACAATTCGGGTTCTACAATAACCAAGATGTGAACCCCGGCACAACAAAACCAACAAAGTGCAAGTGCTCCCAGCGAAGACTCAGATCAGCCTGAGCATCCGCCCAGTCTGATCAGAGTCTTCGCTGTCTGCACAGAGCTAGATAAGACCCTTAACTACCTTTAAAGTGCACAGAAGACTCTGATCAGACTGGTCAGATAACCAGGCAGATCTGAGTCTTTGAGTGGCATGCATGCTACTTTGTTGGCCATGTCATATCGAGACTCAATCTGATCCAACCCAAAAATTGAACCACTTGTATATTTCAGCCAGGTCATGGTAACCTAGGTTCACAACCAATGACATGGAGTGGTGATATGCATGCACTGGCTAAGTTATAAAAAATTTGTAGAAGGCATAGAAAACTGGGTCAAGGTCATCAAAACCTAAACAGTTCTGCACCTTTTCCCAATACAGTTTTTGTGCAAATCTGATATTAATCCAGCCATCCTTTCCAGAGATGTGGCGCTTACAAGCATTTTTGTGATTCCTGTGACCTTACAATGGGGTTAAGGTCACCAAAACCTAACCAGAAAGGTATCGTCTCCAACTGATGTATCTCTGCATGTCTGGCCAAAATTCATCTTTCCTTTCAGGAGTAACTGTGCAGACAAAAGCCACCGCTGACACTAATGCCAATGGTATTCATACCTTAAACAATATATCCCATCTTCTACCTCCATTCTGTTTAAGTGGGGAAGGGGAGGTGTGTAATATGACTTAAGCATTAAACTTCAACATAAATGTCAATAGACAATCAAATAGGAAAGGATGGGTGAATGGTCAAAATGGACTAAAGAACAGACACATAGCAAAACAGACAAGAAGTTGAAAGCTATATATACCCCTCAACACACTTTATATGCTGGGCGTGTAACAATAGCAGAGTTCAATACAAAAATTGTTATTAGGACAAATATATTAGCTGTGACACGAGAAAACCAACAATGTGGTTGTGCGGGCAGCGCAGACTCAGATCAGCCTGGGCATCCGCCCAGTCTGATCAGAGTCTTGGCTGCCTGCATGAAGGTAGCTTAGACCCTTAAAGCCCTTAGCAAAGAGTCTGATCAGACTGAGCTGGGCATCCCCCAAGTCTGATCAGAGTCTTGGCTGCCTGCATGAAGGTAGCTTATACCCTTAGCTACCCTTAAAGCCCTTAGCGAAGAGTCTGATTAGACTGGGCAGATGCCCAAGCTGATCTGAGTCTGCGCTGGGCACACAACCACATTGTTGGTTTTCTTGTGTCGCAGCTCAATTATGTTCAGTACCCACCTGACAAGAGCATCGGATCTCTCTGCTCTCCCTTTTTAACATGATCTGATTCTCCGGTGAGTGAACTTTCGTCTACTTTTAAATCATTACTTTGTATAATAATTCCATCTGCTGGTAATAAATCACCTGCAAAAAATAGAACACATAATGAGCAGTGTCTCATAAGGACACTTGCGAACAGTGAAGACTCAGATGAGCCTACACATCTGCCGAGTTTAATCTGTGTCTTCCGTGTAGAAACGAACAATCTCTGGACCTTGAGGAGCCTGTATAACATAAAACGAAGACTGACCATTCTGTGTAGATGTGCAGGCTGATCTGAATCTTGGCTGTCTGTGTTTGGCGTAAGGTACACCCAGCTCTACTCACATCAGGAACTGCATTGCGTGCAAGCACTGCAGATTCCTAGGTAGTGTCTGAGTTGCAGGTAAGATGATTTTTTGAGGATACAGAGCTCTAGATACGAGGGAGTATTTGGTGATAATTAGGGATAATTTTTGTTAATTCTGGATAAAAACATATGTTGTGACCCCTCATCTGAACCGTCTCTACGAGACGGTTCAGATGAGGGGTCACAACATATGGTTTCAATAAGAAATAAAGAAAATTATCCCTCAATTATCATCAAATACCCCTCTTATCTAGAGCTCTGGGATAATACTGAGAAATGTTTTCTTCCTCCTCAATGAAAATGTATAATGTGATCCCTTAATTAGAACCGTCTAGGCATGACGGTTCTAGTTTAGGGATCACAACATATGGTTTTATGCAAAAGCATGAAAAAAATAAAACCATCCCCATATTATCCCTGTTACCCCTATTTATCTTTAACACTGCGGTACATCAAATTATAAGGGCCAAAATCTTTTATCTTCTCCATGGAAACATATGTTGTGGTATCTCATTATAAGCACCTCAGTGATTCCAGTGACGGATCCAGACGGGGTTCGGGGGGTTCAAATGAACCCCCTTCTCAGCCCAAATTATCTTATTTTCATGGGGAATTTGAGGAAAAATTAGTCAAGCTGCATAAATCAAACCCCTCAGCTAATTTGAACCCCCTATCCAAAATTCCTGAATCCGCCCCTGGATTCCACAAAATATATTTAATAGACATCCTGGAAAATCCAGCCCCTCCCTTTTCATCACAAACTTTTTGGTTAACCTGGAGCTATGTAGCAGTGACAACCAAATCCAACCTGTAACAACCCCATAGTCTGACAGGATCTACCCTGCTCCTAGTTTGTCAAGTACATTCACAAGATATTTGTGTAGACTTGATCAGGTTTCCCAGATATGCCGGCTATTAACTGGTTACTTGTGATATAAGGTGCTCTTCTTAACACATGTTTACATCATATGGTACTTTTTCTAGAAACATGGGTTACATCATATTATTAGCATGATTAGCACACTCAGAGATAAACATCTGCATGAAGTATATTTTAACAGAGCTCCAGATAAGAGGGGGTATTGAGGATAATTCAAAGATAATTTTTCTTATTTCTCAACGAAAACATATGTTGTGACCCCTCATTAGAACCGTCTCGACGAGACGGTTCTAATGATGGGTCACAAAATATGTTTTTGTGGAGAAATAATGATAATTATCCCTAAATTATCTCTGTTACCCCTTCTTATCTGGAGCACTGTTTTAAGGTTCTTCATTTTCAAGCTTATTGATCAAACGCTCTGTTTCTAGCATGTTTTGTATTGTTTTCGTGTTTTTTATTCATTTTCTAACATGGCCTTGACCTCCTGTAAGATGAGTAATATATTACATATCTGGTAGCCTAGTAAGTGAGTGAACTCTGGTTTGATGTCTCCCTTACACAAATGCCGCACAGAGGCAGGGACCTCAGTTTAAAGTCTCATCTGAAAGACCAGAGGAGCTGGTGACTGAACATCAGAGCTCTAGATAAGAGGGGTATTTGATGATAATTGAGGGATTTTTTTTTTATTTCTCATTGAAACCATTTGTTGTGACCCCTCACCTGAACCGTCTCATCGAGACGGTTCCGATGAGGGGTCACAACATATGTTTTTATACAGTATTAACAAAAATTACCCCTAATTATCACCAAATACTCCCTCTTATCTAGAGCTCTGGAACATGCTACCCCAGGACTGGTAGCCTAGAGCGTACCCACAAGCGATGCTGATCCCAATGTATACTCTAAATATTCAGACCGAACTACCCATCTGTGTAGATCCAAGACCATTGATCATGTAAGACTGTAGGTCCCATAGCTGAGTGACAAATTGTTTTGGAAGGGAAACCCCCATCTTTTAAAAGAAAACCCCTATCTTTTAACCGAAGCTGTATCACACTGTAATTCAAGGTAAATTTCAAAGGCCTGTAACTCTTTAGTAAACTACCTGAGTTGGCTCAAATAGGAATCTGGTCCAGGTCTTGCATATCAATATTTTGTTTAAGTTTCAAAAAGATTGGCTCACAAAAGTAACCTCTATCCTCCATACAAATAGTCAATCCAGAGGCTGTAGCCAAAAGTAGTACCTCAGAGATCTCATTGATATTAACGAGTTCTCCAAGTGGGCCTAACTCTCTCCCAAGGTGGTCCAAATAGGCCTGAGCCCCCCCCCCCCCCCCCCCCCCCCCCCCGTCCAAATAGGACTGAGCCCCCCCCCCCCCCCCCTCCCCAAGAGTTCACATATAGGTCAATATGACTAACTTTCTGCAAGAGGTGACCCTGAACCTTCTGCTACATGCCCTGATGACATGTGAAAGGCCTCAGCCTAATCTGAGATACAGGCTGCTCGATTTTGATTTGATTTGTTGCTTAGCGTCCAAACAGCTATGGTCATGTAAAGACAGTCAGTTAACCTAACCACACTATTCCTGGGCAGGCTTAGATCTCCTAAGCGGTTAACCAGTACTAAGTGCACATACTTTTGCCAGTAACTGACAACTGCCCTTCTTGAATCAGAGGAAGGAGAAACTAAAGTACGTGGCCAGACCATCAACTTTCATAAAAGCAGGCTGAAGCATCTTGGCGCAAGCAATGATTAAGTTTGAAAGGCCTCAGAGATGCTTAAACTGAGATACATGGCTGATCCGGAAATTCTGAAAAGGTGTCGATTTTTCCTGAAGTGGGTTAGTGTTACCTAGTTTTGTGGGAGGTGACCTGGCCCCGAGGTTATAAAACTTTTTTCGTGCTCAACTCAGCTGAGCATGAAATTTTCTCTGCTGATAAATATGAAAATGCCAACTAATGTTGGCATTTTCATATTTATTAGCAGAGAAAATTTCATAGTCAGCTAAACTGAACAGGAATACAACTGTACTTATCAGTAATTTGCTTTTATTAGCAGGTAATATTTCATGCTCAGCTAAGTTGAGCATGAATTTTTTTTATATAACCTCAGGGCCTGGAGTGCATGCACTTCATGAGTTCAAAATGCCCCTGGCTTACAAAAACCGAAATACAAGCCTGACTTTGAAATTTAGCCTGGGGTGTCAGTTTTCATCATCTATCCCTTACAGATCTGAAACACCTTCTAAAACAAAATATTTTACCCCTAGAAGCTGATTTTTTACATTAGAAGGGAAAAAGGCAAACTAGGTAATAACTGATGACAGCCACTGTTTCTTTTCAAAAGCACTTGACTGCTAAGCTCTGAAACCCATAATGCTAACATATATGGCTATGGTTAAGATTCGAACCAGTCTCTGAATCTGCCCAGTCCTGTTCCAGCCCTTCCTGTGCGTCTGTAGATTCCTCAGAGTCCAAATAAGTTGTGCAAACAACAAAGGCTCTGATCAGCCTGTGCGGATGCACAGGATGATCTAAGCCTTTGCTGTTTCCTCATCCTAAAAACAACCTTTCTCAGAGCTTTAGGTAAGAGGGAGTATTTAGTGATAATTGGGGATAATTTTTGTTAATTCTGCATAAAAACTTATGTTGTGACCCCTCATCTGAACCGTCTCAACGAGACGGTTCAGATGAGGGGTCACAACATATGGTTTCAATGAGAAATAAAACAAGAGGGCCATGATGGCCCTGGATCGTTCACCTGAGTATCCTGTGAACCTAACCTCAGAGACATCCATATGACCAATAGACAGAGTTTCACAAAGATTTAATGGAAAATGAACCCTTTATTGTGTACCTAAGTTTTTTTTTAGATTTAACCTAATGACCTAGATTTTGACCCCACATGACCCAGTTTCAAACCTGGTCTAGATTTCTTGGATATGAACATTCTGAGAAAGTTATCAAAACTGTGCCCTCTAAAGTGTACACAATGCTTTTCTGAGGTTTAACCTAGTGACCTACTTTTTGACCCAACATGACCAAGTTGCACCCTTGGTCCAGATTTGTTGAAGACAAACATTCTGACAAAGCCCTATGAAGATAGAACAAAACTGTGTCCTCTAAAGCGTTCACACTGTTTTTCTAAGAACTGACCTAGTGACCTAGTTTTTGACCTGACATGGCCCAGTTTCAAATCTGGTATAGATTTTATGAAAATAAACATTCTGACAAGGTTTCAGGTAGATTGGATCATAACTGTGCCCTCTAGAGTGTACACAAGGTTTTTCTAAGATTTGACCTAGTGACCTAGTTTTTGACCCCACAAGACTCAGATTCAAATTTGGCCTAGATTTTATATAAATGAACATTCTGACAAAGTTTCATGAAGATTGGATCATGTGTGCACAAGGTTTTTCTAAGATTTGACCTAGTGACCTAGGTTTTGACCCCATATGACCCAGTTTCAAAGATGGTCTAGATTTCATTTAGATAAACATTCTGACAAAGTTTCATGATGATTGGATCATAACTGTGCCCTCTGTGTCATTCTAAGATCTATTTCTATTTTTAGCTCTGGCGGCCATATTGTTCAGCGGAGCGAAACCGTTTGTGCAATTTTGGTAGAGGGTCTTCTAAGAAACATTTCTGTGAAATTATTTCAAAATCGGTCCAACAGTTTTGGAGGAGAAGTCATTTAAAGGTTTTTCTATTTTTAGCTCTGGCGGCCATTTTGTTCAGCGGAGCGGAACCGTTTGAGCAATTTTGGTAGAGGGCTTCCTAAGGAACATTTCTGTGAAATTATTTCAAAATCGGCCAAGCAGTTTTGAGGGAGAAGTCGTTTAAACGTTTTTCTATTTTTAGCTCTGGCGGCCATATTGTTCAGCGGAGCGGAACCGTTTGAGCAATTTTGGTAGAGGGTCTTCTAAGAAACATTTCTATGAAATTATTTCAAAATCGGCCTAGCAGTTTTGGAGGAGAAGTCGTTTAAAGGTTTTTCTATTTTTAGCTCTGGGGGCCATATTGTTCAGCGGAGCGGAACCGTTTGAGCAATTTTGGTAGAGGGTCTTCTAAGAAACATTTCTGTGAAATTATTTCAAAATCGGCCCAACAGTTTTGGAGGAGAAGTCGTTTAAAGGTTTTTCTATTTTTAGCTCTGGTGGCCATTTTGTTCAGCGGAGCGGAACCGTTTGAGCAATTTTGGTAGAGGGTCTCCTAAGGAACATTTCTGTGAAATTATTTCAAAATCGGCCCAGCAGTTTTGGAGGAGAAGTCGTTTAAAGGTTTTTCTATTTTTAGCTCTGGCGGCCATTTTGTTCAGCGGAGCGGAACCGTTTGAGCAATTTTGGTAGAGGGTCTTCTAATAAACATTTCTGTAAAATTATTTCAATATTGGCCCAGCAGTTTTGGAGGAGAAGTCGTTTAAAGGTTTTTCTATTTTTAGCTCTGTCGGCCATTTTGTTCAGCGGAGCGGAACCGTTTGAGCAATTTTGGTAGAGGGTCTCCTAAGAAACATTTCTGTGAAATTATTTCAAAATCGGCCCAGCAGTTTTGGAGGAGAAGTCGTTTAAAGGTTTTTCTATTTTTAGCTCTGGCGGCCATATTGTTCACTGGAGCGGAACCATTTGAGCAATTTTGGTAGGGAGTCCCCCAAGGAACATTTCTGTGAAATTATTTTGAAATCCGTCCAGCAGTTTTGGAGAAGAAGTCGTTTAAAGCAAAAGTTGACGCCGGACAACGGACGACGGACGACGGACAAAGACCGATCACAATACCTCACCTTGAGCACTTCGTGCTCAGGTGAGCTAAAAATTATCCCTCAATTATCATCAAATATCCCTCTTATCTACAGCTCTGCTTTCTGGGCATCACCTCTCAAATATCAATAACTATTAGCATGTGAATGAGAAAGAAGTCCTGAACTTTTAACGCCATGTCAAGAGGGCAATGGCAAATTCAATAATTTGTTAATAAGAGCTTCCTATAAATATACATACTTACAAGTTCAATAACTTCCCTTCTCTTCTTGTCAAATGTCTCATCAAAGTGCATATACATGAGAACACTCCGAAATTAGGAAATAGCTTACACATTCTGCACTGCACTTCTTAGCCTGGCCTGGGTTTAAAATGTTTGCAAAAACTGTCCATAGACAATGTATCAAGTACACAACAGACAAATCCAAGTGCAAAATCGATCAATCTGATGAACAGTCCAATTTTTTTTTTCAAAATGAAAACATAATATGTTGCCACCGGAAAAAAATACATATGTCTCACTTCTGCTAGCCACAGGTGTGACAAAACCTATACTGCAATCTTAAATATCCTCACACGAACATCAAGCAACTGATTTTTCATCTCTTAAACACATATGTCCTATGCTTCAGATCTAAATGATATGCAGTTTTAATAATTCTTGGATTGTTGGTTGTTTTGGGTTTAATGGCTTTTTGAGACAGTATTTCAGTCTATAACGGGCCGTCTCCCAGAGAGAAGAAGACAAAAAGAAATGACAGGCAAGAAAAATGTCCAAACAACCCCCACCCACACCTACTGCAAGCACAGTAGGCCCTTTCCCTACTATTATCCAAATCAGTAGGACTCCCCAGCACTGGAAGTTATACCCAACACCATCGCACCACCCAACCACCCCTTAATTCTTGGATAATTTTAATCATGTCTCCTCTTTAGAACAATCATGCTGAGGTTGTACTAATAAAAGCAAACTATTATTTTATATTAACATATTTTTGTTTTTATTTTTGAAAAATAAGAAAGCTTATCACAGAATTATTATCAGGCAGCTCCTTACACCCCTCCCTACCCCCACCAGCACCTCCACCTAGAGCTCAAATTTTCTGAGAGTAAGACTAATTAAGATCTACCTACCATATTTGACTAAACATATATCCCCTACAACTATATCTCCAACTGGAATTTGAATAACATCACCTCCACGAACAACACTAAATTGATGGTCATGTTCTATTTTAGCTTGTAATCCTCGAAACTGTTTTTCTTTCTGCCAATCATTGAAAGCAGTCACTAAAACAACAACTACAACAGCTATTAATATTGCTACACCCTCAATCCATCCAGCTTCTTTTTCGGAATCATCCCCATGGGCTGAAAAAGTGAAAGAAATGGATATAGTTAGGTCACTTTGTAAAATACCATATGAGTCTGCAAGACTGGCAATGCATTACAAACAATGATCCACTAATTACATAGAGGATCTTACATGAGTGCTCATGTATTATTGAATTTATTAAACGAGTTGGTGAAAAAGATAAGATGTGAGGCTCTGCCGAGCATCTTATCATTTTCACCAACGAGTTTAATAAATTCAATAATACAGGAGCACGAATGCAAGCTTCTATTTATCATATGACACTAAAATTGCGTTTTATTCACAAATTTTCCCCTAAAATGTCACGATTTCGCCATTAGAAAACACGATGTTTTGTGGACGTCAACGCATAACGTTACGAGGTAATCGAGATAATTTGCATATTTAATCCACTAGTGGATTATTGTTTTTAATGCATGGCTTTATTACACTCTCAGATGCGAAGTCATATGATAAAACTTGTAAAACAACTAGAATTGTTTTCCTACGAAAAAACAGATGTCTCCCCCCTTTTTGATGTCAAAAGGATCAGTCATTAAGACGCCAAGGGAAAAACAATATGTTTCCCTACCCTGAAGCAGGGATTCATAATAAGTAAAAAGTATAAATGCAAGAGTTATAGTTGTTATTCTCTGCATGTCATGTAATGTTGACTGATATTCATATTTAGTTTTTGTCACAAAATATAAATGCAAGAGTTACAGTGCTCTGCACATCGTCTATTTATATGTTGACTGATATTTATATGAAGTTTCGTGAATATAGCTTAAACGGTTTTCAAGTTATAGAGCTTAGACGATTGAGACACGATTTTGTGAATGACAAAGTTCCAAGGGAAATAACTCAAATAGTATAAATGCTGTGCTCTGCAGGTTGTCTAGGGTTGACTGACATTTGTATGAAGTTTCGTGAATATAGCTTGTCCGGTTTTCAAGTAATAAAGCGATTAAGACACGATTTTGTGACTGACAAAGGTCCAAGGGAAATAACTCAAGAAGTATAAATGCAAGAGTTATGGTTCTTGCACTATGCAATTCTTCTAAAGTTGATTGATATTTGTATGAAGTTTCGTGAATATAGCTTGAATGGTTTTCAAGTTATAGAGCAGACACAACTGAGACACGATTTTGTGACTGACAAAGTTCTAAGGGGTATAACTCAAATAGTATAAATGCTAAAGTTATGGTTCTTGCATTCTGCACGTCGTCTGATCTTGATTGATATTTGTATGAACTTTCATGAATATAGCTTGAGCGGTTTTAAAGTTATAGACGGACTCGACTGAGACGCAATTTTGTGATGGACAAAGTTCCAAGGGAAATAACTCAAAAAGTATAAACGCCAGAGTGCATTCTGCACGTCGTCTGATGTTGACTGATATTTGTATGAACTTTCATGAATATAGCTTGAATGGTTTTAAAGTTATAGACGGACTCGACTGAGACGCAATTTTGTGATGGACAAAGTTCCAAGGGAAATAACTCAAAAAGTATAAATGCCAGAGTTACCATTCTTGCACTCTGCACGTCGTCTCATGTTGATTGATATTTATATGAAGTTTCGCGAATATAGCTTGAGCGGTTTTCAAGTTATAGAACGGACACAATTGAAACACAATTTTGTGATGGACTAAGTTCCAAGGGAAATAACTCAAAAAGTATAAATGCCAGAGTTACCATTCTTGCACTCTGCACGTCGTCTCATGTTGATTGATATTTATATGAATTTTTGCGAATATAGCTTGAGGGGTTTTCAAGTTATAGAACGGACACGATTGAAACACAATTCTGTGATGGACTAAGTTCCAAGGGAAATAACTCAAAAAGTATAAATGCCAGAGTTACCATTCTTGCACTCTGCACGTCGTCTCATGTTGATTGATATTTATATGAAGTTTCGCGAATATAGCTTGAGCGGTTTTCAAGTTATAGAACGGACACGATTGAAACACAATTTTGTGATGGACTAAGTTCCAAGGGAAATAACTCAAAAAGTATAAATGCCAGAGTTACCATTCTTGCACTCTGCACATCGTCTCATGTTGATTGATATTTATATGAAGTTTCGCGAATATAGCTTGAGCGGTTTTCAAGTTATAGAACGGACACGATTTGTGACAGACAGACGGACGGACGGACGGACGGACAGACGGACAGACGCCCGGGGAAAAACAATATGTCTCCCGACCCTGAAGGGGGGAGACATAATGAGATGACATCCATAACAAAATGGTGAAAATCTTGGATTAAACATGATTTTTTAGTCAAATGATAAACAGAACCTACCATTCATGCTCTTATCAATGAATCCATTAAAACTCATTGGGGAAAATGATAAGATGCTGCGAACAAGCCGCCTTGCAGCTGATCTTTTCCACAAATTGTATAATAAATTTATTAATACATGAGCACTCTATATCATGTGATGAAAAGACATAGGTACAGAGACACAGAACAGTGATATGCATATACCTCTTTTTGACTGTATGAGTCTGAATAAGGCACTGTGCACAGGACATTCACATTTTTGCTCAAATGTCGATTCAAAATATCTTCCTGCTAAGCATATCTAAACCTGCTCTGACCTTTGGGTTAGTTCATTCTCAATATCAGCTCACCCTGGCCTAGTTTGACATTTACCTATTGGCCCAAGCTAAACACTGAAATATTGTTCAAAGGCTGTGAAACCACAAACCATCTATACATTCAATGAGATGACAGTTTCATGCCATTTGTAACAAAGCATGAAAGCCTCCAGCCACAGAGAAAGTTCAAGGGCAATCATGTATAATTACTCTTTAAGCCCCAGTGACGAAATTAACAGAATTTGCAAACAGTGTAGATCCTGATGAGGCGGCTCATTATGATGAGGCGGCTCATAATGAGCCCCCTCATCTAGATCTACACTGTTTGCCCTCTAGTCTTTGAATTCTCAATATGAAATGTCTTGGACAAGGCATTTTTTTTTAATTTTTGCAGATGTAAATTTTGTCGTCTGCTTTTTGGTGCTTAAAGAGTTAATGGTTTATGACAAATCAAGAAATCACACAGTTTGGGGTATTCATATGCGCTGTATACTGACAAAATCTCTGCATTTCACACTATAGTGCCGCAAATGCATTGCGAAGGGCAGAACATGGTGGTATGCGTTTTTCAGACTTCAGAAACCACAGGATTTACATTATAATTCTGAAAACAAAAATTTACAAACAGTGTGTTTTCCTGAATTTATAACATGCGCAGCCCTGGATCCAGGGGGTGGGCTTTGAGGCTTGTGGGCATCCAGATAACAAAGATTTTGAGACACTTTGCGATAACTTTTCCAAGTGGTTAGATTAAAATATATGTTGTGACATCTCATTAGAATAGCCTCGCGATTCTAATGTGACGTCACAACATATATTTCAAGGCAAAAAGACATCATCAAAAATCCCCCACCAGTTATCCAGAGCCCCACCAGTATGTGGTGGTCTGAATCCGGGCCTGCATGCGAATGATGTATTAAAGTTGTTTTTTTTTTTAGAAATACTCACATTGAGACTTATCTCCCGGATAAAAAGATAATCCTAATGAAATAAGAGCTGCTACTAATAAAATAATCAAAGTTACATCTTGAATAGCTTCCCACACTAATTGAAAGAAAGACTTTGGCGGTTTTGGAGGAATAACATTAGTTCCGAATTCTTTCCGTCTGTGCTCGAGATCGGCAGGATTCCCTGATAAACCTGAAACAGAGACAAAAGGATCTTCATTTTCATGAATAGATACACTGTCAGGGGAAACAGAGAATACCTTGATAGTTTCTTTGATATCAAGTTTATCAGGTGAGCCCAGAAACAGCGTAGTCTGACGTGTTTCTGGTTGAGCCTGATAAATTTGATGTCAAAAGGCACTAACATGGATTTCTATTTATCATGCATCATTAGAAGTTTTCAAGGTGTAAAGAGTGTCAAACAAATGAAATACAAACACAGTTTTGTTCGAACCGGCTCCCGAAATACGTTATGACGTATGTCAGTGATGTCATTTAACTAACTGAACGTTATTACCTCGACCAATGTCAGTATGTAACCAATTGTCTTCAGAAATCACTACTAAAGAGACTGCGCAAATGCAGTTTTATAGTGACATGATATCACATTATGTAATCATACCCGTTATCATGTGGAATTTCACAGCGGGTGCATGATAAACTGAAAACTCAAGCTTCGGCAAATAGTCAGCCAAAGTACAGCAAAGCTTTTCAACATGTATGTATGTAAATAATATTTTGCATATTTTTTTCTTTTGCTCTGAAGTAAAAATTTGGAGAAATTATCACAGAATTCCTGAAAGTGGCCAAACCGAAATTTCGGTTTGGTCATTTTCAGGAGTTTTGTAATATCAGCAGATTATCTTTTACAAAGCTGAAATTTTGCACTGACATGCTTTATATACATATAAGTGAAAAAGCATTGTTATTTTTTGGCAATCCGTTTGAAGAAGCCCAACTTTTTAATTTTCAACTGGGAATGGAATTGTGCATTTATCAGGGTTCGAGGTTATAAAACTTGAGAATTATCTCATAATTAAGCACATTGATTGGCCTCTCGAGCATGTGCTCGGAAGCAGCCAATCAATGTGCTTTATTTTGAGTTTGAGAATGTACTCAAGTTTTATAACCTCTGGACCAGGTAGGCTTATGGTTTTTATGTACAGCTTGCAAGGCTTAGCAGGAAAATGTGGCTCCAACTTAGTGGCACTGTCAAAAGCTGACCTGCCTGCTTATGTATATCTGGACAAGTGGGCTCTTACCCATGTGAACAACCATCCAGAGTGAACTTGTCACCTGGCATGAAACTAGAGGTAAGTTTTCTTACAAAGCAGCTGAAATGAGCAGTTCAATGCCCTAGCTTCTTAAGTAGGAAAGTACTTCATGTTTTCATACCATTCCAGTTATATGGTAATTTCATATTTTTATTGAGAAGAAACTATGCTATAAGCCCACATACAAAAGTGGTCTGCAGTCCTTTTACCATCAGTTGGGACTCTGACCAGACTGCAAATCCATGCAGTGTGTGTTTTCTCTTACACTGAACAGACTCTCAGGGAAGACTGAAGTGGTAAACAATGATGTGAAGGCATTGCCACAGAGGCTGGTCTGTGCTTTCACCACTGATCTTTCAAGTCTGCATGGGACTTTTACGTCTGCTGCAGCTTTTTCATGATGCCATTTCAATTGAGACACCAGAAACAGGGTCTTGGTACATGTGGATACAGCAAGGACTCAGAAAAGCCTGCACATCTGCAAGGTCTGATCAGCCTCCACTGTTCATACCACCTGTCTCAAGATCCTGCATTGTAAAAGAAACTCTGATCAGTCTCCAGGGATGTACATGTATGCTGATCTGAATCTTCAGCTGTTTGTATGTCGTATGGCAAATTTTATACTGGTGAGTGCAAATTTTGCATTCAAAAATTGAATGCAAAACTCTTCATGGAAAGTGGATGCATTAAAATGCTTCACGGTATTCATATTAAATATCCGGACTGTAAACCTGCATACCCATTAAACAATACCGTAGTTAGGATATTTCCCTTTAGCTTGGCCTAGCTGTAAAAACAGTCCCGGACGATCAATGTTGGAACTGCTTCATAAAATATGTACAGAATTTTCCCAAATTCACAGATGAGTAAGAGTAAAATTCACCAAGAGTTACATTGTCTGAACGTTTGGCTCACATACGGTAGTTAGGCAAAATATAATCCGATTAGCATCAGCTTTATATGAGCCGTGACACGACAAAACCAACAAAGTGACATATGCACCCAGTGAAAACTCAGATCAGCCTGGGCATCTGCCCAGTCTGATCAGAGTCTTCGCTTTGCGCTTAAAGGCTAGATAAGGGCCTAAGCTAGCTCCATGCGGACAGCGAATACAGATCAGACTGGGCGGCTGCCCAGGCTGATCTGTCTTCCCTGGGCGCAGATGCCACTTTGTTGGTTTTGTCGTGTCCCTGCATCAGCTTTATATGTTTCTGCCTAACTGTGTAATTGGTGTCTTTTCGCAGTGCTTAAAATAACTTTAATCCATTCAAATATTGTCATAGGCTGAGTGGGTTTCTGTGAATATATTCCATACTTCACAGTTTTATTCTGTAAAATAAATCAATCATTCATAAAGGTTAGCATGTAAACACTGTATTCATCAAAGGCAGTCGGACAGAAAAACCTAAACAGTGTCTACCTTGGAGCAACCTGCTCCTTTTGAGCGCAGTCTCATTATGGTCCACACTGGCTGCCATAATGCCAGTGACTCTTTTGGCAAATCAATAATTAATTTTTTTTCGAAATTTTAGAATATAGAATAACTGCAGTTTATTGGTTAAAATGTGTGTAAATAAAATTGTGACATTTAAAATATCTGAAGTCTGAAGGAAGACCCTCTGGGTTCAAGGAATGCACTGGAACGCAGCAGAGAACTTAACCGATTGCATTCTGGGTATTTTTTGTTGTCTGCTGAAATTGTCATCTGCATCAAAATCAAGAATATTTTGACAATATTGGTCTAGCTATAACTCTTGTTGAAATGATGTCTAGGCAGGAAACAGTTTGGATCACAGATCAGGCCCCAGATTTGTGGGGCCTGATCTGGATCCAAACTGTTTGCCCAGATACCCCTTTACCCAGATACCCCTAAAGGGGTATCCCGCATGGAATGGGTTAAAATTCCAGACTTGGTTTTTACAGAGTTTGTTCATGTGCATTGGCAATGTAGAGTTGCATCAGTGCCAAGGTTACTACTAGCCATTCTAAAGACTAACAGTTATAAAGACTAATCTCAATCTGTTCTAGTAACAACCCCACCCGGCAATAACCCTCATCCCTTCCTTGATCTGGATGGATGGATGGATGACTTGTGATTTTACGTCCTTTTCAACAGTATTTCAGTCATATCAGGACGATGGAAATGTGATAATGAAAGGCAGTGTGCAATGGAACCCCCTTTACTGTAGGAAAGATTCTCCCCTCAAGCGGGATTCGAACCTTGATCTAGAGTGCTGATTTTCTCCAGAGTCTACAAATGAGCCCAGACACAACAAAACCAACAAAGTGGCATGTATGCCCAGCAAAGACTCAGATCAGCCTGGACTTCCGTCCAGTCTGATCAGCATTTTTTCTTTCTGCATAGAGGTAGCTTTGACCCTTAGCTACCCTTTAAGCGCACAGCGATGACTCTGATTAGACTGGGCGAATGCCCAGGCTGCTCTGAGGTTTCACTGGGCCTACATGCCATTTTGTTGGCTTTGTGGTGTTGCCGCTCAAATGCATCTGAATTATTTCAGTCTACCAAATGTAATCTGATTCAATTATGTAAAGATTCCTCCCACTCAGCTGTCTAACATCAATGAAAGTGTACATAAATTATGTTAATTTTCAAGACCTTCTGCACAATATGCAACATAAAGATCACAATGTACAATCAGAGCTCTGGAAAAGAGGGGTATTTGATGATAATTAAGGGATATTTTTTTTATTTCTCATTGAAACCATATAATGTGACCCCTCATCTGAACCGTCTCGTCGAGACGGTTCAGATGAGGGGTCACAACATATGTTTTTATGCAGAATTAACAAAATTTATCAGTAATTATCACCAAATACTCCCTCTAATCTAGGGCTTTGGTACTTTTCATTTGTTGGCACTGCCAGATAGATAAGAGTTGAATATAGAGTTGCTGCTCAGTTTGTAAATTTTAGATTGATTCTAGGGCAATAACTCAGGCATAAATTAGGCAATTCCGAAAAAAAAACAGCTTGCTGCACACCACTGAGCTATACCTATTCATATATGTTTCAAGTTTCATAAAACTTTGCTCATTTTTTTTTACTTAGCTCTTGCTCAATTTGCAGATTTTAATCAATTCAAGGGCAATAACTCCGGCACTTAGTGAAACACTACATTATAGTAATACATATCATTTTCAGTTTCATGAAATCTAAATTATGGCCCTATTTGTTTTTAATGCAAGTTTGATGCCATTCCACTTGCACATGAGCCACCTCACTCTGGTGATACATATTAATTTCAATTTTTATCGCATTCCATTAAATGATTACTTAGTTACAGCTCTGAATGAACAGAGAGCCGGATAGGAGGACATGGACAAAACTATATTCCTCTGCTTTTGGTGGGGGATAATTATCCTCAAAACCCCCACCATATATGGACCTTTGAATTATTATAATCTTTTATCGTATGACGTCACATCTGAGAGTGTAATAAAGCCATGCATTAAAAACGATAATCCACTAGTGGATTACATATGCAAATTACGTCGTCACGGTATGCGTTGACGTCCATGCAAACGTCGCATTTTCTAGTGGCGAAATTGTGACATTTTAGTGCAAAATTTGCTCATAAAATGCGATTTTAGTGTCATATGATAAATAGAATCTTGCATTCGTGCTCTTGTATTATTGAATTTATTAAACTCTTTGGGGAAAACGATAAGATGCTCGGCATAGCCTCGCATCTTATCTTTTTCCCCAACTAGTTTAATAAATTCAATAATACATGGGCACTTGTGCATTATCCTCTATTTATATGTTACGTACCTTCATTACTCGATGTGTACAATTTCTTACACAATTCATGTACACCGCCATATTTTGTCTGGATGACCTCATAACCTTCATGGCCAGTGACGCTCATAAGGTCCACCAGCTCCTCAACGCTGATCCCGTAGACCTGCGGGTGGCCATCGATCTCGTCTGGTGGCACAGACATGTTCGACACTATCTATCACCGCAGCTTGATAACCATTTATTATATTTCACTTCTTCCTACCCCTGAAAAAATAAGGAAATTTTATGGTCAGCAAATTTCATATGCAAATCCAGAGCTTCAGATAAGAGGGGGTAATGAGGAGAATTTCAAGATAATTTTTCTTATTTCTCAACATATGTTGTGACTCATCATTAGATTCGCCTCGGCAAGTCAGTTCTAATGATGAGTCACAAAATATGTTTTTATGGAGAAATATGCAAAATTATCCCTAAATTATCCTCATTATCCCCTCTTATACGGAGCTTTGGCAATGCAACTTTGAGTGACTGATATACGTATAAAATATTGTATACTTAAGGACAAAAGTTCTGCACGGATGTTAAATTAACATCTGTGCAAAATTTTTGTCCTTAAGTATATTTATTCGGCTACAGAACAATGCTTCCATCTCTAGAATGACCCAAAATATCTAAATCAGTCTTATGAAATTCAGGAAGAAGATGGGGTTTTTCCTTCTGAAAGAAGTCCAAATATCCAGATCCATCTTATATGATGGATCTAGACTTTTGGGACTGTTTTAGAACTTTAGACAAAGTGCATTGTTGATCATTTGTTGGTAGTGGTCAGTCCAGTAATTCCAACTAAAATTGGAAAAGCCTTCAGAGATTATTTTAACCTGGTCTGACCTCTCTGGCAAAGTGCGAAATCCATAATAGGATATTATCTCTTATTGCTGTAGTTTTTCCAATACCGTACATGCCGTAAATATTGTGACACCTAAATCAATTACCGCAATTGTCCTAAAATCAGAACAAGACCATTTTACAGTCTGGGAATGTGTCAAAATGCGCTGGCGGACTGGCAAACAGTGTAGACCTTGATCAGACTGCTCCTTCAGGAGCAGTCTGATCTAGGTCTACACTGTTTGCGCAGGCATGGCTGTCCCAATATTTACTGCCAATACGGTAGATCCAGGCACCTAATTAAAGTCATACATCAGCAAAGTGATAGGAACACATCAATATTGTAACAGAGTAATCTAGCCGCTACCTTTCCGAGCCCCAGAAAAAGCGCGATTTTTGTCAATAATTCTTAGAAATTCCTTCTTAGTCTTCCATCAAAACATATGTCATGACCTCTCATTACAAAAATTTTGAAAAAGTCAGTCTAATGAGGTGTCATAATGTACATTTCTATCATGAATTTACACAAATTATCTTGGAACTATTGCTGGAACGACACCTTATCGGCAGCTCCGCTTTTACTTTACATTATATAAAGTAAAGTCTGCCACCTTTAACATTTGTTCTGATCTTATCGAGCAACACAGAAGCTTGCTTTTATAGAACTACCACAAGTCACACAAATATTCAAACACCTATACGACTGCAACCCTGTGGCCTTCCATCTTCAACAGGCAATTTATGCTTCCCTTCACAGGGGTTCTATGACAAACTGCTGGCAAACCATAAAGAACCTGATCTGGGTGCTCTGGATCCAAAGTGCTTCCTCAGGCATTAGAGTCTGTCATTCACGGCAAAAATGGTAAATCATTTGTTTCAGGAGGCATAGGGTCTAAAAGAACATTAGTTTAATAATGAAATCATGTAACATCTTACTTCAATCAATAAGCCTCATTCCATGATAAAAGAAATAATCATACTACATGAGGGGGTGGGGCAATGGGATGATGTGACACTAAAAGAATTTCCACAAATTTTCAGCCGTCCTGGGTATAACCAGCCACCAATAACACCCAAGGCCCCCTATGTACTCAAGTGGAGGCAAGCTTATTCAGATGCACTAGAATCTATGGGTAAACAATTGCTTATACCCACATTTAGCACTGTAAGCAACTTTGACATTCAAAATCTGCCTGCATATTTTTACACATATTTGGGCAGAAGACAATTAGCATACAGTATTCATTTGCAGCTCTTTAGTCTTTTTCCATTAGATGGTCGAGTAAGTCAGAGTTTTTTTTCTTTTTCTTTATTTTGACGATTCAGAGGATCACTTTAGTCTTGAAGCACCATGCTTGCAAAGACAGTTCCGTGAACTGTCTTTGCAAGCATGGTACTTCAAGACCAGTGAACTGAAGTGTCTTTGCAAGCATGGTACTTCAAGACCAAAGTGATCCTCTGCACTGTAACTTGAGTTACTTCACACATTTTCTCATGCAGCCAAATTTATAACTCTTAAAGTGCCAAAGATGAACATTGTTGAATTTGCAAATGGTGTAGATCCGGATGAAGCAGCTCATTTAAATGGAAATCTGGATCCACACTATTTGCCCTCTAATCTTCGAATTCTTAATAAGATGTGGTTAGACAAGACATGTTTTGAAATTTTGCAGACTCATCTTTCTTGGTGCTTTAAAGTTTAAATAGTAATAGCAACTATGAGTAAATGAAAGCTTACAGTTTCCTGACCAAAATGAAGATTTAAGAAATAGCTACTTTTCACAAACATACCTGGTAACTTCTCCCACATGTTATAGCCAAAGGATATTTGAAGACACTATAAACTTGACAGAAGCCTTTATGTGTCATAATGACAGCCATTTATCACGTGTGACAATGATATCCTTGCAGCCTAGAGGTGAATAAAAATACACTGTTTGCAACCTTTCACCTACCAAGCAGTGGTGGTCTAGTGGTTTACGATCGAGCCGACCATAATGCAGCGGTCTGACACAGGTTTGATACCCAACTCCTCCTGTCTTTCAGATGGGACTTTAACCCTTTGCTGACTAGTGGATTTGTCCATTCTTATCATTTGGATGAGTCCATTTCTAGTTTAAGGGGTTTTAGATGAATTGTTTTCAATTTTACCATAATATTGCATAGAAATTCCTGTAAGCAAACAGTGTAGACCCTGATCAGATGCCGCATTCTGCGGCGTCTGAACTGGGTCTGCACTGTTTGCATAATATCAAAAAAAAAGGGTTTTTAGTCTAAAAAGAGTTAAACCTAAATCATTGTCATTGTCGGTACATGTTGGTGGGGTGTTAAACCTGAATTCACTCCTTCACCTTTCACCTGCAGTCAGACCAAGCAATTACTCCAAATAAATGTGCTGTCACATAGCTGTCTGCCCAAATATGGTACAGTTAAAAGAAATTTTTAGGTCCAAGCGCTAATTAAATTCAAAGCATGCAACAAACACATGTCCCTTGACAATGTACAACTGCAGCCTAGGTCACGACCTCATAGCAGCAAATATGTACAGAATATTAATCAATTTCTTGTCTTTCTTTGCCTTGTAATTTTGTTATTTTTCTTTGCTGCTAAAATTTGGACAAAAATGCAGAAGCATATTTAAGTGCACCTGTAGAAGGTAAACAATATAATGAGCATGAATTCAATTTTGACAATAAAGCGGCCTAGGGTGGCACTTCGTGACAGGCAGTGGTTCCAAGCGTCTGTGGAATATAATATAAACTGCAAAAGCAATGTGTACAAAAATGCATGTTACTGCCCATACTGCAAGGAAATGAGGCTGCCCAGTTGGGACTGAAGCTTCGTTAAACTTAGAAGGGAAGGGTGTTTATCAGAATATGCTAATCAGCATTTTATACATCAACATCATAATCTATTACAAAGCTACTGATGTTACATTTGCCAGAATCTGCTACTAACATCTGGAGTCCCCATGATTCGACAACATGTGATGAAAAGAAGAACCTTGCAATATGAGCTTGCTGTTACAGTTAATGAGAGAAGAAATGCTGTTATCTACCTCGAAGTCCACCATTTTGCAAATTTAGTACTCAATGCATCTAGATTATACTCTAAGAGGGAGGAGGGGGTGGGGAGAGATACATATTGTTTTATGTGCAGATCCCATCAAAGTCAGTGTCAGCATGAATGAAAATTTCTTGTACCCAAGTTTTGTAAGTTGGTTTGGTTTTACACCTAAGTTTTGTTGGTTGGTTGGTTGGTTTTACAGCCCTTAATTCTAAAAAAATCACATATCAAGCTGACTATTCAGCAAAGGTGGGCCAAAATCAGAGGATCATCTTATCATCCACAAGCTGCAAGAAAAATTAGCTCAAAATGGGGGACATCTGTTGATCTTAAAACATTTTAAAATTGTAGCCATTTCTCTTCATGCAGGATTTCCCCTTCAAAGTTCTGTACTCAAGAACTTGAATCCATTGGTTATTGTATCCAAACATATGCACTCATTGTAGGCAATGTTACAATCTATAAAACACATTATCATGATGAAACACAAAAGCCACAATCACCGCAAGACTCTCATCAAGGCCACCGACAACTGTATGATCTTTCCATACGTAAAATATTTCAGAACATTTCACAGTTTGATGTAATTCTGCTGGAGTATATAATAATTATTTGGCAGATGCATGTAATAATGGAATGCTGGCAGCATGCATCTTTGTGCTTGTAGCTAGCTAAGTTTGTTTACAGGCTAATAAACAACCAGTAACCTCTAGTACAGGTGAGAAAGAACAGAATTCTGCAGAATACCATGTCTCAGTTCACTGTCACAAAATAGACTTTATGCAAAGTTTATGCAGTCCCTGATGACAACACTTCTCGCTTCTACTGGTCACACGTAAGGCAAAAACCAAGGTGAGCTTTTAGGTAGAGTGTACAAATTCTGATTCTGGCTAAGTTTGCAACATGAAACTGTTTATCTACAATGATGGCCAATTTACAAAGATGGCCAATAAACCGTAACTGTTTATTTACAAAGATGGCCAATTTACAAAGATGGCCAATAAACCGTAACTGTTTATTTACAAAGATGGCCAATAAGCTGATGAACCTTTTAAGCAATACTGTATTGTGATCTATTTCAAAAGCAATATAAGAGCTTTTTATTTTCTTATACTATTATATAGGCTAGTAGCAAATTTATCAGATCCTTAACCCTATTGCGCTCAGAACAGCCAAAGCTCCATAGAGTAAATTCCATAGAGTTTTGGCCGTTCTGAGTGCAATAGGGTTAAGCAGACTTATAACTACTCATGAGTAATTCATAAGCCTCTGGGTTAAGCCAAAGGACATTGGCAAGGCTGTGGCATATTGTATAGAATGATTCTGATTGAATATTCAGGTAAATCTGAGTAAACAGTGTAGACCTAATTCAGACTGCTCCATGAGCAGTCTGATCAAGGTCTACCCTGTTTGCTTTAATTTGCATCAGCAATTTTCTGATACATTGCCCCGCAGTTAAATGATTGTTCAAATTTTGCGATAAATACCTGTACATGTAAATTGATTGATTTAGGTGTCAATATTTATGGGGACCGTGTGAACAATCTACCTGGATGTACCACATGGATTCTATTTAAATTGTGACAAATGACTGACAGCCGATGACACTATGAATGAAAACTGATCACTACTTGAAGGAAATTGAGACATGGTACAGAAGCACTACAGAATAGAACAGAATCAGATGCATGATGAGACCTCATTGAAAACACCTTTGATGTCTGAATTTGACAGAATGGGTAGATGATTCACACTTTTGTAGCCCTTTCAACATTATATCAGTTATAAAAAGGCTGTCTGATCTAAGCCTATGCTGTGTTTGCTCTGGGATTTCCTTACAGATATTTTACATCACTAAGCTGTTGATCGTGACATCATATTACATACGATAACGTAAGACAAATACTCTTAATCTTTCCTGTTTCAGTTACCCTGTCATGTTTGCTGCCAAACAAAGATGTAATCACTGCAATGCATTATGACAGATTTCCTTTTCACCAAACAATTGGACGACAGAGCACTAGATAAGAGGGAGTATTTGGTGATAATTAACAATAATTTTTGTTAATTCTGAATAAAAACATATGTTGTGACCCCTCATCTGAACTGTCTCGATGAGACGGTTCAGATGAGGGGTCACAACATATGGTTTCAATGAGAAATAAAAAAAATTATCCCTCAATTATCATCAAATACCCCTCTTATCTACAGCTCTGAGTCTAATCTCAAACTGTTCACAGAAGCAGCCTAATAAGAGTCTGAACTGTTAGCCATTCCAGCCGTAATTTTTTGAAACATAACTACATATGATTTCAGGATACCTATGGAAGTACAATAAAAATGTACATATTTGGACAGATATGACTGAGCAAACATCTACAATGTTTGCTATTGCATCTGCATCTTTTGGACATGTTATCATATAGTAAAACCAAGTTATTCCATGTTTAGGACAATTATAGTAATTCTTTTAGGTGACCCAATTTACAGAACTTTAACAGTATTTTTAATGTGTCCTCGTATTTTGAGAAATTATGATAATGATATTATGTTGAATCTAAACACTTCTGAAAAGTGTCAATCATGCTGCAACAGCAAACCACAAAACATAAGCTATTACGTAAAGCAGGGAGTTGTTCTTTGCGACATTTTAACACTGCGTATCTCTAATTGGGCAAAACATACTATTTTTTCAAATAAATTTCCCCCTTGTTAATATTAATGTCCCCCTCACTTTTGACCAAAATGTCCAAATTCCCTCAAGATTGACTTTAAACCTTTAACATGTTATTTTTTGGCCAAATATCATTTTAAATGTCATTTATGCGACTAGTGAACTGTAACCCCCCCCCCTATTTTTTTGGTCAAATATTACATGTATTTTAAATGTCATTTATGCGACTTGTGAACTGTAACACCCCCCCTGGGTGTTTATCAGAAGAAATACAATATATAGCACAGATCTCTATGTATTTCAGAGAATCCTCAAGTGAATATCATATAGTCGTCCAAAAAATTTTTAGACAGTCTCTTCTTTAGATGTTCCAATTTGCCAGAAAATGCAACACATGTGAAAACCACATTTGAGCTGCGACACGTCAAAACCAACAGAGTGGTTGTGCGCCCAGCGCAGACTCAGATCAGACTGGGCATCCGCCCAGTCTGATCAGAGTCTTCACTGTCCGCATGGAGGTAGCTTAGACCCTTAGCTACCCTTTAAGAGATTGGCAAAGAGTCTAATCAGACTGGGCAGATGCCCAGGCTGATCTATGTCTGCCCTGGGTGCACAACCACTTGTTGGTTTTCTCGAGTCGTGGCTCATTTCATTTCAGACATGCTGCTGGTTCTCGCCTGTCTATAATGCACTGTCATAAAAGAAAGCTCTACAAAAGTGTTATGCCAACGCTGTTGCTGAAAAAAGAATACCCTACCAGTCTCATGCGAGATTAAAAACTATTCCTCATTTACTCTAAATATTTGTTCAAACAGCTCAGACCAAGGTTATACTGTGTTCCTATTGCAGCAGTCTGACCTGGGTCCCCAAATCAGTTCCATAAGATATCCCTGGCACCACAAAGGTGAAATAGCTTATCACAGAAATGGAAAAGGTGCCAAATATTTAGAGCAGATCCTCCGGATGACAATTTCATTCTTAATATTCCTGACCCTGTGAACATGCAATGTTGGTACAACATCTACCCAATACAATAGCTACCCATTGTTGTCCAAGCTACCAATGCCATAATGTTGACTCTGGAATATTGAATCAGTTCATACAAAAATGTACCACTGGTGCTCCATGCCCAGCAGCCCTTGCACTAAGATTGAAAAACAGGAAGTCCTGACTTCCATAGTTTAGATTTTGGAAAGTCCCAGTGGTACATGCTGATGTATTGTTATTGAAAATTTACATTTATTATTGTATTTCAATGCTTGCTATTGTCAATTTATTTACATATTGAATAACCAATCATATTTGATGAGTTTTACAACCACTGAAATTCAAAATTATTGATAAAAAGTTCCCACATATACTCCACAAGAAAGAATTCCTGACTTCCAGGCCATCAGATTTGGAAGTCCCAGAGAGATTTTTGGGAGTATATTACTCCCAGACTTCCGTTATTGCAAGCACCGTGAGTGTGCCCAGGATACTACAGACCAACTAAATTATGCCTCAAAAGTGATTTATCACTCCACAAATCACTTAGCAGAGCTGTTCTGCTTTCTCATACCTTTTACAGCACAGCTTACCTGAAATATGTTTTTTAAATTGGCAACAACTCTTTCCTACTGATGAGCAGCAAATTATATCAAACATTTTACCCAAACATTTAATTTCCCAATTATCCAATTCTATGATATCCATAACAACAGGTGAATCCACAATATTAAGATTCTGTCACACATTGGCAATTCAAGGCCATAATGCTGATTCGGACATTATCCAAGGACATTCACTCTCACTGTTTCCATTCTGAGGCTGCATACCACTACCTGATTTGCAACAATTGAACCCCTACCTGATTTACACCTTAACACTGTGACACCTTATCAAAATACTGTAACTCTACTTCAAATTTAACTTATCAAATTACTGCAACTGTCCAAAAGTGACACGTTTATCAAATTCATATAATATGCAAATGTGCTTATCTCTCCTCCTTTCCAATTTGTCTGAGTATGCATATACGTTACAATAGAAACTGTTGTCACTAAAACACTAGTGCATTTGAGATTTTTACTTTATTTTTAACTTATTTGACTGGTCAGTCATTATTATGATTGACAGGTTTGACAGGTCAATTACTGCAACAAAGACTATGAAACCTTATCAAACTAAAAAGTTAACCATAACCTGATTTACCTCTAAATACTTTGACACCTATCAAATTTACTGTAAACTGATCCAGCAGGAATACAAGGTTGAATCAACACTGAATCAACCTTGATTCAACATCATAAACATGCAGGCTGGTCTAAGCCCTTACTGGTTGAAGATGGCAAAACCACAAGCTTTCAGGCATGAAAAGTATCTGAATTCAGCAACCAAAAACCTTGATTCATACATAATTCTAGCCCTACAGGTACTACTTTTTCATTCAGTATCTCATCTATCATAAACACAAACATTATTTTCTCTGCAGCTATTCATTATTGTGCGTAAGTATTGACCTGGCACTCATGAATATTCCGTTCATCTCCGTAAATTAATTCACGGTGTCCGATTACGAACGGCTAAAAGTAGCGTCAGTATGTACAGTTATTATTAAACAGAAAAAAAAAATAATATCACCTTATCAAGTGGCACAGCGGCTAAGGCATTGCGCTTTTAATCGTAGAGTTATGGGTTCGAATCTCCCAACCGTCTTTTTTTTTTATTTTTACGTATATTTTTTTCTTTGCGTAAAAACAACAGGTAATCTTGCCATGCTTGACATAAAATTTTAATGTTTCAGCTATTGATTTGGTTGGTTGCTTGGTTGGTTGTCTTGGAGCGGCCCTTTGAGGCAGTACTTCATTCTATATTGGGCCGTCTTTCAAAGATAGGGAGAAAGAAAAGATGATAGGCGAGAGAAAAAAGTCCAAAAAGCCCCATCCGCACCTACTGCATGCACAGTAGCTTTTTGTCGCACTATCAGCCAAACTAATACAGCGGCCGGGCACTGAAAGTGACACAGCACCATCGCCAGACCCGACTACCCCCTTCAACTACTGAACGAGATGTACTGTTTTTCTACTATCACATGTACATGTAAATCCTACAACAATGTCGACAAAAACATCTCAGATTGAAAGAAAAAATACTCATGTCTTCCAAATCAAAGCATTTTCAGGAAAACCAAGCACCTGGAGGCGGATGATATCCAACAGACATTAAATGCAGCTGCTGTCAGCAAAAGGACAATTTTCAGAGTACGTAGAAACAAGAGAAACCGGGACACTTACGTTACCACGAAAATACATGTATATGGGTAAAACCTAAACGAGAGAAAAACGTTTAGATTATTAAGTAAAAATATGCATTTTCATTCCTTATTTTAAAAATAAAGACAAAAAGTAAAAAATGAGATTAGTTTAAACGATTACTGTCAGATTCGATCTTGCGATATCTGCATCCGTAATCAGAAGTCTTAACCACCATGCTATGGCGTCAGCTACAAACAGTTGGCTCTACTATATTCACGTAGCAGTATTTTCCGGTAAATCATCGCTAAAACTAACGAAAACCTCCGAGTGTAATGACGGAATTAAATGAGTGCCAGGTCAATCCTTATCAACAATACCATTAAACTTATTTACTTATGTGACAAACAATTGTGCAAATCTGCTTACACTTAACAGACATAGTCAGTGGAAGTTATATAGGTCACAGAGATCTAATCTTCTATGACTACTACCGTATTAATCCTAATAAACACCCCTGCTCTAATAAACGCCCCCCTGCCTTTTTTCTGTAAACAAAGTTATATCAACTTAGATGAATTCCTGAATACTTCTCTGGATAAGGTAGCTCTTTGAAATTGGGTCTACTCTTAAGGAAAGAATTTGCTCCAACATGAGCTCTTACAGAAATCTCTTAGAAAAATCTTTACATCAGTAAAATGCTGTTTTTGAACCAGTGAAATGTCAACGACACTGGCTCTGTTAAGCTGCACTGCCTGAGCAAACTAACTATATATTGGATAAATTATTGATGAAACTAAAAATAGTACTGCAGAGCTCCAGATACGAGGGTGTATTGAGGATAATTCAAAGATACTTTTTTTATTATTTCTTCACAAAAACAAATGTTGTGACCCCTCATTACAACAGTCCCCGTGAGACAGTTCTAATGATGAATCACAACATAATGCTTTTATGGAAATGCCTAAACTATCCATAAAAATCCAAGTTTCCCGTTCTTATCTGGAGCACTATAATAGTTAGTATCAGCCAAAAAGCTATATTGTAATCATCGCTGGCCAGATCAATGGAATCTGTGCAAGAGAAAAACAAACTTTATAATCCTTGAAGCACAAAAAATCAAAATAGTTGAATTTGCAAACAGCACAGATCGAGGTGAGGTGGCTCATAATGAGCCACCTCACCTAGATCTACACTGTTTGCCCCCTGTTTGTTCAAATTTTTGATAGCTAGTTTTTTTGATTTTGCAGACATAAATTTTGTTGTTTGCTTTTTTGGTGCTTTATGAGTAAATGACTGTGAAGAAAAGACTAGAGTAAGCTATCTGAGTCAGGCTATCCCTCTCCTTTTGCTGCCTTGTCCTTCCCTGATTTGAAAAAGATACCCATTTTTTACTGCTAGGTTGACATAGTTTTCCGGTCACCAGCTGGCTAAACCCAGATTCGAACCCATGACTTTCTGTGCCATAGTTGAGCATCTCTAACCACTCGACCATGACCATGGTTCCTCTTTTGACAGAGGTAGGGTTGTATAAAATAATGGACCAATTTCAAGCAGACCTTACAAACTTCCAAATAAAACTGCATCATTTTCTTTTCTTCGCTTGTTAACATCATAATACATGCAAGAATAAAATACTAGTGTGCTGCTTTTTGTGGGAATTTCAGAAAATCTCTAAGCACCTACAACACTGTTGCTTCAAACCTATATCACCTAGATAAAGTACAAACATACATCTGAACACATATGTAAAACTGTGATCTTCCCAAAAGAACAATTTTCCAAATTCCAGCTACTGCGATTCCTGAAGCACAAGCCAAAATCTAAGCATTCTTTGCAAGCATCTTGAGACGACTTTGAAGACTGAAAACTTAGAAACAAACAATATGGAAGAAAAAAGAAAACATTATAAGATTATGAGCATTCTCAACAAGGTAGAAACAATAACAGTTTCTTTGATTACTTAGAAAGTTAATCAGCATCAACAATAACTGGTTGCCATGGTAACCAACACCAACTTACTCTGATCTACAGATAATACCATAAAAATTCTAAAAATTGGGACAAGATAGGTCTGAGCAAACAGTACAGGCCCAGTGCTACTAAGGGAGCAGTCTGATCAGGGTATACAATGTTTACCATTCCTTCTGGATCTTTAAGATGCAAACCAAACTGTTCCTTTCTTAGGAAAATTATGGTAACTGCTTTAGATGTCCCAATTTCTATACTTTTTACGGTATTTATAAACATGGACAAATGCTCTCTTTGCAGAGACTGAAAGTATTGTGACACAGATGTTAAAGCAACCAGTGTAGATCCTAATCAGACTGCTCCTTCTTAGGATCTGCACTGTTTGCCATTCAGCCAGAAGCTTTACAAAACATCTGATTGGAGGAGCAGACTAAGATGGAACAATTCACCAAAAAAATTATCAAAGAAAAGATTTATTAGGTGTCCCAATTAATTGGTTTATCAGGGTTTATCAAAGCAGAAAAGTTGATGATGCTGTCAAGGCCTATTTAGAGGCCCCACCACGAGATAATTGCTTACTTGCAATTGGGCGACATTCGGCACCAGGTGTGTGCAACTATGGTTACGTACCGCTGAGCCACTTGGGGAACGTCGTTAGGAGAATTGAAACAGAACAGAACAGAGAATATGAGAAACTGTCATAGGTGGACTTTACTTCGAACTATTGCCCGTCCTATTGTAGGTACTTTTTCAAATGAATATCAACAGTACAGACTTAATATTATGTGACCATGCTAAAGTTACCATGCCTCTTACCATGGTAACTGTCGCTCTAGCTGGTTTCCAGCTACCCATCGAAGCGTGTAATGTAGATCTGATACGAGAGGGGTGAATTGCCATTTAACATAACTGCTACCATAGAAGCAATAGAGCCAAGTGATGCTCAAGAGAAGCAGATTTGACCTGCATTATGTAGGGAGGCAAAAACAAAAAACGCAGAGTTGCTTCCCTTAAAAGAGTACCAATTCACCTTAATTATAGAAACAAATGAGCCTTATATCAAATATAGTATCTAAAACCAAGTTTATATCTTTCTCAATCACCTATTCACCTTTTAAAAAGAACAGAGGCTGTTTACAACTCACCGGTCAGGGTCCGAAAAAGGTATTTTTAGAAATAACAAAATGGTTACAATTCCATATTGAAGTCACCGGTCACAGTGGGCTAAACTGTTAAAACAGGCTTTATTTGACTTGACATTGTTTTGATACCCAACTTTACTATACAACTGACCTTGAAACACTCATTCAACTAAGAAATCAAAAGATCAAAGGTACAAAATTTAGTCTTTGTATTGTTGCCTTTATAATTCAAAGGTGACAAAAAATAATTCAGTTAGGAATTTATCTTGACAGAATATCTTTGCAAATATTCATAGACACAGATCAGACTGCTCAATAGAAGCTCAAAAGTGATACAATCCAAACATTGTAGTGGTGTCTGAATATTTACACAAATATAACTGGAGGCATTTTGGTGTTTCTTTTTAACAAGTCATCACCACAATTTATCTACCCTGAAGTCAACTGTGGTCATCAAGACGTGCCAGGCATAGGGAATTTCCCTGGATGAAAATCTTTCATAATGGAGCTCCTTTAACCCATTGCATTCTGGGTATTTTTTGTCATCTGCTAAAATTGTCGTCTGCATCAAAAATCAAAAATATTTTGACAATATTGGTCTAACTAACTCTTGTAGAAATGATGTCTAGGCAGCAAACAGTTTGGATCTCAGATCAGGCCCCACATTTGTGGGGCCTGATCTGGATCCAAACTGTTTGCCCAGATACCCCTAAAGGGGTATCCCGAATGGAATGGGTTAAGAGTTGATTCCCCATTTAGAAAAGAGGCAAAATATGTAAATGGAAGAGTGGCTTCCCCTGTAAGTGTTTTTGTCCACTTGAAAAAAATCAATTCATGTGAACACGCTGGCTTTGGCATAAACAGTTCAATTCAGCCTTCCAATTCAGATGGAGCCCCGGTAGCTCAGTGGGTTAAGCGCTGGCCTACTGATCTAGTGGATCTGGTTTGAGCCCCGCTTGAGGCGATATTCTTTCATACCGTAAATGGGGTTCTATTGCACACAGCCTTTCATTATCACCTTCTAATTGTCCTGATGTGACTGAAATACTGTTGAAAAGGACGTAAAATCGCAAGTCATCCATCCATCTATTCAAATTCAGATGTTTTTTCTCTCGACACAGCTCATTAATCCCATGCTTCCATGTCTTTGCCAAATAGGAAGCTAAAAGAAGCCAAAATTTTCGAGGATTAAAACAACTTTTATTACCACAGATTTTTTAACATCCCTGATCGTGAAAGCTAATGATTTTTTAACATCCCTGATCATGAAAGAAAATGGAAGGGTCCTTACACAAATACCCGTACCAAATAGTTGAGCTATCTCAATAGTCAGAGTGAGGACTTTTGTTACATTGCAATGTAAATCATGACATGACAAAACCAACAAAGTGGCATGTGCACCCAGCAAAGACTCCAATCAGCCCAGTCTGATCAGACTCTTTGCTGTGCCCTAAGCTAAGGCTCTAAACTAGCTCCATTCAGACGGCAAAGACTCAGACCAGACTGGACAGATGCCCAGGCTGATCTGAGTTTTCACCGCTCCCATATGCCACTTCGATGGTTTTGTCATGTCGTGGCTCATGCAATGCTTCTGCTTGCAGACTTTTGTTCTTGGAATTATGATTAATGAGGAAGGAAAAGACTGATGTTGGGGAAATTTAGCATGCTTGGAATGAGATCAGAAGATTACAGCAAGGTTGTTGAGTCAGTATATAGTGTGTTTTCTTAGTACTGATTTGCATCTGATGCAAAAAATCTGAATGGCTGAGTGGTTAGGGCATCCAACTTCGCATCGCTGGGTCGTGGCTTCAAGTACCGCTGGAGGTGCATAGATCCCTTCATAATCACCCTCCAATCATCTAGTATAACTGAAACAATGTTGAAAAGGGTGTAAAACTTTAAGTTATCCAACAATCTCTGATTTGCATAGTTTCTAATAGGCACACCTGAATTCAGCATCAGACATTGATAGCATATTTCATGACTGCAGGCAGTAATAAAAGAGAACTGCCCCAATTTAAAAATAACCCTCACTTTAACTTTTCTTTCTGAACATTTTCTACTTCAACAAGTTAATCACTATCATCACCTGCATGTACATTGTCCAGCGTGTGTTCTATTTCTCTCCTCAGTTGTTCAACTTGTTGTGTTGTTCCTTTACGTCCAAGGTAAACAGCTATGGTCATGTTGGAATAGTCAAGTTAACCTAATCACACTATTCCTGAGCAGGCTTAGACCTCCTTAGCCGTTTACCAGTACCAAGTGCACATACTTTCGCCAGTAACGGACAACCGCCCCTTTTGAATCAGCAGAGGGGGAAGAATCTACTGCCCCTCTTGAATCAGCAGAGGGGAAGAATCAAGCTCCACGAAAGTAAGAGGCCGGACCGGGTACTGAACCCAGGACCTCTGGCTTTTGAGTCAGACGCGCTACCGACTGCACTGTGCTGCCCAGCTATTTCTAAGAGTGAAAAAGCATCTGCCAGGTCAAACCCATTTACAGCAGATTCATTTCAGTTGATGAGCACTACACCTGTGAGGCACTTACTAGCTCTGGCAATCAGAAGCTTATAGAACTGTGCATTACAATAACATGGCAACGCCATTAATTTCATGGGATTGCACCAAAATACAATAGGACTTCAAATTCCAGGGTTAACACCCATGCAGCTGTCAGAAAAAACAATGAGCGATAAAAGAATCAGATCATATTCACTCTAAACAGAGAGCTCTAAGATCTGAGCAAACTGTGTAGACCCATATCAGACTGCTCCTAAGGAGCAGTCTGGTATGGGCCTACGCACTGTTTGCCAATGGTATTACCAAATGTTCCCAAATATGACATTTAACGAAGACAAATCTTGTTCCTTCAGGAAAAAGAGTAGACTGGCTCCAGACTCCAGTCAGTAAAAACTTCAGGCATCACTGGAAATTCAGCTATCAGAAAAAAGCATTCCTGTAGTTTTATATATTTCGCATTATTTTATGACAATATAATTTATTAGACTGAAGCCAGTCTAGAAAAAGAGCAGCAGTATAGTGTTGTGGATATTGCGGGGTCCCAATTATTCAATCTTCCGCTTCTAGTCTTTAAGATAAGTCCTGTTTCCCCCATGACCTACGTGCTGGGAACACATTAAACCCACGTTCACTTACTCACATCTTGAAGAAAGGGTTGCAATATGAATATTTTTTGTAATAAATATGGAACTGATGGAGCTTTAACATGCACTTGTTGCCAACAGTCTGATCCAAGTCTTTGGTGTCTGAACATATCCTACTGGACCTTATCTTACAAGCCTCAAAGATACAAATTGCCAATGCACACCAGATGAGGTACGGACAGACAGATTATTTTGTAAATAAACATGGATGGATTTGTTTATACAAAAATGCACTGGTGAGGCCAAAGAATCCAGTTTCTTTTATCAGCCATATATCAGCTATAAAACGGAAAACAGGTTTTTGTTAAGCAAGTCTGGGCTCTTGAACCAAAACCAGCACATGGTCAATAGTCTATGCCACCATAATGCCTTATATACAATACAGCTTTCACTATTGCATACAAAGAGCACTTCTGATGATCGATGCCCCCATTTTACAATTTTTCCCACTGCACAGTCAAAGGCACTGCTAACCAAATTTTCACGACAGGGTGTCTTCATCACAGGGCTCCTACGACAGTCTTGGCTGCCCCACTGATGGCGCCAGAAGCTCCTGACAGAATCTCCAATAAACAGTAATAATAAACAGTCAACCCTCTTTACAACGGCACTGGTTACAACAGCAAAATTCTTTATAATGTCATTTTTGGTAGGAACAGAATGGCTTTATTGTTAACAAGCTGCATTCTTTATACCAGCAAATTCAGTTTAACGTCAAAATGTTTGGGAAAAATGCTGTCGTTGTAAAGAGGGTCCACTGTAATTATAAATAGCAGCTTACCTCAAAAATTATAATAACTTTGAACTCCAAGAATAGAAAATAACAAATATGCGCATTAAATCAAATCACACACTACTTAATTTGCATTAATGTCAATAATATCGATGGTACGTCCAGTATTCACACAGTATCCGAATAATTTTCAACTTCCTTCCTGTAATAATAGATTATTACTGCACATGTAGATATCTATATATATAATTCTGTTTACAAACCTACACCACTTGAGAAACACTGTAAATATCCAAAATATCGGAGCAGAAATGCACGAACAAACAGTGTAGTCCCAGATCAGACTGCTCCTAAGGAGCAGTCTGATCAGGGTCTGCACTGTTTGCCATTTTGTCAATTTCTTTTCCACAAATTGCCTGATAGAAAATTTACAAACCGACTTCCGCATATTCTCGTTTAATTACAGTAATTAATTACGGCGTCCGGATACTTAGGAAAATTACAATAAGAGGTAGTGCTTATTCATATGCTATCACATGCCTTTGAGGCGGTTAATCAGCATACATATCTCAGTCAAGACACTCACATATCTCATTAATTATGAACAGACAACAGAAAAAGCTGCAGCTGATTACCTCAAACAAGATAGTGAAACCTGGTGAGGTGGGGTAAAAGACTGTGCATACAATGTTGTAATTACTTTATGTGATGAGACAATGATATAAAAATGAATTCTGCAGAAGGCGGTGTCTCGCCTGTCAGTGCAATATCACAAAACAGAGCTACACCAAAAAGCTGACGAAAGTTTATGTAACTAAGGCCAAAGCTAGTTATCCACATGTACCTATATCCAATTCAGCCAGCACAGTACTTCAGCTTTACTGCATGGCCCAAGTTTCAGCGCTCTAGGCCTTATACACACTGGGTAGGCGGCAATCGAAAACACTCTAAACAATCGATTAGCGTGGTTCAAAAACAGCGTTTTCGATTGCATTTGTCACCAATTTGCAATCGACAACGCTGTCTCAAACTGTTTTTGATCTGCGTTTGTCGACTGCACAAGCGTTTTCGATTGCCGCCTACCCGGTGTGTTATAGTTCTTGAGAAATGGACTCAACAAAAACTTACAAGGTCAGTGTACAGTAAAAAGTAGGTCAAGACTCAGTGTTGATGGTAGCTTTGAGCTTTACTCTTTCATAAGTATGCATGGCCCAAGTTTCATGGCTCTAACTCTTAGAGTTCTTGAGAGATAGACCAAAACGTGAAAACTTTACAAAAAATTGCAAAGCCGGTGAACCGTAAAATAATTAGGTCACCACTTAATATTGATGATACATTTAAGCTTTATTCTTTCAGGCTCTAGCCCTTAGAGTTTCTGAGAAAATTAGCTGGGTGCAAAAACTCAACAAAAGTTAATGCCACCACAGCCCACGACGCTAACACCGGAAAAGGAATACATACGTCTCGCTTCTGCTTTGCAGGCCAGACAAAAATCAAATGTCCACTGGGTACAATCTACATGTACATTCTACTGGCTAAAAGTTGCAACCACAGCCTAGGATGGTAAGAATTTGCTCTCTCATGCAAGCAAATTCTTTCCCGTAAAAGTGCCATTCCCTATCAATGCAATGAAATGGAAGAGAGTATCCCTACCATGCATTCCATTCCTTTACATGTTTTAACTATACCGCAGAAACTAAGCTGTTTTTCAAAACAGCCTACTTTTTATCTGTTGTCCATACGAGATTCCAGCTAAAGGGATACACTTCATGCGATAATCAGAACAAAAAACAAGCCCAGACTAATTTTATGCAAATCAAATTATCTCATAACTGAGCCCAAATATCCAGGTGACACAGAATGAACGGAGAAAAATTTTAATGCAGTCCCTTTTCTCAGGTTTAATAACTATTGTTGCATACAAAACTGCTTACCTGATTTAGAGTATTCGTAATGCAGCAAAAATATTTAATTCCAAAAAGCTCTGAATTAGGCTGACAAGCAAGTTTATGCAAAATTGAACAAACTGCCGACTGATTTAATCCGACTTCTTAAGCTCCAACCGTTGACATTTCAACTCACAAGCAATTGTAAAGCCAAATTCAGGAAACTTATTTACATATCTGAAGTACAATATTTTAGTCACAAATCTAAAATAGGAGTATTATTGTCCTTAAGGAAACTTAACCGTGTGTACATCCAAGTTTTTGTTTTGTTTGACGTCATTCGTAAGTATATTTGGTTCCACTAGTTGACCATGCATAGGGTTTTTCTATTTTTAAGTACACCTTTTCATATTCGGTATAAATAGTACCGTTATGACTCTAAATATTGGCTAACCTCTTATTGTTATCAAACTCAACTTTGAATAAGTAGATTCTACACTCTCAGATGATAAGTCAAACATTTACTGCCAAAATGGCAAACAGTGTAGACCCTGATCAGACTGCTCCTAGGAGCAGTCTGATCAGGGTCCACACTGTTTGCTCTGGCCCTGCTGCCCTAGCAGGTAGCGTTATCACACAGTAGGTAAACAAATCTTAAGATCTGCAGTTTGACGAAATTCAAGGTCTCGGGGTTATGAATGATTAGGAAATACGACTCGTAAATATATACATATTATGTTAGGAAACCAACATTTTATCCTTCGTAATGTCTATTAACTTTTATCCAATACTCTTACAGAGCTCCAGATAAGAGGGAGTATTGAGGATAATTCAAAGATAATTTTTCTTATTTCTCAACGAAAACATATATTGTGACCCCTCATTAGAACCGTCTCGACGAGACGGTTCTAATGATGGGTCACAAAATGTGTTTTTATGGAGAAATATGGATAATTATCCCTTAATTATCTTTGTTACTCCTTCTTATCTGGAGCACTACAGTCTTAGTTTTGTTCTCACTTGCATATCACAAGAATTTGGCGGAATGCGGTGTCTGGCCCGACAGCGCATGGCCACAAAACAGCTAAAAGCTAAAGCTTGACAAAAATTTAAGGCACTGCCACCAACACTGTAAAGTAGTATGTATGTCTCACTTCTGAAAGTTGCAAGCAAGATAAAAACCAACACCAATGCGGGTGCAGGATAGCTAGCCTAACTTATGATCACAAAGGGCAAAACGAAAATGCAGCCATGTGGACACGGATACAGACAATATCAGATATTCCCACAGGAAAAAGCTAATGAGAAGTTACAACAGAGCAAGGTAGCTCACCTGAATGCTCACACCTTTCCCCATTACATATCTAACCCATAATGCGCCAAAAAGCAGACGACAAAATTTACGTCTGCTGAATTTCAAAAAAATCTTTCGTCCAAGCAATATCATATCGAGAATTCGAACACTAGAGGGCAAACAGTGTAGATTCAGATGAGGTGGCTCATTATGAGCCACCTCATCTGGATCTACACTGTTTGCCAATTCAAGAATTTTAATTTTTGGCGCTTTAAGGATTAAACATTTAATGCACATGGACCCTGAAACAAATGTCATGATCAGCTTCAGAGCTAGTGCAATCGCTCCTCCTATAATCTCCTACAAACAGTGAAGAGCCTGGTTGAAATTCTCTGATTTTGCATTTAGCTCGCCAAAATTTTCTTGCAGTTTCTCTCACAGTGTCACTTTGGTTTATATCATGAGGTCAATTAGAGTGCACCTTCCCTTCTTAAAGTACTCGCACTTAAAGCCTTATTAGCAGAATATGACAGCACATATAATATCCAAACAATGAAACTATCACAAATATGTTATGTTAAGCAAAGGTAGATCTGACCGCAGGTAAAATTTTGGGAATTCTAAGATTGCCGAAATCTTAGACACCATGGCCAATCCTTGTGTATATTTTAAAATTTGAAAACTTTGAGACAGTCAAAAAGTCAAAATGCTACGCCTGAGACAGCAAACAGTGCAGACCCAAATCAGACAGTCTGATACGGGTCTACACTGTTTGCTCAGACGCTTCTGTCCTAATTGTGTAGGTTCAACGTGGTACACCTGTAAAAGCAAAGGTCAGACTGGCCATAATCTACCTGGGAAATGGTCAAAAAATGTCAGTGTTATTACAGCAGTTACCCTACATTTTCGGGCAGAAATATCTAAGTGAAAGCCGAGAAGTGCTCCTGGTAAAACCAGCTCAAAGTGCTCCCAAGAACTGTTTGCCAAGAATTTTGGAAAACATCCCCAGATGGGCCATATGAACAAATCCAAATTCTAGGACCAAAGAGACAATGACCGAGTGTCCTAATACCCCGAGTAAACATGACAGCCGACTGGTTTGACCACTTTCATTTGGCAAGCTGCATCAGCGAAACACTCACAGTTCTCATTGATGAAAACATTCACTGTTCTCCACTTCACATGCAAAAAATTCATTTTCCCTGAGCTGAACACGCCTTGTTCTGGAAACTTATTCTCCACTGCATCAGAAAAACAGCCAGAACAGTCGGTTAAACACCACGGTTCTGAGCTGCAGCAATTAAACAGTCACTGCCCTGAGCTGCATCAGTTAACACTCAATGTTCTGAGCTGCATCTGTTAAACACTCACTGTCCGGAGCTGCATCAGTTAAACACTCACTGTTCTGAGCTGCATCAGTTACACAATCACTGTTCTGAGCTGCATCAGTTAAACACGCATTATTCTGAGCTGCATCTGTTAACCACTTAATGTTATGAGATGCATCACTGAACATTCACAGTTCTGATCTGCTTCAGTTAAACACGCATTATTCTGAGCTGCATCTGTTAAACACTCAATGTTATGAGATGCATCATTTAAACATTCACAGTTCTGATCTGCTTCAGTTAAACACTCACTGTTCTGAGCTGCATCAGTTACACAATCAGAGTTCTGAGCTGCATCTTTTAAACACTCATTGTTCTGAGCTGCATCATTTACACAATCACTGTTCTGAGCTGCATCTTTAAACACTCACTATTCTGAGCTGCACCAGTTAAACACTCACTGTTATGAGCTGCATCAATTACACAATCACTATTCTGAGCTGCATCTTTAAACACTCACTATTCTGAGCTGCACCAGTTAAACACTCACTGTTATGAGCTGCATCAATTAAACACTCACAGTTTTGAGCTGCATCAGTTTAACATTCACTGTTCTGAGCTGTATCAGTTATGAGCTGCATCACTCATTGTTCCAAGCTGCATCAGTTAAACACTCATTGTTCTGTGCTGCATCAGTTAAACACTCACTCCTTAAATGCGTAAGTTAATCACTCACTATTATGAAGCTACTTTTATGGAAAATTATCCCCAATTTATCATCAGTACTCACCCTTTTCCAGCATTCACTAAACAGCTTTAAACATTCTCATGATTCTCTCAAAATATCTCCCTAAATCAGACTGGCCAATAACCAGTTCCATGGCACCAATTTCTTAAGCAAGCCATAATTTACATCATATTCATTATGCTCAGTCATTGCTGTTTCAACAAATACCCTCGTGACCCTAAATGTTGACATATATGACGAAACAAACTGTAGACCTTTATGAGACTGCTAACAGAAAAACCTGACTACAGTCTGCAATGTTTGCTGCTCTGTCAAAATCTTTGAAGAACCTCCAATAGGTCAATTCCTCTTTTAAATTTCAGAAAACTTAGATGACCAGTTTATTGTCCTAATGTTTGCAAAAATTACAGAATCAGCTCCACTACAGTCTGATATTGATCTAAAACCTACTGTAAAAATTCTAAATATTGGGACAGAGAGGTCTGAGCAAACAGTGTTATCCTGATCGGACTGCTCCTGATCCGGGTTTACACTGTATGCCAACCAATCTGCAGCTTTTAGACACATTAATACCTTAAAATACCAAACTTTACAATTCTTAGGACAGTTACTGTAATTATTTTCAGTGTCTCAATTTTCTGATTTTTTTTCCACAATACTTCTCCCTAAACAGTCTGCACATTAAAGCAAACCGGCTAAAAAAGCCTGATTTTCCTATATAAAACCAAAAATTCTACGAGGATCAATGAAAATGTCTCCTCTGCTGGTGATTGTGTGGAACTGATTGGTCCCTTGAGGAGAAAATAACACCCCTGGATAACAATGGTATAGACCGGTATCTTTCTGAAGACAATGACTAGATTGATCAGGCTGGCAATTAAGACACTGATTCAATCACAAACTGTAAAGGAAAACACACTCATTATGTCCTAATCTGATAGAGGTACATGTAAAAGACTTTCTGCTTAACCCTTAAAGTGCCAAATATGGAAACACATGTTGTAGAATTGCAAACAGCATAGATAAAGACGAGGTGTCTCATAATGAGCCACTTGATCTTGATCTTAGCTGTTTGTTCTCCTGTCTCTGAATTTCAACATGATGTATCTTGAACCAATCATTTTTCTTAAATTTTTCAGATGTTATGTTGTATGCTTTTGGGGCATTTTCAGGTTTAAATACACAGTACTGGTGACAGCACTTATAAGGCAGTAATATTGGGTGTAGATAGCATAGCAGCAATTCTTTATTTCTGCTGACACTTGGTGGTGCATAGGCTATAGGCTATAGACAGTATGGACTTCAGGCAGCAAGAATATTTGTCTGCTGGCACCAGGTAGTACATAGATTAAATATGACTACCTCACAGCAAAATTTGCTTTCTGCTGTTATTCTGAAGTTGAAAACAATCTATTACCTTGATGTAGCAACTAGAACGACACACTGCTGGCACTATGTAGGCTTCAAAAAGGTGACAGTACCTCTAAGGTTGCAACAATGGACCATGCGGCATAAACAATGCCAGTTCATATCCTGGCTGTAATAATGTATTGTACCAGTTGAAAGCACTATGACATAAATGTACCCAAAAGCTATACACTAGTAAGCAAATCCATTCAACTGAATGGAATTTAATGCTTTTTAAAAAGGTTATGCTCATCATGTCTTATTTACGACACATAGAAAGGAACTTACCTAGACAATTTCACTTTAACATGAAAGTGCGATTAAAAAGGGCATGCTATGGAGGATTTACGAAGTCTATTCACACAAAATACATCTTCAAAAATAAAACCATGTTAAACAGTAACTACATAGATGGATGGCTGACTTGTGATTTTACGTCCTTTTCAACAGCATTTCAGTCATATCAGGTGATAATGAAAGGCTGTGTGTAATGGAACCCTGTTTACGATTGAAAAGATTCCAGCCAACAGAGGGGCTAAAACCTGTGACTGCTAGATCAGCAGGCCAGCGCTTTTACCATTGAGCTACCGGAATTCCTAACAATACCTAGACTGTAATAATTATTTATATCTGGAAAAAAGGAGTTTGATTCTTTGGATTTTAACATAATCTCAGAGGCAACATGAACTGTTACTTTTTTGTACAGACAAGCTAAAAGCAGGACTTTCACTTGGGAAATGAGGTGTCATGCTACTATTGTATTAATCCTAATAAATGCCCCTACTCTAATCCCCTGCCTCTTTTACAAGAAATACTGTTATATTGACTTGTTAACCCCCATGTTTTCCATCAGTTTTATAAAAGGGAACAACGTGAGTTCCTGTTTGCTTCTCTGGAAGATGCAGCTCTTCAAATGAGGATCCCTCTTCATGGTAAGAGTTTGCTGTCAAAGGAGTAAATTCTTTCTTTTAAGGGCTGACCCCTTTTGAAAAAGGAGGCAAAAAAGGGGAAAAATATATCTGTTCACCTTAATACTGTTTTGGCAGCAAATAATTTACTTCTCTTTAGGCTCTAAATAACTAACACCCTTCTTTCGTAAAATGCAACGCCCCAATGGCGTTTAATAGGATTAATACAGTATTTTGCTGTTTGCACACATTGACCAAATCAATAAATTATAACCTCAATTATAACCCTCTGTCCAAATATAGAATATTAACAATATTTTCTATCCTATTAATAAGATAATCCTAAAAACAAACATACAATGACCTCTTACCCAACCCCTGATTAGAATGCATTATCATTTATGAATGAATGAATTACCATAATTACATAAATACTGGGACATCTGAAGATTAATGGGTATACTTTCAAGGACAGTAAACTCTGTCATTTTCATTTTGCCTCCCAGCAGCAAAGTCTTTCCTTTTGTTTGTAATAGCCCACACAGGCTATAATCGATTCCGCTAATTTTCGCTTCCTGCAGAGACTGTACATCATATTTGGCTTCCGCCGAGACTGTCCAAGAACTCTTGCTTCCTGCCAAGACTTCTGTACATGATAAATGGCTTCCTGCAGAGACTGTCCGGTGATTCTGCTTCCTGCCGAGGCTCTCGGCAGGAAGCAGAATCACGCGGACAGTCTCGACAGGAAACCATTTTTCGAGTACAGTAGTCTCTGCAGGAAGCAAGAGTTCGCGGACAGTCTCGGCGGAAGCCAAATATGACGGAAGTCTCTGCAGGAAGCGAAAATTAGCGGAATCGATTATACCCTGTAGCCCAAGCAAGCGAAAGGTCACAAACATTTTCCACCTATGGAAAATATGGAAAATGGCGAAAATGAATGGAAGTGTCTCCATACACCTTTAGCAATGATAAATTGTATTTTTCTAAAATTTATACCATCTACAGATGTATCAATCTTGCAGGAGGAATGGCAAAGCATGCAGACCATGATCAAACTGCTTATGATGAACAGTCTAATCAGGGTCTAAGCTGTTTTCCCATGCATACCAGTAGCGCAATCTGTAGGGCACCTGACTCGTAAGTCAGAGGTCCTGGGTTCGAATCCCGGTCTGGCCACATACTTTCGTTTCTCCTTCCGCTGATTCAAGAAGGGCAGTTGTCAGTTACTGGCGAAAGTATGTGCACTTAGTACTGGTTAACCGCTTAGAAGGTCTAAGCCTGCCCAGGAATAGTGTGGTTAGGTTAACTGACCGTCCCGACATGACCTTAGTTGTTTACCGTGGACGTTAAGCATCAAATCAACCAACCCATGCATACCTGTCTCAATATTTATGCTAATTATGGTAGAGTATCACCATTTTATCTTCATCTAATCTCATATTAATTCTATATAAGCTCATCAGTAAGTCTTACAGTATTTAAATTACCCTACAACTCTTTAGACAGGGAAGGATGGATAATTCATTTTTTTGGCACCTTTCAGTACCAATTTACTGTACATGGGTGGTGTAGTTGAAATTTTATTGTCCATGCAAGTGTGTGTGCTAAGTATCATGACCCTAATCCATATAGGGACTGAGAAACAGAAAGTAGGAAGTGAATCGAGTCAAGGGAGGATAAAATATGAGTCAAATCATACATACACTGTTTATGTCCATATGTAAGTGTGTGCTATGTATCATGACTCTAACCCATACAGAGACTGAGAAATAACATAAAATCATAAGGCAGACAAGGCAGACCATGTAGTTGGTGAAGCAAAAAATACAGGTCATAACAAGAACAATGATGCATATCTCAAAACTATAACTTGCTTTTGCAAATGTGCCCTTAAAATAATTACCATATTGGAGCATAGGTGCTTAATTCAGAATAGGTATTACCTCAATTGAATCTTGGGAGATACAGTTTTCTCAGCAAAGCATCCAAAATATAGTATTGAAAAAAATTGTGAACAAAACCAATGCCTTTTATCACAGCCTCCACATCTTAATATTAACCCTTAAAGCACCAAAAAACGAAAACAACTGAATTTGCATACAAGTAGATCCAGAGGAGGCGGCTCTTAATAAGCCGCCTCATCTGGGTCTACACTGTTTCCCTCTTGTATTTGAATTCTTGGTTTGAGACAGCTTGAACAAAACATTTTGCAGACTTAAATTTTATTGTCTGCTATTTTGGCGCTTTAATGATTAACAGTCCCAGATCAGATTCTTATGCAATCCACTCACACAAAGAGTATCGATTCCCACAATGATACAATCTTCATTTTTGTCTAAAATCAATGAACATTATAACTGTACTTCCTTCTGGTGGCCAGTCTATGTATGTCCGGTCCTGAGATAGGGTCCAGTCATGCTGTTGGGCTAAAGCCCAAGACAGGTTACCGTAATGACCCTAAATAAATATTCGTACAGACAGGTCTGAGCAAACATTGTAGACCCAGATCAAACTGCTCCTAAAGGAGGAGCAGTTTGATCAGAGTCTACAACGTTTGCAATTCACTAAGCATCATTCGCATGCACAAATGTGTGTAAAATCCACTTTCTCAGTTTTTTTTTTAGACAATAATTGTCTGATTTTTGGGTGTCTGAAATTTCAGGTTCATTACAGTAAGTCTCTCATAAGTTGCTGGCCACTCTTCAGAAAATCTCTCATGTAACGAATATAGCAGCATTCAATTTTTTTCCTTCAAACGTTGACCACGCCTGAGAAGGGAGGCAACAATGTAAATGGCAGAGTTGCTTCCCCTGGAAGTGTAACCACTAGCCTGCAAGTCTGAAACCAGCACTGCACGCTTTCTTCCAAATGCAAAGTATAAGAAAATATTAAAGATGTCATACTGCTTGCTACAGCAAGTATGTTCTGGTTGGCATACTTCTCCAAGAAAATGATCTGTGGCATCAAATTGGATCTGATTTTGCATAAAATGGATTCAACTGTAGCCCATATAAATGCCGAAATGGTAAAAAGGTAAATGTTAATGTTCATGTAAATGTTGATGGATATAGGCAAATGCAGGCAAACAAAAGAAAAAAGAAAACCTGACTCCATCATACCTTATTACTAATGTGGGTGAGATAAAAAGACATAAAAATTTTCATATGGAATTCTGTGAAACTAACCTGATTCTCTTTGCCAAAGTCCGCTTGTCAATAATTGTATGATCTATCTATCCGTTTTCTGAGAACTGCACAATAAATCAGTGCCGCCTTTGAAAAACACAAAATTTATATCAATACAAACTAATCAGGTCTAACGATTCACAATTTAATCAACTCTTTTAATTCTGTCAACGTCAACAAGCAATCCCTGACTTAAAAGCACCATCCTAATAGGTCATCTAGTGAAAGGTTATTTTCAATCTCAAAAGTTATTTCCTTATTTTTCTGTATTTTCAACTGTCCCTGCAGTTATTTTAAATTTTAAATGTCTCACTCTTTTAAAACAAAACAAAACATTTAACTTTTAAGTTTTGACAGATCTGCCACAAAATCTGAATGCAAGATTGATGAAGGTGTCAATATTATTGTGTCATACATTGAGAAAAGTTACCTTAGGGCACATGCAAACAAGGAAGACTTGGATCAGACTGTGCATCAGCACAGTCTGATCTGAGTCTTCCATGTTTGCTTTGACAATCTATGAAAACTGAAGATTCTATACAGCTTAGCCTCTGATCAGACTGCACAAATACACAAGCTGATCTAAATCTCAGCTACTGCCACATCCTAAGGCCTCTTTTCATGTGAAACATTTCAAATGCAATCCATCTTCTCTCAAGCCTTCCAGCTAACTGATATAACAATATTCAGTCAAATGCACAGAGCACAATGTCTCATTATTCCTCTAAATACGGTGGATTTTTTATTGTTTAGGGTTTAACGGCCCTTTGATACAGTATTTCAGTCTATATCGGGCTGTCTCCCAGAGAGGGAGAAAGAGGAGAAATGATAGACGAGAGAAAAATATCCAAACAACATCCGCGCCTCCTGCAAGCACAGAAGGCCCTTGTCCTGCAATGTTCCAAATCAGTAGGACGCCCCGGCACTGAAAGTTACACACAGCACCATCGCACCACCCGCTCTAAATACTGTGGAGCAAACAGTACCGATTTCCCTACCAGTGCTGTCGAGCGAGTCAGTAAATTGCCAATCATGCAAAAGTAGCTGTCAACTGCCACAATTGACAGCAGATTCAGCTTGGTCAGAAACCATTTACTAAAGTACCTGTTACTGGTAATTCCTACAACCAAATCTTAGTCAACAGCCACTTTGTATATTACTGGATTGGTCAGCAAATTTTTATTACTCCCCCGTGACCCATATGTCTCGATATTTCGGGTAACTGCTGACCTTTCAGCCTTAGTATCAGTAAGGGGTACTAATGTCAATTGACACCAAAACAGATCAATGATATACCACAGAACCTTAAATACTGGACTAAAAATGCCCATACACTGCCCAATTATGATCAGACTGCTCTGATCTGCCAGTGCAATCTGATGTTGATATATGCTGTTTGCCAGGCAAACATTAGGTTCATACTGGGCCATCCCATGATTGCCCACCTGAAATTGCCCAAATTTAAAGATGCAGGATAGTTTTAGGTAAGGACTCTGTTCCAGTGAATGCGGTCATTTTGCAATAGTATTAGTTTAAGGTCTTGATACAGAAAGATCCTATTATTGAATGACACAGTTTTGATTTATATGCAGGTATTTCCCTAAAGCTACTATCACGGGGGTAATACCAATGCTTCTACCTATGCTGTCGACCGAGACGGTACTGCGTATTTGGCTGTCGACCGAGAATTACGGCTTTCGACCGAGCAGTACTGCTGTCGATAGAGGGATAACACGCGAACGGAAGTTTCTTCAGTAAAATCCTAAGGTATTTTTCAATATTTTTTCTGTCAGACTTTATTGTAAGATATTTTCCTTTTCTGCAAAAAGTCTTGGTGAGCGATTGTGTCGCTTGTTTTCATATGAAGCGGTGTCAAACCCAAAAAAGTAAAAAATAGGCACAAAATGCAAAAGTGTGTTATTTAGGCTATCTCGTTGCTAATCAACCATTGAAACACGTGGGAAGTATCATTCCAAAGGTTAAACGTTTCAAGTTTGCAACGAAACGCACGTTGGAAAGATGTTCCGGGAGAGTTTTGTTTTTAGTGATACTGCTGTCGATGAGGTAATATTGTGTCTGATACTGCAGTCGATGTAACTTGGTACGGATGTCGACGATTCAAGAAGATTGCAGTGCATTTATAAAGCGGAACAAAATCATTTTTATAACTTTTTTTTCCGTACAGTATAGGACCATCCGTCGAAATTATCAGAGTCGCACCGTGACAAAACCAACAATGTGACATTTGCGCCCAGCGAAGACACAGATTCGCTGGGCATTCGTCCAGTTTTATCAGAGTATTATCTGCCCGCAAGGAAGGGCGTAGGTCCTTAGCTATACACTTAGCACATAGCAAAGACTCTGATCAGACTGGGCCAATGTCCAGGCTGATCTAGGACTTCGCTGGGCGCAAATGTCACATAATCGGCTTTGTGACTGTGTAGGCCATTATTTTATTAATAAGTACATGAAGATTTGTGAGTAAAAATGGTCAAGGTCAGTATTTGACCTTTGACCCAGGTCTCTCATATTTCGACAATTTAAACTGTAGTGTTAATGAGTACATAAAGATGTGTGAGTACAAAAGGTCAAGGTCATTCTTCGACCTTTTACACAGGACTCTCATATTTTGACAATTTAAAACATCTCCTGAAAAGCCACTGGGCCAATTGTCACCATGTTTCATACAGAGCCTTGAGAAGTTGAAGGAACGAAAATTTGTTCAGCGCGTCCAGATCACATGACCAATATGCCACCATAAGGTAAAAACCTTTAAAAGTCTTATTCTCCTGAACCAATTGACCAATGTCCTTGAACTTTGGTATGTAGCGTTGGGTACTCGAGTAAAACAAAGACTGTTCAAATGATGACCTTGAGTTGACCTTGACCTTTTTACGCCAATATCAAATATAAGAATATGCTAGAACACTAGATTTAATGGAAAGTTTTGAAAATTTTGGTCCAAGATTGTTCGGTCCATCTTTCATGTAAGACCATCGGGAAAAGAGGGTTGGTGAGTGGGCCAATGTACAGATAGATCTACTACAGAATTAACAATAGTGCTCCTTTATAAGCACTGCTTCACAAGACATCTTTCAGGAGCGCAGCGGCAATAGGGCTACTTCACAAGACAGCGTCTGATAGTAGCGCAGCAGCAATAGCATTACTTCAGAAGACAGCCCCTGATACAATCGCAGCGGCAATAGCGCTACTTCAAAAGACTTCCCCTTTTAGCAGCGCAGCGGCAATAGCGCTACTTCTGAAGACATTCCCTTACAGTAGCGCAGCGGCATTTGCGCTACTTCAAAAGACATTCCCTTATAGTAGCGCAGCGGCAATAGCGCTACTTCAGAAGACATTCCCTTATAGTAGCGCAGCGGCATTAGCGCTACTACAGGAGACAGCCCCTTTTAGTAGCGCAGCGGCAATAGCGCTATTTCAAAAGACTTCCCCTTTTAGTAGCGCAGCGGCAATAGCGCTACTTCAGAAGACATCCCCTTATAGTAGCGCAGCGGCAATAACGCAACTTCAGAAGACATTCCCTTATAGTAGAGCTGCGGCTTTAGCGAAACTACAGAAGACAGCCCCTTTTAGTAGCGCAGCGGCAATAGCGCTACTTCAGAAGACATTCCCTTATAGTAGCGTAGCGGCAATAGCGCAACTTCAGAAGACATTCCCTTATAGTAGAGCTGCGGCTTTAGCGCTACTACAGAAGACAGCCCCTTTTAGTAGCGCAGCGGCAATAGCGCACTTCAGAAGACATTCCCTTATAGTAGAGCTGCGGCTTTAGCGCTACTACAGAAGACAGCCCCTTTTAGTAGCGCAGCGGCAATAGCGCTACTTCAGAAGACTTCCACTTATAGTAGAGCAGCGGCAATAGCGCTACTTCAGGAGACATTCCCTTATAGTAGAGCTGCGGCTTTAGCGCTACTACAGAAGACAGCCCCTTTTAGTAGCGCAGCGGCAATAGCGCTACTTCAGAAGACTTCCACTTATAGTAGAGCAGCGGCAATAGCGCTACTTCAGGAGACATTCCCTTATAGTAGTGCAGTGGCATTAGCGCTACTGCAGGAGAGAGTCCCTTTAAGTGGCGCAGCGGAACTAGCGCTAGTACAGAAGACATCACCTTTAATAAAGCAGTGGAACTGTGCGACTTTAGAAGTCATCACCTTTCAGTAGCTCAGCATTTTATTCATCCCTGAGTCTGCAGTCATAACTCAGTTGCCAAAATTTAAAATTTATGTTATCTTTATGGTAATACTTTAGACTTTTTTGATTAGACATTATCAGACCTACTCCCTACAGGGTTAGTGCAATCAGATGGAAACAGTAGATCCTGGGAACTGGGAAGGGTCACAAGCAGTGCCCAGATTGAGCTGAACCAGGCATATTGTCACCTTAAAAATGGCCCGAGAATGTCGCAACAATGCTTATTCAGTGTTACTGCACCTTAATTTCTGGAAGCAATGAATCCAAATCTTCCTGACACATGACAACCATTTACAACAAGATCCTTATGCAAGGGCCTGAAGGGCCCGGGATCGCAGGGCCAAAGGCCCCTCGGTCAAGGCTATCTTGGTGGTGCTGTTCATTACTGAGCCATCTTGGCGGTGGCCCTTTACTATCAAGCATGATCGAGTCAGCTCTTTACTGATGACATCGGACACTAGGCAAGCATCACGGCCGAAGGCCGCTGGGGCAAAACTCCCTACAGGGTCAGTGTACTAGATGAAGTCAAGCTGATCCTGGGAACTGGTAAGGGTCACAAACAATGCCCAGGTTGAGCTGCTGTACTAAAGGACGAAGTCCTCTTAAGTGGCACCAATGCCACTGCGCCACTAAAGGGGCAAATCTTTTTAAAGGGCGCTAATGCCGCTGCGCTACTAGAGGGTGAAGTCTCCTGAAGTGGCGCTAATGCCGCGGCGCTGCTACTAGGGGAAGTATTTTCAAGTGGCGCTAATGCCGCTGCGCTACTACAGGTTGAAGTCTCCTTAAGTGCCGCTAAAGCCGCTGCGCTGCTACAAGGGGAAGTCTCCTGAAGTGGCGCTCATGCCGCTGTGCTACTAGAGGGTGAAGTCTCCTGAAGTGGCGCTGATGCCGCTGCGCTACAACAGGGAGAAGCCTTCTTAAGTGGGGCTAATGCCGCTGCGCTACTAGAGGGTGAAGTCTCCTGAAGTGGCGCTAATGCCGCTGCGCTACAACAGGGGGAAGTCTTCTTAAGTGGCGCTAATGCCGCTGCCCTACTACAGGGGAAGTCTTCTTAAAGTACGCTAATGCCGATGCGCTACTAGAGGGTGAAGTCTTCCTAAGTGGCGCTCAGGCCGCTGCGCAACTAGAAGGTGAAGGTCCGGCCACATATTTTCGTTTCTCCTTCCGCTGATTCAAGAAGGGCAGTTGTCAGTTACTGGAGAAAGTATGTGCACTTTGTAAAGGTTAACTGCTTAGGAGGTCTTAGCCTGCCCAGGAATAGTGTGATTAGGTTAACTGACCGTCCCGACATGACCATAGCTGTGTACCGTGGACGTAAAACAATAAAACAACAACTCTCATATTTTGACAGTGTAAAACTGTCAGGTCTGTTCAAATGATGACCCTAGTTTGACCTTTTTACTCAGGTGAGCGATTCAGGGCCTCGCGGCCGTCTTGTTACTATTATGTTAGGTGTAAATCTGGGGTCACATTCCCGTGATGGTTAATAGTTTTCGAAGTTCTTCTTAATATGTAACCAAGGAAGAGAAAATGGAAAGAATAGTGCTTTTGTTTTACCTTGATAATTGAAAAATAGCCAATTCCGAGTTACTGTTGTTTTGGTGGCGTTGGAGTAGGTAGGGAGGGGTTGCCTTTTTTTTTAGTCTACTACGTCTAGTCAGTGATTACAAGTTTAAACTTGAAAGCAGATCTGGGCAAGGACTGCATTTTTTTTTAATTTTATAGTTGATTATAGAAAGTGTTTAGTTTTTAAATCAGTCGATGACTGCATTTTTCAAACTTGAGTGTTGCAAAAATGGACGTTTTTCACAAGATAATTGTTCAAGGTTAGTTCGATTCTACCAGGTCGCATGCCGTCAATGGAAACTCATTCTGGCATGTTTTCACAAAACGGATTTAGATGATCATCAATATTTGTGAACGCTCCATTCTTCCAAAAAAACACTGCACGTTTATTACGCATGTGATGATAATAAATTCTGCTGAGTCATCTTGAACAAGCTTAAACCACAAGCCGAAGAGAAAATCGCAGAAGAACAGGCTGGGTTCCGAGCCGGAAGGAGCACCACAGAACAGATCTTCAACCTTAGAATCCTGTGTGAAAAGTATCTCAAACATCAACAGAATCGGTACCATGTCTTCATTAATTTCAAAAAAGCCTTTGGACAGGGTATGGCATGCAGCCTTATGGGCCACCATGCGAACTAGATATCAGTGGAAATCTAGTTCGCACCATTGAGCAGCTATACGACATTGCTGCAAGTGCAGTCCTATTGGACGGCAGCACAGGAGAATGGTTCAGAACAACAGTTGGAGAAAGACAAGGATGTCTTCTGTCACCCACCCTCTTCAACATTTTTCTCGAACGGATCATGTCTGATGATCTGGAAGAACATGGCGGAAAGGTTAGCATAGGCGGCAGAAACATTACCGATCTGCGGTTTGCCGATGACATAGACGCTCTAGCTGAGGAAAAGCAGGAACTAGATTCCCTAGTTGAAAGTCTCGACAAAACCTGCACAAGATATAAGATGGAGATCAGTGCTGAGAAGACCAAACTGGTAACAAATAGTGCAGATGGCATTCAGAGGGAGATCAAGGTAAAAGGGCAGAAGCTGGGTACTGTAACAAGCTTCAAATACCTTGGAGCAATTGTCTCAGATGATGGCTCAAAACAGGAGGTTCTCTCAAGGACTGTACAAGCCACTTCAGCTCTTACCAAGCTGAAACCAATTTGGAGAGATAACAACACATGTCTTGGCTCCCTTGTCATTCCCGTATTTTTGTATGCCTGTGAATCGTGGACCTTGACAGCAGAGTCAGAAAAAAGAACGCAGGCCTTTGAGATTAGTTGCTACCGAAGGTTACTAAACATTTCGTACAAGGACCATATAACCAATGAGGAGGTTCGCAGGAAGATCCAAGCAGCTATTGGAGAATATGATGAACTCCTGACGCTGGTCAAGAAACGGAAACTAAGGTTGTTTGGCCACGTCTCAAGGTCTTCTGGTTTAGCAAAGACGATTCTAAAGGGCACAATGAAAGGAAAATGAAGAAGAGGTAAACAGAAGAAGAGGTGGGAAGACATTACTAAAGTATGGACAGGGATAGATTTTGCCAGCTCAACTAGGGCAGCTGAAGACAGGACAAGGTGGGAAGGGATTGTTTCGAAATCATCCGTGGTGCCCCAACGACCTAGTAAGGTTATGGGATAGAATAGAATAGAATAGATGATAATAAATTCGGAATGTTTGCCAGCAAACAAAAGCAGATCAATACATGACAAACCTGCTTTTCGCATATTGTAATAACAAAGGTACAGATCAGCCTGTGCATGCGCATCCGCGCAGTCAGGACAGCATCGTTGTTTATAGCCTCGATAGTAGCCGACAATCATGGGATTGAAGGATAACGAAACTTTTGAAAAGTTTCATAACGAAACTTTTGAAAAGTTTCATAGCGAAACTTTTGTAAAGTTTCATAACAAAACTTTTGAAAAGGTTCGTCATCCTTCATCTCAGATTTCAAGCCTCCAGCTAGCTTATGAAGTTGGGCAGGCGGTCGGTGGTTGGTGCCACTGGACACAGATTTGTGAGAAGTTCGTTTATGTTCCATGTGATTTTAAATCACATTTGATTGTGAAAACTAAAAAAAATATCATCAGTTGTCTTTGTTAAATTGATAATATCTCATCAGAGAGAGAGAGAGAGAGAGAGAGAGAGAGAGAGAGAGAGAGAGAGAGGGAGAGATCGTATGCAGTTGAGCCAACCGGGCAAAATGAAACGATCCTACGAGTAGATATGACCAGAAGGATCTGGGCAAGCCGTGTAGAATCATATCAGATCTTCTTCAAACGAAAGTATTCGAGCCGCTGCAGGACAAAAAAAGCAAATTGATGTTGGGCCAAATAACGACTTAGATCAGATTCGTCCAGTTTGATAAGAGTGTTCAATGCGCTCGATGGATTGATTTGATCTAAACTTCCTTCATGCAGTCTCCGAAGAATCTAATCATACTGGGCTGATGGCCAAGCTGATCTGAGTCTTCGCTGTGCGAAACATAAAATACGTTGCAAACACTGTACATTTTATTTGCTAACTGTAAAATGGAATGCCCAGAGAGTGCTGCAATCAAATGACGTAGCCTATCACAGGCATCAAGAAGAAGAGAAAACCCCTCCGAACAAAATCCACAAAATAACAAGTAATCAATATCACAACAATTAGCTCTTTCTTCCCCAGCCGAGGTTGTAAATCTGCTAAAGTTTACATTTAAACGTGATAACAACACCTCGACAATACAAAATACGATATAAATCACCTACTCCAAGTGATATTAAGTACGTATTACACCAGAAACGCTTACTTTTATTTTCATTACTCCTGTGCTTCATATATACAAAGGGACTGTATTGTGCGGCTTGTTCTTATACTATAGTCTGTTGAGTGACTTTTTGTACAGACTCAACCAAAAAATCCCATAAAATGCGTTGGTTTTGAGTTAAATTTACAACATGCCATCTCCAATCACTATCGACAGCCGTACCGTGCAAATATTTTTACAATCGACAGCCGTATCATTGGTCATCGACAGCCGTATTGTAACTTTTCTAAATCGTTCATAACATTAAGCAGAAACAATAAATGAGGCTAATGATATTAGTTCGGCAGAGCTCCTTTGCAAAGCAAACTGTCCAGGCAGTTTTATTTGTCTCTGACAGTTGTAAATGCTGAAATTTTGCAAATAAACGAAGAAAATGGAAGTTTTTGATACCAAGTACATTTTCGTAAAGATCTTTGTGTCACAACGCTTACCAAGAGATCAGATATAAAGTTCAACACCTCTTTGACGATCGGCGGTGATTAAAATGTTTCTGTTTTCATTTTTCGAAGCTCAGAAGGCACCCGAACTTGGATACTAACACCATCGACAGCCGTACTGCTCGGTCGAAAGCCGTAATTCTCGGTCGACAGCCAAATACGCAGTACCGGCTCGGTCGACAGCATAGGTAGAAGCATTGGTATTACCCCCGTGACTATGATCATACTTAAATTTACTACTGAATAGTATATTTACCATAAGACATAGATCTCCATATTCCGTTCAAAACAAATGAAAATTGCACCTCAAAGTCATATATTGTTTAAATTCTGCTTCCCAGATATCTGAACTCATTACAGGGCTCCAAAGAAAACTCAGTAAGAATTTGGTTAAGTCAAAGACCCATTGAATGTAGCTGCTGCTCACTGCCTGCAGAAATATTATCGAGTTTCAAGACTCAAGTGTAGTGACCAAGCTGATGGTACCATTTAGCTGCCCATTTTCAGCTGTAAGTATGACCTACATTTATTGATTTTCTTGAAAACATGATTTATAGGTATACAACTCAATGTGATTTTGGCGAATTTGTTGAACCATGAAAAGCAGATCAAGGTCATATGCTGATGGTTTCAAGATTAAGGACTAAATCACTAGTGCATACATTTCCTAACAAGATTCTGACAAAGTCAGTGAACCCTGTAAAGTAGGTAAAGGCCATATGCTGATTGTATCATTCTACTCCTCACTATCAGATGTACACTGTAGTCCATTCAGCTCTTGAAACACGGCTCAACCAGAAACCAAGAAAATCCCTGCCTATGAGGGCAGAAAAGCAATACCTATGTCTCACTTTCTACAGATGGCAGCAAGAGAAAAGCCCCGCCTTATCTGTAACTCTTCTTTCAACCTGCATCCTAAAAGCACCAAAAACAAATATGATTAAATTAGTTGAATCTGCAAAGTGTAGATCCAGATGAGGCAGCTCATAATGAGCTGCCTCATCAAGATCTACACTGTTTGCACTTGACTTTGACTTCTAAGTATGATTAAGCTTGGACGATTTTTTTTTTTTTTTTAAATTTTGCGGATGAAAATTGTTCTCTGCTTATGCAAACTTTTGTCTACTTTTTTGGCCCTTCAAGGGTTAAAGTTACTCTGACCATACATCACAGTCTAATCCATTACTATACCCTTTCCAATATTTCTTTCTGCCATCATTTTCTTAAAACCATGGCAAAAATAATTCTGTAAAGGTCAAGAATCCAACTGAATGAGAATAAACCTTTCAACCAACACTTCTACATAATTACTTGTCCAGAAATATATGAGCCGCAACAGGAAAAAACCAACAATGTGGCATGTGCGCCCAACGAAGACTCAAATCAGCCTGGGCATCCGCCCAGTCAGATCAGAGTCTTCCCGCATGGAGTTAGCTATGACCCTTAGCTGCTCTTTAAGCGCATAGCAGAGACTGACTGATCAAACTGGGTGGATGCCCAGTTTGATCTGAGTCTTCCCTGTGCACACATGCCACATTGTTGGTTTTATCATGTCGTGGCTCATATATTCTAGTAATACAACTGTTTCAGACCTAGCATAATAACTTGCATTTCTGATCACTGACTCAATACTGATCACACTGATCACCCACACACCTAAACTAGTTTACTGGAACTCTATTTTGCTGGAACTATGCTAGAAATGTCCAGTCTGAAACGTTTGTCTATTATGGTAAGATTTACTGCAGGGTTGCCACTCACCCTCAATTTCAAAATTTCCCTGATTTCACCTGACATTTTCCTTCCAAGTCTCTATTCCTTTTACAGATCCAAAAGCTGAGTATACTAATTAACAGTGCTAACGGTATCACTTAAATATTGGGGGTTACTCTTTCCAAGTAACGGCTACTCTTTCCGAGTAACCCCCAACCGTGGAAACAATCATTTTCCAGACATTTTTCCCTGACCATGGCATTGTGACCTCATTACCTACATGTTGACCGTCACTTTTTTTACAAAATGTAATCAGGAACAAGTCTGCTGTATTTCTAATGTTTGAACATTCTGGATTCATAATCCAAATGTCCTGCATTCAAGTCTTGTGCTAGGCTTGATTCATCTTCACTCAAATCCTGTAAAGGGCTTAATTCATGTTAACTTTTTACATTTACCACTGGTAGTACTATTTTTACCACTATCTTGTCCATACTTCCTCCTCAATCTAAAGTTACTGAAATATATTGAAAGGCCATAATACTCCAAAATTCAATGATCTATTCATCCATCCATAACAGAAGAGAGTACTCACAAGACTGGGTCACACCATTTCATCCAAAAACCTGCAACAAAACAAAATAAATATTAGGATAATACAGATGGCATTTATCATTGTTTATAGTAACAGCAATAGTCATGTACTGTATATCTAGAACAATGGGATTGCCAAAGAAGGGATGTGCGGATGGCTGGATGGATGACTTGCGATTTTACTTCCCTTTCAACAGTATTCCAGTCATATCAGGATGATGGAAGGGTGATAATGAAAGGCTGTGTGCAATGGAACCCTGTTTACGGTTCAGAAGATATCGCCTTGAGTGGGGCTCGAACTTGGGACCGCTAGATCAGCAGGCCAGCGCTTAACCTACTGAGCTACCAGGGCTCCATTAAAGAAGGGAAAACCTCATCTTACAGCAAAATTACACATGAATGTATTTTTTTTACATACCTGGGGTCCTAGAAGCTATGGATTATGAAAATAGAATGTTATCCTCACAGCAAAACAGCTGTCTTTCAGAAAAGAAGTTAAGAATCAAAGATGAATAAATCTGTACTTGTCTGTGCATTTGTTTGCATGTGTGTGTGTGTTTTCTTGATGTTTCAGCTACTGAAGTTCTCTTTGCTATTTCACGATCCAGTAATCGATGCAGTAACGTATGTTTCTTTGGGGGTTATGACTATAGCTGACTACAATATTTACCATTTTACATTATCATTTGATGTCACTTACTCAACCACCCTTCTACACTCTTCCATAAGTCCTTCTATGTCCCACAAACCTATTAGCTGTGTGAATGCAGGGTTCTCACTTGAATTTTAAAAATAGGAGTCCGGGACTCCTCCTTTTCCAAAAATAGGAGTCCCATCTGAAAAGTAGGAGTCCCATCCTGAAAAAGTGGAGTCCCATATGTTTTAACATAAAATTTAGCCTACAAATAATCTTAGTTATCTAGGGCAGCAGTGGCAGTATTCGACCAGTCAATGCAATTAGTTTAATTACCGTTATCTGTCCATAATTATGCGTAAAAATACGTTTTACATTGTTTACAATACACACCTTCTCTAACGGGAAGTTATCAGAGGCGTACTCGATTAACAATTTTCCGCGTCAAAACCATTTGGGGTCCCCAAGGGGGGCGTTCTAGTATTTGACCAGTTGTGGTAAAATTCGACCAGGTGTATGTTTTTAAAAAATATGTGTTATAGCTCCAGGAATCACTTCAGAAACTATTTTCAAGCACTGTATATATTCAATGCATACTTAACTGATTGAAATCATTTAGTAATAACAAATTATCATCGTCTCCCTAAGCTGGCAAGGACGCTATTACAAAGTAGTGCAAGAAATGATTCACATTTCGAGCACAGGCACTTGTTTCACAGAAATGATATTTTATGTAACATTTTCTACTTGTATAAGTATTGTTTTACTGTTTGAATAAAATCACCATTCAAATTAGAAGTCTTCATCATACTATTTAATTCATCCTGTTTGGGGACTCAAATTAATCCATACCTGGTCGAATACTACATACTGCTCATTGACCTGTTCTAGTATTCGACCAGCACTGGTCACGTGATTGTAAAGGTCAAACCATATTTGGACAAGGTGCACATGGTGATATGAAGCGTGACTACTTGTTATTCACATGAAGTTGACTTTTGTAAATTATGTTACTTTTCATTTTCGTTTGAATATAAAGTATATTCCTTACAGGAAGTTATAAAAATGGCGGAAATTGTTAGTCTGACTTGGTTCAATTAAATTATAATGACCACAACTGACTTTTTATTAGCACAGCCTGTTCAGCAACTAGAGAAAAAGAAGGAGTAATTGCGCATGCATAAAAATATGAAAGCAAATATTTGATTGGTTGATACATATTGAGGCTACAGACAGGGAAAACCTCAGCTGGTCGAATACTGCAGCTGGTCGAATACTGCAGCGGGTGCCCTAGTTAAAATTGTCTTTTGATATTGTCCCTGAGGGATACAAAAGATGAAAAGGGCCTGTACAGGACTGGACGGGCAAAGGGCAATGCTTTTGTGATTGGACATAAAAAATTATATTATAGAAATGTAAAATGATATGACATTGACAATTATTTGGTAAATCTTCCATTTAAAGTCAAAGGTATTAATTTACTTTTCCCTTCAGCAGAAGTGTAACATGTAATAGCTACAGTTCAGTACAATTCAGTGACGTCCAGTCCACTGCAACATAGCTTTCAGTAATAATTACAACTTATCTCAATCCCCCCCCCCACCGTCGGCGCACCTTACCCCACCCGCTGACATCAAACGCAGAAATCCGTTTACATGTAGATCTATTTTGCCTTTCTTAAGTTGAGACACAGACTGGTTGTTTATGTCCAAAACGAGTTTGATTTACACTTTTGAATGAATGGGTACCTGTCGTTAAATCTTCCTTTGTTTATTGAATTATACATTAACTGCGAATATCTGCGCCTATCTGTGTCAATAAGAGTTCCTATACCGCGTGTTGAAATGTCTGTGTAGAACTCGCGGATTTCCCAAAGCGTTATTTATAGATCTACGCTGGTACTCGTTCAGCACGTGGTGCGCGACATATGGCGGGAAACAGACTAAAATCGGCGGGAAAGAATTTTAATGTGCACGAAGCGAAGATCTAAAACGTCACCTGTCCGGGAATTGCAACAACTGGCCTTGCTAATTACCTCTGACGGCCGCTTCTAGCAACTTGAAATTACCGATTGCATTTTCCAAGTTTAAAAATAAACACCTGATTTAATATACACGTGTAACGCCCATCAAGCACAGCGCACGAGCGTACTACAAACAGTCGGGAAATAGAAAACGTGCCTTAGAAAAGGCTCATACTTCGGCAGGCTAGATCTACCTGAAAATCACAATTTTCTGGTAAAAGATTCTCTTTTATGAGACGGCAGTTGCCCCTCTCGAGCTCTCATCCAGTTGGCGAGAGTAATATATTGTAATTTTAATTTGCTGACACAGCCACTGTTAAAGTCCCACCTTCTGTCAATTAATGCCATGCGGTATCTAAAGATGTAAACTGACCAGTCATGCGAGGCGGTAGATCTAAGACAAAGATACTGTGTTGACCAAATTTGTTTATATTGATCAAAAGATCGCCGGTTATTAGCGATTAAGAAAGTATTACTGACACGTGCCCTGCTACGGTAGTGGGGATTAAGAAGGTGTGAAATTCCAGGTAAATAACAGGTAGCATTTACGACGATTTTATTGATTATCGGTTCAGATAAATGGCTCCTCTATAGTTCTGTCAAAGGTGTCAGCGACGTGTGTCTTCTTCACAACTTGTGAAAACTAACATTTCAGGAGATTTTAAAGGAGTACAGCCGCAAAAATATCGCGTCCGCGGGAATCCTCGGAAGGCAATTATTGGCGTCCGGGTCGGAATTTTCGCGTCCAGGGACGCCGAATTCGGCGTCCCCGAGATCCCTGTGAATGGCAAACATGATGGCATACTGCTCCTAAAGAGAGCCATCTGATAGAGCAGTCTGACCTAAGCCTACACTCTTATTTGGGCTTTTACATTATATTCTTGAAACATTGAACAATCTTAGACTAAGTTTTTCTGAATTCCTAGAGAACAATTAAGTAGCTGAAAAATGCTTTGTCAAAAGATCAATTTTCGTTTCAAACTCTGACTTAACGTCCTGAATAATCCTCAATTTCTGTGGAGAAAAATCATTTTAAATATGCCAATTCCGACACTCCACGTAATTGCAGCCAAGATTGGCAGTCTCATAGGGAGGTTTCCAATCACTCAAATAGACCCTAAACAGCCTCATGACTAAGGTAGTTTTTTTTTGGTTAAGAATTTCTCTATAAAACTGTATGTTGATTCGAAACCCTCATCCATACCACCTTCGTACGGCAGTTTTAATGAGGGCATTAACGTTTTTTCAGGAGATGGAACAGAAAGTACAGAAGACCTATATTTCTTTGGTTCTAAGAAGGGTGTTTTCCCTCCAAAAACAATCCCAAAGATCTAGATCTGTCTTATAAGACAGATCTAGATCTTTGGGATTGTTTTTGGAGGGAACAACCAATATCCATCTCATAGCTGAATTCATGAGCCTGATTTAGATATTTGGGGTCTTTCCAGAGATGAACATGGTATGCAGTATAAATTCCATTGAATGCCATGTCTTCCTCTGTAACAGTCCAAGTGAGAACGCAGAGAAACAAGACTCAAGAAACCACATACGGCCCTTACCTGAAAAGTAACCCCAACCACATTTTCCCTAATAAGGACACACTGTCACTAGCAATGAGTTTTTGCCCCAACAAATTCAACGAATGCAGCCAATCTTTTTTTACAAATTCAAATTCAACAAATGCAGCAAATCTTTTTTTTTTTTCAGAAAAAATTATGCAATCTTTTTTTTTTTTCAGAACAAATTATACAAGGTGCCAGTCTTGTTCTCCTTTTCAAAATTCCCCAACGTTTCCCAAGTTTTCCAAATCTTTCTACTCTTTACTTACAGCGCTAACTACATCACTTGATAAAGGGCAGTTGTCAGTTACTGGCGAAAGGATGTGCACTTAGTACTGGTTAACCGCTTAGGAGGTCTAAGCCTGCCCAGGAATAGTGTGGTTAGGTTAACTGACCGTCCCAACATGACCATAGATGTTTACCGTGGACGTTAAGCAAAAAATCAATCAAAACATCACTTGATAACTGAGCTTTAAACGCTTAAAGAAGAGAGGTCTCCAATGAGGTTGGAGGTAAATATTTCTGTTGCATATAGATGCACTTGTTTGGGAAAATGCAGAATGTCTCACTTTTTCCATTTTGCTGCCAGACAAAAACAAGAGGGCCATGAGGCCCTGAATCGCTCACCTGAGCAATTGGCAAAGAGTTTTTTTCTTATGTCTGAAATTGTCAAACTATGAGTCTTGGGTCAAAAGTCAAAGAATGACCATGACCTCTTGTAAACATAATGATGACTGTATTTACCAATTTTTAGGCCTAAATCTTCAAAACTTTCCATGAAATCTTATGTTCTAGCATTTTCCCATATTTGACCTTGCCGTAATATACTCAAGGTCAACCAAAGGTTATCATTTTGAGCAATCTTGATAGTACTGGAGTACCCAATGATACAAACCAAGTTTCAAGGCCATCAGTCAATTGGTTCTGGAGAAGATTTTTAAAGGTTTTTACCATACATCGGCCTGGTGGCCATGTTGGTCATGTGACCTGGACCGTATGAATAAATTTTCATTTCCTCAACCCCTGGAAGCTCTATATAAAATTTGGTTACAATTGGCCCAGTGGTTTTTGAGGAGATTGTTTGAAATTGTAAAAATATGAGAGTTCTTGGTCAAAGGTCAAAGAATGACCTTGACCACTTGTACTCACAAATCTGCATGTACAAAATAAGATGACTGTGTATACCAATTTTAAGGCTTTAATCTTCAAAACTTTCCAAGAAATCTTATGTTCTAGCATTTTCCTATATTTGACCTTGCCATAAAAAAGGTCAAGGTCAACCCAAGGTCATAATTTGAACAATCTTGATAGTACTTGAGTATCCAAAGCTACATACCAAGTTTAAAGGCCATCGGTCAACTGGTTTTTAAAGCTTTTTACCATATGTGGGTGTGGCGGCCATTTTGGTCATGTGACCTGTATGAATAAATTTTTGTTCCCTCAACCCCTGAAGGCTATATATGAAATTTGGTTACAAATGGTCCAGTGGCTTTTGAGGAGATGTTTTGAAATTGTCAAAATATGAGAGTTCTGGGTCAAAGGTAAAAGAATGACCTTGACCACTTGTACTCATAAATCTTCATATACTCATTAAGATGACTGTAGATACCAATTTTTAGCCCAAAATCTTTGATAGTTTCCAAGATATCTTATGTTCTAGCATTTTGCCATATAAAAGCACAAGGAAGCAAATTTGACCTTACCTTAAAAATGGTCAAGGTCAACCCAAGGTCATAATTTGAACAATCTTGGTAGTATTCGCGTACCCGATGCTACATAGCAAGTTTCAAGGCCATTGGCTTGTTGGTTCTGTAGAAGATTTTTAAAAGTTTTTACCATATATGGGCATGGCGGCCATGTTGGTCATGTGACCAAGACCATTTGAACAACTTTTCGTTCCCCCTTCCTCTGGAGGCCAAATATGAAATTTGGTTACAATTGGCCCAGCAGTTTCAGAGGAGAAGTCGTTTGAAATTGTTGACAGATGGACAACAGAGCCTTACCATCCTATAAGCTCCCCCGGAGCTGCTGGCTCAGGTGAGCTAAAAAAATCCACGTTATTTAAATCAAGCTCTTCCATACTACGAGAATCCCAAACTCAGCAGAAACATTTCTATCATCTGTATTCATCTTCATTAATTATTGACAAGAATTTCATTTTGTGCTCATACATCATACAATATTGCATGTTAAAGAAAGTTGGTTAACGTTTTTTTTTGTTGTTGTTTTTTTCTATTTTTTTTTCAAGTTCTAACAATAAACCAATATCTATGTTGCTAAAACTTGTGTCTGATTCTTTCATATGGATGGATGAATGCTAGGTTCTAAAGCAGGGTCTTTAACAACTAATATATACTAATATATAAATACAGTCAACTCTCGATATCTCGAAGACTGATATCTCAAGTCACCCTCTTATATCAAGTAATATACTTTGACACATATCCTGATTTCATTTACATTTCAACTCCTGTTATCTCAAACTACTGATATCTCAAAGTAAATTTTCTGGGACCAGAAAATTTACTTTGAGATATCAGTAGTTTGGGACGATTCTCGAGAGCTGACTGTATAGCATTAAACAGGCTTCTTTTTCCACACGTTTCAAATGGAAAAAAGCAAGGTCAGCTGTATTTCTCCTAATGCATCACTTATGTTGCATTGCCTATTGCCTGGTTTACCACAAGGTTTGCTTGAAGCCGGTAATGCAGTTTGAGAAGCAAGGAAGCTTCATATTGATTTCAACCGAAGTTTTAATCCATTATTACATAAAAGGATATAAATAGCCTCGTGGTTTATTAATCAAATACTGTCCGCCCACCTACAATTAATGAGGATAAAGCCTCATGCAACTGGACTATGCAAATGCCTGCACATTTCATAGGCTTTGTTACATAAGCTGATTAAATTCCGAGATAAAACAAATAACTTTGGCCAAACTGACATTATAACTGTATTTAAATAGAAAATGTGCTTGTAAAGTACTATGGCCCAAGATCAAATACGCTCTGAATGTTCAAATATCAGAACAGAATAATACCCAACCAAATACACAGGTTTCCACAAAAGTTAAATTAGGTCATCTACAGTATATGCCAGATTTGAAGATCCTAGCACATCAGGTTCTTCAGACAATCCGCCGATGAGGTTGTTTGTATATAAAAAGTCTATGACAGTAAAGGCACATAACTCACAGAATACGCACACAAAATAATCAAGTCATCTATGCCTTGGACTATAACTGTGATCCTATTTAGAGTAAATATGGTATAGTCAATTCTTGTACATCTGCTGCAATATTTCTATAGAGATCTTTACCAGGCTGTCATTGAATCATTCAATATTAAAAAGTTGGTTTATCATCAGCTGCAAATCTACATGTACATTGTACTAGTCATCTGATACAGCTTTGTCCAACCGGGCAATCAAAGTTCCACCAGCCACAGAGCTGCATGTTCCTGGATCTAAACAATACGGTGATACAACAGACGACATTGCAACATTACTGCCGATCTGGTATGGTCACAATCCTTTTTACTACTGAGTATCAGTTATGGTCATTATTGGCCTAAGCGATTAATACTTTAAAACAGCTGAATTTGCAAACAGCATTGATCTTGATGAGGTGGCTCATGATGAGCCGCCTCATCTAGATCTACACTGTTAGCTCTCTAGTTTTTGAATTTTCATTCTCAATATGATATAGCTTGGACAAAAAATTTCTTGAAATTTGCAGACGTAAATTTTTTCGTCTGCTTTTTGGTGTTTACAGCGTTTAAGCTCTAGACTCTTAATCCAGATGTCATGGGTTTGAGTTGGTTCTCAAGTCTCAGGATTGTTTCATTCTTATCAATATTAGTTGATTCCCCCATCAACTTGAAATGACTGAAATTAACTGTTGAAAGAGCCATCAGACCCCAAATTATATCTATCCGTCTAAATAGATTACAAATCAGGAAGTATGGAACAATTTGAACCAAATGTTATAGCTACCGGCATGCCACACTGTGCCACACGGCAGAGCTTTGATCAAATGGTTAAATACAGGGGCCGCAGATTCAATATAGGTTAAAATGTGGTCCATTCTTCTACCTTATAAATTCTTTTACACTCCATCCCAGCGCTATTATTATTGGCAGGACCCAAGAGCTATTAATGATAGCTCTTGGGTCCTGCCAATGATAGCTCATAATTATCAGAGGATGTTAAACTCTTGCTTACTCACTCAATAACATACACATCACATCTTGCTTTTTTCACCTCATGCTATTATTATTCTCAGCAACAGGTGTCTTTAAGCTTTCTTTCACAATAATTTTCTTCAGAAGCAGCAGTTAGCTTAACTGATTTATCTTAATGATTCATGTATTTCTAAACATTTACAGGTAGATCAGTTGGAACATGCTAGAGAAATGGCAATCAGCTGGCTCTCAATTTTTCATGAGAAGAGGCTGCTTAGCATTTGTGCCTTTTGCTTACCATTTGTGCCTTACATGGGCTGCTGTCAATTTATGTAATGTGGACCCTCTTTACAATGACAACATTTGTTCCCAAAGAGCGTTAACTGAATTTGCTGTTATGAACAATGCATATTTGAACGATAAAGCCTTTGAATCAAAATGACGTTGGAAAGAATTTGGCTGCTGTAATGAATGCCATAATTAACAGAGCTGAATGAACCCACTTCTTTCCCTTTTGGTTTTGAGACAGGATATGAGACCTAATCGCTGTTTCTCTTTTTCCATTTTTCCTACATCAAAATTTCAGATCAGCCAGTGCAAACATGCAGTCTGATCAGGCTCTTCCATCTTCACATACAGAATCTGCGGTCCATGAGGTATCATTATTACCAAATAATAAGATGGAATTTGCTTGCAAAGAACACATGGACAGACAGACAGTCATTATATGCCATTATCAGACAAAAATTTAATGACCTCAGGATATGGCATTGATTTTGTCAGACTTTAGAGGTTATTTACACATGAATGATCTCGTTTGCAAAATGACTGAACTTTCAGACACTGCTGTTCTTTTAATTAGATAAACCAGGAGTTCTACACATCCCAAAAATAATAGGATATAAAAATTTACTTCTTATTTCTCTAGAACAGTGTACAGTATAAATCCTAATAAATGCCCCTGCTCTGATAAATGCCCCCTGCCTCTTTCTGATTTTTTTTTTTATATTATGACTTGCATGAATTCTTGTTTGCTTCTCAGGATGAGGTAGCTCTTTGACATGAGTTCTACTCTTAAAGGAAAGAATTTGCTCCTAGAGGAGCAAATTCTTTCCTTAAAGAGTGACCCCACTGAAAAGGGAGGCAAAATTAGCAGAGTTGCTTCCTCTGCAAGTCTACCTATTCACCTTTAATACTGTCTATTAGAAGTATTTGACAGAGGCAGAGTTACTACACTCTAGGCTCTATTAATAACGCCCCCTTTTCGTAAAATGCAACGACCCTGGTGTTTAATAGGATCAATACAGTATCTTGAGGAATCTCTGAGTCAATTCCAATGGGGCCCCATAGCATATGGTTTTGGAGAAAAAGAATATTATAACATTTTACCCCTCCCACTTGAAGCACCAGAAGTGAAAATAGCTAAATTTGCAAACAGCACACATCCAGATGAGGTGGCTTATAATAAGCCACCTCATCTGGACCTACCGGTATACTGTTTATATTTATTACCCTCTAATTCAGAGCTCCAGATAAGAGGGGGTATTGAGGATAATTCAAAGATAATTTTTCTTATTTCTCAACGAAAACGTATGTTGTGACCACTCATTAGAACCGTCTAAACGAGACAGTTCTAATGTTGGGTCACAAAATATTGTTTTTATGGAGAAATATGGATACTTATCCCTAAATTATCTCCGTTACCCCTTCTTATCTGGAGCTCTGCTCTATGCTCAGAATTCTCAAAATGATACAGCTTTTGAAATTTTGCTACATAATTCTTGCTGTCTGCTTTTTTTAGATGGCAATTTTTGCTTAAATTTCTGCTGATCTACAATGGTATGGACAATCTAATACAGGCAACGTGCGCTGTGCCTCGAAAAAGACCTTTACCAGCACGCGCAAAAAGGATCAGAAAAGCCTGCATTTTTATGCAGGCTTCTCAATCTTCCAAAATTAAGGAACATAGTCCTTATCATCCACAGGCTGTTGATGTGAATAGTCATGACTTCAATCAGACTACACGGAATGGTAGCTGCATGCACACCCCCAACATCCAGTTTTCTTGTGCCCTGGCACAAATGATTATTCCACGGCTGGCACTTCTATCAGTATATATTGATTCGGCCTAACCTCCTGGCAATGCTCATCAAATCTGGCCACATCTTCCTTCCAACTCATCTGGAAAGTTTTCAATACATTTTGTGACTCTCAAAATACAGTTCGAGTGCTAACCCAGACCAGACTGCAACACATTTCGAACACATTGGATGGAAAAAAGAGCTGTAGCATAATGTTTTGGTCAAAATTACCTAGGCTATAACTTTTGAAAATGTTTCAAATGTACAATCCCAGTGTCAATTCCACAAATCCTAATGAATGGCACATCTATATATCATAGTAAGACATCTTACCAAGTTTCAAAAGAATGTGATGGAAACTGCAGGGGGAGGTGTGCTAACTTTTGTAATTGACAGACAAAGGCAAAACAGAATACAGCTTCATCAAATTTGGAATCTGTTGGGGACTGTGGCATGATAAAGGTCATACATAGAAACATCCAGGTAAGTCATATATACCATGGTGAAACAGAATAAATTTTTGATGCTATTATAGGGAATGCTTATTTTCAAGGTAACAAGGATGTTTTTGTACGAAAACCTGGTTACCTTGAAAATAAGCATTCCTTTAGCAAGTATATTGTATCAGCAATGTCATGAAAAAATGACCATGTCCAGACAGCAAACTCTCAGCTCTGAGCCTGTGCATTTTCTCACTGTGATAGTGTCTTCGTTATTCATTCTGCAGATTCTCAGGAATTCAGAGTACTGTATATACCCTGGATATTCAGACTTAAATTCCTGACCAAACAGTGTAACACCTAGATCTGACTGCATGCTAGTGTGGTTCCACTGAATCTGTCTCATTGGAGGCAGCTCTGCATGCCAAGTTTCATAAAACAGTCCCCAGTGCACAGGGTATAAACCAGTATGACAATTTTCGCTTCCTGCAGAGACTGTCCATCATATTTGGCTTCCTCCGAGACTGTCCGCGATGTCTTGCTTCCTGCTGAGACTTCCATACATGATAAATGGCTTCCTGCAGAGACTGTCAGCGTGATTCTGCAGAATCACGCGGACAGTCTCGGCAGGAAGTCATTTTTCGAGGACTGTAGTCCCTGCAGGAAGCAAGACATCGCAGACAGTCTCGGCGGAAGCCAAATATGACGGACAGTCTTTGCAGGAAGCGAAAAATTGGCGGACTGGTTTATACCCTGTGCAGTATGTCAGAATGGACTTCTCCAGATTTGAAGCAGAAACAGCCCTGAGGTATCCCAATCTTTACAGTAAATAAGGTACTCACAGCATGCATGATGGCTACTTAATTACTGTTCTTTTCTTTTATCTGTCTCTGATCTTCCTGGCAATCTTTCACAGGTATACCTTAATTACACTAAATATTCACAATCTCAGGTGTATGGGTACATCTTCATGTTTTTTTCTTCCATTTTCATAAAGGGTAACTTTCTGTTTGTGCCTGTGGACAATTAAAACCCCTTTCAAATGGGGTTTACTTTTAAAGGAAAGAATTTGCTCCTTAAGGGGTCAACTTTTAATAGGGTTAAAAGTTGACCCCTATTGAGTATGGAAGCCAAAATGACAGTGTACCCATTCAGCTTAACCAATCTGAGATGTTTTTAAAGAAAAACATTTGAACCCCAAGAACATATTCCCTAGAGGAGCAAATTCTTTCCTTTAAAAGTTGACCCCTATTGAGTATGGAAGCAAAAATGAAAATGGCAGAGTTCGTTCCCCTGAAAGTGTACCCATTCAGCTTAACCAACGTGAGATGTTTTAAAGAAAAACAGTTGTACCCCAAGAACACATTCCCTCCAGGGTCATTTTTCAAAAATCTTGCCAAAGTTCCACTGAATCCGTTTCATTGGAGGCTGAGCTCTGCAAGTCAAGTTTCATAAAACAGTCCCAAATAGGTCAGAATGGACTTCTACAGATTTGAAGTAGAAAGAGCATTGAGGTATGAGGTATCCCAATTTTTACAGTAAGTAAGGTACTCACACCATGAAAATTCAGTCAAGGTCACCAGAATCTGACTGACTCATTGATTTATTCAGTCAAGGTCACCAGAACCTAACAAACTCATTGGTTAATTTGGTCAAGGTCACTAAAACCTAACTAACTCATTGCTTTGTTCAGTCAAGGTCACCAGAACCTAACAAACTCATTGGTTAATTCAGTCAAGGTCACCAGAATCTAACTAACTAATTGATTTATTCAGTTAGGGTCACCAGAACCTAACTAGCTCATTGATTTATTCAGTCAAGGTCACCAGAATCTGACTGACTGATTGATTTATTCAGTCAAGGTTACCAGAACCTAACTAACGCATAGATTTATTCAGTCTGGGTCACCAGAACCGAACCAGCTCATTGATTTATTCAGTCAAGGTCACAAGAACCTAACTAACTAACTCATTGATTTATTCAGTCAAGGTCACAAGAACCTAACTAACTAACTCATTGATTTATTCAGTCAAGGTCACCAGAACCTAACTAACTAATTGATTTGTTCAGTCAAGGTCACCAGAATCTAACTAACTCATCGACTCCTCCTATACTTATAATCATGCAAAATTGCAAAATTAGTCAAAATCTGTCAACAGGTTTCAGCGACAGGAAGCAAACATGTCATTTACGGATAACTTGTCCTCCTGGGGCCGTATTTATAAAACGACTTAAGTGGTTGCTATGCTGTTGCTAAGGCTGAATTTATATTAAGGAGATTCTGGACAACTATGAAATTTGCTCTGGAGGAACAGTCTTTTCAGACTGTTCCTCGAAAAGACTGTTCCTCAAGAACAAATTTCATAGTTGTGGGGAATCTCCTTCATAGAAATTTCGCCTTAGCAACAGCATAGCAACGACTTATGTGGTTTTATAAATACGGCCCCTGTATCCCTGAAAATCTCAGATCAAACAGCAAGACCTAACTAGATCTTTGGCTTGCCTCAATGACACTGCCATGAAAGTTTGGTAAAAATCCCCTGTTTCAAGAGATATTGTGCAAATAGAAGATTCTATGTCCTCCTGTAACCCTGAAATAATGATTTGTAAAACCCAGTCTGTTCTTTGGCTTGACCCATGTAACCATGCAAGATATGACTGCACATTGGTTCTAGAGAGGCAAGCCATTTTAGAGAAAATTTGATAATTAGTCCCACTGTGACCTGAAAATGAGGTCAAGGTCAACAGATTCTGACCAAGTCTTTGGGTCCTCCCAAATCCACTGGCAGACATGAAATTGTCACCAATGCTCATGAGTACTGAAACAACGTGACATGTTGCCACCTCTGGTTGGCAGCAAATAATGCAGACCTTTCTTAGACTGCTCCCTTAGGACCAGCCTGATCTAGTCTATGTTTGCTCCGACCCTTTTGTCCCAAATATTAAGGGACCTTTCAGTGGTTTCTTATATGAACCCTACTGCACTCAGAACGGCCAATGGGGTCTACTCTTTAATGAAAGAATTTGCTCCTAAAGGAGCATATTCCTCCCTTATGGAGAAGGGAGCTAGTAGAACTGCTTCCTCTGAAAGTATATACATCAACCTTAATACTGAACTCTAAGGCTATAAATAACCCTCCCCTAACCTCCTCACTCACCCATCCAACTTTGGTAAAACGCAATGCCCCCCAGCATTAATACGGTAAGTAGCATCTTTACCCATGTTGCAGCACATGCCTTTTAGCATATTTATTGCTATGATGAGGTAAATCAATTGTGACCTTGAAGATGCCGCTGCTGATAACTGTACCGTAATGCTCCTAAATATTGAGACACAAAGTGTAGAAGACTCAGATCAGACTGCTCCCAAGAAGCAGTCTGTTCAGGGTCTACACTGTTTGTAGTTCAGCATGCAATTTTTAGAAAGACTTTTCTGCAAAATTACAATTTCAAGCTTATTACAGTATACGCAACAGGTTTAGTTCTGAATCTATTATTTTGGAGGAGCCCCTGTAGCTCCAGTGGCCTACTGATCTTGCGGTTCCGGGTTCCATTACACACAGCCTTTTATTATCACCATCACATTGTCCTATTAAAAAGGACATAAAAGGACATAAAAAATCGCAAGGATTACATCCTAATATTTTGATTAACTATGGTGTATAGGTACCCCATCAAGTTTCATCTAAAGTCTATGAACTTTAGCAGCTGGCATGCAACAGTGGGGTAACAGGGATAATTTTTCTTATTTCTCAATGAAAACATATGTTGTGACCTCATTAGAACCCTCTTGGCAAGATGGTCCTAATGAAGCCCCACAACATAATGCTTTCTTTTGAGAAATACTGGATTATTTATCCCGATATTATCACCGTTATCTGGAACACTGACTGCTACTGGTGCTTATGCACCAGAGAGCATCAAGGTGAGCAAAAATGCTTTGCCTAGAGGAAAAACGAAAAAAATCGGATTGGTTTTACGTTTTTATTTTCTTCGTTTTCTCCAGGAAGACTTAATTTTGAAATACCACAGGAATTGCCTAACTTTTTTTTTTTTTTTTTTTTTTTTTTGTGAATCTAATATCCTGATCAAATGAAGAAGTTTTACTTACTTATGGAAACCTTATTCTTTGAATGAGATCCCCACCCCACTACCCTCTTTGGAGCTCAGCTATCATACATTGACAAGTCTGATCATTATCCTTTCTCACGAAAGATCCTTCTAAAAAATCCTGTAGTCTATTATACACAGTTATTTTTCCAGTAGCTAATTATTCCTAATGTTTACGGAACGAGACAGTAATAGATCTTTCCCAGCGCACAGAAAAAACTCTGGATGTAAACATGGAACCTGCCTGAACCAAAATTGAGAAGAGTAATTACCAAATTTACCTAAATTACGAGGGCACCTTACCAATTACTGTAATTTCCTAAGACTGGAATAAGCTGATTTGCTGATTTTCATATCTGGCATTGCTTCAGGAATTTCTGGCAAAATGGCAAACAGAGCAGACCATGATCAGACTGCTCCTTAGGAGCAGTCTGATCTGGTCTTCTCTGTTTGCACTGACAGGCGTTTCTGTCTCATTACGATATATATATAGAAGCAGGCTGCTTCTAGCTACTGATCAATTCCAACGCCAAGATGAGCAGAAAAATTCAGCGATTCTCTACTTACGTTTCTAGAATTCCAAACAAATTCCATGTAATATTTTCCCCAGGAGTCCCAACTGATATTCTTAGTTTCACTATATCACAATTAATATGTATTCCGAGCAGCATATGTCACCGTTTTCCTCGCCCGTACATGTGAACACTTACAGCCATATTAAGATTCTGCTTCTCCCTAGAGTTGGCCGATCAATACTGAATATTGAAATAACACAGCTATAGTCTCAATATAGGCTACGCCATCGCAATCCTGCTACACAGTTAACACTGTGATGTCACAGAAAGCTTCAGATAAGCGAAACATACAGGTAGCAGAATTGATTTACGTCTATATTTCTTCATATAAAATATATGTTTTTGGGTTCTATCAGTTTTTTTTGTCACAATGAAAATAACTAGATCCAATAATAGACATTTGTGGGGCGTAATAAGAAAAGTATTGAAAATTTAAACCTAAAACGTTAGCTTTATAAAGCAGGGCTCTTTGTCGCATCGAACCGATTCTCCTATAGATTAATACCAAAGGTTGCACTATAACTACATGGCTTCACGTTTCAAAGCTCCGGGTAATGACGATTTTGACGATACTTCTGGGACAATTTTTCTCATTTCTGCATAAAAATATACATTGTGACCCTTCCTTAGAACCGCCTCAAAGAGGCGGTTCTAAGGAAGGCCACAAGGTATCTTTTTAAGCAGAATAAACCGAAATAATCACAGAATAGTCGTCAAAAACTCCACCCTACCTGCAGCTCGGAGTTTCTAAAAATTAATCAACTTGTTTAACTACTGCAAACTTGGATACAGTTCTAAGTATAATGGATATTGCAGGCAATAACTATTCCAATTAATGGTTCACTTTCCGGCAAAAAAAGACAACTCTTTATCTTTCTCATGCAACTGTTTGCTCCCTTGGTACCTTTAGGAAATGTCAACCTATAAAAACACTAATTATGGGCAGAGCTCCAGAAACAATGGGCTTTTGATGAGTAATTCTTGAAAAAAAAAATTCCTTGTATCTTCACAAACGTTAAAAGTAGTTCTATTAATGGGTCAAAAAAACGGTTTTTACCATAGTTCTTCTGATAAACACCCCAGGATGTTACAATTCATAAGTCATGAAATGACTTTCTTGAGTTTGGGTAATGAATAAAAAATTTTGCTGGTGTAAAGCAAACCTTGGTGGAATTTTATGGCTACTTTTTTCACAGAAAAGGTGGGTGGGAGCATTTATTACCGAGTAACGTTTATTTGAAGAAATACAGTATGTTCAGACACCTTACCCACAGCAGGTATTGTCTCTTGAAATTCTTTTATAAATTATCCCTAAAAGCAACATTTAATGGTGTTGTCCAAATTTATGACACTAGAAGTACTAACTTAAGAAGTAAAGAAACTTCTAAGTTGACTGAATCCAGGATAAGATGTATGGATTATTATGCTGCTTCAACTGTTCAGTTACCATTTAAAGGGAGAAAACTTTTACACACTATCCCTGCTCGGTGGACTGTTTCTTATAAGGAAAAAAACTATTTCTGAGAAAGGACACATATATTTCCTTAAAAGAGTGATTTTTTATTTATCTTGAAAAATTTATTTCAAAACGCTGTTTAAACATAAAGTATCTGAAGCTTTGTATGGAAAACCAAACAAGAGCTAACATGCACTTAAGCAAACTACCACCAGCATGCCAATCTACGCATTTGGCATTCTCAAAGGGAACTATAAAACTAAACTGGAGGATCCTAATTTGAGTGCAGGTGGTCTTCTGTTTGTTGCATGTATTCTCGAAGAAATTGGCGAACCACCAACATCTCATTTAAAACTACGAAAAGACAAGAGCCCCACATGGAAAGGTGCCTTAATACTTTCATTTGCAACTCATGATCCACAGACTATGTATCTGGTCTGAGCCTTTACTGGTCACATTATGAGCCGCGACACGACAAAACCAACAAAGTGGTTGTGCACCCAACGCAGACTCTGATCAGACTGGGCGGATTCCAGGCTGATCTGAGTCTGCGCTGGGCACACATGCCACTTTGTTGGTTTTCTCGTGTTGCGACTTATGTGTTAAAGCGTCATTTTTGCATGTGACCACTTGATCATACCGGTATATGGTATAGGTAAAGGAGAAGATTGAAACTAATTAGTTTAGACAGATGTGCAGTGGGTGAACTCGGATTTAACATCCCTCTAGCACATAGGTCATATCGAGACAGGATCTTGGTCTCAACTGATCAAGGGATTGAACTTGCAAACTGGATTAGTAGTCTAGTGCCTAAACAACTATGCTACAGCTGCTCCTGGCAGATGTACAAAACGATCTGAGACTTTGAGGGCTTATTATTTTTTTTTTTTTTTCCATTATTTTTTCAACCTTAAGTATTTATACACCAGCTCTAATTTGGACAATTTTCCGAAGTTTTACCTATCGTAAATATGCCTATTCTTCAACCACTAAGGTACGAACTACCGTAATCGCCCCATTTACCGCACGGTGCGCTTAACTTTTTCAAATTTGCAACAAAAAAGGTGTGGTTAAAAACGCTTCTAATAACCGCACGCTCAGAACGGAAAAACAACAAACGGCCATTGTCTACTTAAAGATGATAAGGAAAATCAATACGGTAAATTTTCATTTAGTTCGAACAGTTAATCAGGGTGTTTGAAGTGTCATGAAAATATTTAGTGTTTGAACTATTTGAATTGCCAATTTCCGGGAGAAAAACAATCTCATGTCAAGTCGCAAATTATATCTCATACCTCTCAGTATTAAATATGTCCTCATTATGCATGTATTTCATTCTCTTCGTCCCTCTTCAATATTCCAAATAAATAATCCGAAAGAAAGGAAAGTATTTCAACACATCTACGATGACCTAATATGTGATTGTTTATTAAGACCGATAGAAATGCTCTCTTCGCACATTGCGTCTGGAAAACAAAACTGAACACTGTTGCTGTTGAAACAGTAATGGTTAGTTGAACTTGATGCGTTCTGTGAGTTTCAAAAGGAAAAAGCAGTGTGCGCTTGTGATTTTTTTCCGGAATTGGCCTTGGTGTGCGGTTATAGGGGCATGTGCGGTAAATGGGGCGATTACGGTATTTTCTTTTCTATACTGAGGTTTAAATAATATCAAATCTAAAAGGAAAGAACTTGCTTTCCAAAGATGCAATTCATTCTTTACATTCAGTAGATCCCATCTTCGATAGGCTTCTTCATCCAGTGAAGCAAACAGAAAGTCACACAAGACCTGTCCGCGTACAGGATAGCTCGCCTGCAGCGCATTGCCCATCACATAATAAAACTTTAACCAAAACATCCAATCCGGACGCCGACACCGACGCGGACGCTGACGCCAGGGTGACAACAATAGCTCTTCCTGAACTTTCGTTCAGGTGAGCTAAAAAGGAGTTTCCCTTTGTCAAAAATGGCAAACAATAATTCCCCATAACTATATTTTGCATCTACCTTGCGCTTCCACTGTTAGTAAAGATACAGTTAAAAGAAAGTATATGAGAAAAGAGTCAACACAATTTTGGATATAAAATTTTACTAATTCAGAAGAGCATGAAATATTGGTCAAGGGTAGGATTAACTGCAAGGGTAAAATTAATTGCATCAGCCCTCAAGAACATTTTAGGAAGAAACTTGATGCCAGGTTTGATGAATGCAGGTATTATAGTTTGTGAGAAATGGACTTAAACACTAGGGTCAACATAATGTTGGATGTAAAACTTTACAAAGTCATCAGAGCATGGAATATAGGTCAAGGGTAAAGTTGAAGCAAAAGCCCTGAAGAACATGCTAAGAAGAAGCTTTATGCCAGGTTTGATAACTGTAGGTATCATAGTTTGCGAGAAATGGCATTAAACACTAGGGTCAACGAAAATGTTGGATGTAAAACTTTACAAAGTCAGCTAAACCTGAAATATAGGCTAAGGGTAAAATAAGTGCAGAAGCCCTGAGAACAGCTTTATGCCAGGTTTGATAACTGTAGGTATCATAGTTTGTGAAAAATGGCATTAAACGCTAGAGTTGACGTAATTGTTGACAGACGGACGTAAGTACAAACGAAATGACTGACTAACGGACGGACGGAAAAGTGGACTCCTATATCGCACCTTGTTAAAGCAGGTGCGACAAAAAAATGATGGTGTGCCCATATACCTTAATCCAAAAGACTAACCACTCACTATAAATCTTTTCTCATTTGCTTCCATCTGCCTACCTTCTGCAATTCATTACACCCAATAACATTAAAATCCCATTTATTTCATATAAAAATGCACATCAAAAGTACTGTAAAAGCTCAAAATACTGGGACTGACGTGATGGAGCCAACAGTGAAGACCCAGATCAGACTGCTCCTCAAGGAGCAGTCTGATCAGGGTCTGCCCTGTTGGCTATTCTTGGCTATTCAACCAACAGAATCATGCAACCCTCCTTACAGAGCCACTGGATTTGTCAAAATTCTAAGGCGGAAAAGCCAACTACAGGAATTCATAAGCTGAAGAGTCCCAGTTCACAGATTAATTAAAGACACATCAAAGTTTGCAGTAAAAACAATAATGTATCTTTAACTATTTAATAGTAGGAATCATCATTTTATCTCGGCTGGCTTCTTATTAAACACCTGCAGGTTTAGTCTTAAAGCCATACGCACATACACTTGGGTCAATGATGCCAAGCAAGCTTCCTACCACTCTTGATGTTTGTACTTGCTGCAGGTGTGTGATGCAGCCTTTTTTCTATTTTTTCTTTCTTTCTTCCTCTCTAAGGATGGAAGGATGGATGACTTGCAATTTTATGTCCATTTTAACAGTATTTCAGTCATATCAGGATGATGAGTGGTCAATCATGAAAGGCTGTGTGCAAATGGAACTCTGTTTACAATTGAAAATATTGCCGCCTACAGCCGGGCTCCAAACCAGGACCACCGGATCAGCAGGCCTCTCTAAGGAAAATAATTCAATGTTGTCTGAAATGCCGACTGAAAGAACAAATAAACCCAAGACAACCTACAAACCAACTTACTTCCCAATGAATCGGATGAAAACTGCTGGCCTCTTTCTACAAGTAATGGTGGCTCAAGCTGTACTAGAGCAAGTGAGCAGGGGCTCACGTATACCCCCGACCAGTGCCACCGCCTAATGGAACCACCACCTAATGAAATCACCGCCTAATGAAACCAACCTTATACATGGTATGAACCTAGAGTCACCCATCAAATAGTTCCATCAAAGTACATTACAAATATCATCAAAGAGTACCAACTCAACACAAAACTTTGACGTTGGTCAGCAGCAGCACCCAGCTGATGTCAAGTAATCTGCATGACCACATAGTAGTAAACCACCTTGACCTTTGGTAAGCAGCTATGAACCTAAAAGTAAACCTAGTCAAATATCAAAGGGTTCCATCAAAGGATACTGGAAATATAAAAGAAGAATATAAACTTAACCCAAAATTTTAACACAAATGTTCAGGTCTGTGACCTTGACCTTAGGTCAGTAGCAACATCCAAATGATGTCAATTATTTTTAGAAGTACACCTAGTCATATATCAAAAGGTTTCAAAGGATGTTGGAAATATATGCAAAGAATATAAACTTAAAAGAAAATTTTAATACAAATATACAAGTCTGTGACCTTGACCTTTGGTAAGCAGCAACATCCAGATGATGTCAACTACTCTGTATGAACCTTAAAGTAACCCTATCCAAATATCTAACGGTTCCATCAATGTTGGAAATATAAGCAAAGAATAAAAACTTAACGCAAAACTTAAACGCATATGTGTAAGTCTGTGACCTTGACCTTTGGTTAGCAGCAGCATCCAGATGATGTTAACTCCTCTGTATGAACCTTAAAGCAACCCTAGTCAAATATCAAAAGGTTCCATCAAAGGATATTGGAAATATTAGAGAAGAATAAATACTTAACGCAAGACTTTAACGCAAATTTTTAAGTCTGTGACCTTGACCTTAGGTCAGCAGCAGTATCCAGATGATGTCAACTATTCTGCATGAACCCAGAAGTATACCTAGTCACATACCAAATGGTTCCATCAAAGGATATCGGAAATATAAGCAAAGAATAAAAACTTAACGCAAAACTTTAACACAAATGTTAACGGACGGACGAACGGACGGAATGACGAAAACTATATACCCCTCGACATACTTCGTATGTCGGGGGTATAAAAATGTATAACTATACTGTGAATCATTATGCCCCCGTGACTATAGTCAGGGGGCATTAAGAGTTGCTCCTGTCTGTCCGTCCTTCCGTCTGTCCGTCACGCTTTATGGTATAGAGTTAGTGTAATCAACTCCTCCCACAGTTTTTAATAGATCTTTTTCAAACTTTGCATATATGTTGTGGACATATTGAAGATGTGCATGTGGGTTTTTGTTGGTGCTAAAATTAATTTTGACAGAGTTACGGCCTTTCGAACTTAGTCATTGTAGGCAAATTTTTGCATCGTAGTATATGTAGTTTGTGTAATCAACTCCTCCCACAGTTTTTAATGGATCTTTTTCAAACCTTGCATACATGTTGTGGACATATTGAAGATGTGCATGTGGGTTTTTGTTGAAGCTAAAATTAATTTTGACAGAATTACGGCCATTTGAACTTAGTCAGTTTCGGCAAATTTTTGCATTGTAGGGTATGAAGTTTGTGTAATCAACTCCTCCGACAGTTTTCAATGGATCTTTTTCAAACCGTGCATACATGTTGTAGACATATTAAAGATGTGCTTAAAAAGTGCTTCAGGGATGTACAAGTCCTGTGACAGGCACTTCACGGGGGCATTATTAGTGTCTTACAGACACAAATTTCTAGTTTAACACTAGGATACCGTGGAATGTGGCATCTCACCTGTCAGCGCTTACAAAATAGAGTATAACCAGGAAACCGGCTGCAAAGTTTGCGCCACAGGCGACTACACTAGGGAAGTAATGGTCATAATAAATTATGTGCGACAACTACGACTGGAAGAGTGCAGATCCCCATCAGACAGCTCTGAAAGAACTGGTCTGATGGGTCTGCACTAACCACTTATTATGAAAAATCCAATAAAAGAAGCTTATGTACAGTGTGGACACAAATAAATGAGGGTTAAAAATCATATGGCATCGACAATAAACATTTAATCATCCCAGTTTAATATTCCATTGTGATATTTAAAGCGAATCTGAAGCCAAGCTGTCGGACCTTGCTCATTATTCACGAAGCAATATCTACACAGTAAATTGAATTTTGTGAAAAATGAACCCAATACCGGCACAGGCCGTTGCTTCCAGCATAGTTTAAAACCTGGAATGGAACAGACTGGAATGGGTGAAATAATCTATAGTCCATTGGCTACAACTTGTTCCCATAGCATACAAAGACCTAGATAAGAGGGGGTATTTGTGATAATTAGGGATATTTTTTGTTAATTTTGGATAAAAACATATGTTGTTACCCCTCATCTGAACCGTTTCAGATGAGGGGTCACAACATATGGTTTCAATGAGAAATAAAGAAAATTATCCCTTGATTATCATCAAATACCCCTCTTATCTAGAGCTCTGGTATATGAATAGTTTTTCACAGGAAAGGAATTGCTTCCTCCGAGGGAGCAAGTTCTCTCCCCTGAGAGTGACATCCCAAATCCATGGGAAGAAAAGAAAGATATTATTCTTCATTCCTTTCGACGCTATTTCACTCATGTTTTAAACTATGCCGTTGCTTCCTGACATTGACTGTACATTAACTGCCTTGTAACTTATTATTGGCTGCTGTATAGAAAAGCTTTTAATAGCAAAAAGAGCTACTGGCTAATTTAGTTACCATATTTATGGAAAGAATTCCAACACCTGAATCATTAATTTAAAGGGCTTGTCCATTTTCTAATCTGAACAGTTCATTTGTCTTAACAGGGGCTGTTTAATGTGTTTACTAGAACTGCCAGCAAACAGTGTAGTTCCTGCTCAGGCTTCTCCTAAGTCTGATCTGGGTCCGCACTGTTTGCTCAGGCACTATTGCCCCAAATATTTACAGTCGTAATGGTAGATAGGTTTAGGAAAATACATCACTATGAGAAATGGCTAACATTTTTGGGACTGGTTTCAAGACATGTTCTGGGCTTGGGTAATAGCTTAGTTATGATTCAGATCGGACCAAAAACAAAAACTTTTGTGTGTTTCACATTACCCAACCATGCCTAATTTTTTGTCCCCGACCCTAAAATTTTTAAGCATTTTGGGGGGATTTTAAAGGGATTTCCCAGTTCGACCATATTGTTTCCCTATCATCCCCATGTAAAACTTTTAACAAAACAAGAATTCCTCGGAATGCTATGTCGCACCTGCATTGTGCTTCTACAGTAGCAGAGGTCATGGTGAGAAGAAAGTGAAAGCAAAAACTGAAAATTAGAGGCAAGGATTAATCTGACACAAATTTTTTAATCCATCTAGTGGATCTTAAGGTACTGCCATTTTCATGTTTGTGCTATTTTAGTAATGGTAGATGGCAGCCACCTTGGATGGCCAATTTGCCTGATAAAAATGGTAATAACTATATGCAAGGATCATTCTGACACAAAAGTGGTCCAAATCCATTCATGGGTTCCTGAGATATTGTCATTTGCATGTTTTTGCTATTTTTAGTAACGACAGCTCAGGCGGCCATCTTGAATGGTATATTCTCACAAATTTGAAAAAAAAACTTCAGGAATCATTCAGATTAATAAATCTGAGCAAAATCCATTTAGAGGTCTTGAATTTATTGGCTTTCAAGCAAAATTTGGACTCGTTAACCAAAAGTAGGTCACTGTGACCTAATTCCGCTACAGATTTTTTTCGTTTTCATTATTTTCAAAAATAAAAGCATCGCAAACGACTGCGTGATACCCCGCCACTGCAAGCCTTTTCACACACCGATTTTTCCAGATTTATTTTTTCTCTGGCGGGAGCAGCCTAACCCCACTGAACACAGTGAAAAGTCTTTTGTTATGACAGGACACTTCATCATTCTGATCACTTGCAATAAGCTTCCGATAAATCACTTACCACTCTATTACCACTCTACTCAAATACAATTTTAGTGATTTTCCATAAAGGATAATCTTAATCACCAGAAGCTTTTATTACTTCTATCATCAGATGTAAAGGACTTCTTCGATTAAGGCGAGGATTTTCCCCATTAGGCCGGCGCGACAAGTCCGAATTTTCAAAAGTATAAAGTGTGCAAATTTTTCTTAGCAGAGCTTCCACAAATATGTAAACCGGATGAAATCAGATCATTTGTGATTCAGACCCAAAGACATGGGGAGATAATCCAGTCTGACCCTACCAACCCTAAATTCAAGGTTTTCGCATACCTAATTTTTTGAGGTAATAAAAATATTAAAATTAGTCATTCATTCCATAAATTTTGCTCATAAATGCATGCTAAATACACGAATATCACAATACAAAGCAACGATTTTCTTCTTGTTATGCCTGATTGACATTTAAAGATGCAAAACCGTAGTTCTACTTCCGGTCAAAACGGCCAAAAGAGAACGCTTCACTATAATTAAAATACAAGTACTTTCCCCCCCGTGACCCAGCATTTCCTTCATGCAGCAGACTTATGCGATGCAAGTACGCAATATATATGAGTGGGAAGCTGGGTCACGGGGGGGGAACGATACTCAGTTAGCCAAAGAAGAAGAATGGTCAACAGTAGCACTGTGATCTTCAAGGATTATATTGCGTACCATGACCTTGAAATGAGGTCAAGGTCACATACATATAGTCAAAACTATCCAGTATTGTCTGTTATGTAAGTAATGTAAGTCAAAAAAGGGTGAAACGTATACAATTAATCATTATTCCTACGATCAGTTTGAGGATAATTTACAATTTATCTCAACAATGACGTCAACGTCAACGTATGTTTAACGTACTTTACATAGACACAAACACTAGAAAATTCGTTTGTCATGCAAGTTACATATCATAGTCATAAATGCAAAGCAGAAGTCAGTGATCCGTATAACTTTTTAATCATGGGGAAAATTCACGCCTTAATCAAAGAAGTCCTTTCTGAAAATCTGTTTCACATCAATATATATAGATTTTATCATCATTTTATACACGTATATAGCCCGGGGTCAGGGGGAGATAACTCCCATGGGGTAAATTTGAGCATCACTGGAGGCTTTCATCACTCTGATCATTTGCTGTCAGTTTCAGAAAAATTGCTTCAAACTCTGATTTTATATGGAATTTTTCATGATTTTATACATGTATATAGCCCAAGGGCAGGGGCAGATAACCCCTAATGATAAAATTTCTGTCCTCATACAAAGCTGTTGTTACTTTAATCATGTTTGTGAAGTTTCATCATGGAACGCCTAGTAGTTAAGGAACTAGAGGCTAGAAACCATTTTTTGTACATTGACAAGTGCCATAACTCTGTCAGAAATTATCAAAATTTGCCCATTAACAATCCCAAGCGAGACATTCTTGGTACAAATGCATATGCAAAATTTGAAGGAAATCCGTTGATAAATACTTAAGTTATCGAACGGAAACGAAGTGCAGACGGACAGACGGACAGACACATGAGGGTGTTGTTGTAGGTTGCACCCCAGACTTGGGGGTTATCTTTTATGGACAGAATCGTACAAAGTGCACTTGCGGGTTGTTCACAGCTCACACGTGCCCTCTGTACACATGAACCCACAAATTTTGTCCAATTTGGACAAAACTTGTGAAAACAAATGATTTTAAATGACCCATCTACCCCTCATCATCACACAGAAGGTGTCAGAAAACTTCGACTAATGAGGTGCACCACAAAAGTCGAATTCACCCCACAAATGGGGTTTGTACTCACAGCTCAGCCCACAAATACCCTCTCATGAGAGCGGCCGGACATACGTACTACGGACGGACACACGGACAGCCAACGTGAAAACATAATACCCCGTCACTAATGTGTGGCGGGGTATATTAGGGTCCTATTAATGTTCCATGCCAAATTTCAGCCAAATATACCTTGTGATTCCAGAGAAATCGTTGATTTTGTTGTTTTGCTATTTTTAGTATTGGCAGCCATCTTGAATGCTCGACCAGGCCGAATTTCTCTAAACTGAAGCCGTGTAGTCTGGTTATATTCCATATGAAATTTGAGAACCATGGATGCAGTGGTTTTGGAGAAATAAAACTTCGCAAATCTTAACGCCAGGGTCGATGTAAATGTGAACGGAATGACGGAAGGACAGACTGACAGACGGAAAGACGGACGGAAAACCTGATGCCTATATTGCACCTTGCTAAAGCTGGTGCGACAATAAAAACATTTTACGACCTACCGTCCCTATGTAAAAATTTCATGTAACCTGAAACACACATTTTTTTTCCTGCCTCAGCCTATGTGCCAGTAACTAGCACAAATGCTGATCTGAACCATGGCTAAGCACCCTAGAAGATAAAATGTCCATAAGTATGGATTCATACAAAGACGACTGATTAGGTTCTGTGTATTTCTGTGATGACAGAACCCCCTGCTTCCCCTTGAATTACAAACCTTTTTCTATTTCTAGTGGCAGAGGAAAGTCTGGCAATCTGACTTTGTTTTCACAAATGCAAGTATGAACTAAAGTATGAAGTCAAAATCAGAAGTGCAAGTAATAACTTTCAAATGAGCAAGACTTGAACTTGAATTCAGAAAATCTAAGTTTGAACTAAAAGCCAGTTAAGCAATTATGAAGTTGGATTCAGATTCAGGACAAATACCAGTTTGGTTGATGTGTGCAAGTATGAATGCAATGTGCATGTGTGCAAGAACTTAAATTCCAATGTACATGCAAGAACTTGGAACAAATTCCAAAGTTAAAGAATGACAAATGGTATCTGATGCACAAGTTTGAACTTTAATTCACAAGTGCAAAAACAACCTTGGCTCTAGACAAGACATGCGAGTTTGAAGAATTTAAAAGCAAACACGTAAATTGTATTAGTTTTTTCTTGATTTGACGCATTCCTGCCACCAAATATATCCAGTATTGATCCGTCTTCAGCGGAACAAAATAAGTCAAATTAGATCTGAAGACTGAGAAAAAGAGGTGGATAAATCAATGGCTAGAATCTACATACTGGCTGCCACATGAGAAAAACATCTTGGTCTGTACAGAAATCTCCGAAGTCCAGACTAACACTTAAAGCGGCAAAAATGAAAATGATTAAATTTGCAACCAGGGTCAGTCCAGTTGAGACGGCTCATGTTGAGCCACCTCATCTGGATCTACACTGCTTGCCTGCTAGTCTTTCAATTCTCAATATGATACAGCTTGGACGAAACATTTTTTGAATTTTGCAGACATAAATTTCATTTCCTCCTTTTTTGGTGCTTTGAGGGTTAATAAGCTGGGACGAATAGTGCAGTGAGTAGCACGTCTGACTCAAGAGCCAGAGGTCTGGGTTCAATACCTGGGCCGGCCACTTACTTTCGTTTTTCCTCTTCCTTCCACTGATTCAAGAAGGGCAGTTGTCAGTTATTGGCGAAAATGTGTGCACTTAGTCCTGGTTAACCACTAAGCCTGCACAGGAATAGTATGGTTAGGTTTACTGATTGTCCCGACTAGACCATAGCTGTTTACCGTCTTGGACTTAAAGCAACAAAACAACGACGACTTTAAGGGTTAATAGAATTTTGTGTATTTTAAGGGCTTTCATAATATTCAACCCATTCCTGACACAGGTAAAGACTACCCATAGACCACCACCATCTTTCCACATGCAGTTTGTGGTTTCTCATGTATGGCTATCTAAGAGGTTACAAGCTACTTATGATGCAAGGCAAATATAATCACTTCCCTCTCCTCACTTCCATCTCATTCAGATTATGTGTGGCTCTACAAAGTTTCAAACCAAATAACGAGGAATTTAACAGAAGATAATGGGCTGCTAAAAGCAGGACAAGATGGAAAGGAATTCACCTTTCCGATATCATGCCTACTTTAAACAGGTATACTAGCCCGGCCGATTCTCATAGAAAACTGCATTTTGTGGTACAAGCATGAAACTTGGCACGATTGCTGAGTAGGACTATCTAAGTCATTTTAGATAGGGCGGCATCTTAGAAAAAATCTACTTCCGGTTAAATCCAAGATGGCGGATCTGATATAAAAATACTTCAGTTAGATCGACCTACAGTAAAGTATTTCAAAAGTCTGTAGTCTAAATCAATCAAACAACAATGTTGGAATGACGTGAATTATGAGGGGAGCTATCTCAATCATTTTAGATAGGGCGGCATCTTGGAAAAAAAAGCTGCTTCCGGTTAAATCCAAGATGGCGGATCTGCTATTAAATTTCTCCGGTTAGATCGACCTACACTAGTGTATTTCAAAAGAATGTCGTCTAAATCAATCAAACAACAATGTTTTAATGCCATGTTTGCTGAGGGGGACTGTCTCAATCATTTCTGATAGGGCGGCATCTTGAAAAAAACTTCCGGTTTAATCCAAGATGGCGGATCTGATGTTAAAATACTCCAGTAAGACTGAACTACCTTAATGTATATCATAAGTCTGTAGTCTAAATCAATCAAACAACAATGTGTGAATGACATGATTGCTGAGGGGGACTATCTCAATCATTTTTGATAGGGCGGCATCTTGAAAAGAATCTACTTCCGGTTCAATCCAAGATGGCGGATCTGATATTAAAATACTCCAGTTAGATCGACCTACCCAATGTATTTCAAAAATCTGTAGTCTAAATCAATGAAAACAATGTTTGAATGCTATGATTGCTGACGGGTCTATTTCAATCATTTTAGATCGGACGGCATCTAGAAAAAATCTACTTCCGGTTTAGTCCAAGATGACGGATCTGATATGTAAAATCAACCTATGTTTCATAAGCATGTAGTCTAAATCAATCACAAAACCACTGCTGCATGAGAACACATTCAATTAAGGGCATTGCCCGCTTCATGCACAAAGCGCTGAACATGGCAAGGCACTGCTGAAGCACTTGCAGGCAGCACGACAATCCACTTTACATTTGCAGTGTTCGAACTCTTGACATGACGCAGTTGCTTTAGGAAGTGTTGTCCAAAGGGGTTCCCACATCTGATCACTGTTTCCGAGTCAACCAAAGTCAGCTGGGCTTGATAGCATAGGGTTTGGCCTCAGGGCGTTTCCCCATAACAATGAACCTTGACATATAGCCCTCTTCATAAGCTGTAACAAAGCAGCTTCTGTAGGAGGAATAGCTTCTATTTGCCTGCCATTTTGTGCAAACAGTTGCAACCTTGCTTCGTCCCCCCCCCCCCCACCCACCACCACCACCACCCCTCCGCCTACTCCCCCTGAGCTGCTGCTTGTTGTGTCGTACATTAAAACTACAGATCTCTGCAAGATCGGCATGAATACATCAGAATGAGGCGCAGGGTTCATTATCATCGTAAAGGCATAGGTCTGTTAACTTTACACAAGCCATATGTAAGAGAGGCAATACTGATGCTCTTTCAGGACCAAGTGCCTTTGCAATGCCTTGAACTGCTATACGAGGGGTGTTCGAAAAGATTTGCAAATGGCCTCATGACTTTGTTTAGGGACAAGCTGGGTACAACTGCTTTGCATTTACTAAAAGCACTGCATTTTGGCTTTAAGATGATACCAAACACTATACAAAGACACTTTTCCTTATTGAGTTACAACTCATTTTAATAGGTCCCAGTCTTACCACTGGGCTAATTTTATATATAAAATATTTTCAGTGTTACGCATTCAAGTCGAATATCCTTGTAAATACAAAATTAATTTTTGTCATTTGCTTGTCCATCGTTTTCTACAATATCCATACAGAAGTTAGAAGCGTTGCAACTTTTATCGATTTATTCCTTGTAAAGCAATGCGCAGTTCTAATGACGTTACTGAAATTTACGTCAACGTCATTTTTGAAAGCTTGCAGACGCTTCGTTTGTGGTATTAATTTGAATTTATTGACAGGTTTTCATTGACCCATGTAAATGCTCTTGCTAACAAGATTTTGAATGCTAATACAGTTGTTTTCATTACAAAATCATCAAATTTTGGTAGAAAGTGTGAAATTGCCACAACATAAAGTACGGATAATCCGTATTTCCGGGCCAGTAGGGAACCTATATTAAAAATAATTTCCGCGATATTTACAGGACAGCATTGTCTGGGCATTGTCTTTAATGAACAAAGATAAAGAAAAATCAAAGACTGCTGATATATAACTTACGGCCTACTAAAGTAAAATTTTGCAGTGTCTTTAGGCTATACCTCTTTCAAAGAAGATAAAAATGCAACCTTTTTTAAAAGATGCACCGGTTTTTCAGACTTCTCAACGCATATCATAATTTGATGTGTTTCTGCAATCAGAAGTTCTGTCTGTTTGGTGTTTATCGAGAAATTACGTCATTTGCAAAACTTTTCGAACACCCCTCGTATATCTGAAGTGGTTGCCAGTTCCAAATGCGATCCAAACTTCAGTTACTTGCATTGTGCAAAAGTATGTGTGATAGCAAGAACAACCACGTCCGTGTCCACCGTTTGAATCATTGTTTGACTGCATCCAGAGGTAATGGCGTCATGTGAGCAAGGGGAGAGATTTGTCTTCTTACCACCTTTGTTACACAGAACTTCAATTCTGAATGTCGTCACTATGTATTTGTCTGCGTTTGACAATTGAGCGATGCGCTGGGCTAAGAATTCAAACAATTCTTATTTGTCTTCATCATTATGTAAGAACATCTGCCTATTTCGTCGAATAGAATTACGACCTTCAACCCGTCACCGAACGCCCTTTCCTCTTTTCTCTCTTGCAGCAACCTCCAAACTGTCTGCAATTTGGACATCTCAGACAACATCAATACGGTTTACAAACTCCAACTGCCTACAGATGTAGGGGAGGAAAACTATAGATGCATATTCATCAAAAGCTTTACTTGTTCCAGGTCTTAACATGTCAAGCAGAGCTGCACCGTCAATTATCACTGCATCAACTGACGGAGCCTCTTCTGTTACCTCTTACATTTAGAAAAGAGTTCAGACGTATATTCTAGACGGATAGAGCCATTCTGACTTAGCGAAGGTGAAACACGTTGGTTTTCATGCTTGAAGAACTCTTGAACATTTCCACCTCGAGTCTGACAAGATATAGAGCAATCATTCTTGAGAAGATTAACCTTTGACTTTTCTTGTTGTGCCATTATTGTTATTGGGATACGAAATAAAGAGATCGAGTGTTTCTTTATTGGATCAAAACCTTTTTTTTTTTCTCGTTTGGTGAATCTCGTTTATACAATTGCTGCATACATACCTTTGGCCAGTTTGTTCAACGTGTGTCACAGTTTGGACAACAGAAGCATCTGCAATAACCTTTGTATCAAGTTTGAGCAAATATTCACTTTGTTCTGTAAATGGATTGTTCAGGTCACTGAGAGTTCCTGCTGGCTCATGATGGCTGTCTCTGATATATGATTTAAGTAGATACAGAGCCACGACATAAACGAGACATTTCTGGGTCAGCCACCATCCAGCGTTGCAGAGCCCCTGGATTTTCTGTAAGGCCAACTGCAATTTGACCAGAGCATTATTTTGCTCTTGAGCATGGTCTGTTACAAGAGCTGAAAATTTGTTTAATGTCTTGTGAACCACCAACTGACCTTCTCGAAACTTAGTTTCTGTTCCAGGACTTAGAACAGGTAACAGTTTCATATCTCTTAAATGCACCGGAAGCCATCGAGCATAATTGGTATGATTCAGAGCGAAAACCATTGGGATAAGTTTTGCCAGTGAAGCCAAGTATAGAGTAAAGTTATCCTCCCATACTAATCTGACAAAAGTGAGTATGTTCAACTCAAGCATGAGTGTCAACTAAAGCAGGAGTGTGATGTACCAGAACTGAAAATCGGGGCTTTTCGATTGACCGATTGACATTTTGTCACACCAACTTTCAGTCTAGAAAATCGTCGTCCAGACACTCCAGTGTGTATTCGCTGTATGCAGCTTGGAGGAGGATGTACAAGGCTCATACAGTGATTTGAGATGCATGGTGTTTTTTTCTACATGAGTTGCTTTCAGCGAAGAGTCGGCAGTACCAGACAAAGCTACATCGGCTTGAGAAAGTGCATAGGTCCCACCGGAGGCTTCTAACCATTCATTAAGTACTTTGAATTCTGCCGTTTCAATCATGTAATACGCCAAACAAAATGACGAATTCAAAAAGTGGAAGCAGTGTTGTCAATACTGGTGACGTGTCTTTCTCTGACTCGCTATCAGCATGAAAGGCTGACCAAGAGATACTCAAACTTCCATCAAAAATGTTATCTACCTTTCCTCGAACATGTCTGAGTACTCTTTCATCAGTTCTTCCTTGCAACGCATTGCAGGGAGTATCTGGTAAAGCTGGTTCTTTAACAATAAAAACAGCAGGGGGCATATTGGAAAATGATTCTTGCAATGTCAAAGACAGACACAACATTGCTTTCTCCAGTAGCCTTACTACTTCGGAACTGATATAGTGAAATCCCTAGCTGTTCCATGAAATGAATCCTTTGCAGTTGTGGCACTAGGGTTGTGGTCTATGTTGTGAACAGCAGCTATAGTGGACAGACTTTTTCGAAGAGCCAGAGGACAGATAATACCCTGTTCTTTGTAATGCTCCTTCAGCAGATTAGCAGCACTTGTAGATATTGCATACACCCTTGTCACCCTATCATATGGCACTAGCAGACCAAGTTGAAACGATTTGTCAACGAGATTTTGTTTTCGTATCTGACAATGTACCATCATATCAAGATAAACCAGCAAAGGGGTCACTTGATATAGGATGATAAAGTGATTTAGAACTTTCATTGCAGCGATTTATGCAGTTAAACATGATTACCTGACTCAAAGAAAGCGCTGGCTGTAACTATGCATCTGAGGTCTGTTCTGTGCCATATAGGAGCAAGTTGACAAGTGTTAGAAGAGACTGAGGAACTGCTGTTTCTTTGCAGTCAGAAGAAAATGATCGTGTAAATCTTGTTGACATATTGAAACTGTCTTTTAATATGCTTTGCCAATATACGATAAACTTCGATGGAAAGAGTACATATGAGAAAGGGTACATGTAGTGAGTTTGTATGTGACGATATTTGTACCGGAAGTGCCATAATCGACCGGAAGTTATGAATAGTCTTTACAATTTTACCAACAAAATATCACATATACATTTTAGAAGACATACATAGAATACATTTGCATAAAACGACACTAGATACGCAAACATGCGTGTATGCTAATGTAAATTTACGAAAAATTCAGTCACGGCGGCCATATTGGATTTGAACCGGAAGTAGATTATTTTGCAAGTGCCGCCCTATCTTAAATGCAATAAATTACTTTAAACAACATTTGTGCCAAGTTTCATGCTTGTACCATAGAGTGCAGTATTCCATGATTTTTTTGCAATAATCGGCAGGACTATACATCCCTCCATTAACTGTAAGGTAAAATCATGGACTTATTGTGGAACATTCAACACATGCAATTTTGTTTGTTGGACTATGTCATGTGCTAAGTTGTCGTTGCATTGGCCAGTTATACACTATCAGGTGACTTTTGAGTGGCATTCTGGGTGTGGATCAAAAAGGTGAATTGTTGTAGTCATCTGGTGCCTCAACGGTTATGGATAGAATACAACAGAAAATTCAAGTTCAGAAACAATATATTACAGTTCTTACCTCAAAATCTTTTGAAGACTTCTACTCAGAAAGTATCCAGTAACTCTGAAAAAGATAAAACAAGAAAAATCTTTTAAAAAAAGATAATCGACGCAGATTAAATGGAAGTGTGTTTTGTTATATGTCTCTTGTTGAAGATTTGACAATAACTTTCATGAATAAGTAAGCTGTATCGGAGGGCACCCACAACCGTAATTTTGACACTGGGTAGCGACAATGACCTGTCCAATTTGCAATTCTAAAATGGACCGCGGTCAATCTTGAAATGGACCTGATTTCAAAATAGTTATCAACATGTTGCTTTGCTTGTTTGTTTGTGTATTTTAAACCAAAAGTAGAAATCGAAAGTAGATCTAGGACGAAAAAAAGAAAGTTTTGAATATCTGCGTCTGTTTTCGATAACATTTTTATATTGTAAAATTACAAACAAGAGAAACATTTTGAATTAATATAAGACAGAGTGCTAGTATTCACAGTGCAGTACGACGGGAAAAAACAAAGATTAAATATTCATTGACCTTTGATATTATTGGCTAAATTTTGACATACACGTTATTTGACCAATGGAATCTTGTGAAATGTGGAACAATATCGAAATTATACGAGGCTGCGCCTCGAAAAAACTAGAGGGCCAATGGCCCTATATCGCTCACCTGAGCACTGAGGTTGTGTTGGAAAAACTAATTGCCACAGCAACAACACAACATGCACAACAGCAATAAAACACACCATTTATGTAGAGGATAATATCACAAACATTTATGCAAAAAATAAGCTTTATCCCCCCTTAATGGCTTCTGAGAAGAAGATCTTTGGCAAAAAAAAAAAAAAAAAAAAAATGAAAGAATTGAAAATTTGGCCTTTTAGTTGCAACGGCAACCAATCAAAATCAGGTCTTGGGGCAAAATTCATATGGCTGATAGAGGACTACTCTAGGAACATTTCTGTAAAGCTTTTGTCAAAATATCTGCAGTAACACAGAAATAAATACCGAATGTCCACTTTCCCCATTGTAAGTCTATGGAAACTTTAAGTTGCTATAGCAGCCAGTTCACATGGGCAATGATAATATGAAATATACTTTAGGTAGAGGCTAATGTTATTAATAAGTATGCACAGTATCAGCTTCATCCTCCTCATGGCTTCACTTTTCCCACTACAAGTCAATGGAGACTATAAGTTGCCATAGCAACCAAAGTTCTTATGGGGTTGGAAGAAAAAACAAAATTCATGTAGAGGCTTCTGTCATCAACATGTTTGCACAATATCAGCTTCATCCCCCATATGGCTTCTGAGCAGAAGATTTTTTCATTTTTTTTTTTTTTCGAAAATTTACCATATATTTTGCCATGGCAACCAATCAAATTCAGTGATTTGGAGAAAATTCATATGAAACATAGAGGACTATTAAAGAAACATTTCTGTAGAAAGAAAATCTAAATAAATGCAGTGAGACAGCAAAAATTGCCAATTTCCATTTTTCCCATTATAAGTCAATGGAAACTCTTAGTTGCCATAGCAACCAAACTGCTGGAGTAATTGCCATGAAAAACAGTAATTCTATAGAGGCTAGTAGTAAGATTCTTTCAGTAAAGTTTGAGCTTTATTGGCCACAAAGTTTCTGCGGAGATGTTTTTCTAAAATATTTTTCTATTTTTAACTATTCGGTTGCAATGGCAACCAGCCAAATTGTGCAATTTGCATAAATTTAATAAGGCTGGTTGAGGACTATTCAAGGAACATTTCCATAAAAGTTTTGTAAAAATATCTGCAGTGACATAGCAATAAATGCAAGTTTTCCATTTTGCCATTATAAGTCAATGGCAACTTGAAGTCCCCATAGCAACCAAACTGCTACAGCAATTGCCAAGAAAAACAGTACTTTTATAGAAGCTAGTACTAAGATCCTTTCTGTGAAGTTTGAGCTTTATTGGTTCCATAGTTTCTGAGGAGATGATTTTTGAATATTTTTTCTATTTTTAACCATTCGGTTGCCATGGCAACCAGCCAAATTGTGCAATTTACATAAAGTTCATGTGGTTGATAGAGGAATACTCAAGGAACATTTCTGTAAAAGTTTTGTCAAAAAATCTGAAGTGACATAGCAATAAATGCAAATTTTCAATTTTTTCCATACAAGTCAATGGAAACTTTAAGTTGCCATAGCAACCAAAGTTCTGAAGCGATTTGGATAAAAAACAGTATTATTGGTTCCCCCTGCCTATAGATGCTATACATGAAATTTGGTAACCATGGGCCTTGTAGTTTCAGAGGAGATGTCGTTTGAAAATATTGACGGACGGACGACGGACGGACGACGGACGACGGATGCCTGTCTATACTATAAGCTCACCTGTGAGCCTTCGGCTCAGGTGAGCTAAAAAGTAATAAAATTTGAACTAAAAAATTAGAAGAAAAACATAATGAACATATTAATCCTTCAAGCATCAGGACTAACTGATAGTGAAAGTTTGGTTGTGTCGGCTAAGGGGCTAAATAAAGTAAGGTGTTTGGAGACATCTTCATGTTTTTCTGCTTTTTTTACAAAGGGAAACAACTTTAGTGATTTCCAGTTTGCTTCCCAGGATGATGAAGCCCTCAATCTTTCTCCATAACATGATGTCACGACCCTCAACAGAACCATCTCATAGAAGCAGTTCTAATGAGTATTAAGTCACAATCTATGTTTTTGTAAAGAAATAAAACAAAATCTCAGAATTGAGCTAAAAAAAAACTCCTTATCTGGAACTATTAATATACTGTTGAAAGGGCTGTAAAACTCAAAATCATCCAAATAGATGGAAGGATGATTTATCGTTTTATGACCCTTTCAACAGTATTTGTCATATCTTGCCAAAAGGCAGTGTGACAAAGAATGGCTGTGTGCAATGGAACCCTCTTTGCGGCTGAAAGGAATTCCGCCTCAAGTGGCCAGGCTGCGTAGCACAGTGGGTAGCGCATCTGATTCTAGAGCCCCAGAGACTCTGGGTTCTATGCCTGGTCTGGCCACTTACATGTACTTTCGTTTCTCCTTCAGCTGGTTCAAGAAAGGCAGTTGTCAGCTACTGGCGAAAGTATGTGCACTTAGTACTGGTTAACCGCTTAAATCTAAGCCAGCCCAGGAATAGTGTAATTAGGTTAACTGACTGTCCTGACATGACCATAGCTGTTTACCTTGGATGTAATGCAACAAACAGCAACTGCCTGCTAGATAATTCTCCAAAGGTAATTTCTCTTATTTTTCAGTAAAAATTTTTATGTACATGTCGTTGCATCTTTTGGAAAAACACATCAATTTTTTTTCAGAAGCCATTATCCATATTGGCATTGGTTTTCCGACAGAATTCAGGTCAGTTACATGCCTGTGTCCGATAAATGTTTATTACTTTGAGCAATTCTGTGGAAATTGATCCAACTAGTTCTCCAGGGCCCAATATGATTAGATGAGCTGCCAAGTGATTTTCTCTTCCCAGGCACACTATCTCTGCTTAGAATAGTTAAACATTATAGAGAATGGATGGCTTTTTCCAGATTTTATGGCCCTACAACAGTATTTGGGCCATTTAACACTGCTCTCAGAATAGCTGACATAATAATCCTCAGGTTAGAGAATAACTGAAACCCATGCCTGATTGATTGATGTGGTGCTTAACGTCCACAGTAAACATCTATGGTCATGTCGGGACGGCCAGTTAACCTAACCACACTATTCCTGGGCAGGCTAAGACCTCCTAAGTGGTTAACCAGTACTAAGTGCACTATCTTTCACCAGTAACTGACAACTGCCCTTCTCGAATCAGCAGAAGGAGAAATGAAAGTATGTGGCCAGACGGGGTTTGGAACCCAGGACCTCTGACTTACGAGTCGGGTGCCCTACTGATTGTGCTACGCGGCCCGGCCCCATGCCTGACTGGAGATCTCTTTCTCTGAATTATATGACACCTCGACAGACACGACTGGATCAGACCATATACAGAGCTGCTGATGAGGAGGGGTATTAATGGTTCAGCCATTATTTTCCTATTTCTCCATAAAAAATGTATTCTGTATGTCTTTATTAGAACTGTCTTGGCAATTCAGGATACATTTTAGGAAGACTGAGAGGATTGATCCTGGAATTATCTTAACTCCCTCACCCTGGTCCACCAATCTCTGAGAAATTCTTTGAAAACTAATCAGGGTCCAACATGATTACATGTAGCTGCCGAGGCACACTATCACTGCTTAGACTAAAGGGGTGTTTACATTGCATGATTTGTCTTCCTGACTTTGCCATGCATTACACCCAATTTCTAGTATTATGGGTTACAGTATACAATGAAAGATACTTCTGGCAACCCATGAAAAGGTTACCTTATGGCATGTTTGATCAGGAAAAACTCAAACCAGCCTGCATATCTGCACAGTTGGTTCACTGTCTTCCCTATTTGCATATACAATCTGTGAAACCTAGGGTAAAAATGGAAAAGTGACGTCTCTGATCAGTTTGCACAAAGTGAATTTTGTATTTGCTCTATGAAGATACTGTAACAAGATTCAAATACCTTGGAGCAATAATATCTCAAATGATGGCTACAAACCTGAGGTTCTCTCAAAGATTGCACAAGCCACTGCAGCTCTGACAAATCTGAAGCCCATTTGGACAGTAAACAAAATATCCCTTGGATGAGAAGTCAAACTGATGTGCTCCCTTGCCATATCCATGTTTCTGTATGCCTGTGTGTTTTGAACCTTTAAACAGCAGAGTTAGAGAAAAGAACGCAGGCCTTTGAGATGAGATGCAACCAAAACAAAGAGATGCAGCTGAACATCTTGTACAAGGATCATGTAAGAAATGAGCAAGTTCACAGAAAGATCCAAGCAGCCATTGGAGAATATACATGTAATAGAACTCCTGACCACAGTCAAGAAACAGACACTATAGGGATTTAGCCACATCTCAAGGTTGCCTGGCTTAGCATAGAGGACTCTACAGGGCACAGTGAAAGAAAGAAGATTGATTTGTTGCTTAACGTCCATGGTAAACAACTATGGTCATGTCAGGACGGTCAGTTAACCTAACCACACTATTCCTGGGCAGGCTTAGACCTCCTAAGCGGTTAACCAGTACTAAGTGCACATACTTTCCCCAGTAACTGACAACTGCCCTTCTTGATTCAGCGGAAGGAGAAACGAAAGTATGTGGCCAGACCGGGTTTCGAACCCAGGACCTCTGACTTATGAGTCAGGTGCCCTACCAATTGCGCTACGCGGCCCGGCGAAAGAAAGAAGAAAAGATAGACAAAAGAACAGGTGGAAGAGTGCACAGGATGGACCTTACCAGCACAACTAGTGCACCTGAAAACAGGACTATGCAGAAAGGAATTGTTGTAAAGTCATCCATGGTGTCCCAGCAACTGTGCAAGGTTGAAGGACAGACTAATCTGACTAAGTACAAGGCTTAAAGCCCCATTTTGTGTGTGCAAATCAAATTTTCAGCTTTTTCAAATGTTCACTGTTCCATTTCCAATATTCAAATCCTGGAAATATTTTTTGCAATGCTAGCATGAAGAAATTGAAATCCCGGTGAAAATTAGCAATGCAAATTTCAAAACTGAATAACAGCTTGAAATTAATTCATCAGGATATTAATATGTCACCGTTCAATTGAGTTTCTCGTCCCCAAAAGCGTGAACAATACGGAAAGCTGCGAAATTATCAAACACCGTAATAACTGTGTATTGGGAACCATTAACCCTTTGTTGACCAGTGGACCTGTCTGTTCTTATCATTTGGTTGAGTCCATTCCTAGTTTTAGGGGTTTCTGGTGGAAGTTTTCATTTTTATTGTATTTTGCATCAAAATTCCTATCCGCAAACAGTGTTGACTCTGATCAGACGTCACATTCTGCGGCATCTGAACTGGGTTTGCAACATTTCCATATGTCCCCTGAACATGTTTCCAGTCTAAAAGGGTTAAGTGAAAGCGCTGAAAAAACAGACAAAATTTACCTCTTAAAATTTCGAAACTACTTCGTCAAAGCTATACCATAATGAGAGTTTGAAGAACATATGGCAAACAGTCTAGATCCAGATGAGGTGGCTCAAAATGAGCCACCTCATCAGGTTCTACGCAGTTTACAAGTGCAATCATTTTCCCTTTTGGCGCTGTAAGGGCTAAGAACGTTGAATTACTGTGACCTGTACACGATGTTGCAGAGCCGAATGTATAGATGAATGGATGACTTGCCATTTTATGTCCTTTTCAACTGTATTTCAGTCATAATTATCTAATCAGGATGATGGGAGGGTGATTATGAAAGGCTGTGTGCAAAGGAAACCTGTTTAAAGTTGGAAAGATTTCCCGCCACCAGTGGGGCTCGAAACCGGGACCGCTAGATCGGCAGGCCAGCACTTAATCTACTACTGAGCTAGTAGGGCTCCTAGGGCCAAATGTTCAACAATACTTCGCTGTTAAGTGTCACAGTCTGCTTGGTAAAAATCTGAATCGCAGATCAAGTTGGGCTTGGGTGATAATTTATTTACAGGTCATATTCCTTCCTTACATTTTGCACCCAGGATGCACTGCAATGCTAGACTCTGGAACTTGTAACAGTACAATGGATGGATGATGGATGATCTGCGATTTTAAGTCCTGTTCAACAGCATTTCAGTCATGCAACAGTACAATGGCTACAGGATGCTTTTCCTGTTTTTTTGGGGGGGGGGGGTTTTATTGAGCCAACATAAATGTTGATAGCTGCAACAGATGAACATACAACCAATTTTAATTGCCCCCACAAAGAAAAATACCACTGGAACTAGACTGAAGACTGTGAAAATGTTTAAGTGATGAACCATTGCTAAATAATGCCAGACCAAATCCGAAACTCGCTGACAAGTTCTGGGCGAAGTATTCAGACCGTACCATTTCCAATGGCCACGGTCCTTATGCAATGTTTCCCAATTTCATCCCTGCCAGTCAGGTTAGGGTAATAAGAATATATCGAGACAAATGTCCTAAACAGTGTAGACTCAGATCAGACTGCTCCAAAAGGATTAATTTGATGAATGATCAAGGTCTGCACAGTTTGCCATTTTATCTAGCAATTTTTGACACACTGACGGTCAGTTAAGCCAACATCAATGTTAGGAAATTAACAGTATTTGGTTGAATCGTCAAAATATTTTGGATAGTTACGGCAACAAGACCAAGTCTAAAAATTTTCGTCTTTGATCAATATATCTCTGATATGATATTTCCTCCAAGTCTTAATCACATTTGCTCAACAAACGCGTCTACGAACTGACAAATTGACTTGATTTTCATCTCACAGAATAACAAAGTCAACGGAATAACAATCACAATTCCCGGTGACCTTGTCAGCTAAAACAATAACTCTTGATAGCTGCATTTTGTTTGCGGCATGCTGTCAAATGTATAAGACTGCTGCAATTAATATCATCCCGCTGGAAGTGAGGAAAACTACCATCAGCAGTGAAATTTAGATTTGTTGAAACTTAATCAGTCGTAGGGAAATTAAGAATTTTAGAAACGAGCCAACCACTTCAGCTTTAAAAGAATTTCAGAAACAAGAAACGACTTCAGTACAGAGATACTTGACATTTACTGTATTAACCCTATTGCACTCAGAATGGCCAAAACTCGATGGAGTTTTGGCTGTTCTGAGTGCAACAGGGTTAATTTCGCTTTATGACATGAGTATTTCTTCTCTGAAACAACCCAAAAATCCATCATAAAAGACTGATCCAGATTTTTGAAACTATTTAGGGAAGAGAAAAGAAACATCCTACAGCAAAATTATACAAACCAGTTTAAGATATTTCTGGTGATTCTAACTTCCTCTTCATTAGATTTTTACAAACTGATTGTGGATTCTTATTGTCTTTAAAACATTAATGACAATGTCAGTATGTCCAATTTTAGGTCATTTAAGTATAAAGGAATAATGCCAAATGTATCAGAACCATTTTCAAGACCCAAGAAAGACCCACGAAAACTAATGACATTGTTGATATGTTCAATTTCAGGCACTTTAAGAATATACCAGAGGACCAATGGTCCTGTAGCTCACCTAGCACCTTCTGTCAACAGACACAATTTGTCATTTCCCTCATTTGTTACAAATTTGAAACCAGTAGCTTAAAAGGTGTGCATATTTTAATTTTAAAATCTCAGTGACCTTGAGCAAAGTTAAAAAAATGACCTTGACCTTTGATGATCTTGTCTTCATGTATTCATTTAGTTAACCATATTTTCCAGTTATTATAGCTAGGCTTAAAAAAATCCATAACATCAACTGTTTAAGCATTTTCCCACATAAAAGCATGACATACCAAAGTTGACCTTGCCATAAATTAGGTCAAGGTCAATGCGCCATCATGATTTGAACAAACTTTAATGGGCCCGGGTCCTCAATGCTACATACCATGCCATGAGGTCATTGTGCCTTTGGTTGTGAAGAAGTAGATTTTAGAAGGAGTTTTACCATATATGGGCATGTCGTAGACTTGAATGGTTTCTGAGAAATCCACTGCTTAAGCATTTTACAATGCATCAAAATCAGCCTTGCAATAAATTAGGTCACAGTCAATGCACAGTCCTGATTTGTATAAATTATGATTGAAAATCTTGATGACAGACGGGCTGACAGAATGACCTTGGCCTTAATAGTGACATAATATCGTCAGCTGTTCATTTAGTTGACCATATATGCCAAATATTGTACCTTAGACTTAAATAATTTCTGAGAAATCCACTGTTTAGGCGTTTTCCCATGTAAAAGCCTAAGGTACCGAAGTGGACCAAGTCATAAATTAGGTCAAGGCCACCGCACGGTCATCATTTGTACAAACTATGACCATATATACCAAATATTGTACCTTAGACTTTAATAGTTAATGAGAAATCCACTGTTTAGACATTTTCCCATATAAAAGCCTAACGTACCAAAGTGGACCTTGTCATAAATTAGGTCAAGGTCACCGCACTGTCATCATTTGTACATAGTATGATGGGCCTGATGCTACATACCAAGTTTCAAGGTCATACGCCTTTTGGTTCTGGAAAAGAAGATTTTTGAAGGGTTTTTACCATATATGGGCATGGCGGCCATCTTGGTCATGTGACCTAAATACCCCGAACAAACTTTCATTCCCCTAGCCTAGGTAGGCTCCATATGAAATTTGACTTCAATTGGCCTAGTGGTTTCAGAGGAAGAGATGTTTGAAAATCTTGACAACGGATGGCTGACAGAATGACCTTGACCTTAAGTGACATAATATCTTCAGCTGTTCATTTGGTTGACCATATATACCAAATATTGTACCTCAGACTTAAATAGTTTCTGAGAAATCCACTGTTTAAGCGTTTTCCCATATAAAAGCCTAAGGTACCAAAGCTGACTGTGTCATAAATTAGGTCAAGGTCACCGCACAGTCATCGTTTGTATATACTATAATGGCCCCAAATGCCCTATGCTACATACCAAATTTCAAGGTCATAGGCCTTTTGGTTCTGGAGAAGAAGATTTCTGAAGGGTTTTCACCGTATATGGGCATGGCGGCCAACATGGTCATGTGACCGGGATACCCAGAACAAACTTTCGTTCCCCTAACTTAGGTAGGCTCCTTATGAAATTTGACTTCAATCCGCCCAGTAGTTTCAGAGAAGAAGATGTTTGAAAATCATATATACCAAATATTGTACCTTAGACTTAAATAATTTCTGAGAAATCCACTGTTTAGGCATTTTCCCATTTAAAAGCTTAAGGTACAGAAGTTGACTGTGTCATAAATTAGGTCAAGGTCACCGCACGGTCATCATTTGTATATACTATGATGAGCCCGAATGCCCAATGCTACATACCAAGTTTCAAGGTCATAGGCCTTTTGGTCTAGGAGAAAAAGATTTTTGAAGGGTTTTTACCATATATGGGCATGTCTGCCATCTTGGTCATGTGACCCGGATACTCCCAACAAGCTTTTGTTTTCCCAACCTAGGTAGGCTCCATATGAAATTTGACTTCACTCGGTCCAGTAGTTTCAGAGAAGAAGATGTTCGAAAATCTTGACAACAGATGGGCTGACAGAATGACCTGGACCTTAAGTGACATGATATTGTCAGCTGTTCATTTAGTTGACCATATATGACAAATATTGTACCTTAGACTTAAATAATTTCTGAGAAATCCACTGTTTAGGCATTTTCCCATGTAAAAGCCTAAGGTACCGGACCAAGTCATAAATTATGTCAAGGTCACCGCACGGTCATCATTTGTACAAACTATGATGGGCTCGCATGCCCGATGCTACATACCAAATTTCAAGGTCATAGGCCTTTTGGTTCTGGAGAAGAAGATTTTTGAAGGATTTTTACCATATATGGGCGTGGCGGCCATCTTGGTCATGTGACCCAGACCCGGGGTATAAACTTTCGTTCCGCCATCCCACTAAGACTCCATATGAAATTTGGCTTCAATCGGCCAAGTGGTTTCAGAGAAGAAGATGTTTGAAAATCTTGATGACGAATGGACCGACGGAATGACCTTGACCTTTAGTGACATAATATCTTCATTTGCTCATTTAGTTGACCATGTATACCAAGTATTGTACCTTAGACTTAAACAGTTTCTGAGAAATCCACTATTTAAAGACAGGACTTCTCTGCTGGGGGGTCTGGTTCCCAGCAAGTGTATAAATTACCTGTACAGGTAAAGGTGTGAAAATTTATTCAACCAGTCAGTGGGCCTGAATTACCAGTTATAATAATTTCATTGGCTGACTGGAGGTGTTGGCACTTTGTGATCAAGAGACAGAATGACACTGAGGAAGTTAATCCTCCTTAAATAGTACCATCCCTGTCTTTAAGCATTTTCCCATATAAAAGCCTAACATACCAAAGTTGACCGTGTCATAAATTAGGTCAAGGTCAACGCAAGGTCATCATTTGTACAAACTATGATGGGCCCGCATGCCCAATGCTACATACCAAGTTTCAAGGTCATAGGCCTTTTGGTTCTGGAGAAGAAGATTTTTGAAGGGTTTTTACCATATATGGGCGTGGCGGCCATCTTGGTCATGTGACCCAGATACCCGGAAAAAAACTTTCGTTCCCCCGACCTAGGTAGGCTCCATATGAAATATGGCTTCAATCGGCCCAGTGGTTTCAGAGGAGAAGATGTTTGAAAATGTTGACGACGGACGGACGACGGACGGACGGACGACGGATGCCTGGCTATACTATAAGCTCACCTATGAGCCTAAAGGCTCAGGTGAGCTAATAATTAATGCCAAATGCGTCAGATCTGCAAATCACTATTCTAACTTTGTTCTACATCTCTCTATTTTATTACCTTTTTGGTAATTTTTTATATGAAGAGCTTTGAAGAACAAGATGTAGTTTGCACAAGATTCCAAAACTTTAAGGCAAAGTATTTTGTTTAAACATCTTTTTTTTAGTTTTTTTCAGTTGGCATACATATATACAAACATACATGAACATGTAAGATATCAGCACAAGCTTTGAGATTAGAACGGAAGCTGTGTGCTTTAAGAGTTGCAACCCAGGGCACCCATTTTGCCCTAGTTGCCCACTTCATGTGACTCTGTTTACTGCCTCTGTATGTCTCACTTTAATGAATTTAAATTGATTCAAGTGCATTAAGTCATGCATAACTGAAGCCCTTCCGACAAAACTTAATTAGCTTCATTGTGTAATGGTGATAAAATATAATACGTTCATATCTCATGAATCTCATGAAATTTTGTTCAATGGTTACTAAGTAATGGCTCAGTTTGTTAATTCTAGATTAATCAGGGCCTGACAAATCCATTGTCCGGCTGCCTGGGACAAGTTAAAATTGCTGGGCAAGTAAAATTTTTTCTTACTTGCCCAGAAAAATGTATAAGCTATATAGGGAAAACCCAAGAATTTCAGCATTTTGTAGTGGAAGCTCTGTACCGGACAAGTAGATCAAGTTTTGATTTGTCAAGCCCTGATTAATTCAAGGGCAATAACTCATGCACTATTGATGTCATTCTGATAAAACCTAATATATAAAACTCTGATATAGTGGTACATATTTATTGTAAGTTTCATTAAATTCAGTCAAACGGTTACTAAGTTATGGCTCCAGACGGACAACTGGATGAATTTTAAATTGATTCAAGGGCAATAACTCAGGCACTACTGAAGTAATTCCGGCAAAACTTTGTGCAACACTGGGTATGGTGATATATATTTACAAGTTTCATGGACTTCCTTCTATGGTTAACCATTTATGGCTCCGGACGGATGGATGGACAGACAGACATGGACAAAAAAATATTCCTCAGCCATGGGCAGGGGATAGCAAGAATTAACCCATTCCATTCGGGATACTTTAGGGGTATCTGGACAAACAGTTTGGATCCAGATCAGGCCCCACAAACATGGAGCCTGATCTGAGATCCAAACTGTTTCACAAACGTGGGGCCTGATCTGAGATCCAAACTGTTTGTTGCTTAGACATCATTTTTGCAGGAGTTAGTTAGACCAATATGGTCTGAATTTTCTTGATTTTTGATGCAGACGACAATTTCAGCAGAATGGCAAAAAATACCCAGAATGCAATGGGTTAACTCTTTAAGCCCCAGTGACGCAAATAGCAAAATTTGCAAACAGCGTAGATCTTGATGAGGCAGCTCATAATGAGCCGCCTCATCCAGATCTACACTGTTTGCCCTCTAGTCTTTGAATTCTCAGTATGAAATGTCTTGGACAAGGCAGTTTTTTAATTTTTGCAGACGTAAATTTTGTCGTCTGCTTTTTGGTACTGAAAGAGTTAAATATATGAGATCATTCTAGAGACAGAAAACCCTGTCTAATAACCTGCTTTTTATTTGCAAAGTTCACTTCAAATTGTAAAGATTTCACTATTAGCTCTTTCACTACCAAAAAGCAGACGACAAAATTTCCGTCTGCAAAAATTTTAAAAATGCCTTGTCCAAGACTTTTCATTATTGAGAATTCAAAGACTAGTAGATCTAGATGAGGCGGCTCATTATGAGCCGCCTCATCAGGATCTACGCTGTTTGCAAATTTTGCTAATTGCGTCACTGGGGCTTAAAGAGTTAGTTCGAGTGTTATGCTACCTGTCTAAGTGATTTTCATATTTAACACACTAGTACATTATTGTTTACAATGCATGACATTATAACACTCTTAGACGTGACATCATATGATAAGTACACTTATTGTTAAAACTATAAAATTGGTTAAACCATCAAATAACCTTAAACATTGAACTCTTGGTTAAACTTGTGGTAAAACTACAATTTCCACTTATTGGCAAATTAATAATCAGTGTTTGTATTCACAGTTTACATATTTTATATACCTATACTTAACCTTACCGATAGCATTACTGTAATTTGCCTAAATTTTGGGACACCTAAAATGAGCCGCAACCTGACAAAAGAACCAAAGTGGCATGTGCCCCCAGCTAAAACTCAGATTACTGGTAGTCTAGGAGTGAGTAAGTGTTATGGTTTTACTGCACACCAGCACAAAAAGGATATTTCATGCTGAAAGCGCTAATGCTCAGGCTGATATGAGTCTTTCTTAGGGACACATGCCACTTTGTTGGTTTTTTCATGTCACTGCTGAAATAATGAATTTTTCATTTTGTACAACTTACCATAAAATGAAATTGTTGGTACACTGGCAGTCAAGCTGGGGAAGGGAAATTTTGTCCCAAGAATGCCTTTTCACAGGGTATAATCGATTCTGCTAATTTTCGCTTCCTGCAGAGACTGTACATCATATTTGGCTTCTGCCGAGACTGTCGGCGATCTCTTGCTTCCTGCAGAGACATCTGTACATGATAAATGGCTTCCTGCAGAGACTGTCCGTGTGATTCTGCTTCCAGCCGAGGCTCTCGGAAGGAAGCAGAGTCACGTGGACAGTCTCGGCAGGAAGCCATTTTCCGAGGACAGTAGTCCCTGCAGGAAGCAAGAGTTCGCCGACAGTCTCGGCAGAAGCCAAATATGATGTACAGTTTCTGCAGGAAGCGAAAATTAGCAGAATCGATTAAACCATGTGCTTTTTCAAGAATCACAATGGCTTTGCCCACCACCCTTTGTTTAAAGAAATACTTCAAGTTGAATGGTGATGCTTTCAGGAAACAACTGTCATTTTCAAAACTGCCATCTCCAAAATGGGGGTTAACTTTGAAATGGAAAAATTTGCTCCTGTAGAATTTTTTTTTTCCCTTTAAGCTTTAAGATTACATTTTGGAAAGGCTACATACAGGGAGCCACAAATATTTTTGCACATTGAAAAGGGTAGCAATACTAATGGCACAGTTGCCTCAATATAGCAGACAACTAAAGAGAGTGTATCCATATGCCTAAAAAAGGAATTTTGCCAAAACATTGGTATATTAAACACCACAGGGAATACAGCTTTAATAATCTGATTGTTTTGATGAATCAGACTTGCTTTTTGGTAAATACCACTCGACTTCCCAAAGGAATAACCGTAACAACTCTAAACATTGGGGCACCTAAAACAATTACTGTAACTCCTAAAAATGGAACAGTTTGGTTTAACAATACAATAACACATCAGAAATAAGTAGATGGAATGCCCTGATCCTACTGCTCCTTTAGCAGCAGTCTGATCTGTTCTGCACTATTTGCTCAGACCCATCTTTCACATTACTTAGAATTTCTGTGGTACCCTAAAGACCATGAATATTGGATGGATGGATGACTTGCCATATTACGTCCTTTTCAACAGTATTTCAGTCATATCAGGACGATGGGAGGATGATAGTGGAAGGCTGTGTGCAATGGAACCCCTTTTTAGGATAGGAAAGATTCTCGCCTCAAGCGGGATTCGAACCTGGGTCCGCTAGATCAGTAGGCCAGCACTTAACCCACTGAGCTACCGGGGCTCCTCAATGAATATTGAAACAAAAGTGTCTGTGCAAAAGTGCAGATTGCACTCTTGCACAGACACTTGTGTTCCAATGCCTCATATCAATAATTCTTTGGAAGGAGAGGGCTGACCAGGGTCTGTGTTTTTTGTCATTCCGTCAACAGTTTTTGATAGCAAGATCGACACTACTAGTGCAATTGGACATTATTCTGAGACAAATGGGCTGAGCTATGGTTCAGGGATACAGACTAACTCATTTTTCATAGGAGCAAGCTGGGCCCCTAAAAACGGAAAACTAGTCGCCCAGCCAGAAATTTAGGGGCCCACATTTAAAACGTGAGAATCTTTTATTCAGAATCTGCGCGAGAATTGCACCGTTTCCGTAGGCTTTGTAGTAAACCATTCTTTCAATCGGGTGGGAAACCCTAGCGATGTATCGCCACATTACATTCAAAAAATGCATAAAGGGCTAAGATTTTTAGCTGCCAAATCTGTCTGTCTGTCTATCTTACATTACGAGGAGGCGGCCATGTTGTTTTTCTCGATAGTGAGTAAAATCCAACACACAAGTATGACGGAACACCGAATATTGCTAGCAAATATCGGCGCGGAAGTTAGCAATACCCATTCAGGTGACGGATTTTACTCCAAGCCGAAAACATGCCAGACACTCGCCGACAGCTCACGATCGCAAACTGGGCGACTGTCTTTTTAATTTTAGTCGCCCAGCCGATTTTTTACTCGCAGTGGGCGAGTGGGCGACCGCTAGTCTGTATCCCTGTGGTTGCAATCTCTGTTTTGATTATTAGGGCACCCAGGTTGCATAAGTATTCATTCAAGACTAGAAATATGGGCCCCGTAGAAAATACAGCGACTTACAGAACTTGTGAAGAGTATACATTAAACTAGCCTCCACAGAAGTATTTGGTTGTCACAAGTTAGATTGATTGATTGGATGCTTAACTTCCTCGGTAAACAGCTATGGTCATGTCGGGAAGGTCAGTTGACCTAACCACACTATTCCTGCGCAGGCTTAGACCTCCTAAGCCGTTAACCAGTACAGGGTTTTTGTTACTGTCCAAAACCCAACTGGTCCACAGGATCAGCGTGGATGTGATTTAACTGCTCCTCTCGGTGTTTCTGCTGGTTTTCATTATAATCTTTATGCAATCAACATACAAATTAGTTGGCCTGGAGGACCAGCTGATACAGAAATCAGCCGGTCCTGCCCAAAAATCACTTGTCCCGGACCAACGGACTAATGGTTAATAAGACCCCTGCAGTACTAAGTGCACGTACTTTGGCCAGTAACTGACAACTGCCCTTCTTGAATCAGCGGAAGGAGAAATGAAAGTATGTGGCCAGACCGGGTATCGAACCCAGGACCTCTGACTTATGAGTCATGTGCCCTACCGATTACGCTACGCGACCAGGCTGTCACTAGTTAGACGCTCATGATACATGTAAGATATGAACAGGGAAAATCAGTAAAATTTTATACCTCGGGACAACATCAAACATCCACACATAACACTCATCATACATATACAAGATGCCAGAGGTCCAACTTCCCAATGAATGGGAGCAAATTCTGAGTCAGAGCCCTAGATAAGAGGGCGTATTTAGTGATAATTAGGAATAATGTTTGTTAATTCTGGATAAAAACTATGTGTGTCCTCATCTGAACCGTCTCAATGAGACGGTTCAGATGAGGGGTCACAACATATGGTTTCAATGAGAAATGAAAATTATCCTTCAGTTATCATCACAAATACCCCCCTTATCTAGAGCTCTGCTGAGTGTAATATATGGCCATGTGTCGGCTGATGAGAGCCCCGTTTTCTGCATTATGGTTACATAAGTTCTTGATATATGGTTTTCGGGGCCCTACAAATCAATATAAATCAAAACAGTTTACTTGCATACTAATTAATGAAAATATACATCCATCATGACTTATCAAATACATTGTACTCCTTTTCATCTAGCATTCAAGCTTATTTCTTTTAAAACCCAGCTTCCTGTGCTTCTGTGAGGGTCTGAAGCAACCGTAAACGAGACAAACACAAAGAACTGGCAGTACATACCTGTGACACTATATCTCAATCAGTCTGGGTCCCCTCCAAGACAGAATTAACACTAGAATCACCTAAAATTTCACCTGAAAAAGAAGCAATGTAGTCCAGATTAGATGGGGTATTGCTCGTTATTGATTCAGTCAGTTGTACAGAGCCCCAGGTATGATGGATTTTTGAGGATAATTGTAATATATTTTATCTTTAATATTTCTAAATGATATGTTCTGAATATTTATGACCATTATAACTGTCTTGCAGAGATATTCATTCTTTATTTCTGACCTTATCCTTTTAACCTAAATTGATACTTTCGGAACTAAACCAGAAAAATGGACAAAAGTTTATGCCACCAATGCCATAAAAGCATTTACTGTACTAATACTGGTAAATGCCTCTGTTCTAATAAACACCCCTTGCCTCTTTTCCACAACAAATGTCAGTACCTTAAGTAGTAATTCTTCAAAACCTGATCTTGTAAATGCTATTTCCAACAAATGGGATTTGAAATGCCAGGGACTGAGGGAATGATGTTTTCTGGTATGCCTGCTTGGGTGAACAAGGCCATCTGTGGATGTATACTGGCTGAACCCTTCAGTAGGGCTTCTACGTTTACACGGATAAACGGTAACGGTTCGTGCATTTTTGCTAAACGTTTACAAAATTCACACATCGTTTAACCGAACTTGAACACCCGGTAAACCACCAACAAGTTATAATATCTTATACAGTCGTCAGTATTAAATCTTAATGTACTTGACGGCATCCTCGGAAATGTCTAATATTAAGATTTTATTTTCTAACTTCTGTGTACCTTACGCAAAGCATGACCTGTACTAGTTTTGCCAGAAAATTGTTACGTCAGAATCGGCAGCTAATTTTATAAGGTACAGATCAAAGGCAAGGTTATGTCTGCCGACAACACGTGTTGTGTAGAAAAATTTGGACTACCTTGGTACCTGTGTTTCACAGGATAAGCTTACCGCGAAAGTGAGATAATTGCAGCTTGTAACGTTGACAGTAAGTATCAATTAACAAGATATTTATGTCCGATGTTTTATAAATCTAATCCATGTAATTATCAAATACGCTGGAAATAATTGCTGCAATCGGAAATTGGTCAATAGTAAATACGTATTTTTAATACCGTCAGTTACTGTAAACTTTGAGTTGACACCCCGAAAATGAAAGCGCATTATTGGATGACACTGTGGTAACATAATTATAATAATTATAAGGTATGGGGGGCGTCTCATAGATGTCCGATACTAAGAATAAAATTTCAACGTTAATGGTCGTTTAAACGGAATCGTTTCGTTTTCTAGCGCTCGTGTAAACATTTACAATATTTTGTAAACGTAGAAGCCCTACCCTTCAGACCTTTGTCTAGCATGTCTAGCATTATGAGTCTTCTTTCTTCCTTTTCAGAGATTCCAAATAAGTTTCTCTAGAATGCCAGTCATACTCCCAGTTTCATAATGTGTAATTGTTTGTTATACATTTCTGCTCCTTCTCAAGTTCTTAAGAAGTATACTTTGGGGGTCCTAAACTGAACTATGCACATTTTAATAGTCTTACACTCTACCTGCAATCTAAATTATAGATAATAACAGAGTATGAAAATAAAAGGTTTATAAAGATTAATTGGCTGTTTTCTTTGAATTTATCAACTAAATTGGAGCTTTTTATGACTATTTATACCTATACAGAGCAGACCATTTTGTCCTGGGGCACAAGCATCAATGAATGCCTAACCCAATCAGAATCAGAATAACAGTGATCTCCCCAGACCATTAAGGCATGTTGCAACATGCTTTCCTCTGCAATTTACCTTTGCAACATGCCTTAATTTCCAATGAAAATTTATAAAAATGCAGTATTTTCATTTCTTAGATAGTAAAGTTGTAAACTGCATTAAGAATCATTAATAAATCATTTATAATATATAACTTAGGCTAATTTTGACAAAGCATTGTTATACCGTATAATGGGAAAATTTCATATCGCCTAATTTTCGCGGTAATTCGCGGTCGGTAGCGATCCGCGAAAATTAACTTCCACGAAATATTTTCCAACTTTGTACAAAATAGTAATGAGAAATTTGAATCGTCCAAACATTTGGTTTGCAGTATTCAAAGCGTCCCACAAAACCTTAAATGTAGGTAGCTATAGAGCTGTTATTTTCAGCACAATTATGTTAGCTGGTAATTAGCAGGTTATTACAATTTGAACAGGATGTCACCTTTTTTCGCTTGAATTATGGTACTTTGAACCTGCAAGCAAGTACAACTGAAGTACTTTTAATTGCCTGTGAGTTCTGTTTACTTTTATCCTGAACAATAGCCATTCTATCAAGTACTCGCATATTTCAGTTCACTGTTTTTGTGTACTAAACATTGATTTGTACAAATGTCTATCTTACGGTTTTGTGCTTTTTTTTGTGCAAAAAGGATGAGTATCCTCCCAAACCCAAAAGGAGTCTATCTTCACAAATGTGTTCATAACAAGTGATTAGTTTCTTTACGTTTCTCTCTCCTTGTACGTCTAGCCAATATTTTACAGGACAAATACAAGTTTTATTTCTTTGGATATTCACATCTGCGAAAATTAAAAACTGCGAAAATTAATCCTCATGTTTTTGGGACAAATCTACGAAAATTTGGCGATACAAAATTTGTCCATTATACGGTAATAAGGATTTTAAAAATTGATCAACAAGTCAAATTCTGATTTTTGTGTTCAAAGCAACATGCCATCTGCCATGTCATTTCTGGAATAAGTTATAAGTGCAATTTAGTAAATAAAGACTTATTATAGTCTAATAATAGAGTAGAACCAGGGAACATCGGACACATTCACGCTGTTCTTGTTTTCATTATGACGCCATTGTCCTAGTCCTCTTTGTCTGACAATTTCCTGATGCGTATACCCAGGGCCTGACAAATCCATCGTCCGGCTGCCCGGGACAAGTTAAAATTTTTGCTGGGCAAGTGAAAAATTTTCTTACTTGCCCAGAAAAATGTATAAGATATATAGAGAAAATCTGTGTATTTCAGCTTTTTCCGGCAGAAGCTGTCTACCGGACAAGTAGATCAAATTTTGATTTGTCAGGCCCTGTATACCCAAGGCACAGTCAAAGGGACACTAATCTTACAAGTACAGCTCACAAAAGCAGATTAACAAACGTTTTAATGTCACAGAGTGCTAGAAGGGTGGGTCGGACAGTGAAGGGGTTCATCAGACAGTTGAATGGGTTCATCGGACAAGCTCTGTTTCTAGAAATAAGGGGTTCAACATGTCAGGCGTATGAATTTACCCGGTATTGTTTCTTGAATGATATTTCTGAAAACTGAGCAGACATTTTGACAAGTTTACGACAGGAGCGTCTCTTCTCTGTTTCACTGCTGTCAAATCGGAGAATCCATTGCATCATTTTCCCACCTCAGTTTCATCCAATAGGATAACAGCATCCTGGTTGGTTCTCGGGTATTGTATGCCTTGACAGTGTGTGAAAGAACCAGACACACTGAAGGAGACTGTCCATTTACTTGGTGAAAAACACGAGGTTTCAAACTGTCCCAAGAACCCCACTGTCCGACAATTCCCGGTTCTACTCTAGCTGAAGTAAACCAAACTACACTCAAGAAATTTAGATTATTTCTGATTGCACCAATAACTTAAAACCAACGATAGCTGGGCCTACATGATCATGATGAAGGTTTTCTTCTCCTAGCTTGAAGTAAAAGCAACAATTCAATACAGAAATCACACACATCATGTGGAGTCAACCCTCAAAAACACTCATGACTTCTACCCTGGAGCTTTATGGTAATTTGTTAGAGTTATCTCCTTTACACTGATAAATTATAATCTATAATTTCTTCATTTAAAGGCTGTTACAGTGCATTCAGTTTATATATATCATTGAGGCAGTTTTTGCTATGTCTGATACATATTTTTAAAGCTATAAAAGACATTGCTCCAGCCAGTTCCCACTTACTTCTTCTCAAGTGACAAAAATTCCCAAAACTACACAGGAGGGCCAAGTTTTATGCTAAATTGAGCTGCATTTTAAACAATATTGATAATGTAACATGACGCACTGAAATACTTTAACTTCAGATATTTTCTTCACATTTAGACCTATATAACTGGCATTACATAAAGCATTGCAAAACAAAGCATGTAATGTGAGCCGGTGTGACATTCCATTGCCTGTTTTGGCAGTCGAATCGGCGGCCATTTTTGCAGTCATGTTCACGGCAGGATCGATTTTTATTTACATAATTTTCGGTATGTACACAAAATATGAGGGAACAGGCATATCAGATAACAAGTTAATTTTCCTTTCCACTTACCTTAAGTTGCAAAAAGACGAACACAGAAGATATCTCGTAAAATTCACAATAATCGCACCTCCGACCTTGATTCATTCAGGGATGTAGGAGGCTTGCAATTTGATTGGTCGACGGTACCGCTATAGAAACTTTGACGTCAGTCGGATTTTTATTTGTAAGCGCGAATTTTGCAATACTTTAGAGAATATTTTGAGAATTCGTTGGCATATTTTTCTATGCGATTCTGATTTTTCGTTGTAAGAAAGATCAAAGAGCTGCCGACAATGCCATGGGTCACCCAAGAAGCGGTGACCTCGGAATGGGCTGGATCCTCGCCCCGGGTGTTACATGGGTAGAGCGTGTTACTAGGGTAGAACGTGTTACCCGGGGAGGGTTTCAGTTTTCAACAATAACATTAAACATTAGCTATCATTTACCGACCAAAATAAACAAAACAAATAAATAAATAGTAATAAACTAGAAAATGTGTCCAAAATACAAGGAGTCATTTATTATCAGGTGCCCCCCCCCTGCTCCATGGCTAAATGACCCCCCCCCCCCCCCCCCGCAGATCACCATAAAATCCGACCCCCTCCCCTAGGATGTACCCGCTCCACCTGGTAACAAATGACTTGTCCCTAAGAAGATCTCCCGGAAGCCTTCTTAAACCAAACTGACTTAAATAGGACAAGGTCATTTGCAGTGCCAGACTTGGGTCAGCTGCAGTGTCAAACTTAGCAGTCACCATAAGTAATGACGTGAATCGAATACGAAATTAAGGCTGCTTTTATGCGACTTCACTCTTTACGGTTCTTAAAGACCTTTGAGGGGTGAGGTGTTACCCTTTGCACCATCTTCTTGTAGTCTGCTTCAGCCTGACCCAAGATGCGCATCTGTTTTAGCAAAACGTTTCTGCTTACTGTTGTCTTTTACATTGCACCACTTGCTCTGGCGGTCATGGCAAAATCTCTGAGAAGCCTGTGCAGCTCGTGCCACATCTGTGCTGCTCATGCGTTAACTGACGGACAGGTCACCTCAACTCAGGTTAGACAACTTTACCTGTGTGTACAAGTTTCCGCTACTAATACAGATGGGAGGCAGCTTTCATTGTTTTTCCTTTTTGTACCCCCCCCCCCCCCCCCCATAGGTATGGCCCTTCATCTACATCTACCAATTAAGTGCATGGCCAATATTGGCATAGTCGCACTGTGAACAACCTTAAAACATTCGTGCTGGAAGGTTCTTATGTACAGTTAAAATCAGATAAAAACATGTTGTTCACAATCACGGTCTTAGGACATCTGCACTGACAAGGATCTTGAAGTCATCCAGAGTCGGTGCAGATATGACCTTGGCAGGCAGACCATTCCAGAGACGGACTGTTGATGGAAAGAAGGATCCCTTGTAGGCGTAGATGGAGCAAAATATTGGCAGGAAACGTTGATGGTGTCCTCTAGTCACTACACCTGTGGCTGTCAGGTACTGGCCTGAAGGGATTTCAACGAGGTCATTGACGATCCTGTACATCATTGTGACTTTGCTCTGGTCTCGCCTTGATTGAAGGTCCTCCCATCCAAGTTCTTGCAACATTGAAGTTACACTGCTGGTTCGGCGGTAGTCATTGCAGCAAAACCTGGCGGCACGCCTCTGTACAGACTCCAATTTGGCTATGTTGGATTTTGTCACTGGGTCCCATACCGTCGAAGCTGTGAAGCTGTGGACGAACTATGGACTTGTAGCATTTGGCCTTAACATCCTTTGGGCAGCTTGAAAGATTTCTGCGAAGGAAAGCTGTAGTCTGGTTGGCCCTTTTCGTCACTGCATCAATATGGCTGTTCCAGGACAGTTTACTGTCTATGGTGACTCCAAGGTACTTTGCTTTTGACGTTTCTTTCAAGGTCTGTCCATGAATGCTGTAAGAGGTTGGTATGACGTTTCGCTTGTTGGTGATCTGGATGTGTTCACACTTGTCTGGGTTAAATACCATCTGCCAATTTCTTTCCCATTCCTGTTAATGATTAAGATCTCTCTGTAGCGACTCTGCATCTTTCTGGTCCCGTATAACTCTGTACAGCAGACAGTCATCTGCGAAGAGTCGTACTGAAGAGGAAACTCTTGAGGGCAGGTCATTGATGTATACCAGGAACAGGAGAGGTCCAAGTACTGTACCCTGTGGAACTCCAGATGTGACAGCGGCAGGAGATGTCTTTCCATCGAGGACTACTCTGCGAGGAAACTTTGGATCCAGGATAGATTCTTGTCTCTGATGCCGTAGTGATGGAGCTTGACTGCCAGGCGATGATGTGGAACTTTATCAAAGGCCTTGCTGAAATCCAACAAAATAGCATCAACTTGTTGCCGTCTGTCTAGTCCAACTGCGAGGTCATGTATGGTGGTGATGAGCTGTGTCTCACATGATCTCTTCTTCCTGAAGCCGTGCTGGTAATCACACAGAATCTTGTTGCTTTCCAGAAATTTCATGAGATGACTATGTACTTCATTGGAGATCTTTTGTGGGAGAGCATACTCCAATGGGAGCAGGTTCTTTCATTTGAGAGTTTGCCCTGTGTTGGAGGGAGCACATAGATGGGTATGGCGGAATAGCTTCCCATGAAGAGGAGGTTGCTCTAGTGACATCCCATTGCCTGTTTTGGCAGTCGAATCGGCAGCCATTTTTGCAGTCATTTTCACGACTGGATCGATTTTTCGGTCCGTACACAAAATACGAGGAAACAAACATATACTGACCATCAAAAGAAACGCATACAATGTATACGCCAAATTTATTTGAAGGTATCGGTATATGCATTTATTTAGATATTTTAAGTTACTTTGTTTATGATATTCCGACAGAATGAGCACCTTAACGCAAGCTTTAGAGACCAGAACGCACCTTAACGCAAGCTTTAGAGACCAGAACGCTTGCTTTTGGTTAAACTTAGAGTCACCATACTTTCAGAAGCTGAATTTTTGATTCCATAAACTGCACAACCAATTATTTTCTCCAGACATAATGTCTGCAGCAAAGTAAGAAACCGCGAAAAAAATCGAAGTTATCGATCCTTGCATTTTAGAGAAACAATCAGGTGGAAGTTGGCAGTAGAAACAGTAACACTAGCTTACCACTGGGTTTCCATAGACCTTTTAACACCCTTTATTTTTTATAAAAGAACAGAAATCATTCATACGAAGAGGTTAAATGAATTAACAAGAGTAAAATAAAAAGATTTGAAAAGAAATTTTTCGTAGCACTGCAGAACTTTTGATGTTATTGGACTTCCCAATTTGCTATTTTTTCAATTGCAACGGAGATAATTTGACAAGTTTTCAACTTCAAACTGCTGTCATGTTCCTAAGAAGAATACCATGGTAATAAAATACACGATTTTTTTTCATAACCACACATTAGAGTCGCGTTTTGGAAACAATATGTTATACTGCCAAAGGAAAGACAACTCTTACAAACCCCCAGTTTTCCCCTACTGTTTGTGCGGTTCTCAATACTGTGAACGGGCTTCCATTGCATACACCCGTCCTACAATCGTCTTTATATGACTAAACTACTGTTATGGATTATGTCAGTAAGTATGGGTCGGACAGGTTTGTCCATTGCCTGCCGAGATCTACCAATTACCTTCATTTGTTTCAACCTTTTGGGATTTAGCGAAACCGAAGATATTTAATACAAAAACAATCAGAAAAAGATATATAAATTTTATATTCAAATGGTCAAAACCGAATTTCGTCCATCCTTTCTTTCAACCATCCATCCATCGATTCATCCTTCATGGTCATATCTTTCAGTTATATGGTCTGCAACTGATAAAAAGTTATTTTGGGAATTAATGTTTATAATTTTCATGAATACCATAATTGAGCCCAGATGACCATAACGCACTCATAATAATGTCAAACCTAAGCAAATTAACGCTATAAAAACAACAGGTTTAAGGTAAACTATTATATTAAATGTATAGGAGATAAAAACGTGACGTCACTGATAAGACACCTGAGGGATTCCCCGAGTATGGTTGGCAGAAAGATTGATACAGTATTATGGAATTGAATTTCATGATTTATTTGCGTGCTAAGATGCTTCAAAAATATATATTTTTTCCTTTCCGTCACACATGTTCTCAGCGCAAATTTATAAAAGTCTAGATGATGTAGTGTTTAAAATGGAAAACGGATAATACAACGAATGAACGAACGGACAAAAAACCATTAAATGAAATGACTGACTGAATAAATGGCAGTGAATCGTTGATGAATGACTCAGATGCATATCTTTTGCTTTTATATATCTTAGTTCAAGCTTTTGAACCTCATGTACCTTTCAAAAAGTACTGTTGGTTTAGCTATATTACAGAATTTTATATACTGTTTTAAATCAACGTTTTAGGTGGCATTTACTTGTTTTAGGATATAGCTAAAAGCTTACACTAAAACGAAATGAAAATGCGAAATTTAATTTTATCATTGAATTATTGTTAGCATTAAACTGTACTTAACTTGTTAGATCTCGCATTCACAAGATACTCTAATATAATAAAAAGTATCTGAGTCTGTACCCTATGTTAATTTTCTGAATTAGAAATGTTTGTTTCCTGTTGTTTAATAGAACCTTCGCTGTCTTCAGTGGATCATTTGATCAAGGACGTCTCATCATAGTTAAAAAAACACCGCTGGTGTCCTGAGGTGACAATTTGAAAAAAACATGTATCTAAAATAAACTGTTTGTGGGCCAGGCGCGGCTAATTATCCGTTAGCACAAACGTATGACATCCTCTATTTTATTTATTTTTACTTTCCTTCTTTATTGTTTTTAAAATTTTAAGAAATCGCAACCATCAATAGATATTATTATTTCGTATGGCATGTGACTAAGACCTTATTTCCAATTGTTTTAAATCGGTAGCTATTTATTTGCACTTATTTTAATTATCTTTTACGCATTTTAGCGATTACACTTCAGACTATCCTATAGAAAAGCACTGTTAAGATGCGTGCTTAGATGCTTCAAAAAAATACTTTTGTCCTTTCTGTCACACATGTTCATAGCGCAAATTTATAAAAGTCTAGATGATGTAGTGTTTAAAATGGAAATCGGATAATACAACGAATGAACGAACGGACAAATAAACCATTAAATGAACGAATGACTGAATAAATGGCAGTGAATCGTTGATGATTGACTCAGATGCATATCTTTTGCTTTTATATTTTTTAGTTCAAGCTTTTGAACCTCATGTACCTTTCAAAAAGTACTGTTGGTTTAGCTATATTACAGAATTTTATATACTGTTTTAAATCAACGTTTTAGGTGGCATTTACTTGTTTTAGGATATAGCTAAAAGCATACACTGAAACGAAATGAAATGCGAAATTTAATTTTATCATTGAATTATTGTTAGTTTTTAAATGTTCTTAACTTGTTAGATCTCGCATTCACAAGATACTCTAATATAATAAAAAGTATCTGAGTCTGTACCCTATGTTAATTTTCTGAATTAAAAATGTTTGTTTCCTGTTGTTTAATAGAACCTTCGCTGTCTTCAGTGGATCATTTGATCAAGGACGTCTTATCATAGTTCATAAAACACCGCTGGTGTCCTGAGGTGACAATTTGAAATAAACATGCATCTAAAATAAATTGTTTGTGCATCGAGTGCGGCTTATTATCCGTTAGCACAAACGTATGACATCCTCTATTTTATTTATTTTTACTTTCTTTCTTTATTGTTCACAAAATTTTAAGAAATCGCAACGATCGATAGATATTATTATTTCTATTATTTTTGTTTTTAATTTTCTTGTTCCTAAATCCGATCGACATTTTACAGTAATTCCGCTCAAGTTATCTTATATTAATATTCTAATTCTTCTTTTTTCATCTTATCCTATTTATACTAATACATATACTTTATAGTAGAAAAGATCAAGATACTGATCTACTGTAGTTTCATTTTATTCTGTCAGTGTTTTTCCAGTCGTAGAAAAACAGTCCGGTTAAGTTGATGGGTATACCCAAATACGCGTTTTACTAGATGAATTCATTTAATTAAGGTGAGGTGGGAGTAATTCAGCGCCGCCGTGCGGCAGTTTCTATCGCAACGTTACGTAATGACGTCAAACGTTCCGTCTGAGAAAAACAAGATGGCGTCAACATTATCCGCTTCTATGATTACATGTACTACATGGTCTGATTACAAAATGCAAAGAGGTTGAGCGCTGGGTGAAATTAAAAGCAAACCGAAAGTGTCATAGAGAAGAAACTGCAATATTACTCTCTCTGACAGTTTCTCATCAGTTTGTTAGATGGAGTTCGCAACTGCTGTTGCAATAATTTTATTAGGCCTACAAATTTCATACGACACAGCCTCATGAAATTGAAATTAGAAGTCATATCAGTGTCTACACTTCGACCACACATTTTAGATTTCCGCCTCCAGCGGTTTTCGAAACCGGGACCGCTAGATCAGCAGGCAAGCGCTTAACCTACTGAGCTACCGGGGCTCCTCGGGTGTTATCACAGACAGACAGATGGATGGAGGGATGGATGGCAGGGTGGATGGATGGATGGATTGACTGAGATTTTACGTCATTTTTAACAGGAATTCAGTCATATCAGGACCATGGTAATGTGATAATGAAAGGCTGTGTGCAACGGGGTGTAATCATACCGCCCACACTTAAACACCAGTCAGGTAGACTTAGGCCACATTGCAGTGATATTAAAAACTCTTAGACTGTCAATAGAGTTTGAACAACGCCAGGCAGCCGTATCAACGTCGATGCAATATCAGCAGGACCTTTAATCAACGTTGATACGATAATTGAACGCTCTGTTCTGTCAGTAAGCTAAAAGAAATGTGGTGTTTCTTTTTCCGCGCCGTTCTTTCATTTTTCTGTCTTTCATTTCTTCAATTTTTTAAAGTGTAGGCCTATATCAAAGAATCGTTTTACTGAATCTCCAAGACACTAAAGTGAATTCACGCTACATTTTCACAGTCATTTTCAGAGCTAGAGAGAGAGGGAGAGTCGACAGGATCCAGTAGCAGGGCAAAATATTACATGTATGCTTGACTCGCTTACAGTGTACAAACAACAAGAGACACGGAAATTGTTCAAATGTCATAACACGTGGAAGCCCATCCTAAAGTTGTTGCTTCAGAGAGTTTGTCAATTCAGGTGCGCGTAAACGGTATGGAAGGACTTAATGGCAAGTTTTGGAGTCCTTTTTATCATTATTAAAGAAAAGTTAGCCAAGACGGCTAATGCATTGAGAAAAAATGTACTACATCCGCTATCCCGAGGCTGACAATCATGAGTGACGAAATTCGTAGACAAATTTTGCCGGGACCCTACAATAAGCGACAGTTCATACGTGGCGCGAAAAGTAAAGAAACGTTAACGTCACCATGCGCGACGTTACCATTCCAGTCTAAAGAGACAGCACACAGGGTATTTTATGCACATTAGCTCGAAAGTTAAGTCGGCGACCTACGATTTTTATTGCTTTAATGTAAACTTCTATCATTTGGCCATACTGTGTTAGTTTTCAAAGAACAAAATGTGTTTTGTTTTCTCAGAATGAAGGTTTTTATCCAAGACAGACGTGCAAAAAAGTGCGTTTTCCATAGAACGCCATTATAACGTTGGGTCGAAAATGGGAAAAAATTGACGTTTTCGAGGTCAGATATCTTGAAAACGACAACGGCGACACCCCCTTTTTATTACATTTTCTGAAAGAGGGACTGATAATGCTAAATATAGTGAAGTATGAATAAAATCATGTGTTTTGTCAATTACTCCCACCTCATCTTAAATGATTTCTTTTTCGTATGACAGGTGATTAAGACCTTATTTCCAATTGTTTTAAATCGGTAGCTATTTATTCGCACTTATTTTAATTATCTTTTACGCATTTTAGCGATTACACTTCAGACTATCCTATAGAAACAACCAAGCTATCCACGTGATCATCCGATGACGTCACTGCGGAGATTCCCGTTATCTCCTGTAAACTATTAACTGTCTAGAATTTCATTCGGTCCGAACTAAATTATTTGAAAGCTATAGCTCCTGTTTTCAGTAAAGGTTATATTTTTCATGCATTTTTCAGGGGTAGTGAATAGATTTATGATAAAAACTTATTTTTACTCATTTTTACAAATGGTAAAAATAAATGTTTAAAAGTTGTCAAAATTGCATCAATCACATGAAAGCAATAACAACGCAAACAATTAGAACATAAATGCGCTTGCAACTAATACGTAGGATCTGAACAAAAGCAAATGCGTATGACTGTCGCTCTTCTTTTTTTAAGTTTGTTTTTATTTGTTGAAAGGTTAACAAATCCATGACCACGGTAGGGTTTTCTTGTGACGCCAAGCTTGTTTATTTTTATTTGTAGTCCGTGACGTACAAATAAAAATACACAAGCTGCGTCAAGGAAGGACTTTCTTCAAGCTCATATGAACCGCGCATATAGACCAGCCTGTGTGTACTCTGGTTAAGACATGCACGTCTATTAAACTCAGGCAACCACTGTTTAGTGCAACTGTCCATTCCCTGCCGCACTGTATTTATGTGCTGGGTGGTCTCTGCACACACCATAAAACAAGTTGAACTGTATCGACTAAATGAATGCTATTTAAAGACTTTACTTCTATATTTAGCTCAGTTAGTCAACGAAGGAAGCGTCATGTTGTTTAATCACAGGAGCTGATTCAAAAGGAAGTACCTTTTTGACATACGGACTCAACAAAGAGGCAAATCATCCTTCGCAGATTTAATTAGAGTTTCGAGGTTTGCGTCATAGATTCATTGGGATTAACAGATTGGTGATGTGAACTGGGAAGGTTCTGATAAAACTGCGTGGATGTACTGGCTGATCTATGACTTTGTTGTTCGGACATTCAATAAGGCACCTTTTTCACGTGATCTGACTCCAAACTGTTAAATCTATAAATGGAACTAGTCATTGGCCAGTTATTTACAATACTTGGAAATTTCAAAATACGTACTTGCGTTCATCTAAATCATTGAGGGGGTACCTTTGATACATATCAGAAAAAGTAATTACAATAAGCCACTGCGTTAATCATTATGTCAATACAAAATGACATACAAAAATCAGAAAAAAAAGAAAGAAAAAACAACAAAAAAAAAAAAAAAAAAACAGAATTATATCAAATAGATTGGTGTGTTTTCAGAAACTTATTCTTTGTTATTTTATTTGTTTATTTCATTCTTATCTTTTTTGTAATATTTTTTTCGAAAAGGTTTAAAAAATCATAACCACAAGAAAGTATTCTAAATACCAAGAAACAGTTTGATATGAAGGGCAAGTATGAAGGTATTTTATTGTATAAAAATAACAGCAACTGAATATAAAATGGTATCAAGTTATCATTAATACAATAACAGAGTTGAATTTGTACAACATTTGCTATTTTTAAAACAATATTTGCTATTTTTAAAGCAGTTATTTTGAACTGCCTCATCAACAGTCATAAGACCTCCTTTGACATCTTTGATGAACACTAATGTTTTTTTTTTTCAATTTTTAATTTGTTGTTAAAGGTAGGTTCCTGGCCTAGCGATAACAATAATGTTCAAAAAATAATTTTGTCTTTTTCTGGGTAGTATTGAATTCTCTTATTTTTCTGAAACTGTTGCTACTGAGAAAATCGTCAGATGTTGTAGAAAATAGTCGTTTCCCCTTTGGTTTATTTTCTTTTGTTGGAATTCCAGTTCTAAAAATAAATATGTATATATGTCTACAAGTCCGCAGTTTCTGATGTCATTTGCCAACGGTTAATTTTCTCTTGCCGTGAGCCCTTCCAGAGGTCCTGGCATGGCGGATGGGTTAAAACTGTCCCGAAATGCAATGCAGCATGACGTCAGCTATGTTATCTATTTTTGGCGGTGACTAAAAATAGCGCTAACTGGTGTGCGAAGCAGAGTTAGGAAATCCCTTGCAAAACAACTTTTCTACGATTTCTTGATTTACACTTTTTAGTGAAACTTATTCATTTCCTCTTTATAAGTGCTTTCCAAAAACTTGGATAAAAAATCATCAAAATTATGATGCATTCCAAAGTACAGGAACCTACCTTTAAATATCTTTCAGTTTGAAGTTCCAGAACGGCTAACATGACATTTTAGTATCAGTTAAAATTTACTAATTACAACTGCTAAATATCTAAATTTTATTTTATTTTCAATACAAGGCGTTAAAATCAAAATTTGAATATATATTTAAAATTATTTCAATTTCAGTTTAAATACTAGTCAGTAATCTTAAGTCTGATAAGTTCTGAATTGTTAGATCCTTTGGAAGCAAAGAATACATGAAAAAAATGAAAATAGCAGGCTCGGATTAATTGAATCTAAGCCTGTTAATGAGGCCTCCAGGATACAGGACGGACAGACGCTATGCCAGGACGTGCATGTTATCTATTAGTACTCTTGAGCCTCCTGGGGAACACCATTATGCGAACTGGACAAAGAAAAATGGGGGTGGGGGGAATAATGTAAAATACAAATGAAGTCTTTTAAAGTGATTATTTTCAACCAAAAAGTTAAACAACCGGTTTAAAGTGTATTATTCAACTATGTATTTATAAACTATTAAGAATTTTAGTTAAAATCCAAATAAAAGTTGTCATGGATAGAACCAATGTTTTACATAGTAATGAGAATCGAAACAACATTCCAATGTCTTAGCTACTACTTAATCATGTTAAAATAATCTTTTTTGATAGACTCGTCTATGAGGTGAAAGTTATGGATTCGTTTCCATGAGCGTCTTAAAGGTAGGTTCCTGTACTTTGGAATGCATCATAATTTCGATGATCTTTCATCCAAGTTGTTGGAAAGCACTTATAAAAGCGAATGAATAAGTTTCACTAAAAAGTGTAAATCAAAAAAATATTAGAAAAGTTGTTTTGCAAGGGATTTCCTAACTCTGCTTCGCACACCAGTTAGCGCTATTTTTAGTTCGCCCCAAAAATAGATAACGCAGCTGAGGTCATGCTTCATTGCATTTTGGGATACTTTTAACCCATCCACCATGCCAGGACCTCTAGGAGAGCTCACGACTAGGGAAAATTGTCCTTTGGAGAATGGCATCAGAAATCGCGCACTTATAGACATAATAAACATAGTTATTTTTAGAACTGGAATTCCAACGAAAGAAAATAAACCAAAAGGGAAAACGACTATTTTCTTCAACATCTGACGAGTTTCTCAGTAGCAACAAATTCAGAAAAATAAGAGAATTCAATACTGCTCAGAAAAAGACGAAATTATTTTGTGGACATCATTGTTATCGCTAGTACAGGAACCTACCTTTAAAGTATTCACTAGTGTAAGCCAACAACATTTTAAACTTAGAAAAGGTCTATTACTTGATAGTAAACTTTACTTAAACTAAAAGATCATCGATGACACATCACAGAAGAGTGCATTATGCTTACAATTATTCTAAAAGTATTAAAGATAACTCATATTAGGAAAAGGGCCACTGTAATAAATAAAACGCCCTAACCTTTCAATGGACAGGATTTTTATCTGATTTTCAGCACTATGATACAGTATGTCGAATTTGAATGTATTAATTCCTGATCATTGCCTGTCTTTTTTTACTTTTCTGTTTATAAATAAATAAATAAATAAATAAATAAATAAACAAATTAAGCTTGATATCCCTTGGCTACAAAGAGTTCTTATTGTCAACTAAATAATAACAGAGGAGAAATAAAACAAACCGTCCTAGAATTATTAACAAAACTCATTTTATAACTGAAATGATTTAATAAAATGGTTCATTTGAGTCTCGTTACAAGTCTCTCCGCACCCCATCATAATGCAGTATATATATTTTCTGGACCCTTGGAATCATTCTGAGTCAGTTTGAAAGAAGCTAGTGCAATGTCAGAATAAACTCAGTTTAACTAAGTCTGCTATTTTCGTTTCTCTAATGTTTTTTTTCTTCCACAGCAGGTTGTGTTGCATATGTCTTCCTTGCTTTCTTTTCTCTGATGTGTTCCGCTTCCATTTTTTTCAAATCTTATTTTCACATTACAAAAACATATGCATCGATAAGCTTCGAAAATGGATGGTATTTTATTTTAATCCATCACAAACAAAAGGCAAGTCAGATGAACTGATTCTGACCTTCGCTAACTTTTACAATACGGTTATCCAGGCACGCCGAAAAAGGGGTTATACTATGTACTGTATGGTTGCATAAGGTAACACACGATAGCAAAAGGAGTCACAAGGCTGCACAAGGTGGGCAAAAGCTCTGATAAAATACCATAAACTAGTCGAACTAATAGAGATTCAATATTGATTTAAATTTTAAATAATTAAAATGTTAATTTTTATAGCAATTTCATGTTGTCCAAACGCCTATGAAATTCACTGTAAATTGTTTAAACAAATATCCTGCTGACTCCTGTAGCTTTGAAGAGTTTTCTTTGTGATTCAATAAGTGGGACATCAACCAGCAGTCATATAAGTTTAAACAACGTTGATTTAATGTATTGACGTTGGTTTAAAATGACTAGTTTTAATAGCCCTAACTGATTTTCTAAACAAGTAGCAATATGAAGCTGGTTGCTGTTGCTCATGAGTGAGACTCGTGTATCTGACAGTGAAAATATATTAAAGACAATGATTTCATGCATGTTTTACACAAACATATGATTACCATTCTAACAAGTAATACTAAGAACATTCCTGTGAAAATGGATAGTCGGTCACAAAAAAATCTAAATTTGCTTGTATTTTTTCTAATTTTTTGCGGTATTAATGATAGTTATTATAAATATATTTTTAACCGGTATTAAGACCCTGGTCACTAAATTTCACAAAGTTCACGCCATTGCTTTGCAGATTTACTGAAACTGTTATCGAAATGTTATATGTACAGCATGAATTTCTAGAAGATAAAGCCATGTTTGTTTGTTACTTTTTAGTCATATAAATAGAAATATAACATTTATTTCCAAATATCGTGTCCAAATAGGAAATAAATAAAAAGAATCGTATGATAGTAAATTTGATGGGAATTTAACAGCGTAGAAAAAGTAATAACAAAATGCATAAAAGTGCAGGGGCGGATCCAGAAATTTTGGAAAGGGGGTTCGAATTAGCTGAGGGGGGTTCGATTTGTGCAGTTTGACCAATTGTTCCTGAAATTCCCCATGAAAATGAAATAATTATGGCTGAAGTGGGATTGTCATTTAAGCCATCAAAGTAACAACATGAATATAACTTTGTGTTTATCTCAACAACAAGAGGCCCAAATGGGCCTGATATCGCTCACCTGGCTATTGTGCAACAGGACCATTCTGATACAAAATTGGTCCAATTCCACTGAGAATTTCTCATTTTCACATTTTGCTACTTTTAGTAACAGAGGCCAACTTGCCTGGTCTTTATATATTTACTTTTGAAACACCTCAATGCAAGAATCATTTTGCCACAAATTTCATCAAAATCCATTCAGGGGTTACTGAGATATTGCCAGTTTCATGTTGTGTACTATTTTTAGTAATGGCAGATGGCGGCCATCTTGGATTGCTAAAATGTAAAAAATCGAAAAGCCTTCATGCAAGGACCATATATCAGTCATCCGGAGTCTGACACAAATTTGGTCCAATTCCATTGAGATTTTCTAATTTTCACATTTTTCTATTTTTAGTAACAGAGGCCAACATGACTGGTCTACAGTTAGATATTTTTAAAACATCTCAATGCAAGAATCATTTTGACACAAATTTCGTCAAAATCTATTCAGCGGTTACTGAGATATTGTCATTTTCATGTTTTGTGCTATTTTTAGTAACGGCAGATGGCAGCCATCTTGGAATGCCAAAATGCAAAAAATCGAAAAAGCTTAATGAAAGGACCATTCTGACACAAAATTAACCCAATTCCATTGACATTTTCTAATTTTCACATTTTTCTATTTTTAGTAACAGAGGCCAATATGACTGGTCTACAGTTAGATATTTTTGAAACATCTCAATGCAAGAATCATTTTGACATAAATTTCGTCAAAATCCATTCAGCGGTTACTGAGATATTGTCATTTTCATGTTTTGTGCTATTTTTAGTAACGGCAGATGGCGGCCATCTTGGAATGCCAAATTGCAATTAATCGAAACGACTTCATGCAAGGAACATTCTGACACAAAACTGGTCCAATTCCATTCAAGGGTTCTTGAGTAATTGTCATTTTTATAGTTGTTCTATTTTTAGTAACACCAGATGGCGGCCATCTTGGAATGCCAAATTGCAATTAATCGAAACGGCTTCATGCAAGGAACATTCTGATACAAAATTGGTCCAATTCCATTCAAGGGTTCTTGAGTAATTGTCATTTTTATGTTTGTGTTATTTTTAGTAACGGCCCCCATGGTGGCCATCTTGGATAGTCAACTGGCACAAAATCGAAATAATTCCATTCAAGAACCATTTCTGACCAAATCTGGTCAGAATTGGTTGCATTTTCTTTGTATATTGACATTTGAGCAAAATTGGCCTTGTAAACGCTAAGTAGGTCACTGTGACCTAATTCCGCTATAGATTTTTTTTATTTTTACAATTTTTAATACCAAGGTCCCACTTATGTTCCATGCAAACTTTCAACCAAATATACCAAATGGTTCTGGAGAAGAAGTTGATTTTGTTGTTTTTGCTATTTTTAGTAACGGCAGCCATCTTGGATTCTTGACCTGACCCAATTTTACAATTTTGAAACCCTGCAGTCTGGTCATGCTCCATGTGAAATTTGAGATCCATGGGTTCAGTGGTTTTAGAGAAGAAGTTGTTTGAAGTTGTTTAAATAGGTCATTTTTTGACATTGGCGTTTGAGCAAAATTACACACGTAAACAGAAAGTAGGTCACTGTGACAAAACTCCGATACAGATTTTTTTCATTTTTATAATTTTGAATACCAAGGTTTCACTGATGTTCCATGCCAAAATTCAGACAAATATACCCAGTGGTTCTGGAGAAGAAGTTTATTTTGTTGTTTTTGCTATTTTTAGTAACGGCGGCCAGCTTGGATTTTCAACCTGACCCAATTTTACAATTCTGAGACCCTGGAGTCAGGTCATGCTCCATGTGAAATTTGAGAACCATGGGACCAGTAGTTTTACAGAAGAAGATGTTTGAATATTTGTTTTTAGGTGTTGACGGACGACGCACGGACGCACGCCGGACGCATTGGTATGACAATAGCTCACTATGGCCCTTCGGGCCAGGTGAGCTAAAAAAGAGTTATCTGAAGCCTTGCTTTCAAAATATTTTGGCAGAATTTACATGGACCACTGAAACTGGCCCGTCTACTTAATGTATCCTTTGTACATGTATTTTCGTTGTGTTACCCTTGAGAACTCAATACAGTGGTATACAACTTCCCAGAGGACAGCTTTCACTTAGAGTTGGTAAATAAAAAGTTTGATGAAAATTCCATCGTCGAAGTTGTTGGTATAGAACAGTTAGAAATGGTCACCCTGGGTAGGAGGGTGCCAGGACAACCAAGAGTTTTGAAGGTCATACTTGCAAACAGGCAACAAAGAAAATACATTCTGGATAATGTAAAGAACATCAGCGAGAAGGCTCAGGAAAAATATAGAAGGGTGGTAATTACTAGGGACTTGACAATAGAACAAATGAAAGAGATGAAAGAAAAAATTAGGAACAAAGTAGGACGAAGGCCTGTGGCAGGGAATGATCCTCAAAATGGAAGACGACAAGTAAGTTATGCTGGAGAAGGCATTCCATTAGTGCAAGAAGAAGAGAGGACGGACACTGAAAGTGCAGCAGTTATCCGTGGAACATAAGCTTCAGCAGTGTCACACTTGAAAGGCAATTTAGCAACAGAAGGATTGGGACATCTCGATATTCCATAGCATATAAATCATTTGGGAGAAGAAATTCCGAATAGTCACGATTCCTTATCTGTCTGTCACCGTGGTTGGAGATGAAACTATACTAGGTGGGTTTGATGCCTCACAGACTCATGGAGATGCTACTGCACTAAGTGGTGACGCAATAGTAGTAGGTAATGGCAAAGTAACGTCAATACTACCAGTTCATTAACCGAACCTACATCTTCGGATGTAGCCAGGGACTAGGGCTTAGTTTTACTTTTAGCTCTGAGGGTCGTACATTTACCAATTCCCATCCCCATAGAAATAGAAACAATAGAAAGGAAAACTGCAACTAAAATTTGTCAGCCATGTACACCAATGTAGATTGTTTGACGAAGGAAAAGAAAATTGAAATGTACATATACATGTATATTGAAAATAGTAAGCCAGACATTATTGGTTTGGTAGAAATATACCCTAAACACTCTGCTATGGGTTTTGTTCCAAGCTTTTATCAGTAGGAGGGGTATAATAGCTTCTTCTCGGACTTGGGTGAAGGTCGGGGAGTGTTGTGGTACTGCTTAGCTAACTTAAATGCAATTGTTCTGGAGGTTTCTGATTATAATGAGTCCGTTCGGTGTGCAATACAGCTCAGGGGGTGGGGTTAAGTTGCTTGTAGGCTGTTTTTATCGGTCCCCAAATAGTCCATGTGGTGATATTTGTAAGCTGAAAAAATTGTTTTACAGTGCTATAGGGTAAAAGATTCTCATCTACTTATACATGTAAAAGGTGATTTTAATTTTAGAGAAATAGATTGGGTTCGACAGCGTTCAGCTGCTAATGTAGAAGATCCGTCTACGGTTTTTATTGAGACTTTAAGGGACCTTTACCTTCCCCAACATGTAAAGGATTGCACTAGGTATAGGTGTGATCAGACGCCATCGCTACTGGATCTAGTAATAACTAATGAAGAAAAAATGGTTGAGGATCTGGTATACCTTCCTAGCTTTGGTAATAGTGACCATCTTGTGGTATCTTTTAGTTTTATATGCTATACTGAGACACAGCCAAGGTCTAGGCCTCGATATAATTATTTTAGAGCTAATTACATTGAAATGAACAAAGATATTTCAAAGTGCAACTGCGAAGAAAAGTTCATGGATAAGGACGAGTGTGACGCTTGGAATGGCTTTGCTGAAACCATTATTAAATTTATAAAAAGCATGTACCAGTGAGTAGAGTTTATGACACGTGCTTATGCCCTTATGCTGACAGAGATGCAATAGCTGCTATAAAAACCAAGCATAAGAAGCGGGCCAAATTTGTGCATTGTAAGAATTTGGGAACATACAATGAGTACAAAACAGCCAGGAATAGTGTCAACTATGAAATTAGGCGCTCGAAATACGCGTACGAAATTATCAGAGAAAATTAGGTCTGAACCAAAGTTCTTCTGGAGGTATGTAAGTGACAAATCCAAAACTTAGGTTAATGTTGGGCAGTTGATGACAGCAAGAGGGGATCTTACAAGTACTGACCAGGAAAAGGCTGAAGCTCTTAATAAGTATTTCCCTACTGTTTTACTATTGAGGATCAAACTAGAATGCCCCAATTTGCTGAGAGAAATTTTCAGCATCCACTAGAGGACATAACTATTAATGAAAGTATAGTGAGAAAGACCATAGTATCCATTAAGCCCTCAAAATTGCTAGGGCCTGATAGAATACATCCTAAAATGGTAAAGCAATGCGATGCCCTAGTTAAACCCCTTACATATATTTTTAAGAAATCCTTGGAAGAGGGTAAATTACCTATACAGAGGAAAATGCAAATGTAACGGGGGTGTTTAAGGCGGCAGTAAGTCAAAACCGGAAAATTATGGACCTATATATCAGTGTTACGTCAGTTTGTTGTAGGATTTTGGAACGAATTATAAGGGACGAGTTAATAGAGATTTAACAGCAAATAACCTACTATCTGAGCTCCAGCATGGTTTCAGGAAAGACTACTCCTGCGTCAGCTCCTGGAATGTATTGGCGACGGGTAGGAAACCATTAATAATGATGAATAAGTGGATGTGGTTTATGTGACTTTAAAGTAAAAAGATATGCAGTGATCAGGAATTAATACAATCAAATTCCACATCCCGCTCTCAAAATCAATAGGGGAAGAAGCACACACATACACACGGAAAAACTGACAAAAGTTCACGAAAGACATGCATGGTAAAACGAATGAGCAGCTATTTCCCAAACTAAATCTGCCTTTGATAAGGTCCCTCATGGGTGATTACTTGTCAAGTTGTATGCATATGGAGTATAGGGTAGGTTGTTTGAATGGATCGAGGACTTTTTGCAAATAGGAGACAGAGGGTGGTCGTCAGTGGGACTGAGTCTGAATGGACCGATGTTCTACGTGGGGTATCACAGGGCAATGTGTTGGGTCCAATTCTTTTCTCAATCGTCTTAAACGATTTGCCGGACATACGGAATTGTATTTTGCGTTTATTCGCTGATGACACCAAAATGTACACAAGAGGAAGGAGTCTCGATGATAAATTTCTAATGCAGGATAACATATTTTCAGCATGTGAATAGTCAGACATCTGGGAAATGCAATTTAATGTTAAAAAGTGTAAATACTTACAGTTGGGTCATTCTGACACAGAGGAATCTCAAGTGGAATATTACATGAACGAGAGTTATTTCAGAGAAGGATTTTGGTATTAATTTTGATTCTGATTTTAAGTTTAGGATCCATATCAGTGAGAAGGTTAATAAAGCGAACAGAAATTTAGGTTTGATCTGTAAAACATTTACATAAACATGTATGAGCAAAGGAATGTTTTTGATCCTGTATAAGGCCATTGTGAGGCCTCACTAGGAATATGCCACAATTATATGCTCCCCCCCCCCCGCCCACTATTATCTAAGAGATATAGCCAAAATAGAGAATGTTCAGCGTAGGGCAACTAGGGTGGTTGGAAATTTAATCCACCTTCCGTATCAGGAAAGGCTCAGGGATTTAGGGCTCCCCACCCCATCCTACAATACAGACGGGAACCTGCTGACATGATTGAGCTATATAAGATCATGCACTGTGTCGATAGAATGAATAAGGAAAATGTTTTTCGTAGGCATATATACCAACGTATCAGAGGACACTGTTTAAATAATTCAAGGATAGGGCAAGAACGGAGGTCAGAAAAGGTGTATTCAGGGTGGTTGGGCCCTGGAACTCTCCTACAGAGGAAGTGGTTACAGCTTCCACTTACAATTCTTTTAAGACCTGCCTTCATAAATTTCGGTCATCCCATCCCCATAAATTCGGTGCATCCTGCTACAATTAGTAGCATTTGGAAGCGTTGCCTTGCGTGCGTCAAATTCTTTGAAGATTGACTGCCTTATATTACTCATCACTGTCCTCCAGAGGATAAAAATTAGTACGCCTATTGTTTACTCATCGATATTCCTTCGCGAAAACAGCAAGCGTAGAAAGCATATAAATGAAAGCAAAACGAACCAACTGATATTTAGTTTTGTAGCTATAATGTTATTTGGGTCTAATATAAATACTCAATGTGATATTATAATGTTTTTTTTATGGCAAAAACATTTTTTAAACATAACAACGCTGTCAGGTCATTGATAAGTAGCCATGGCGCGTAATGACGTAGATCCGATACATTTTTGAATGGACCAATCTAGCAAGTTACATGACCTGACGACGTAACGGTAAAGGCTCACCCAGAAGTCCCGTATGCGATAGACTAGTATTTCAATGCTATCTATAAGCGGTCATGATTTGGAAGTCATTAATTAGTAAATTACCGGTCTGATAAAGCATATAATAAAGGGCCTAAGAAACTATAAGTTCGTGTGGTGGCTTACTATTAGGGGACCTCCATACGAACCGAACTACCAACTAATTGTGTGCACCGCGGCGGAGGGTGAGGGTGAAGGTTTGGGCCCAGTAAAACCGGTTTAACCCCCCCCCCCCCCCCCACACACACAGTAGTTATTACTGACCGTCCCAAGGCGGTACTTTCGTTGCGGTTGCATTTGTTTTATGTTCGGTGCTGTTTAATTTATTGTGTTCTCATTTTAACCCTTCTATAATAAAAATAGAAAATAGGTAAAAATAGTTGATAAATGTTTTTCGTATAATTTGCTTAGTCTGTTGTAACCCTTTTGTTGGTCTAAATTATTTAGTTCAATAAAGATAGCTGAGTTGCCACCTATTTGGGAAAGAGCTGCTGACTCGGCTTATCACTTGTAATTTAGATTGTTTGTTGGGATATCTTTGTCAATCTTTGATGTTGGGGATAGGGTTTGGGATCTGATTAAGTCAGTCCCTGAAGTGTAGTTACTCTTTAAATTTACTACATCTGGCCTCGAAACAGTGTAAACTTTGCCTACCGTATGCAATCTTGTTACTTAGCTTTGTGCTATCTTGTAACATGTAACTAAGGAGTTCCATCCTTGTTAGGGTCACCGTAATTATATGTTTTCTTCTGGAGTGAAAAGCCTACTTAAAACAGAACGAGGCAGCATGCACCAGTCTAAGTGTAACTACCACTGAATGTCTATCTTGCGGCGCTTGTACCTTGCGGTGTTGTGTGCAAAAATTGCGGTATTTAGTATGACTCGAAAAACATGCACGATATCTGTCAAAATAGTCTTTTGGAAGTAATACGATTTCGTGGCTAGTTGGGCAAGAGCGACCAAATCTGATATTTCACGGTATTTACCCTTAAACTTGTATAAGAAATGTTTGACTTATTAATAGTTATATAGTTTGCAGCTGCAGGAAAACAATCTTTCTGTTCTGAGACAATTAAAACTACTTGGTATTAAGTATCGGTGATAAACGTGGTCGGTGATGATTTAAATTCGGCGGTAACATAATTTCACAAAACTGAGAAAAGTTAACCTTTCTCATGCTAACCGTGTCACTATAAGTTTTTATGGGGTAGGTCACTTTGATAGCCTGTCAAGCTAGACACCAAGTGCACCCCAACAGTAGAGATTGTGCTAGGAAGGTGGGAATCAGCTTTATAACAGAGCAAGATTTTACCCACGTCACTGCAGCTATTTAACTGAAAATATATAAAACAAGAGGGCCATGAGGCCCTGAATCGCTCACCTGGGCAATTGGCAAGGTGGCTTTTTCTTATCATGTCTGAAATTGTCAAAATATAAGTCTTGGGTCAAAAGTCAAAGAATGACCATGACCGCTTGTACTCATAAATCTTCATGTACTCATCAAGACAACCATATATACCATTTTTAGGCCAAAATCTTCAAAACTTTCTACGAAATCTTATGTTCTAGCATTTTCCCATATTTGACCATGCCGCAAAAAAGGTCAGGGTAAACCCAAGGTCACCATTTGAACACTCTTGGTGGTACTCTAGTACTCCATGCTACTTACCAAGTTTCAAGGCCATAGGTGTATTGGTTCTGGAGAAGAAAAATATTAAAGATTTATACCATAAGTGGTAATGGCGGCCATGTTGGTCATGTGACCTGGACCGTTTGAACAAATTTTTATTCAATCAACCCCTGGAGGCTCTATATGAAATGTGTTTACAATTGGCCCTTTGACTTTTGAGGAAATGGTTACGAATATCAAAATATGAGCGATCTGGATCAAAGGTCAAGAAATGACCTTGACCTCTTGTACTCATAATTCTTCATGACCTCATTAAGACAACTGTATATACCAATTTTTAGGCCAAAATCTTCAAAACTTTCCATGAAATCTTATGTTCTAGGATTTTCCCATATTTGACCTTGCCATAAAAAAGGTCAAGGTCAACACAAGGTCATAATTTGAATTATCTTGATAGTACTCAAGTACCCAATGCTACATACCAAGTCTCAAGGCCATTGGTCAATTGGTTCTGGCGAAGAAGGTTTTTAAAGGTTTTTACCATATATGGGCAAAGTGGCCATGTTGGTCATGTGACCATGACCGTTAGAAATTTTTTTCATTCCCTCAACCCCTGGAGGCTCTATATTAGATTTGGTCACAATTGGCCCAGTGGTTTTTGAGGAGATTGTTTGAAATTGTCAAAATATGAGAGTACTGGGTCAAAGGTCAAAGAATGACCTTGACCTCTTGTACTCACAAATCTTCATGTACTCATTAAGATGACTGTATATACCAATTTTTAGGCTAAAATCTTCAAAACTTATCATGAAATCTCATGTTCTAGCATTTTCCCAAATTTGACCTTGCCGTAAAAAAGGTCAAGGTCAACACAAGGTCATAATTTGAACAATCTTGATAGTACTCAAGTACCCAATGCTACATATCAAAACTCAAGGCCATCGGTCAACTGGTTCTGGAGAAGAAGATTTTTAAAGGTTTTAACCATATAAGGGCGTGGTGGCCATGTTGGTCATGTGACCTGGACGGTATGAATAAATTTTTGTTCCCTCAACCCCTGCAGGCTTTATATGAAATTTGGTTTCAATTGGCTAAGTGGCTTTTGAGTAGATTGTTAGAACTTGTCAAAATATAAGAGTTCAGGGTCAAAGGTAAAAGAATGACCTTGACCTCTTATACTCGTAAATCTTCATGTAGTCATTAAGATGACTGTAGATACCAATTTTTAGCCCAAAATCTTCAACAGTTTCCAAGATATCTTATGTTGTAGCATCTTGCCATATAAAAGCATAAGGAAGCAAATTTGACCTTATCGTAAAAAAGGTCAAGGTCAACCCAAGGTCATAATTTGAACAATCTTGGTAGTACTTGCGTACCCGATGCTACATACTAAGTTTCAAGGCCATCGGCCTATTGGTTCTGGAGAAGAAGATTTTTTCAGGTTTTTACCATATATGGGCATGGCGGCCATGTTGGTCATGTGACCAGGACCGTTTGAACAACTTTTCGTTCCTAAGGTCCCAGGAGGCTCTATATGAAATTTGGTTACAATTGGCCCAGCGGTTTCAGAGGAGAAGTCGTTTGAAATTGTGGACGGACGGACGACGGACGGACGGACGGACGACGGACGACGGAGCCTTACCATCCTATAAGCTCCCCCGGAGCCGCTGGCTCAGGTGAGCTAAAAAACTTATGAATTTTTGAATGTCAGCATTTCCACTGACACCCTTACTTGATTCACCCTGAGTTTCTGGAAACAAGACTTAATTGGCCTAAATAATGAAGTGTTCTGGCATCTCTGGTTTTCTGCAGGCACACCTGATGCTTTCACACTGGCCTGGCTTGTTTCTGTAGTCATAGAGTATTGAAGATCTGTTTTGTAGCTGTACAATGTGTTGAATGCCAGTGTGCAAATTAAGAGGAGACTCTCAACTAAAGATGTCTCCTTTTGTAAAAGGTAAGCCCATGCATCTCAAGTAAAAGGTAGTTCTATGAAGCAGCAATTAACAAAGTATCTCGGCATAACCATTGCCAATGATTTGAAATGGAACACACATGTCAGTAATATTTGCACAAAGGCTAATAGGACCCTCGGCTTCCTCAGACGTAACTTGGCAGCATGTCCACAAGATGTTAAGGAGTCAGCATACAAGGGACTGGTGCGTCCAGTCCTGGAGTATGGCAGTTCAGTTGGGGACCCTCAAAGTATACTTCTTCAAGATGAACTTGAGAAGGTGCAGAAAAGGGCAGCTAGAATTGTAACGGGAAATTACACATATGAAACTGGGAGTATGACTGGCATTCTGGAGAAACTTAAGTGGGAATCCCTAAAAAAGAGAAGGAAAGATAGTAGACTTATAATGCTTTACAAAGGTCTGAGGGGTGCAGCCAGTATACCCATAAATGACCTTGTTCCCCCAAATAGGCGTACCAGGAATCATCATTCCCTGACATTTCAAACCCCATTGGCTGGGACTGACATTTACAAGTCCAGTTTCTTCCCCCAGACTACTAGAGATTGGAATTCCCTGGAAGATTCACTTATTTCTGCTGCTGAGTGTGCAGAGGATTCAGTTACTAAGTTTACTTCTCTTATAAGGGCTAGGGACTAGCTTCCCTGATTCACAGGTCCTGGTGAATGATTGTCTTTGGACGTATCACCAGTAAACAATTCTGATTCTGATTTTAGGACAAACTTGGTTTTTATAGGTAATTTGTCCCTGACATCAGGATGAAAAGTGTTTTTGGTTGGTTGGTTGGTTGGTTGATTTGATGCTTAACGTCCACGGTAAACAACTAAGGTCATGTCGGGACGGCCAGTTAACCTAACCACACTATTCCTGGGCAGGCTTAGACCTCCTAAGCGGTTAACCAGTACTAAGTGCACATACTTTCGCCAGTAACTGACAACTAGTGTTTTTGGTCAACCATGCATTTCTACCATATTTCTTCAGTTATAAGATTGGGATTTCTCCCTTCCAAAAAAAACAAAACAATCCAAGGTTGGCAAAATGCCGGCAAATATGAGTATTTTCCATGCCAGCGGTATTTACCGGAAAATACCGGCAAATACTGGAAAATACCGGCAAATACTGGTTGATTGAATTGACCAGCCTGGAATTTATACAATAACCTACACTCAAAATCCATAGGGGTATTCAAATTATACTGGTCAACTGACTTAATATTTATACTGAAGTTTAGCAATTGTATCAACTTATTTATTTAACAGTTTATCGAGTCAGTAAAATTTTGAACTTTGTTTTAGGAGGAAAATAGTCTGTTTCATAGCTGGACATTTCTCTCTGTGGGCACGAATCATGGAGCTTTGGCACTATCTACTGTTTTGCGGTCAATACATCTGGCACTGGTCTTATTATCTTGGTCAACAACAGCATAGGATCTTTTGGCTTCATGGTGAATAGTAGTTTTGTTATGATGTGTGATGGTTCAGCTTTAGGACTGATTATGACAAATTATTATGTGACTGCTATAAACGTGAAAAATATATTCAAGAGTTGATACTATAGCTCAAGCCATACCTATAACAGCTATGTACTTCACCTTGACTAAATGTCTAACTTTTGTATAAAACAGATAACCATTCTGACAACTTGTTGTTTCTATCCTTGCCCCAAGCAATACTCTGCCCCCTTAAATAAACATTGTCTTGAACCTTGTTGTTTTAATAATTTGGACATTGTCTTGCAAATTGGGTGTCACAGGTGACTAGCCAGGTGCACAGGTGAATTTACCTGTAATTTCTCACCTGTATTTTAATGCTGTTGGGTTTAATAAGGACAAATAATAAAGTGGAATCAAGATACTATTCATACTTGTGAATTTGTCAAATTTTTTAAATCCACATTTTAGCTGTTTCAACCTGCTTAATTTGTGAAACATTTTATTCTTTATGATGATAAACTTATATATTTAATATAAAATGAACTAAAACATCATAAAGTCATTTAGTTTGAATATACATGTATATTATTTTAAGTTAACTTGGTTTTGGTTTTAGCAAGATTTAAAGGTGAAATAGTTCAATCGACCAGTATTTGCCAGTATTTTCCACTTTGGGAGTATTTGCCAGACTGGTAAATACCGGTAAATTCCACCGGTAAATACCGGGGGTGGAATTTACCGCCCAACCTTGAAACAATCTCAACAATCTAGATCCATCTTAAAAGATGGATCTAGATTTTTGGAATTGTTTAAGAACTTGAAGGGAAAACCCATCTGATAGCAGACATTTTGAAGACCTATTTAGATATTTTAGTCATTCTCATGATGAAAAAAAGTTTTACAGGCAAATAAATGTAGCACTTTGATTTCTTCAGATGGCTAAGAGTCTCAGAAGCAAGAGAAGAAGGAAAATGAGGGCTGTGAAGAGAGAAAAATATGGAAAGAAAGAATTAGAAAGACTGAAAGGAATCCTCGACAAAGCTAAAGACCAAGATGTTGAAATGAAGGATTTATATACAGGTAATTTAGACCATTTAGTGCTGACCAGTGCACTCTTTGGCACTTTTTGACCCCACAAAATCGTCCTGTGGACCTTCAACTATTAGAAGCATGATTTTCTAAGGGATGCAATGATAATCAAATTAAAGGGTAACTGCTTCTTTTTTTAGATCAGCATGGTTCTCAATAAGAATGGCTAATTCTGAAGCATCCATCGTTGTGACTAAGCTTCACAGGAATGATCCTTGTATGATGCTGTATGATGAATCTTTTCCTTAGAAACCACTTGTCCATTTTGAAAATATCTTGGAAAAACAAAGTTCCTTGGATGGCCTTTTACCAAGATCAGAGTTCTCGAAAGTCTTTGAGAATTTACAGGACCGAATCTGCTAAAATGATTAAAATGTACCTGGCAATGCAGAATATTTTTACCAGACTGAATAAATTTTCACCAGACATTTCAGGCGATCAGACAGAGTTTTGTGAAGACTGCAAGACTGTAGGACATATTGTTTGTACAAAAACATGGCCCCGACATTTCCAATTTTGCTCAGTTGACAATATCACAAGAACTGTGTAACAGAGTTTGACCAATCTTGGTCAGATTAATTCTTGCATAGCAAAGACTTACCTGTCTGCTCATTTTCTGATTGGTCTTTGCTGTTCACATTCTTGAATTTGCATGCCATATTTAGCTGAAACGGCAATTGTCTGGCAGAGAAGATTGCTCTAAGATAAATATGCTTAACTGAATGCCAACAGTATATCGGCATCCTCATATTTTTTCAGTGAAATCAGCTCAAGATCTGAAGCAGTCAAAAGATGGTAAGTTTAGTAATTTCTCACTAGATAATCATTACTTTTAGAAGATTAATGGCTGTATTCCAGGGCCTCTTTCACATGTGAGTGACTCAGTTATGTAGTCATGAGGAGCAATACCCATGAAAATTTGAGCAATGAGATTAACTCAGTGAGTATGGAGTGAGTGGCGTTTTTGTGTTTAAAATGAATACCTTGACTGCTCCCAAAACTACCATATTCATCCTAATAAATGCCCTTGAGGGGATGTATGTTAAAATATTGGCGAACAGTGAAACTCTTATCAGACTTCTAATCTGGGCCAAACACTGCCAGGGCAGTTCTGTCTGAATATTAGGGTACAGTATACTGTCACTCTCAGCTTAATCACCCCGTCCAATCGAAACGCCGGAAAAATGGTACGAACGCCGGATATGCGGTATTTTCACGCCGGATTGTGGTCTTTTTGTCAGAATCGCCGCCATTAAATTTGACAGCGGGTTACAAAAGTCGGATGAATTAATAGGTAAAAACGGTAAGTGAGTATAACGAATTAGCCTATCTGGATCTACATAGATTTTACTAACTGTCGAGACTTCATTTAGTTTAGAAACTACGTTTGTTTGTCGTAACATTCAAAGTGATTTTTGTCTTATATGTTCGGCCTTTCGCTTAGACCTTATTTACGTCCTCAAGTTTCGTACTTTTTTAATTTTCATTGAAAAGGGTCACAATGAGTTGGTTAAAGTAGAATTCTAAACATCCTCATACCATTATCGGGAACCGAGTGATGCATTTTCCACCGAGGAAACCGAACTGAAAGCACAGTCTTTAAAATTAAAAGTAACGCCGGATAAACCGGTATCAGTTTCTTAAGAATGTGCTTAGTTTGTCCATCAGACAAATAAATAAGTACACAATCAGCATATTTCCAGGTGTAAGCTGTAGTAGTATTGACGTTCCTCAGACCATTTTAGTAGCTGCTGCTCTAAGTCTGTAAACCTGCCTATAAAATTGTGAAAAATGATCGCCAAATCAAAAGTTGCCATTATTACATTGGATGCTATGTTCGATTCTGAATGTTTTTATCAATAACGCAAGCAAAATGTCTTATCGGTGGTATATAAAACTAAACTTGGTAAGAGCATGACTACTTTTCTAACAGACAGCAAATGCAAATTTCTCGGTACAAATTTGTTGCCATCTGTGACATGGGACACAATGTAAGAATAATTTCCCTTGTTAGTATAAGATGAGGCTGCTATATTTTGCTGTTATACTATTTGAGCTGTACGAGTTGGCCCATGTGTCACTATGTTTCTGGATCCCAGAATTAGTAGGCTGCCTAACTGGAGCCCACTGCTTATGTGCTGGTATACTTTCATTTTCATTGGAACCCAGCCACGTACACATAGTTGTTTTAGTATCGCAAAGATACGGATGTGTAGTAACGGTTATACAGGTAAGTCGTGTTTGTTTCATTTTCGATTAGACTGCTATGTCAGGGTTTTTTTGGAGTTGCCTTTTGATTCGAAGTATTCCCACTAGGCACACAAAAGCGAAACAACGTTAAATCAACATCGATTCAACGTCATGACGACAGAAGTACCCGAGCAAACAGTGTCGACCAAGATCAAAGCATTAGCCTGATCAGGATCTACACTGTTTTGTTGATGGTAAAATCTAATTTGCTCGAATTTTAGAATACTGAATTTATGTGTCCCAGCAGGCACAGCACAACATTGAAACATTAAAACAACGCTGGGTCAGTCATGACGCCAGGTCAATGTTGATTTAACGTTTTGTGCCCAGTTGGTGTTCCAATATTTAGGTAAATACATATTAAATAAAATAATTGGTTCCCGGATATTATCCCAATATTTAGGATAAAAGACGTTATGAATAGAGTTTGTTTACTTGAGTTTTTTCCTTCATACACGATATATGCATTTGTGAATGGATATATTTCACCCTAGCAGAACACATCGTTGAACATGATCAGCACTGATTCAACGTTGATTCAACGTCACCACATTGATTAGTTTTTGTCCAGTGGGACTATTTTCGAATAATATCAGTTGGAGGTTCCGTGGATAGCATCCGTGGCCCATTTGGCTTTGTCATTAGATGCCTTGTCACAAAACAATAGGTCTTACAACATATGCACATCTGCATTTTCAGAGTCAGGTCGTTTTGGACAATGGGTAAACACCTTTGATTTAAATTTCCTCCGAACTAGGATTCAATTCTGTTCTTCTCTAGCCTTTACGCCCCTTCTTTACTAAGTAACCCTGTTGACCCGATATGATAAAAGACCGTAAATCCCCAAATAATTCATCCATCAATTCATCCATCCATCAGCACAGATCAATCTTCGCCTCTCACTAGGATTAGTAGATTTTTCATGCGAGCAGGGATGAGCGATCAGACTTTAAAGATGTGCTGATTGTATACACATTTATTTGTCTAATGGAAAAATAAGCAGTTTCAAAAGAAACCGATACCATTTTATCCGGCGTTACTTTCAATTTTTGTGACTGTGCCTCCAATTCCGTTTCCTCGGTGGAAAATGCATCGCTCGGTTCCCGATAATGGTATGAGGATGTTTAAAGTTCTACTTTAGCCAACTCATTGAGACCCTTTTCAATGAAAATTAAAAAAGTACGAAACTTGAGGACGTAAATAAGGTCTAAGCGAAAGGCCGAACATATAAGACAATAATCACTTTGAATGCTACGACAAACAAACGTAGTTTCTCAACTAAATGAAGTCTCGACAGTTAGTAAAATCTATGTAGATCCAGATAGGCTAATTCGTTATACTCACTTACCGTTTTTACCTATTAATTCATCCGACTTTTGTAACCCGCTGTCAAATTTAATGGCGGCGATTCTGACAAAAAGACCACAATCCGGCGTGAAAATACCGCATATCCGGCGTTCGTACCGCTTTTCCGGCGTTTCGATTGGACGGGGTGTTAATGTCCCATCCCTGGCAGATAAAAAGATGAGCCTTTCAAGCATCAGGAAAAAGCATCCGACAAAATTTACATTTGTAAAATTTAAAAAACTTTCGTCCAAGCTATATTTATTGGAATTCAAAGGCTTGAGGGGAGACAGGGTAGAGCCAATGTTGTGTCTCATTATGAGCCACCTTGTCTGGATCTACTATGTTTGCAAATTCAACTGTTTTCATATTTTCCGCTTAAAGAGCCGTTTCTCCTTCATTTCAGATTCTTCAATGGAGGTGGATAAAAAGAAAAGTAAAATAAATCCAAAGACATTGAAAAACCAACATGGCAATTACCCAGTATGGATGAGTCAAAGAAAAGTTCGAAAGATTAAAAAGCTTAATAAGAGAAATGAAAAGTTGAAAAATAAAGCAAAAAAGAAGACTTAATACATGTATATTCAAGCTGTTGAGTAACTTTGTGTCTTATGGGATATGTAAATGACAAGACAGGGCCCAAGATAAGAGACATTTTTGAATAAATTATTTCTGTGAATTTTCTGAGAATATAGACAGTTCTTATGGTGGGGTAAGGAAATATAGAAATTAGGACAGTTATCATTAAATACTAGCTTTACCAGTGGCTCTGGACACAGCCTAAAGAGCAGGATAGTGACTCAGGAATGCTACACACACACCTTAAGATCACAATATAAAAGCAATGATCTTAGAGTTAAGGTGTATGGGTACACCTCCATGTTTTTCTGCCATTTTTCAATGGGAAACAACCTTTGTACATAGTTTCATCTCTGGAAGGGATCTCCCCAGACCATTAAGGCATGTCGATTGCAACATGCCTTCCTCCTTAAATTACCTCCACAACATGCCTTAATTTTCAATGAAAATTTATTAAAGTGCTGTTATTTTCATTTTTTAGCCATGATCAAAGTTGTTGTAATTGCATTGAGGAACATCATTAAATTATTTATAATGTAAGTTTAGGCTAATTTTGACAAAAAAATACTGTGTTAAGGATTCTAAAAATTGGTCAACAAGTCAAAATCTGATTTTTGTGGAAAAGCAACATGCCATGCCTTCTGAATTTTCTGGGGAGAACAGTGGGAAGCCCTTCCAAAATGCGGTCTACTCTTAAAGGAAAGAACTTGCTCCTAAAGGAGCAAATTCTTTCCTTTAAGAGTTGACCTCCAGTGAGAAGGGAGGCAAAGATGAAAATGACAGGATTGTTTCTCCTGAAAGATTTTTTGGTTGGTTGGTTGATTTGATGCTTAACGTCCACGGTAAACAACTAAGGTCATGTCGGGACGGTCAGTTAACCTAACCACACTATTCCTGGGCAGGCTTAGACCTCCTAAGCGGTTAACCAGTACTAAGTGCACATACTTTCGCCAGTAACTGACAACTGCCCTTCTTGAATCAGCGGAAGGAGAAACGAAAGTATGTGGCCAGACCGGGATTCGAACCCAGGACCTCTGACTTACGAGTCAGGTGCCCTACCGATTGCGCTACCCGGCCCGGCACTCTCCTGAAAGAACTCATTCACTTTGACCATTCCATTTTAGGACAAACTCATTCACTTTGACCATTCCATTTTAGGACAATTACAAGACAGAAATGGTTCACGTAAACCATTTCTGTCTTCTAATTGTCCTGAACTGTTTCTGTTTTCTAATTGTCTTATCAGTGTCATAAAAAATGTGCAGACCACATTAAGATTAAATATCTGTCCAGATGAAATGAAATGAATGTTTCCTAATTTATAGTAAAATTGTTGGAAGCATATGCTTTATAGAACTTTCTGTCTTGAATTCAGATAGTTGACTAATTTGGGGGTTTACAGCCCCTTAAGGCACCAGTATGTCATTACAGGGCAATGAGAGCATGGTGAGTTGATGAGGGTGAAGAGGCCCTAGGCTAGAGAAATGAACCTGTTACAGTGGAAGAATACACTTATTACTTCTGTGAGCCCAGTGTGTTAACACTTTTAGCCAACATGAACAGATAACTCTGAATTTGGACAAGTCCAAGAGCTCAAAGACAATTCAGCCAATAGCTATATACAACATCTCTTAGAGAGGTTTTATATAGCTGTTGGCTGTATTGCCAATAAAACAGACCCTGATTAGACTGCTGCTCTTTCAATTGTTTGAGCTGGGTCTACACTGCTTGCTCAGAGAGCTGTAATGGCACTCTCATTCATTAAAGTTTATGTAAGTGTGGCCTCCCTGAATACTGTTATCTTGGTTTTCCATTATTAGTGGTACATTTCATGTTCTTTCACCATATGAGCTGCGACGCGAGAAAACCAACATTGTGGTTATGCACCCACCGCAGACTAAGATCAGCCTGGGCATCCGCCCAGTCTGATCAGAGTCTTCACTGTCCGCATGAAAGTAGCTTAGACCCTTAGATACCCTTTAAGCACTTAGCAAAAAGTCTGAGTGGACCAGGCGGATGCCCAGGCTGATCTGAGTCTGCCGTGGGCGCACAACCACATTGTTGGTTTTCTCATATCGTGGCTCATATTTACATAGGGAAACAACTGTCATGGCTTCCCTGGGTCTATAAACTCTTTCCAAAAGGGGTCTACTCTTACAGGAAAGAATTTGCTCCTTTAGGAGCAGATTCTTTTCTGTAAGAGTAGACCCCATTGAGAAGGGAAGCACAAATGAAGATGGCAGAGTTGCTTTCCTTGACTGTGTATGCATTCACTTTAATAACACATACTTGCATATGGTGTACCATCAGAGATGGCTCCTCACTTTATATGCAAAGATTCAGATCAGCTGACAGAACTTTTACCTGTTTGCATTAGCAATCTGTTGGTGATTTTGAACCATGCCGTATCTATACAGCAACCAGCAAACACTTTGATCAGACTTCGGTGATGTGCTGTCTGATTTGATGCTCAAATGTTTACTCATGGTAAGGCATGTTGTCTAGTACCTTAGAGATGGTTGGTTTTAGTAAGTAATAAACAACTTTCATTCTCATTTGATTTCCTTTTACGGTATTTTCTTTCCTGCATTGCAAAATTGTCAGAACTTGATTTTAACTAATTGTTACAGACTTCCAAATATTCTGAAATATGGATCTTTTGGAAGGAAGCAAGGAACATACTAGTGGATAAAAAATAAGACTCTGTATGAATGAATTGGACTAAAATCAGTAATTTAATGTATAATACTACAGCCCCTACCACCTGCTTCGGGTGAATGACTGATCTAAAAAAAAGAAAAAAAAAGAAATACCAAAAATCCTTAAATACATGTATTGGGACACCTAAAAAACATTACTTTCCCATTTGGGACAAATGGTAAATTAATGGTTTTACGTATCCCAATAGTAAGTATATAAGGGAACACTTAAATGAAACCAGGAGGAGAGACTTTTTATGGCTGCCACACAGCACTTTATAGCTGCCATGTAAAAATAAAGTCTGAAAAGCTTAAAAAGTCTTGTGACTATCTTGAGAGAAAGGGTTGTCAGAAAATACAGATACATCAATCTTCAACATTTTCTTTACACAAACTGACCAGCAGTTAATTTTATTTGTTTAGCACTGTCACAGTTAATAGTGCCTTGGGACGTGAGAACCCTACACTGTGATAAGCATGTACAGCTGAACACTAAATAGCCTTTCCAGTTTGCATTTTCAGTCTGGATTGCAGAGAAAGCAAAGAATGTGAACAGTCTGTGCTGATCTGCAGGCCAATGGTTTGATTGTTTACAGCACAAGCCTTATGTGGCTATATCTAGATCTTTGTTCAGAACAACAGGACTGTAAACTGTTTGGATGACATGCAGTTTTATGGCCCTTTCAATAGTATGTTGGTCATATTGAGCTGATGGAAAGGTTAGCCCAGCTCTGGGCCGGAAAATACCAAGAAACAAGTTTCAATTTTCTAATTTAAAAAAAACCCCTTTGTTTCTGAAATAATTTCGGTCCAGAGCTGGACTAATGGAAAGGTGATACTGAAAGGCTGTGTGCAAGGGAACCTTGTTGAAAGTTGAAAATATTTCCGCCTTTGCAGGATTTGAACCCCAACTGCAAGCTTAGCAGGCCAGCTCCTAACCCACTGAGATGACTGACTTGCAATTCACATCCTTTATAACAGTATTTCAGTCATATCAGGAGGATGAGTGGGTGATAATGAAAGGCTGTGTGCAGTGCCCAGTTTACGACTGAAAAGATTCCCACACCTGAGCTACCAGGGCTCCTAAAGCCACTGAGCTACTGGGGCTCTGATTGCAACCTGTGACTAGCCAGTGAACATTTGGGCATTTTCACAAAAATTGTGACCATTTCCTCAAAGCTGTTTTCCTTCACTTCATAGGTATGTCCTAAAATAACCCATATGGCCAAAATAATGCATTACATGTATTTTGGTGATTTTGGCTACTTTGAAACATTAGTGGACACAAACTTTAAAACATCTGTTGACTTCATCAGTTGTGGGCCCTGATAAACAAAGAACATCGGTTCACCACATTCTTGCTTGAACTCCAGAGTTGAAGACCCTCAAAGGGCTTAAAACATAGCAACGTTCAGCCATGCTGATCTGTCACCACACAAATGGTGCCCTCTCTCGGAGTAACCTCACATCAAACTGTTTCCATTCTTTCTGTTTAATCCAGAGTTCCTGTGTGGTATCAAGACAAGCTAGAACTGTTGCTCCTTTCCAACACACAATCTGAGGGTCCATATCCTGAAAGATAAATGAGACAAATAAGCTGCATGGCAATATAGTGTTTTTAGAGTTTACAGTTTTAAGTTGGGTTTTTGGCCCTCCGAGCCCCGAAATCTAGGTCATCTTACAAGACGGATCTAGATTTTTGTGATAGTTCTGGAAAAAAAATGCATAGCAGAATTACACGAACAAGAGGGCCATGGTGGCCCTGAATCGCTCACCTGAGCATTAATCAGTTCACTGGCTCTGGTGAAGATTTATAAGAGTTTTTACCATACATGGGCATGGCGGCCACCTTGGTCATCTGACCAAGATCATTTGAAGAACTTTCAATCCTTTGACCCATGTGCAGGCTCCATATGCAATTAGAGTTGAGTCTGCCCAGTGGTTTCAGAGATGTTTGAAAATGTTTATGGATGAGGCAGCTAACAAGATACTGTAAGGCTCAGGTGAGCTGAAAATGGCAGAGTCGCTTCTCCGAAAAGTTCCCGTTCATGTTGAGTTCCTTTGATGGATTTTAACTAGACTGAACTAGGAAAACTGTGACAGAGGATAGAATGGTAGCATCATTATCTGACTGTGGTGAAACTAATGTATTCCAAGGAGTTTGTGGCTGGAATCATTGCAATGTTAGTTCTGATTCTTGCAGCATAACTTAATTTAGATTTGACCTAGTGACCTAGCTTTTGACCCGACATGACCCAGTTTCCAATTTGACCTAGATTTTATGGAGATAAACATTCTGGCAAAGTTTCATGAAGATTGGATCAAAACTGTGCCCTCTAGGGTGTGCACAAAGTTTTTCTAAGATTTGACCTCGTGACCTAGTTTTTGACCTGACATGACCCAGTTTCAAACTTGGCCTGGATATTGTGAGGATAAACATTCTGACAAAGGTTTATGAAGATTGGATCAAAACTGTGCCCTCTAGAGTGTACACAAGGTTTTTCTAAGATTTGACCTAGTGACCTAGTTTTTGACCCGACATGATCTACTTTCAAACTTGGCCTAAATATTGTGATGATAAACATTATGACAAAGTTTCAAAAAGATTGGATCAAAACTGTGTCCTCTAGAGGGTACACAAGGTTATTCTAAGATCTGACCTAGTTTTTGACCCGACATGACCCAGTTTCAAACTTGGCCTAGATATTGTGAGGTTAAACATTCTGACAAAATTTCATTAGGTTTGGATCAAAACTGTGACCTCTAGACATACGTACAAGGTTTCCTATATTTGACCTAGTTTTTGACCCGCCATGACCCAGTTTCAAACTTGGCCTAGATTTTGTAAGAATAAACATTCTGACAAAGTTTCATTGAGATTGGATCAAAACTGTGCCCTCTGGAGCGTATACAAGGTTGTTCTTATATTTGACCTAGTTTTTGACCCGACGCGACCCACTTTCAAACTTAACCTAGATTTCCTGAAGATAAACATTCTGAGAGAGTGTCATGAAGATTGGATCAAAACTGTGCCCTGGAGGGTGTACACAAAGTTTTTCTAAGATTTGACCTAGTTTTTGACACGCTATGACCCAGTTTCAAACTTGTCCTATATATGATGAGGATAAACATTCTGACAAAGTTTCATGAACTTTGGATCAAAACTGTGCCTTCTAGAGCGTACACAAGGTTTTTCTAAGATTTGACCTAGTTACCTACATGTAGCTTTTGACCCGACATGACCCAGTTTCAAACTCGGCCTACATTTTATGGAGATAAATATTCTGACAAAGTTTCAGAAAGATTGGATCAAAACTGTGTCCTCTAGAGCGTACACAAGGTTTTTCTATGATTTGACCTAGTGACCTAGTTTTTGACCCAAAATGACTCTGTTTCAAGTTTGTTCTAGATATTATAAGGATAAACATTCTGACAAAGTTTCATGAACTTTGGATCAAAACTATGCCTTCTAGAGTGTACACAAGGTTTTGTCTAAGATTTGACCTAGTGACCTAGTTTTTGACCCGACATGACCCAGTTTCAAACTTGTCCTACATATTACAAGGATAAACATTCTGACAAAGTTTCATGAACTTTGGATAAAAACTCTGCCTTCTGGAGCGTACACAAGGTTTTTCTAAAATTTGACCTAGTGACCTAGTTTTTGACCCGACATGACCCAGTTTCAAACTTGGCCTAGACTTAATGGAGATAAACATTCTGATAATGTTTCATAAAGATTGGATCAAAACTGTGTCCTCTAGAGCGTACACAAGGTTTTTCTATGATTTGACCTAGTGACCTAGTTTTTGACCCGACATGACCCAGTTTCAAATTTGTTCTAGATATTATAAGGATAAACATTCTGACAAAGTTTCATGAACTTCGGATCAAAACTGTGCCTTCTAGAGTGCACACAAGGTTTTTCTAAGAATTGACCTAGTGACCTAGTTTTTGACCTGACATGACCAGTTTCAAACTTGGCATTGAGTTAATGGAGATAAACATTATGACAAAGTTTCATGAAGACTGGATCAAAACTGTGTCCTCCAGAGCTTACACAAGGTTTTTCTATGATTTGACCTAGTGACCTAGTTTTTGACCTAACATGACCCAGTCTCGAACTTGTCCTAGATATTATAAGGATAAACATTCTGACAAAATTTAATGAACTTTGGATGAAAACTGTGCCTTCAAGAGTGTACACAAGGATTTTCTAAGATTTGACCTAGTGACCTAGTTTTTGACCCGACATGACCCAGTTTCCAATTTGACCTAGATTTTATAGAGATAAATATTCTGACAAATTTTCATAAAGATTGGATCAAAACTGTGCCCTCTAGAGTGTACACAAGGTTTTTCTAAGATTTGACCTAGTGACCTAGTTTTGACCTGACATGACCAAGTTTCAAACTTGGCCTAGAGTTAATGGAGATAAACATTCTGACAAAGTTTCATGAAGATTGGATCAAAACTGTGTCCTCCAGAGCGTACACAAGGTTTTTCTATGATTTGACCTAGGTACCTAGTTTTTGACCCGACATGACCCAGTTTCAAACTTGGCCTAGATATTATAAGGATAAACATTCTGACCAAGTTTCATGAACTTTGGATGAAAACTGTGCCTTCAAGAGCGTACACAAGGTTTTTCTAAGATTTGACCTAGTGACCTAGTTTTGACTCCACATGACCCAGTTTCAAACTCGGTCTAGATTTTATAGAGATAAACATTCTGACAAAGTTTCAGAAAGATTGGATCAAAACTGTGCCCGCTAGAGTGTACACAAGCAAAAGTTGACGGACGTCCGGACGGACGTCCACACGTACGACGGACATCACGGTATCCTAAAAGCTCACCCTGAGCACTTCGTGCTCAGGTGAGCTAAAAAGGATTTAGTTATTCAGGGTAATTCTGAAGGGGCAAAACCCAAGATCTTACCTTATTTACATGTATTTAGTAACAAGACAGTGTTTTTTCCCTTCCAAAACAATTCCAGAAATCTAGCTCCATCTTACATGATGGATCTCCATTTTTTAGACTGCAGTAAAACTTCAATGGCTCGAACCCTGATGGCTTGTTAACCCTGCCTGACTAGAACTCGTTCTTGGGTCCCTAGAAGTCACTTTATACAGAAACTAACCCTGGTTGGCTAGAACTGCCCTTGGCTACAACCAATTTTCATGGTCCCAAGCCTGTTCGAGCCTTTGAAGTTCTACTGTATTTTGGAAGAGAAAAACCTACTGGTACCTAATAGCGTATTCTAATGCATTTACAAATATAACGCGATGTCTGATTGGATAACGTCAAAAATTTGTGACAGTATATTCTGCGATATACTGTCGCAAACCCGACGTCATTAAGTAACGTCGCTTCTCATTGGCTGACGTTTGGTTTTATGCTGCTGACAGCGCTCGAAATGGGTGCAAACTAGTACATTATGAAAGGTGAAAATGTGAAAGTGCATTAGAATGGGGATAACTGTATTGAAAATTGCCATTTGGGGAGGTAAATCATCGGTTTTATGGTCGCAAATTGCGTTTTACGGCTCCGCTGGCGCGTCGCCGTAAAACAAAATTTCCGACCATAAAACCGATGATTTACCTCCCCAAATGACAATTTTCAAGACAGTTATCCCTTAGATTACACACAACTAATGTACATTCTGGGGTACTTTTGGAGAGAGTAAACCTCATCTTAAAGCTATTTATATAGAGGATTTTACATGAGTGCTCATGTATTATTGAATTTATTAAACGAGTTGGGGGAAAAGATAAGATGCGAGGCTTTGCCGAACATCTTATCGGTTTTCCCCAACGAGTTTAATAAATTCAGTAATACAGGAGCACGAATGCAAGATTCTATTTATCATATGACACTAAAATCGCATTTTATCAGCAGAATTTGCACTAAAATGTCACGATTTCGCCATTAGAAAACGCGAAGTTTTTATGGACGTCAACGTTTAACGTTACGACGTAATTTGCATATTTAATCCACTAGTGGATTATCGCATTTAATGCATTGCTTTATTACACTCTCAGCTGCAACGTCACATGATAAAATACTATACCTTTGGCTTTGTTATAACATCCATAGTTTCTAACATCAGTCTGTACTGGTGAGCCATTCCCATCCAAATTCTGTACTGTAACCAGGGCTGTGCACCTTCAAAGTTCATACCCCCTCCCACTACCAAAATAGTGCTGTACATTTTCTTCTTTGTTTCATCAGAACCTATGGAGAATGGAAAAAAATAGATATTCCTGACAACTAAATTTATTCGGCTGTAAGATTTCCCTGCTCAATGAGGTCAACTCTTAAAGGGATGAATTTGCTCCTCTAGGAGCAAACTCTTTCCTTTAAGAGTAGACCCCCTTTTGGAACGGCTTCATCGTCCCAAGAAGCAGGAAGTCATGAAAGTTGACTCCCTTTTTAAAAATGGCAGAAAAACATGAAAATGTAGACATACAACTTAAAAAGAGCTAGTATTTAGGATAATTTCGGTAAATTCAATTCATAATATAAGGAAAGAAATATGATCAATCATTGCAGACTTAAGACATCCAAACCTAAAGGATGGATGGATGACTTGCGGTTTTATGTCCATTTAACAGTTTCAGTCATATTAGGCTGATGGGGTGATAATGAAAGGCTGTGTGCAATGGAACCAAGTTTATGGTTGTTAAGATTTACATCTCCATTGGGTCTTGAACTCTGGACTACTGAGCTTCCAGGGACCAATCAAACTTAACGATTGACAAAAGAAAAAAAAACAGAATGGACACTCAATACACAAGTAAATAACTGATGGATCACCATTTGCATTTTATTGTCTCCCTAGCCCAACTTACTACATCTATCAATACTGTAGAGTATAGCCTTGTCAATCCCCATCAACTCTGGCAGTGGCTCCGCCCCTTCCTCCTCCTCTTCTTCCTCCAGATCCTGCCGCCGACCAAGTTTGCTGGGATCTGTTATGGGTAGGTTCTCTGGCATATCATTTGAGTCATCATCTTGTAGTGGGTTCAGGGTGGAATCATCCAGGCCAAACTCCGCACCATCTCTGGCAGTGTCTTTGTCATCCTTCTTCTTGGACAACTTGGACTGAAGAAGTTATAAAGTACAGTCAACTCTCTATATCTCCAATACTGATATCTCAAAGTATCCTCTTATACCAAAGAATATAGTTTTGGCTAATTTCCTATTTTATTTACATTTCAACACATGTTATCTCAAACTACTGATATCTTGAAGCAAATTTTCTGGGGACCAGAAAATTTTCTTTGAGATATCAGTAGTTTGGGATGAACTTTGACTTTGAGATATCGGGAGCTGACTGTAAATGGATACTCTTTCAGGGGAAGCAACTCTTACCAATTTCCTTTTTAGCCCTCCTTCTTCTGAACAAAAGCATCTTTGGGACCCATCCTTGGAACCTATTGAACAATGTTTCTAATGAGCAGTCACAACATATGGTTTATCCGAAAGTGTGGAAAATTATCCCTGTTATCACTTCTTCTGAATAGTGGAGCAAACTTGATGGGCTATCTTTCAAGGGGGTGGTCTACGGAGTGTAACATTTGTTTTTATATATCAAAATGATCGTCTGGGTCTCTAGTTATCAAATTCAGCGTTTGCCACCTTGGCAAACCTTGCATAACTCTGTAGTGGCCAGTTATGTACGTTACCCCTTTAAATTTTGAATAACAAAAATATTTATTGACGTCAATAAGAAAAGTGTTTAAACTATATAAATGTATCAAATTTAAATATTTTCTGTAAGAACAGTTAATATGCTATGAATTAGGCTGCACAGAAAACAGTTCAGAACTTTGCTGTTGTTACTTTCGTTACAATGTATCATGTACCCCTTGAAAATTTAAAATTGGAACTTAAATTGTTGCATTTTACCAAGACTCTCCTACAAAAAGGCAAAAAATGATCATTTTACTTGCTATTCAATTGGCCCCTTTCAGTGCGTTTCTAGCAAAACAAATATGACACCTCTAGCTTTTATACTTTGTCAACCACGTCCTGTTGAATAGTTACACTTATACCCTGTTTTTGGCTGAAAAGTCATTTTTCGTATAATTATTCTTAAAAAAATGGCTAATAACCAATTTAAACTTGACAAATTGGGGCCTTTGCAAAAAGACCATGGTAACCATGATATAACACAATAGTTTAAAATTATTTTTGACCTTACAACACATTTTAGCCAGAGTAACGTACTTAACAGATAAAAATGTTTGCGTAAAGCGTCTGTCATTCACATCAGGAAAACACCCTTTTCGAATTCTGACTTTGAAACAAGGCAGTTGTGATAAATATGTTTATTGTTTATCGTAAAATGAAATTTTTGCATAGTAGTCGCCTTCATAGACGGAAAACAGTGTTATTTACATGATATACAATGCTCAGATTGCACCGACGTTCAAATGAAGCCTTCATGAGTTAATCTGTACATGATTTTTTTTTTTCATTAATATCCAAATAACTTTAAAAGTTTAAACAAAACCACAAAATATCAAATAACTTATAATAACGTACAGTTTTGTATTCAGAAAGGTAACGTTTGTAACATTTGAAAATACTCCCCCAAATTGAATATTGCTACTGCCAAATATGCGTAAGCTTTATTATTTTGAGTTAAAAACATTTTTAGAACGGCCGGTTTAACTCATTATTGACAGCCCCAAGGTGGAGCATCAGTTCTGGTGTATCCATGTCATCGTATGTGTTGTCCACTTATCTGTCATCTTCGAAAACTCAATTTGTTTCATATGTATATTTGCCATCATTCTGGTGTATAACTGGCATATATGGAAAAAGAAACAAAATAGATGAAAATTTTGTATGCCTAATTTTGTTTGTTTAAGGCTAGCTTTGTACCCATGAACTTGTAAGGGGCTGCATAATTATCTGGCTAGCTGCTAGTATCTTTTTTACTACTTGTCTTATATCTTTATGCAGCTATTCCAGTTTGGAATCGTGGTAGGGTTGTTGCGCAGATAACATTAATTCCTGCTCATTGCCCCTTTACTATAATTTACCTTTTCTATAAAAACAATGTATAAAACCAAAGTTGCCTTGTAGCATATATTTTCACCAAAGTAACGTACAAAAAGTATGTGTAATTTTTCTCCTACTGCAGCTACAGTAAAGTATTGTGGGCTACTGTGGAAAGCTTCCTCATACTTCATCATATTAAAAATTATATTTGGAATCATGTGGGCTCAATTTGAGTCAGTTAAGCTGAAGCTGGTGCTAGGGACACCTTATTGCATTATATCAAACAGAAAATATCATTAAAAATAGAAAATATCATTAAAAACATAAATCTAATCTGACAAATCGTTTACATTTGAATGTTGTATACGTTACCTTTTTAAATACCAAAACAAGAAGTCAAAATAAGTGAATTATTATTGACTCAATTAAAAAGGCATTTTGATAATGATTTTAAAGTAATAACAATATGTCATAATCATCTTATCCGTGTCTCTAGGCATTATCATCCGATTTTGAAAGGAATCAGTTAAACTGAGTCTGCTATGTTCTTTCTCGTGCATGTTGATCTTCTGGCATGTCTTTGCAATAATACTGTATTAATATGAAAGGACACACCTCAGTATTTTACTGCAATTTGTAAGAAAGAAATATTTATTTCCGTAGATGTTTCCTATTCGCTTCTGAGAAAGCTATAACCTTTCAAAAAATGGTCTGCTCTTAAAGGAAACATTTTTTTACAGCAGCAAATTCTTTTTAAAAGTTTTCCCCATTAAGAAAGGAGGCCAAAGTAAAATTGGCAGAATAACTTACATGAAATTGTATCCCTTCAACTTAAATTCTAAGACTGATAAAAACTTAATTAAATTCTGAAGGATGAGTCTCTGGGAGCAAGGGATGAATCACGAAAAATAACAGCAACCTGGGTTTAACTAAGGAATGTAATGTTGCGACACTGCCAATGCCACCTAGCACCAGCTATTTCCGTTTTCAAACTGACTCAGAAAGAGTCCAGATGCTTCCAAATGACCAGAACATGAAGTACAAGGAAGCATTTCACTTAGCCACATGCCACTTTACACTAGCAGCAGTGGGGTAAAATAACTTCTTCTTTTTAAACTGTTATATACGTTACTTCGTTTTTAATATATTCTATACGGCCACAAGTAATTAAACTATGGTTTCATATATTGCGTTTATAGAAAAGGCCATTACAGGTAAAGAAGTGTAAAAGGGCAACGATCAGAAACTGATTCAACTAGTGCCACAACCCTCCCACAACACCAAACTGAAAATAGTAACATAACGCATAAAACAAGTATCAAACGATACTAGTGGGTAGAAATATACGTGCGCCCATTCCATGCAGATGTCCACAAGTTAGCTTTCATCAAGCATACCCAGGCACACAAAATGTATATTTTCACCTTCTTTCTTTCTGTTTTATATACACATCAGAATGATGGCGAAAAAAAACCCAGACAAACAAGTCAATTTTTCGAACACTACAGATAAGTGGCCAACACAAACTATAACATTGTTATACAACGACAGATGCATCGCCGTGGAAGTTTCACTGATAAATTACATATGGTGGGTTTAAACCAGTCTAAAGTGCCGTTTTAAAAATATTTTTAACAAAACTAATGAGGTTTAGGCATATTTTTCAGTAACAACACATAATCTCAGCGATTGTTTTCAAATAATGGTTACAAACGTTACCTTTCTGAGTACAAAACAGTAATTTCTGATTAGTAAATTTCTTATGGCGTGATATTTTTCATGTCATTTGGATATTAAATGAGAAAAAATAAAAGTGTCTTTTGTATCGATTAATTCATGAAGGTTTTCTTTACTAGTTTCGGGACAATCTCAGCTTTGCATGTCATGTAAATAACACTGTTTGCTGCCTGATTAGTTTATTAAACAATGCAAAAATTTCATTTTACAATAGATAGTATACATATATATCACAACTGCATTGTTTAAAGGTCAGAATTTGAAAAGTGTTTTTTTCTGGCGAGAATGATAGACGCTTTACGCAAACATTTTAATCTGTTAAGTACGTTACTCTGGCTCAAATGTGTTGTAAGGTCAAAACAATTTTTAAGCTATTGTGATATATCATGGCTAACATGATGTTTTAGCAAAAAGCCCCAATTTGTCAAGTTTAAATGGGTTATTAGCCATTTTTGTACGAACAATTATACGAAAAATGACTTTTCAGCCAAAAACAGGGAATAGGTGTAACTGTTAAACAGGACGTGGTTGACAAAGTATGAAAGCTAGAGGTCACATATTTGTTTTGCTAGAAACGTACTGAAAGGGGCCAATTGAATAGTAAGTAAAAATGATCATTTTTTGCCTTTTTGTAATAGAGTCTTTGTAAAATGCAACAACTTAAGTTCCAATTTTAAATTTTCAAGGGGTACATGATATATTGTAACGAAAATAACAACAGCAAAGCTCTGAAATGTTTTCTGAGCAGCCTAATTGAAAGCATATTAATTGTTCTTACAGAAAATATTTAAATTTGATACATTTATATAGTTTAAACACAGTTCTTATTGACGTCAATAAAATTTTTTGATATTCTAAATTTAAAGGGGTAACGTACATAACTGGCCACTACAGAGTTATGCAAGGTTTGCCAAGGTGGCAAACGCTGAATTTGATAACTAGAGACCCAGACGATCATTTTGATATATAAAAACTAATGTTACACTCCGTAGACCACTATCTTCCTTATTTAGGCCACTTATGCAATCATATTTGCTCCACTAGAAGCACTGCAAGTTACGACACCAAGCCTGTAGCCCTATGTCTGAAGCCCTAAGTTGCATGATAATGATACTATGGCAGAAAAACCAAGAAAATAAATACCATAAAAATTCTAAACACTAGAAATGTTTTTCAGAGTAAAACTGATGTCCCCCCACCAGCCCATTTCCCATCCCCTCTAATGAATAAAAAGCCTGTACAAATAAAATATCTATGCAAGTTTGGACAAAACCCATCCGCTGGTTCTAAAGATATCCTACATAGAAGACTATGTCCTTCAAAAATGGGTCAAGGTCACCAACTACTAAACATGTCTTAAACCTGTCACAATGATACATTCATGCAAGTCTGATGAATATCCATCCACTGGTTCAAGATATCTCATTTTAAAGAGGGAAAAATACGCATTTGTAAGATAGCTTTTGACCTTGAAAATGGGGTCAAGGTCATCAAAACACACTACACTCTTGAGACTGTCCCATAGGTATATCTATGAAAGTATAGTGGAAATCAAGCCAAAGCTTAAAGAGATACATCAATTTTAGTGAAATTTTCACATATCTAAATCCTCCTGTGACCTTGAAAATGAGATCAAGGTCACCAAAATTTTGTTCAGCTCTTAAACTTGTCCAAATCATGTATCCACGAAAGTTTGGCAAAATTCCATTTAGGAGATATTGTGGATACAAGAAATTGCCATGTTAGTCCTCCAGTGACCTTGAAAATAAGGTCAAGGTCACCAAAATCTAAACAGCTCATAAACTTGTCCCAATCAAGTATCCAGGAAAGTTTGGTGAAATTCCATCCATTGGTTCAGGAGATATAGTGGGTACAAGAAATTGTCATCCAAGTCCTCCAGTGACCTTGAAAATGAGGTCAAGGTCACCAAAATCTAATCAGCTCAAAAACTTGTCCCAATAATGTATCCATGCAAGTTTTGTGAAATTCCATCCATTGGTTCAGGAGATGTAGTGGGTACAAAAAATTGTCATCTAAGTCCTCCTGTGACCTTGAAAATGAGGTCAAGGTCATCAAAATCTGATCAGCTCTTACATTTGTCCCAGTGATATATCCATGGAAGTTTGGTGAAATTCCATCCATTGGTTCAAGAGATATCGCACTTACAAGAAATTGGGTACAAGAAATTGTCATCTAAGTCATCCTGTGACCTTGAAAATAAGGTCAAGGTCACCAAAATCTAATCAGCTCTTACACTTGTCCCAATGATGTATCCATGCAAGTTTGGTGAAATTCCATCCATTGGTTCAAGAGATATCGCGCATACAAGAAATTGTCATCTAAGTCCTCCTGTGACCTTGAAAATGAGGTCAAGGTCACCAAAATCTAATCAGCTCATAAGCTTGTCCCAATAATATATCCATGCAAGTTTGGTGAAATTCCATCCATTGGTTCAAGAGATATCGCGCATACAAGAATCTGTCACGCCGACGCCGACGGGATCCGCACTGAAAACAATATGTCCCCCCTCACCTTTGGTGGGGGGACATAATTAGGACGCTAAAAATAATTACCATAATTGTCCTAAAATTGGGACAGTTTTGTTTTACAGTGCAGTAATGTGCTTGAAAAATTCAAATGAGATGGCAAACAGTGTAAACCTTGATCAGACTGCTCCTTGAGGAGCAGTCTGATCTGGGTTTGCACTATTTGCTCAGACCTAACTGTCCCAATGTATAGAATTTTAATGCTACTATTTTGTAACATTTTGTGAACAAGGGAGGTGTATGTATAAACTTATAATTACTATGAAGACTTACCGGGTCCTGCCCTCGCTGCACTTGTCTGAGGTAGAAGTCATCATGGGGGTCAGCAGGGTCACCATCACATCTCTGTTGTACCCTAGTAAGCTCGGATCCCACCATACCATACATATCAGGGAAAAACAGGCTAAGGGGAGCAAGAACCAGCTCATCTCCCATTCGTACCCCATACTTTACAATGTACTGATTGGGTTGTCGGATTTGGATGGATTCTTCAAGATAGCCATACCGGTTCTGAAAAATGCAAGTTTAAATTGATTGACTGCAGGTCCTTTTGAAACATAATGAGATATATGCATGTTTTCATTATTTACTGATCAACCCTCATAACATCTTAATAATATGAAAATTCTATAAATTACATACCATAAATATAAGATAATGTCAAAAGTAACAGGATTTGACTGCAAGCAAAATGCTTATATATCTAAGTTCCTGATATAACAAATTCACTTTGTTTGTCAATCTGATGTTGGTGGATGATAAACACTTTAAAGGGCCAATAACAAAAATAATTGATACAGCACAAATCCAGATGAGGTGGCCCATCATCACAGTGTATAATCACGTGTCGAGGGGACAGTGACCGAAACCGGAAATTGCGACCCTGTCCGACAACAGTCGCAAAGCTGACCTAAAAAATATAAGGTGAGTGACCTTCGCATTTTGAATATTTATCTCCTTTCGCATGAAAGTGGTTTGTTACAAAGAAGCGGACAATTGATAAGATGCCAGTCTGTATTTAGCAACAGCACAATACGGTTGAAATGTTCTTTTCATAAAGAAAGACAAGAAAACGTTTGGGTCGGTCACAACAGTTTGGCAATTTCATCTCCGCCCAGCTTCTTTTCACAGCGTTTAAAGTCAATATTTCAAATAAACGAAAGGTATTTTTAACAATAGTTTGCGTAATAATCATTTACAAGTCCTTTCTAGGCATGTTCTAGCATAGTCAGCAAAATATTTGAATTTTGAGGAATAAACAACAATACATCCTCTTCATCATAGCTGTCCGCAAAATTGTTTGTTTGTTATTTTATACTGTCCGAAAATTTGCGATCCATATTTGTCTGACTTGGACTTTCTCTACAATGAAAACAATGCAGAAGTTTTAAAAATCTGAAGAATGAAAAAAACGACAGATGCTTAGCAACGGCATCATCAAGAATTTTGGAAACAAAAATAGAAACCTTTTGATCTATATGCAGTTGCTGCATCTAAACAGCCTAGTGACCAGCAGTTTTAAAATTGCTTAAAGGTATGAGCATATACCCCAGTTTTATATATCTTTTGAAAATACTATGATTGTTTCTTTCTTTATTTTTCTTTTTTTTAGATTTTTACTAATAATGCTAAAGAATCCAGACCTGGGGCCGATTACTTTGAAAAGTAATCAATAACGATTACAATTACTTTCAATCTCAAGATTAACGATTACAATTGAAAATACTTTTTTTCTGAAAGTAATCGAATAAGAATACAATTACTTTGCAAAAGTAATCGAATACAATTCGAATAATTTTGCTTTCACGGAAGGGTGGTATCAGTGACCTCAACTGTTTTTAATAGAGTTGTTACTTTTCCTCTTTATGTCATGGGTATGCTGTTACTCTTGATATTGGTACATGTAATAGTCATTATATATCTTTAATCAATCCTAAAACCTGTGCTGTATATAGTGACCCTCTTGATGCCATGCATGGTAGGCTATCTTTTGCTTGTGGTACTGGATATAACTATTCAATCAATCTTATTTTCTGTATTCAAAAATAAGGCATAGGCTGGCTATTTTTTGACTGAGGTAATACTTCCTCTCAAAGAATTATTCATAATATGATGGACCCTCTTGATGTCATGGGTAGGTTGAGGCTTTGTATTGTGGTTTAGCCTATAATTTTCACTCATTGAGTCATTCTTAATACATGAAACTGTACGCTATTGAGGGACTGATGCAATACACCACATTTGCATTATCTGCTGGTTCCAAGTCCAAAAATAATCATTATCAGATAAAAAAACAAAAACAGGTAACCAGAAGCACCCTGAAGAAAAAAAAAATCCTTCAGGGTGGTTACTTGTTTATTTTTCTTCCCCAAAATTAATTATGTCACAATGTATGCTGGAAACTTGCAGATGATGCAAATTTGGTGTTAATGGACATTAAGTGGAAAGATTTAGACAGCAACACACATACAAATATACCACAAAACATTTATGCAGATAAATTTAGCATGTATATAAAGACAGCACATCATTATGAAAAACTATACTAATTAAAATATCTTATGTCACATTCATCTTAAGGCAAGTTAATTGTCAGTCAAATGTTCATGATAATGGAGATTGGTCAGTCATTTCCTGAGAATCTAGCACATCATTATGAAAGCTACATGTATTCAAATATCTTAAGTCACATTCATCAGTAAGTTAATTGGATTAAACTGTCTTTGAAAAAAAAACATGTTCCATGTTAAAAACTCCAACAATTAGTTACCTCAATTATGATAATTGTTTTACTTCTTCATTCAAAGATTAAAGGAAAGAAATCTCATTGATCTATTACCACCTTTATTTTTTAAATAAACTGTTTCCTACAAACAGAATGACTGTTTCAAACATGTAAAATATTTAGAAATCTACTGCATTTTTGTCTGCCTGCGAAGCAGAAGTGAGACATAGGTATTGCTTTTCCAGTGTCGTCGGCGGCGGCGGCGGCGTAAACTTTCATCGGGTTTTTGCGTTTAGGTCATTTTCTCAGGAACTATAATGGCTAGAGCCATGAAACTTGGTTCATGCATACATCTGGAAGAGTAGATCTCAAAACCATCATCAATATTGAGTCTTGACCTACATTTTACGGTTGACTGATTTTGCTATTTTTCATCGGGTTTTGCATTTAAGTCATTTTCTCAGGAACTATAAGGGCTAGAGCCATGAAACCTGGTTCATGCATACATCTGGAAGAGAAGATCTCAAAGCCATCATCAATACTGAGTCATGACCTACATTTTACGGTTGACTGATTTTGCTGTTTTTTTTTGTCAAGTTTCCGCGTTTACCGGTAGGTCATTTTCTCAGAAAATATAAGGGCTAGGAGCCATGAAACTTGGTTCATGCATACATCTGGAAGAGAAGATCTCAAAGCCATCATCAATATTGAGTCTTGACCTAGATTTTACGGTTGACTGATTTTGCTGGGTTTTTTTGTCAAGTTTCCGCGTTTAGGTCATTTTCTCAGAAAATATAAGGGCTAGGAGCCATGAAACTTGGTTCATGCTTACGTCTGGAAGAGTAAATCTCAAAGCCATCATCAATACTGAGTCTTGACCTACATTTTACGGTTGACTGACTTTGCAATTTTTTGTCAAGTTTTCCCATTTAGGTCTGTTTCTCAGAAACTATAAGGGCTAGAGCCATGAAACTTGGGTCATGCATTCATCTGGAAGAGAAGAGCTCAAAGTCATCATTAGTATTGAGTCTTTACCAACATTTTACTGTTGACTGACTTTGCAATTTTTTGTCAAGTTTTCAGGTTTAGGTCTGTTTCTCAGAAACTATTAGGGCTAGAGCCAAGAAACTTGGTTTGTGCATACATCTTTGCTGATTTAGCTCTGTTATGTGACGAAGCGCTAGCAGGCGAGACACCCCATTCCGCGGAATTCTTGTTTTTCCTCAGAAGACATTTTTCATCACTTTGTCAAAAGTAATCTAAAATTAATCGTAAAAGTAATCACGATTACAGGCATTTTTACAATGTATTCGAATAAGAATAAGACTACTTTCAATCGTAAAAATCTACGATTACAGAATAATTTTCGAATAAAAAAAATTCAATCGATTACAAGTAATCATGATTAACGATTACGATTACCCCAGGTCTGAAAGAATCACTGTACGCATTAAGAGCTAATTGTAATTCTTTAGAAAAGTCATAAAAGGCAGCATATAATCATATAGAGAGCTTTAAATGGATATATACGGATTGAAGGACGTCAGTAGGGGTTAGTCGGGTCTGGTTATGGTGCTGGGGGAAACTTCCAGTGCTTGGGCGTCCTACTAATTTAGGTTATTGTAGGACAAGTGCCTACTCTGCTTGCAGTAGGTGCAGGTGGGGGCAAGTTCTATCCTCTAGCCCAGCCAGGCCTGGCCTGGCTACGCAAAATGACATAACAGCTTATCTGATGACGTAGCACAAAGGACCAGGCCAAGCCAGGCAAAAGTATCATTTGAACAATTACACTTTATACATTATTGCATTAGAGGAGCCACTGTTGCAAATGCTGGTAAACAAACAAAATGATCAAGCATATGGCCATATAAATTACCATGGCACTTTGATAAAGCTCCTTTGGGAGAAGATAATGCAGTCTGTTGAAACAAATTAGATTTTAAGTTCTGAGTTTTAAAAAGGGTGTATGTTTATATTTGTTGGCCTGGCCTGATCTGGCCCAAAGTGTTATATCATCAAATAAGTTGTTATGTCATTTTGTATAATCGGGCCAGACCAGGCCATGCCGGGCTAGATAAAAGAACATGCCCAGGTGGGGGTTGTTTGGTCATATTTCTCTCACCTATCATTTCTCTCTTCTGTCTCCCGCTCTCGGAAAGACAGCTCGATATAGACTGAAATACTGTCTCATAGAGCCGTTAGATCCAAATCAACAAACCAACCAATCAAAATTGAAGTCAGAGGAAAAGCATTCAATTCCCCCATACGATTTATTTGCAATGAGAAAGGTTTCCATCTCATTCAAATGTACCGAGAAGAGAAAGGGGGAAATTTTCTCCTCCCCCTCTGGTCCGAATATCCACGCAATCCGATATTGCATGAGAAGAAATCGGTTTGGTAATCATCTACTTATAGACACGAATTAATATTATTGTACATATTCTTAATTATTCGCTAGCATTTTCCGGTATTTTCGCTATTTTTAATGCGGTAATCCACATCGCCACACTGTATCGAAGCTTGTTTTAGATCGATGAAGGACCTAACAAATTCTCTTTCCGACATATGTCAATCAAACTACATTATCTGCAGTTGGAAAGTTGTTCCTAAATCCACTTTGGCAATCAATTAGTAGCAACTGTATATAATCTGTTACGAAGGATACCAGTAAACAATTTACTCAAACAAATCAAAAGCCTGTAATTTTCCATATTCGTTTAGCTCTTTTTGTGTGTAAATAGGTTTGATCATTCGGAGTCATCAAACTTTTAACAGAATACCTGTATTAAAGTTCCAGATGGTGGCATTTCCTATGACTGCTTGTGCGCCAAGTGAAGACTCAGAAGAGCCTGTGAATCTGCAAAGTCTCACTGGATTCTTCGCTGTACTCCTGAAGAGGGTCCGATTTTAAGCTACTTATAAAGCACCAAGAGAAATTTCTTATAAGACTGTAAATGCCAAAGCTCATCTGAGGCTTTGCTGGGCATTAAAACAATTTTGTAGGGAATTCTGTGCTATGGATATTTTATTCAGGATGAAAATTTTCAACGGCTTTGATTATGGCTGCATTTTACACACTTCTTTCTTAAAGATGGGCTGTGACTGTAGGTCTTTCTGGCCAGGACTGGTTTCTCTAGCATCACATATAAGTACATAAGATAAATACCCCTGTGAATCCAAATTTGTCCTAGGAAAAGTGGTATTTACATTGATGAACATTTACTTTCTTAAAGCTGCTAAAACATATCCTGTAGGCGACGAGTACCCACTATCTTTGTTTGGATCAGACTCTTTAAATGAGCACCCACAACCTATGTTTGGATAAAAAATTATGAAAATAGCTTTAAAAAAGATATCTCAAAGTGATCAATGCATAAGTTTTGAAAAAATACATTCTATCGCTTTTTAGCGGTGAACAGGGTTATGAGTTAGGATGGCTGGCGGTTATAGTCATTGACCGGTTCGCCTTTCGACTATTTTGATTGCCCCTGTCAACAAGACCTTTTTTTTTTTCACTATTACTATAGGCATCTTTGCGGACAGACAAAATATTTACTTCGGCAACTTTTCGACTCGTAGTTTCAATTTTGCGGACAGTTGATGTGCTGAGGGTACAATGATAAATCGCCTTAAAAAATGCCAATTTTGGCTGAAATGGTTAACATATTGGCGTTTCAATGTGAGGACAAATATTTTTGCACATATAAATGTATAACATTTCCTTGAATTGGAAAACTACAGCAAAGAAATAACAAACAAGTGATGCTGACCAGGGCAGTTTTGTTCCATCGCCCAATGATTTTATGACAAGCTTTCTTGATTAAGACGACAACTTTAAACATTTTCCGCAGCTTTCCTCACTACTGCTGCGGAATATAATCTGGCATTCATACTACATTCATCTGTGTTGTACAAGTAACCCACTGCAAGCCTAAAACTGCAAATATACAAGCTTTTTTTTTTTACCTTGACTTTTGAGGCCAACTTTGCGACTGTTGTCGGACAGTGTTGCAATTTCCGGTTTCGGTCACTGTCCGCTCGTCACGTGATTATATACTGTGATCATGACAAATAAGAATCTATAAACTGACTTTTCCAAGGCCCACAAACACTTATGACTGACATCAAATGAAAAGATACCTCATGGAATAAGCAAACCAGCAAGACTAAGATTAGCCACTGATGAAAGTTTGCACCCTGTGATTGCCATTCATTTTAACATCCCTGTTATGAAAATGAACTTGATAAGAATGTGAACTTGTCCAAATTCAAAGATTAGATGCATAATACCAGAGGGTTGAAATGATAATACAATGAACACTGAAATGTAAGCTTACATGATCTAAATGGCAAAGATTTTCTTTCAGCTCTTGAAACAACATGGCATCTGTATTATGAGAGAGATTCACGCTTCTAGGAGAAAAGCCCACCCTCTGAAGAAGTTCATAGAAGGTTCTTGACACATCACAGCCTCCATACTCCAATGTTAATCTACAACAAAATGATGCAAGTAACAATGAAAGAGTCAAAAAAGAAATAACTGAATTTGCAAATAGTGCAGATCCAGATGAGGCATCTCATAATGAGCTGCCTCAACTGGATCTACACTATTTGCAAATTCAGTATCACAAGAAATCAGCAAGGTATTCTCTATGTATAGACCTTACAAACACAAAACAACAAACCAGAGCCTGGCTGTTTAAAATGACATATTTAGATAATGAGGCATAACATTTTCAAACATAGTCTTCCTATAAAGCTCCTCACATCTTTTTAGCAAACAATATTTGCATAAGGTACTTGATTTTATCAGAGCTCTAGATAAGAGGGAGTATTTGATGATAATTAGGGATAATTTTTGTTAGTTCTGCATAAAAACGTGTTGTGACCCCTCATCTGAACCGTCTCGTCGAGACGGTTCAGTTGAGGGGTCACAACATATGGTTTCAATGAGAAATAAGTAAAATTATCCTTAATTATCATCAAATACTCCCTCTTATCTAGAGCTCTGTTTTATGTGTTGTAGAAGACTTTGACTCCTTGATTAAAGACTTTTGAGTAAACCTGAAAGGAAAACTGGACTCTGATCTTTTTTTCCTTTTGTGTGGAGTAAGGGATACGGTAAGACAACAAACAAACCAACCTTGTGTGCCTATGAGAAATCCCATCTTCAACACAACAAATGCTAGTTTTCTGGTCACCCACATCAACTACACAAGCACTGGCAACACCCTGCCCAAACACAGCACAAACAGACTCCTGTAGCAGAATATTTAATATCAGTCATATTTGCAATCAATACCAGAAATTGTATAACTTTCATTTAAACAATACACATGTATACCCGTTTGTTAGTTGTAGTTACCATAAAGTACTGACATCATAAATAAGGTGAAGGGAAACATTTTAGTTTTAAACAACTTTGCTTTTTTTATTTATGTCTCCCCCCTTTAGGGTCGGGAGACATATTGTTTTTCCCCGGGCGTCTGTCCGTCTGTCTGTCACAAATCGGTTCTATAACTTGAAAACCGCTCAAGCTATATTCGCGAAACTTCATATAAATATCAATCAACATGAGACGACGTGCAGAGTGCAAGAATGGTAACTCTGGCATTTCTACTTTTTGAGTTATTTCCCTTGGAACTTAGTCCATCACAAAATTGTGTTTCAATTGTGTCCGCTCTATAACTTGAAAACTGCTCAAGCTTTATTCACGAAACTTCATACAAACTAGAAAATGTGTTTATGAAACACTATGCCCCCAACCATATGCTTGTCTCTAGAGAAGGTTCATCCAATAATGCTTGTACCTTTGTACCATAGGCTTACAATGCACTAAGTCGAAAAAGGGGCTTAACTCAGTCAAAAATTTACGAGTTGTTTTTGAAAGTTAATCAGGTCATCTACACCTTGGGCAATATCAACCTGCAAAAATCATGATCCTAGCATCAGGGGTTCTCCAGATATTTTGTTCACAAGCTTCCATAGGCAAATAATGCACTAAGTTGAAAAAGGGGCATAACTCAATCCAAAATTTACAAATTATTTTCAAAAGTTAATCAGGTCATCTACACCACAGGCAGTATCTTCCTGCATAAAATCATGCTCCTAGCATCAGGTGTTCTTGAGATATTTTGTTCACAAGGTTCCAAAGGCTTACAATGCACTAAGTCGAAAAAGGGGAATAACTCAAATCAAAAATTCACGATTTTTTTTCAAAAGTTAATCAGGTCATCTACACCACAGGCAGTATCTTCCTGCAAAAAATCATGCTCCTAGCTTCAGGGATTCTTGAGATATTTTGTTCACAAGGTTCCATAGGCTTACAATGCACTAAGTCGAAAAAGGGGCATAACTGGGTCAAAAATTCACGAATTTGTTTCGAAAGTTAATCAGGTCATCTACACCTTGGGCATTCTCATCTTGCAAAGCCTCATGATCCTAGCATCAGGGGTTCTTGAGATATTTTGTTCACAACGTTCCACAGGCTAAGTCGAAAAAGGGGAATAACTCTGGAAATACATTGCCGGCGGAAAAATAAAAAAAAATACGGGTCTGCTTATTTTCCATACTGATCATGTGTATAAAGTTTCAAGTTCCTAGCTCTTATTGTTCTTGACTATATGTAAAGGTACCTTTGTACCATAGGCCTCAATGCACTAAGTCGAAAAAGGGGAATAACTCGATCAAAAATTCACGATTTTTTTTCAAAAGTTAATCAGGTCATCTACACCACAGGCAGTATCTTCCTGCAAATAATCATGCTCCTAGCTTCAGGGGTTCTTGAGATATTTTGTTCACAAGGTTCCATAGGCTTACAATGCACTAAGTCGAAAAAGGGGCATAACTCGGTCAAAAATTCACGAATTTGTTTCAAAAGTTAATCAGGTCATCTACACCTTGGGCATTCTCATCTTGCAAAGCCTCATGATCCTAGCATCAGGGGTTCTTGAGATATTTTGTTCATAACGTTCCACAGGCTAAGTCGAAAAAGGGGCAAAACTCTGGAAATACATTGCCGGCGGAAAAATAAAAAAATACGGGTCTGCTTATTTTCCATACTGATCATGTGTATAAAGTTTCAAGTTCCTAGCTCTTATTGTTCTTGACTATATGTAAGGGTACCTTTGTACCATAGGCTTCAATGCACTAAGTCGAAAAAGGGGAATAACTCGATCAAAAATTCACAAATTTTTTTCAAAAGTTAATCAGGTCATCTACACCACAGGCAGTATCTTCCTGCAAAAAATCATGCTCCTAGCTTCAGGGGTTCTTGAGATATTTTGTTCACAAGGTTCCATAGGCTTACAATGCACTAAGTCGAAAAAGGGGCATAACTCGGTCAAAAATTCACGAATTTGTTTCAAAAGTTAATCAGGTCATCTACACCTTGGGCATTCTCATCTTGCAAAGCCTCATGATCCTAGCATCAGGGGTTCTTGAGATATTTTGTTCACAAGGTTCCACAGGCTAAGTCGAAAAAGGGGAATAACTCGATCAAAAATTCACGAATTTTTTTCAAAAGTTAATCAGGTCATCTACACCACAGGCAGTATCTTCCTGCAAAAAATCATGCTCCTAGCTTCAGGGGTTCTTGAGATATTTTGTTCACAAGGTTCCATAGGCTTACAATGCACTAAGTCGAAAAAGGGGCATAACTCGGTCAAAAATTCACGAATTTGTTTCAAAAGTTAATCAGGTCATCTACACCTTGGGCATTCTCATCTTGCAAAGCCTCATGATCCTAGCATCAGGGGTTCTTGAGATATTTTGTTCACAAGGTTCCACAGGCTAAGTCGAAAAAGGGGAATAACTCGATCAAAAATTCACGAATTTTTTTCAAAAGTTAATCAGGTCATCTACACCACAGGCAGTATCTTCCTGCAAAAAATCATGCTCCTAGCTTCAGGGGTTCTTGAGATATTTTGTTCACAAGGTTCCATAGGCTTACAATGCACTAAGTCGAAAAAGGGGCATAACTCGGTCAAAATTTCACGAATTTGTTTCAAAAGTTAATCAGGTCATCTACACCTTGGGCATTCTCATCTTGCAAAGCCTCATGATCCTAGCATCAGGGGTTCTTGAGATATTTTGTTCACAACGTTCCACAGGCTAAGTCGAAAAAGGGGCATAACTCTGGAAATACATTGCCGGCGGAAATATAAAAAAATACGGGTCTGCTTATTTTCCATACTGATCATGTGTATAAAGTTTCAAGTTCCTAGCTCTTATTGTTCTTGACTATATGTAAGGGTACCTTTGTACCATAGGCCTCAATGCACTAAGTCGAAAAAGGGGAATAACTCGATCAAAAATTCACGAATTTTTTTCAAAAGTTAATCAGGTCATCTACACCACAGGCAGTATCTTCCTGCAAAAAATCATGCTCCTAGCTTCAGGGGTTCTTGAGATATTTTGTTCACAAGGTTCCATAGGCTTACAATGCACTAAGTCGAAAAAGGGGCATAACTCGGTCAAAAATTCACGAATTTGTTTCAAAAGTTAATCAGGTCATCTACACCTTGGGCATTCTCATCTTGCAAAGCCTCATGATCCTAGCATCAGGGGTTCTTGAGATATTTTGTTCACAAGGTTCCACAGGCTAAGTCGAAAAAGGGGAATAACTCGATCAAAAATTCACGAATTTTTTTCAAAAGTTAATCAGGTCATCTACACCACAGGCAGTATCTTCCTGCAAAAAATCATGCTCCTAGCTTCAGGGGTTCTTGAGATATTTTGTTCACAAGGTTCCATAGGCTTACAATGCACTAAGTCGAAAAAGGGGCATAACTCGGTCAAAAATTCACGAATTTGTTTCAAAAGTTAATCAGGTCATCTACACCTTGGGCATTCTCATCTTGCAAAGCCTCATGATCCTAGCATCAGGGGTTCTTGAGATATTTTGTTCACAAGGTTCCACAGGCTAAGTCGAAAAAGGGGCATAACTCTGGAAATACATTGCCGGCGGAAATATAAAAAAATACGGGTCTGCTTATTTTCCATACTGATCATGTGTATAAAGTTTCAAGTTCCTAGCTCTTATTGTTCTTGACTATATGTAAGGGTACCTTTGTACCATAGGCCTCAATGCACTAAGTCAAAAAAGGGGAATAACTCGATCAAAAATTCACGAATTTTTTACAAAAGTTAATCAGGTCATCTACACCACAGGCAGTATCTTCCTGCAAAAAATCATGCTCCTAGCTTCAGGGGTTCTTGAGATATTTTGTTCACAAGGTTCCATAGGCTTACAATGCACTAAGTCGAAAAAGGGGCATAACTCGGTCAAAAATTCACGAATTTGTTTCAAAAGTTAATCAGGTCATCTACACCTTGGGCATTCTCATCCTGCAAAACCTCATGATCCTAGCATCAGGGGTTCTTGAGATATTTTGTTCACAAGGTTCCGCAGGCTAAGTCGAAAAAGGGGCATAACTCTTGAAATATGTGACCCGCGGAAAAAAGAAAAAACACCTGTTCGCTTATTTTTCATACTGATCATGTGTATAAAGTTTCAAGCTCCTAGCTCTTACGGTTCTTGATATGACAGACGGACAGACGGACAGACAGACAGACGGACAGACGGACAGGCCCAAACCAATATGCCCCCACAATTTCTCCGAAATTGGGGGCATAATAACAATCAACATGAGGCGATGTGCAGAGTGCACAAATGGTAACTCTGGCATTTATACTTTTTTAGTTATTTCCCTTGGAACTTTGTCCATCACAAAATTGCGTCTCAGTCGAGTCCGTCTATAACTTTAAAACCATTCAAGCTATATTCATGAAAGTTCATACAAATATCAATCAACATCAGACGACATGCAGAATGCAAGAACCATAACTTTAGCATTTATACTATTTGAGTTATTTCCCTTCGAACTTTGTCAGTCACAAAATCGTGTCTCAGTCGTGTCTGCTCTATAACTTGTAAACCATTCAAGCTATATTCACGAAACTTCATACAAATATCAATCAACATTAGAAGAATTGCATAGTGCAAGAACCATAACTCTTGCATTTATACTTCTTGAGTTATTTCCCTTGGACCTTTGCAAGTCACAAAATCGTGTCTCAATCGCTTTATTACTTGAAAACCGGACAAGCTATATTCACGAAACTTCATACAAATGTCAGTCAACACTAGATAACCTGCAGAGCACAGGATTTATACTATTTGAGTTATTTCCCTTGGAACTTTGTCATTCACAAAATCGTGTCTCAATCGTCTAGGCTCTATAATTTGAAAACAGTTTAAGCTATATTCATGAAACTTCATACAAATATCAGTCAACATATAAATAGATGACGTGCAGAGCACTGCACTGTAACTCTTGCATTTATATTTTTTGACAAAAACTAAATATGAATATCAGTCAACATTACATGACATGCAGAGCATAACAACTATAACTCTTGCATTTATACTTTTTACTTATTACGAATCCCTGCTTCAGGGTAGGGAAACATATTGTTTTTCCCTTGGCGTCTTAATGACTGATCCTTTTGACATCAAAAAGGGAGGAGACATCTGTTTTTTCGTAGAAAAACAATTCTAGTTTTGCCTCTCTTTTCGACGGTGGCACCTCTTAAAGGCAGGAATTTTCCCCTCTTAGAGCCTATTACTCCCTTTAAAAGTACCGGTAGACTCCTCTCTGTCACCCGAATTAGGCAGACTATAGAAATGACCCTTGTCTGTCCGTGTGTCAGTCCATCCATCCATCCTTCCGTCCGAAATCTTGTCCCCGCAACTCCTCCTACGTTTGCCGTCGGATTGATTTGGAATTTTTCAGATTGTATTCTTATGATAGAAAGATGTGCACGTGGTTTTTGTTTTTTGTTTCGGCCATATTTGATGGAGTTACCGCCCTTGCTGACTCAGATCTTGTCCCCGCAACTCATGCCACATCTTGTAACAGATTGACTTGAAATTGTGCAGAATGTTTCATCATGATCTGGAGATGTGCATGTGGTATTGAAATTTGAATTGTCTTATTTTTTTACAAAGTTATGGCCCTTAGTCGTTTTTGGCATTTTTCCAACTTTTGAACCGTTCGACCGAGAGAGCTGAAATTTAGTATGCTTTTAGCATTTGGTAAATTGATTATTCTGATTATTGTCTCGACGTACTAAATTTATTAGTGACAGAGTTATTCCCCTTTCATAGATAATAGAAATTCACTTAAAGGTAAAAGGATAACTCCAGAACAATTCATATTAATTGGCTGAATTTTCATAAATGCATTGTTCATTGTTCATCAGATTCATATTAGCAAGATTATGGCCCTTGTTATTTTGTTTTTGGTTATACAGTCTTGATGTTTTGGGCATGCTGTAAGGGCCTAAAGTTTCAGTAGCCTGATTTTACACACATATGCCCCGTTCTGAACTTATGTATTTTATAACCTCATAGAGGCCCAGTAATTGGGTATATGTCTTTGCTTATGCTCCAAGGAGCCCAGGTAGCTCAGTGGGTTAAGCGCTGGCCTACTAATCTAGCGGACCTGGTTCAAGCCCCGCTTGAGACGAGAATCTTTCCTACTGTAAACAGGGTTCCATTGCACACAGCCTTTCATTATCATCCCCTCATCGTCCTGATATGACTGAAATACTGTTGAAAAGGACGTAAAATTGCAAGTCATCCATCCATCCATTGCTCATGCTTCAGTTATTATTTGCATACCAGGTTCTCTAATACATATATTTTCTGTTTTTGGCCATTCAATTACTCTGAATAAAGGGCTGCAGTTTGTGACACATTTCAAATGTCGGGTGACATTTGGCCGATGGCCTTTTATTTGAAGGGTTTTGTCAGCCAGTAGAGAAGACGAAGTCCTTTTGAAAAACATCTACCTTTGAAAAACAAGTAGATGTACCCATTCACCTTAATTACATTAAATTAATTATCCAAATGCTTGAACAAGGTGATTTTACTACTATATGTGTGGGAATCTGCCAAACTCTGACATCCAGAATACCATGTTAGTGTCTTTTGATATCAAGTTTATCAGGCGAGACCAGAAACAGCGTAGGAGTGGCGAGGCTTGCCGAGCCAGTCTGATGTTTTTCTGGTTGAGCCTGATAAACTTGATATCTATAGACACTTACATGGTTTTCTATTTATCATGCATCATTAGAAGATTTTAAGGCGTAAAGAGCGTCAAACAAATGAAACGCTAACATAGTTTTGTTGGAATTGGCTGACGTCGCGAATGCTTTATGACATAAGTCGGTGACATCATTTAACAAATGGAACATTGGTATCACAGCCAACTTCAGTATGTAGCCAATCATCTTCAGCGACCACTTCTAAAGGCATCGCCTTATAACATTCTACAGTTCTACAGTGACATGATATCACATTATGTTATCATGCCCCTGTTATCAGGTGGACTTTGCAGCGTATGCATGATAAATCTGATTATACTCCTCCCTTCTTGCATGTACAATCTATGAATCCTAGGGCATCTTAAAAGTGGAAAGGTAAGGCTCTTGTCAGTCTGAGCTGATACCAACTGGTTTTAGTAATTGTAGTACTTAAAATGGCCAAATGCTGAAAGAATCTATTCACACAATGCCAATCATGTTGTGGGACTTCATAACAACTGGCTCAGTAAGAAGCTGCAAGCATACCACTTTCAGCCGCAGAAGAATATTTGCATTTGTCAACCAGTCTGCAAAGATGCTTTGAAATGCTGGCATTGGGGCATCCTACTGGTATTGGCTTAAGGTAGGGCAAGAGCCTAGTGTACTTTCAGTAGGTGTGGGATCTGGACTATTTAGACTTTTCACTTGTCTGTCATATCTTTCTCTTCTTTCTCTCTCTATCTGGGACATAGTTTGATATTAACTGAACACTAATTCAAAAGGCAGCTAAACCAAAACCAATCAACCAACCAACCAATCCACCATTCTGGAGGTAGGATCTGTATTGTGATCCAGTGTACATGTACTTAACTTCATTGCAAAGACTTTTCGTAAGTTTTCATCACTTCTTTCACACATTTGTAGCTGCATAATATTTTACATGGCCATCCGGAACATTAAAGTAGAGGTTGGGGTCTAATATCTTTCTCACCTGTTGCACTATAGCAGCTCCAAAGCCGAGTCTGTCTAGCAATAAGTTCATCATTTCTTTCACATGTTTGTGGTTGTACACATCTGGTATTAGCAATAGTGCTCTGTAATGCTGAAATATTTTTATAAGGTTAAAAAGTATACACTCAAGGAAAGCAACTGTTATTTTCATTTTTTGTCTCTTTTCAACAGGGGTCAACTCTTAATGGAAAGAATTTGCTCTTCTAGGAGCAAATTCTTTCCTTTAAGAGAAGACCCCTTTTTGGAAGGGTTTTGTTGCCCAGGAAATCAAATATTTAGTCATAAAAGTGGTTTCCCTTTGCAATGACAGGAAAAATATGGAGGTGCAGCTAAAGTCTAAGCAGACAGTGCAGACCCAGATGAGATTGCTCCTAAAGGAGATTCTGATCAGGCTCTACACTATTTGCCATTCCATCACATATTTTAACACATTAGTGCACTGGAAAGACAAATTGCTCAATTTTTTGGACAGTTTCTTTAAACATTTTAGATATCCCAATTTTTAGAAATTTTACAGTATAATAACACCCTGTCAATCCTTATACACTGAGCTCATTCCTCTGGACGATACCAACATTTAGTGTGTCATAGATCCCATGAGGACATACAGATAATGTAAAATGTTTCTATCAAAATATTGTCTTCTTAGTCAAAGATATTGAAAAAGAGCTATGACAATCATATAAACGTCTATGCCCGTCTAGTACAAGCTTATCCTACTTACAAAATCTTTCTGCATCCCTAAGATGTAAAACAATTTCAAATATATGTGCTGTTTGAAAACCTGGGAAAAAAATGTTGTCTTTTTTATCAACAATATGGAGTCCAGTTAGACATGCTATCAGGACAGCATGTCCTTAGGTCCCCAGGCATGTAGCTGCACACTTGTGATTGTTAAGGTTAAGACTAGACACACCTAAATAGACACTGAATCAGTTTATATATTTGATGTGATTTTGTTTCTTTATTCTAAGTGTCGCATTCATACCATTCATACATTGATAAAGTATTGAATATGTAATGATGCAAATTGCTCATGGGCAATAATGGCCTTATGAATACCATTTTCCTATGCTATAATATAGGGATGCTTTTCCCTTTCGAAATACTCCAAATACTTAAATAAGTCAAGCCCATGCTGTTTCTCTCTTCCAAAACAAGCCCAAAAATCTAGATTCCTAATAAATGACATCTAGATTTTTTTAGCTGCTATTGAGGGGAAAAATTCTTTTCAAACCCATATAAAGACAGTTAAAAAAGTATTAAATCAGCTCTACAGCATCTGAAAGACATTACTTAATAACCCTCACTTACTTTGAGATCTTTTATAGGTATATCCAACATGTTCTGCAAGGCATGTCCCCAGATAAGTTCCAGGTCAGCCAACACTGAAGTCAGAGTGCCACAAGGGCCATCATGTACATTCAGACGTCCTCTTCTCATTGGCCAATGTAGATTATAGTCTTTGTTTTGTTCAACCAATAATGCCTGGGAATATAAATAAATTTAATATACTTTCAGGGGAAGTAACTCTGCCATTTTCATTTTGCCTTCTCAACAGGGGTCAACTGTTAAAGCTAAGAATTTGCTCCTCTGGGAGCAAATTCTTTCCTTTAACAGTTGATCCGATTTTGGAAGGCTATATTCATCTGGGAAGCAAAGGGGAAGTAACAAAAAGAGTTTTCCTTTGTAAAAATGGCAGAAAAACATTGAGGAGATCCCATATACTGTAAGCCAATAATCAAAGGGAAAACTAGTTCTCGAAGATAAATGATGAGCATGCACAGTGCCTGTCAGATGGTAGTGTATATCACTAAGCTATATACTATACAACAAACACTGTTTCAATAGCTATCCTGTTTGTCAATCTGGCTCTCATAAATGCTATGAAGTCCAGGATGCCAAATATTTTTAGCAAACTTAATGTTATCACTATAAATTACACACAAATTTGCCATTTATTCTACAACATTTGTATAGTTTGTGGTAAATTTGGCAGGTTCAAAGTGTAGACAACAGCTACAAAAAGTTTGTTGCAACAATTAGTTGCTGAAAATGACTAAGTTTTAAAAGCCATAGCTCATCAAAATTTCATCATATGTAGAGCAGAAACTCTCACATTTTTTTTTCAACCAAAATGGCACATTTTTGCAGACAATGCATTTGACAATGTAACATCTTGTTTACTGACATCATTAATTTTGAACAATCAGGCCTAGTACTGCAAGCAACCATCTTAAGCAACCGCTGTTTTCACTTTTACAACAGGTGCATACTTAGGGTCTATCGGCACACTGCCATGTTTTCCCACCATTTTTACAATGAGAAACAACTTCTGTGACTTCCTACTTTCCCTCCTGGATGAAAGAGCCCTTCCAAAATGGGGTTATGCTCTTAAAGGGTTGGTTGGTTGGTTGATTTGATGCTTAACGTCCACGGTAAACAACTAAGGTCATGTCGGGATGGTCAGTTAACCTAACCACACTATTCCTGGGCAGGCTTAGACCTCCTAAGGGGTTAACCAGTACTAAGTGCACATACTTTCGCCAGTAACTGACAACTGCCCTTCTTGAATCAGCGGAAGGAGAAACAAAGTATGTGGCCAGACCGGGATTCAAACCCAGGACCTCTGACTTACGAGTCAGGTGCCCTACCGATTGCGCTACCCAGCCCGGCCTCTTAAAGGGAAGAATATGGTTCTGTATGAGCAAGTTCTATCCTTTAAAAATTGATGCGCATCAAATGGAAGCAAAAATGAAAACGACAAGGTTGCTGCCCTTGAAACTGTACTCATTCAATGCTGAACACCCTTTCTGACTGTATTATAATTACTCATTAAACTAATCTTACCACTGTGGTTCTAATAAGCAGTCATACATATGACTACGCTTACTGTAGAAATACCATCTGATATCCCCCTTACCGAAGGCTGTCTAATGAATTATTTTTACCTCTTTGCCGATAATGTGAGGTGGTTTTCTATCTGTATTGGTAAATTTCTGAGGGCAGATTACGTCTGTTCTTTCACCTTTCATTCTTCTGTTGAACTGGTACAACTGAAAGCAAAAGCAATATACAAATAACAAAACATTATATCTTGACAGTTTGCCTTACATGTACATGTACATATGAGCGGCAACACTACAAAACCAACAAAATGGCATGTGCACCAAGTGAAGACTCAGATCAGCCTGGGCTTCTGCCCAGTCTGATCAGGGTCTTCGCTTTGCACTTAAAGGGTAGTTTAGGGTCTAAGCTAGCTTCATGTGGACAGTGAAGACTCTGATCAGACTGGGCGGATGCCCAGGCTGCTGGGCACACTTGCCACTTTGTTGGTTTTGTCGTGTCGTGGTTATATAGCCTTTCTCGACCTGTTTTTTTCCTCCAAGAACTATCAATATATTTTCCCCTGATATGGGTCTTATATTTTGTGACAAAATGCCAAAGACCAAATGTTCACCAGATGTGTGGACATGTCAGTAACTGAGAAGTGTTATTCTGAAAGGAGTCATGGCTAAAATTCAAGTGATGATCCAAGGCCATTAAAGGCATCACTAGAAAACTTGGGGTCACTCTTGTAGGAAAATACTTTGCTCCTCTTTTCCTTTAAGAGCAGCCACCAATGAGGAGGAACAAACATACAAATACCTCTTTGCATGGATAAATTTTCCTAAATGAATATCCATTCCCTTTTAAGTGTATTTTCTGAAGACTGTCGTAGCTATTATTTTTTAAATTCCCTGAATTTCAAATTTTCCTGACCAATCACACTATTTCCTGACTTTTGCTTGACCTGGAAAAAAATGAATTTCCACATCTTCCCTAACTGTGGCAACCCTGATCATCCCATCATTAAGCGCTTGTACCTCTTCCGTTATAGAGCAAGGTCTGGCCTCCCCAGAATCCATAGTTTTGCTCTCCAAAGATTGAAGGCCAGCTGTAATACCACTCTCTTTCTGGTGCTTGCAGACTTCATGCTGAAAACACAGAGTATAACATGGGTTTGTTTGAAATGGCCAGTGGCTTGTGGCCAAATGCACCTAATTTTTGAGGGCCACAAAATACAGTGTATGAATTTTAGTGGTCCAACTTTATCTGTCTGGCAATACTGAGTGGAATATTCAGCTTGTGGACAATATGGGCCACAAATTCAAAGAACCTGTTAAACTTTTGAACCACCAAATTACTAATGTGAGTTTCCAGTAGTGTATGACCATAATGCTTACTGTCATTTTTTTTATCTCATCTGGTGTATGTTGTAAAATATCTAATGAAAAGTTTTTAATTCAAAAATAAATAAATGAATATTCATTTATTTAAACAAAAACTACTTCATAGATTTATGGTATTGATCTAAATAGTATCTTTCAAATATATTGATGTGCAACAAGGAAATCCAACCACCCAACCTAATGGTCAGAATATTTTGTAAGAAACGACTCTTGCCAAGTTTCTAACCTAAATATTCCGATCCCCAGGGAGGGATTTCCTTGTCCCGCACTGATACTTTTTCTTGCCAACAAGTCTGGATTTTTCAAGTTGAATTTCTGCAATAAACAAATAAATTTTACATTGCTCTCTGGACGAATCATCCATGGTGAAATTATGTCTGGAGCTGTCAGGTCTTTCTTTCGTCTTGCCAAGCAGTGAGGAAGTGTCACAGGAAATGTGTCTGATGCACGACCAATTCTCAAATTTAAAGAACCAGGATGTATAACAACTACAGTGGCAACTTGGATGGGCTGCAAGATCAACAAGTCAAAATATAATTTCTGGGTTAAAAGCCTTATGAAATTTCTGGGGAAAACACTGACATAGGAAACAGTAAAATCAAACTTAGGAAATTAATTTGTTGTGCTTATATTTTTGACTGAAATCTTCATCATCTCATCTTCAAAACTGAAGGTTGTGCTGGGTTCCTCTGGAACATTCTCACACATATATGTGCTTTTTACTGTGCAGGTTAAAAGAAGATAAAAACTTAAATATCTTGCTTCCAATGTATTAGCAGTTTCTTGTCTGCTTACAGTAATCATATTCATGATTTGCAGGCAAACCTAGACAGAGCCAATAATAAAGGTCACAAACAAACAGACCTCATTATTATGGACTTTGCCAAGGCTTTTGATAAGGTCCCCCATAGACGATTGATTTATAAACTGGAGTATTATGGTATCCGAAATGATATCCTCCGGTGGATCTCTGCCTGGCTATCTGGAAGGACACAAAAAGTTGTTCTGGATGGTGTCTGTTCAGACCCTCTCCCGGTGTTGTCTGGTGTCCCCCACGATTCTGTTTTAGGGCCCATCCTGTTCTTAATCTTTATTAATGACCTGCCAGACAACATAAGCTTCACAGTCCGCCTTTTTGCTGATGACTGTGTACTACTCTATAGAAATATTAGACGGTCCGAAGACCAGTACCTTAGATAAGCTTTTGACCCAATTGGGTATTTACCCACTCACTTTTCATCCAATTGGGTATTTACCCACTCACTTTTCATCCAATTGGGTATTTCAGTTTTGAATTGGGTATTTGAAATTTCGAAGGGCTAGTGAATTGGGTATCCACACATTTCAGATTGGGTATTTTTGGATAAGATACTGTCTTTTTAACAGTATTTCATCATTTTGGCATTCCAAGTAATTCTGATATCTAAAATGGTTTTAGGTTATTTCATACCCCTAAAATCCAGTCTAAAATCACAGCTTCACAGGGTTTCTCTATCATGTTTAATTGCAAAGCAGGGTCAGGTGAAAAAGGGTGCTCTGAAGAAATGGGTTAAAAAAACGGGCTCAAAAAAACTAAGTCCAACCCTAAAAAAAAAATGGGCATAGGTTCCCCTGTATTTTGTACATTTTTATTCACCCCCCCACCCACTACCATAGGCCAATATAAAGTTTTGGCAAGAATCAGAAGAAAGAGGAAAAGGTTTGGTGGAGTACAATTTGGCTCATAATGACTAAGTGTCCATGTCCAAATGCACTGCATTTTCTCCTATGTTACCTAAGACAGTTAACAAAACAAATACATACCTAAATGTCCTGTCAATTTCCTCCGTCAGACAACACCCCCCCCCCTCCCTGCCTCTGAACTCCACGGATTTGCATCAATCTCAGGATGTGTTCTGGAGGATCCTAAATCCGGATTTATCCGGATTTTTATCACCCAGCATTTGATTTCAAACAACTTACAATGTGCAAATGAAAACAGAAGAGAGGATTACCGAATGCACGCTACTTTCACTTTCAATTTTGCCGACGAGCTGCTTTACGATTGGAGTGCCACTCATCGCATGTATTTATAGGGTCAAGAATGATATCATTCACTATGGATGTTGGATAAAACTTAGACAGGCTCTGATATCCAATTATTTGTTATTCTGTGCGTGGCCCTTCGCTTTTTCTCTGTGTTGAGGGCCATGCCATAACTGTGTATTGTGTCTTGCCTTTACACACAACTGGTTTCCCGTATACATCACTCGGATTACATTCATTGCACATGACGCGGAGAACCAGCGCAAAGTCGTAGAATTTCACGTTGTATAATCAGTTCTCATCCCGCTGGAGAAACACCGTTACGCTCCGGCGAATCACCGAATTGCGTAAAGGAGATTTCAATTGCGTTTCTTTACGCTAAAAAATGATTTTAATTGCGTTTTCAAACATTCAAATTGCGTAAATACGCGGATACGCAGCTTATCTAAGGTACTGGAAGACGTACAGATACTCCAAGATGATTTAGATAAATTGGCACTCTGGGAAGAGGCATGGCTCATGAAATTTAATGTTGCCAAATGTCACTCTATGAGGGTGACTAGGCACCCCCCTCCAAAGCAAATAATCCATGGTTATACATTGCATAACCAAGTCCTAGAGAATGTATCGTCAGCCAAATATTTAGGAGTTGACCTCGAGTGGGGTCAGCACATTAATGAAATTACCAGTAAGGCTACTAAGACTTTGGGTTTCCTTCGTAGAAACTTGACTTTTGCATCGAAGGAAATCAAGGCTGCTGCATATAAAACTCTGGTCCGGCCCAAATTAGAATATGCAGCGCCAGTTTGGATGCCCCATCACCAAGTTGATATTAACAGAATAGAAAAAGTACAGAGGACTGCTGCCCGTTGGACCTGTAGGCGCTGGCGCAATCAAAGCCATGTGGGAGAAATGTTAGAAGAACTCCAATGGCCAGACCTGCAGGAAAGATGACAGCAGGCTTCTCTGTCTCTATTCTACAAAATTCATAATAATCTTGCCATTGTAGATAAGAATAAGTACCTATCTGAGGTCGGTGAAGGGAGCAGGAGAACTAGGTCCCACCCATTCCAGTACCACCGTCCAAACGCTTACACGGACGGTTTTAAGAATTACGGACGGTTTTAAGAATTCTTTTTTCCCCAGGACAATTGCAACTTGGAATGGCCTTACAACCGAAGCTGTCTCTTCGGAGACAGTTGATGGGTTTAAGGCCAAAATTTAATATCCTAGGGTAGAGCAGGGGTTAGGCATGGAATGCCTGCCCCTGAGGACTTCTTGTAAATAGTTTTAATCTGCTGGCGGCTTTGTCACAAATTCATTTATTTATTTTTTTTGTTGTTGTGACAACTTATGCGCCACACCAGAAACCTGTCATCATGGTCAAAGTTGACCGAGGACAGTATAGATAGAAAGAAAGAAGAATATTCAAAATAATGATGTCACACAAATGCAGAAAACGGTGGCTGTGCATTATAATTCCACCATCTGATTAAAGGCATGCTCTGTAACAGGTCATTAAATGATACAAAGATCTGACACCCTTGATTAATATTCATCACCTAAATTCCCAAGTATTTAAATGAGTGTTGTTTATAAAGACAAAGTTTTAAGCCTGTTTATCTAGCAAGTAAAATGTAACAGGTCGCGAAATCTAATGACATTCGTCTTTTTTATGGATTAAAACCATAAAAATCTAGAACGTACCTCATTTATGCAGTCCGACGTTGACTGTGTATATAATCGTTTCGATGCTGATACTGGCATTTTGTAACACTCGGCGTATTTTACACTTTAGTCTTTATTTTACGAAAATTCTGACCGGTGCGGCATTGTCGATGTAAAAAACGTCATCAATACTTGGGTGGAACTGACTGTCAGCATTATCGTCGTGGATGCTCACGGGCGCTGAGGCTACCAATTAAGTTAGTAGAGTCGTACTGTGTCCTCAGGAATGTCAGCGCGTGGAATCGGTTTCAAGGCACCTGTGCTTTGCACTTCATCTTAGAAGATGTAAACTGATAGACCAACCAGTGTAAGGTCACTAAGGGAAGGCTGTTTAACTATAAATAAAATTAAAACCTCTAATAAATATCGTCAAGTGAAATAAGCCGCAACTGTACATATGTAACATGTAATATACGTATCAGTTATATGGTGGTGGTTTGGTGATGGATGAATATTGAGTTAGAATAGTAAGAATTGCTACCTTCGTATTCGGCGCTGGATTTATCAAGTAACATTAACAACGACTAGATTCAACATATACCATTAGGAACTTCTGAATTATATATACGCGGTCTACAGGCACATTGCTATTGTTATTATCATCATTGTCATATTGTGTATCTAAAGTATGCCCTTGCCCTCCTGCAAGAGGATGAGGAAACGCCATCAGGCGTGTGGGACTAGATAGTCCGGATCTCCAAGACAAGTAACAAGTAAGTAACAAGTAAGTAGACGACCACTGGAGAACTCTGTGTTGCTTTTGTCCAAACAAAACAAGAGTTATTGTTCGCTCAACCTTGGGGTAGCTTACCACTTATTATTCATGAACCACCTATTTAGGGGAGAAGCTTCAGTCAAAGAAGAGAATGGTAAGAATGGCCACCATTAGTCTGGTAACTAATGTAAAAATCGTTAAATAAAATATCAAACCTAGATGAAAAATATTAGGTGGTAACATTGATTTTTTTCGCTGTAGACCACTGAAGTATCAGACAGTTTTATAACTTTACCTAGTACTAAACTGACGCGCAAAATTTACTGCACGCGCTGGGGTTACGTGTTCTAGTTGAAATAGCGGCCTCCAGAGAAGAGAGCATGTTTTTTTTCTTCTTTAAACCATCGGCTAGAGTCGTTCTTCAAAATGCGGTATTAATTTCGAGTTTTCTAGTGACTAGCTTAAACGTTATTTCTGTTGCCTATGTAAAATAATTGGTGGTAAGCTACCTATACAAATGACACTAACTACCGTAAAGATCCTATCCTAAATTTTTTTGAGCAGATAGGTTTGTACAAATAGTGGAAACTGAGATCAGACGCTCCTTAGGAACGTTTCTGATTTGCCCTTCCGTCTGCACATTTTTGGTGGCATTACTTTGTGGTAGAACCAAAATAACAGCGGAATAAATAGTAGGGCAAATGACCTACTTTGGTTGCAGCAGGTGCGGAATTGGGGTTCACGGTCTGTTTATTTGGGTTTCTCAGATTTTGGGATATTTTTAACTTTAACATTGTTTTGCAAGGAAACGAAACGGTGAAAATTTTGTATTTTTGTCTTATTCTCTAACATACAATGTAAGTTTTTCTGAAATGATATGCATGAGCATGCCCCATCGATCAAATATATTTTTCATGACTTTTTCCATGAAATTATATTTTCTTGCATTTTAAAAAAAAAATGTAAAAAAATACTTATCATCAAGATAAGTGCATTCTTTTTTTACCAGTTAGTTTTAAATATCCTAAAGTGTAGATTATATGAATCGCAGAAATGAAAGTGCATTCATATGCTAGAAATATGAATTTAAATAGAAACTGTGTAAAAAGTGTGTAGAAATACAAAATTTTGATTTTTTTGAAAACGAAACGGTAAAAATATTTTTTTCTTATCGAAATGTTTCATAGTCCTGTGGGTTATGAGGCTGGTAAAGTGGTTTGAATGTCCCACCAATATTCTTATTTAGTATCCAACTACCTTAAGTGCGTGGCCAATATTGGCATACCACACTGTAAACAACCACAAAACAGCCGTGCTGGGTCTCCCACAGAGTACAGAACTTTTTAATATTTTTGGATATTTTCTCTAGATTTTGCTAACGTTATACGTGGCATGCGTAGATGCGTGTGGGTGAGCGTGTGTGTTTCCAAAAGCTGACTGTGTGCAGAAGCAGAAGAAAGAAAGTTCTTGAAATTAATTAAATGCAATAGATGTTCCACTGTTCCCCAAACATTTGGGTACCTTTTTTCTTGTTTTTTAAAGAGTTTGGCCACATTTCCTTGTTCCCAAAACTTATGGGAGACCTTATCGCGACGTGCTGCCTTAAAAATTAGGCCACATTTCCTTGTTCCCAAAACTTATGGGAGACCTTATCGCGACGTGCTGCCTTAAAAATTAGGCGGGTGGGGGGGGGGGAGGTGTACATTTAGGGGGGAGGGTCGAATTTTTTTGGTGATGTACTGGGGGGGGGGGGGGGTCGGAAATCAATAGCCTCGGAGCAGGAAGGTCATATATTTTATTAGGCATATTGGGTGTGGGGCTTCATATCCAAAAACAGATCTTTTCATTGATTAGCTGGAAGAACAGTATAATATCAGCTCTGTAGGTGCCTTTTCATCAGCAAAACTAGTGTGGCTTTTGGGGCTCAGCCCCAGACCCCTGCCCCCGGAGCCCAATTAATAATATTAACAGTTATAACTATTAAGCATCAACAAAAAGATTTCTGAATGGCCATAAGCAGACGAAAATGCAAGAAATGCAAACAAAATTTAAACAGACCATGTTAGAGTAAGAAAATGATCTTTGTGTTTCATACCTGTTCTTATTGAGGCCAGTCTGACATAAAATAGGTAATATCATGAATATGGTGTGTGTGTGTGTGTGTGTGTGTGTGTGTGTGTGTGTGTGTGTGTGTGTGTGAAGGGTAGCTAGGATGGGTGGAGGTTATAAAAAAAATTGTCACCTATCTGGGTGTGTGTGGGGGGGGGGGGGGGGTCGGAAAATAATTCTGGCGAGACAGGGGGTCGGAAAAATTTTGGTGAACTATATGAAAATGTACCCGACCCCCCCCCCCCCTCCCCACCCACCCCCACACACACCTGATAATAAATGACTCATCCCTTAAGCTCTGAAAGACAGAAACAAATTGTTTACTGGTGATACAGTCAAAGACATTCATTCAACAGGACCTGTGTTCAGGGAAGCTGGTCCCTAGCCCTTATAAGAAAAGCAAACTTAGTAATTGAATCGTCCGCATACTCAGCAGTAGAAACAAGGGAATCTGTCCGGGAGTCCCAATCTCTAATAGCGTGGTGAGGAAACTGCACTTGTAAATGTTAGTCTTAGCCAATGGGGTTTGAAATACTAGGGAATGGTGCCTGCTGGTACGCCTGCTTACGAGAACACGGTCATTGGTGGGTATACTGGCTGCACGTTTCAGACCTTTGTAAAGCATTATCAGTCTGCTATCTTTCCTCCTCTTTTTCAGAGATTCCCGCTAAAGTTTTTCTTTCTAGAATGCCAGTTTTACTCCAAGTTTCATAGGTGTAACAGCCTGCTACTGTGACAATTCTAGCAGCCTTTTTTGCACCTTCTCAAATTCATCTTGAACAAGTATACTTTGGGCGTCCCAAACTCAAATACCATAATCCTATATGACAACATTTCAAACTATTTGCTGGCTGATTTCAAAACCAGTCAATTTCTGCTTGACATTTGTTACTATGCACCAAAAACAAATTATCTTTATCTGCATAATCTGGGACCAGTTGTTCAAAGCATCGTTAGGCTAACGAACTCATTAAGAGGTCAACTTGTTAAGTGTTTTGTGACTTTATAGCCAAATACACTGATATTTTTTGTTGAAAATATGTGAGGAGATTTTGCAATGCAAAAGCTTCTAACATTTTTACAACAAAGAATATTGGCATATTTGAGATATTTACGTTTGAAATTTTAACGTCACGTTAACTAACGACGTCGTTAGTTTTGAACAACTGGGCCCTGATGTTTATCCAGGTGAATGTAAAAAAGTATCTTCCTATTCTATTAACAGGTATAGATATATCCAACAAAATGTTAAATCTTTCAACAAGAGCAAGCTCTGGCACAGTGGTCCCACGAACAGTCATGCAAGCCTAGGTAATTGAAACAAGTCATCGCAATTTTTCCTTAATGTTGAGAAAGAAATTTCTAGGAGTAAGAGACTGCATCTTATTAGGAACAGTTCTCTCAGAGTCTGCACTTTTGTTGTTTTACGAACACTCTGATTTTATAAGACACGGTTACGGTGACAGGTTAAAAGTTTTCATTTTTAGGGGAATATATTTAATGCATTTTCTTTAGGATAGTTACTGTATCACGTTAATTTAGGGTAAATCAATTCGGGAAAATTTATCTAAATCAGATTTTAATCTTAGTTCTTATGCCTATGAATAGACACTTACAGCAAGTTGTACATTTCACCAATGATTATCACAGGCAAATTGTAGGTAAAAGCCCATCTCCAGAATTCAGTTTCTTTTAAGAATTTAGTATGAGCACAATCATTAACCAACAAAATCTTTCAATATGATGTGAGCATATGTAAAAAGGTTTTTTTTTGGTAATTGAATGTTTAAAAATTGACCCAAAATGGCAATTTCCATTTTAGCCTGTTTGAGCAACCATGCTTTCATACTTAATTTACAGGAAGATTCAAATTGAAACTGAAATGAAACACAAGAAATATCGGTCTAATGAAATCACGCAATGAAATACTTTCATCTCGACTTTCATATTTTGACCTCGGCTACTGTACTGTTTTTCAACATGCATTGAAATCACTGGAAATAACTAGTATTGTTTTGACTAAAAGAATGTCGAAAACTGCAAGGAAAAATTCCAAATGGTTAAAAAGTTATAAGCAATTTAAATTTAATTAGCTGAAAAATATGCAAGGACTCTTATGACGTCATTTGAGTCATTCATATAATTTGAATTTTTTTTAAAAAAAATATTTTGAAGAAAAAAAATACACTTGTTTCCCTTAAAATAGATTTAGTGAGACAAGTTACATCATCTCATGAAAAAAGTTTGAATATTTTGCATCATACTATGGTGATAATAACTGGAATCCAAATCACATTATGCAAGTTAAGCTGTAGAAAACAAAAAGTGGGCGGGGCTTAAAATCTAATTTGCATAAACTTTAATTATCAATAAATACAGTTTGGGTAGGAGTTTTTCGATGGGGTTTTCAGCAATTTGTTTCTCTCATAAATATCTGTTAATTGGGAATATTTCTGGAAATACTGAAAAAAAAACAGTGCAGTGGCCCTTTAACGCACGAAGTCCTTTGATTGCAATATACCTGCGGTTGGAAATGGTGGCATGTTTCCATTATGCTCATTTGCCCCATGAGCGCAAAAAGGTGCTAAAAGCATCATTTGAAATAGTGGACTTAGCACATTCTTGGGAACTTTCTTGCGAAGACCATTATTTGTAACGGTGGACTCGATCAGCACATTCTTGGAAACTTTCTTTGAGCTTTCTTGACAAGACCGCTTTTTCAAGCTGTGAACAACACATTCTTGGAAACCCTTTTGCTAAGACCACTATTTGAAATAGTTGACTCAGCACATTCTTGGGAACATTTTTGCTACGACCACAACTGCATAGTAAAACAGTGGGCTCAGCAAATTAATGGGAACTTTCTTGTTAATACCACTATTTGAAATAGCGAACTAAGCACAATGTCATGTTTGGGGGATTTCTTGCTAATTCCAATATTTGAAACAATGGACTAAGCACATTCTTGAGAACTTTCTTGCTGAGACCATTATGTGAAACAGTGTACTAAGCACATTCGTGCACTTAAGAGAGCCCTTTTAGAAACATTCTTGCTTTTATGTAATTAAGTGCACTGTTTGAAATAGTTTATTTCGTAGATTGCATTCATATAGTGGACACAACACCCTCTTGTATTCATGAGTTGATTGTTGCCAAACCTAGCGTCGGTGGCATTATTAGATTTTGTGACATCTTAATTTTTATGATATTGAGCTGTGCCCCTTGAAAAGAGACCTTATGGCATGTGTGAACCGTAAAGACTCATATCAGCAGGCGCTGGGATTTATAATAAGGACAACAGCGTATGTTAAACTAGAAACAGAGATTTGAGGAAACTGAAATGATCTCATAACGTTGATCGTAACTTATCTTTATCTCTGAAGAGGGAGTTGGCGGGGTCTCCTCGATGGATATTGAATTGTAGTAAATAAAATATTCAAGGTCAATGTCCCTATTTACATTTTGAGCACTGAAAGATAAACCCTGTGTCAGATGTTATTTTTTATTTTCACAAGTAAGCAGTGTGGCAGTGAGTTTGAAATATGCCTCACTACAAACTGACGTATTTCAAGTCCCGGGGGCGAGCGGAATATATTCGGTATTTGTTTCACGCTGCGGGACAGGAGTTTGAAGATGTCCGGCTTCACGACTGGTTGGAGTTCAAACCAAGTAAGTGAGGCACTAATGTTTTAATGGATACATATGTCAATACCTAATTCAGGCCCGGATCCAGACCATCACGTACTGTAGGGGCTCTAGATAATCGGTCGAGCAGGGAGGTGCCGAGATGTATGCGGGGTGGGAGGTGTGTGTGTGTTTGTGTGTGTGTGTGTGTGTGTGTGTGTGTGTGTGTGTGTGTGTGTGTGTGGAGGGGGGGGGGGGTGGGGCTTGAAAATATATTAAATAATTAGGGATCGATTTGATGAAAATTTTTGATAATGACTTTTTTGCCTGGAAATATATGTTGTGATATTAGAATCGCCTCGCCGAGGCGATTCTAATGGGATGTCGCAACATATATATTTTAATCTTACAACATTGATAAATTGTCTCAAACTGTCATTAGCTACTCATTATTATCTGGAGGCCAACATACTATACACAACACAGAGGCTCAGATAGCGGAGCTGAAGCCCGAGAGCCCACCCCCTGGATCCGAGGCTGTGATTTTGTTTCCTTGTAGTTTCCCGTATTTGCAGAAGAGTTATTAATTTTGATGTCCGAGTCCGGTTTTTTTTCTTTAAAACAATTAAAACAAATGATACTTGTCAGGTGTGAAAATGTAGTTGATAAACAAGCATAAACATATTTGACCATTTGGAGCAAGAGCATAAACAGCGGTAGAAACATGTATGTGACTTAAAGGAGAATCGATGCTTAGCAAAGCTGAATTGTGTATACCAAGTTAAGATAAATGGTAACATGGCCGTAAAAGTTCATACATTACAATTGTACCTTTTCAGCGCTTGTAAAACTGTGGTTGTGATTTTGAATAAACAAGGTCGTCTGATGATTTTCACTCAGTAAAAAATGGCACAAACAATGGCCCTCACAGTCAGCCAAAAGACGATTCCACAAAAATCCTAGTAGTCAGCACATGAGCTTATCTTAAAGCCCCGGTCCCACAGAACTTGCGACCACGCCGCGACTTGTCGGCGACTGAAAAAACTAACAGTCGCAGAGAGGTTGCAAAGGTCGCGGAGAGGTTTAATAATGGTCGCAACAAGGTCGCCGAGCAGTCGCCGATCAAAATTAGTCGCAGCCAGTCTTTTGTGCATGATTTTGGTCGCTGACTGGTTGCAATGGTTTCATGGAAGTCGCCGATCGTATTATTTTAGTCGCCGACCAGTTGCCGATCGGTTTCATCAAAACTTTGGCTCTGAAATGTTGCAACCTTGCTGCGACATATCGGCGATCTGTCGGCGACTGTTCGGCGACTTATCGGCGACTGACCACTAGTGAGACGGCGACCGATCGGCGACTGGTCATCGACAGGTTACAGCGTGCGCCGACGAATCCCCGAATGATCGGCGACAGGTCGCCGACATGTTGCAGCATACGCCGATAGATCAAGGTTTACAGTGCCAGCTCTAAAGCGAAAAAAGTCTTCGCATCCTGGCATCATTTTATTACCAGGGTTCAAAGTGTTCGCATGAACTAGCGGCGCGCAAACGAAGCAACTGCATCATTTCAACAACTTTCACTGAAATGTTTTTATTCTTGTCAACACGTTTGCATCGAAAAATTTTTTTGATGGCAGAACGGTTGCCAATCAGTCTCCGACCAGTCGCCGTTCAATTGCAACCAGTCGCCGAAGAGTCGCCGATTGGTCGCTGACTGGTCGCCGATCATCCTAAACTAGTTGCAATCCTGTCGCCGATCCTACGGCGACCAGATGCAGTAAGGTCGCCGATCGATCGCCGAGTAAAGCAAATATGATTCCTGTCCGGGAGTTGATACCTACTGCTGTTGTCAGCATCTTGCCACTGCTCTCCATAACATGGGCGCACATGCGAAAGCTGTCGCCGACTGTACGGCGACTGATCGGCGATCACATTTGAAAAGGAAAAGTAGTTGCAATGGTCGCAGGCCAGTCGCAGACGAAATCAGTCGCAAAGCGGTCGCATCGCAGTCGCAAGCTCTGTGGGACCGAGGCTAGTTCGTGCCTTGGCAACAGGCTCTTGTGGTGTAAATCGTGCTATTTTAAAATACTGGAAAAAAGAAAAATGCATTCAATGTTACGCTAGCAAAGTGAGTCTGACAGTATACATGGCGGAGTTTTACAAAGTCTAACAAATAAAACCCAAGATTTCGTTTTGCCCAACAATGTTTATATAGAACAACACAAACCTTACCACTGGTACCGTTAAATTCGAAAAATTGGGACATCTAAATAATTACCGTAATTGCCATAAAATGTGAACAGTTTATTTTTATTAGTATAGTGATGCGTCCAAAAGATACAGTTGGAATGCCCTGATCAGACTACAGGAGTGGTCTGATGTGAATGCAGATGACGTGGCAAACTGTATAACCCAGCAGATCCATATCAGAGGACCAGAATAATTAGGGTTTACTCAGACCTATCTGTCTTAATATTTAGAATTTTTTCGCGCACAAGAGTAGTGATGTTGTCAAATGTAATTTCACAGTAATCCATATCTTTTGGCAGATACCCCGTTTGGACAGATTCCAGTTCTGGAGGTAGATGGTAAGACGCTGGCACAAAGTTACGCCATAGCCAGGTATCTGGCCAGAGAATTCGGTAAGCAGTCTCTTCTTCGCTTCCTCTTGGTACGTTGTTAGCAGTTTAATTAATCTCTAAATCAACTGATGGTAATGTGCACAACTCGTGGTGAATGTAGAATAATCAGTTTCTGGTGCCAGAAGGAATGTATGGAAACGAAATTGGTCATTTCTTGTAGAATGATGCATATTTTTATCAAACTACACCATGTGGTTAAGAGTTATGAGCAATTTTACTCACTGACTACAGCGGAAGGACAAACAGACTGATGGACTTGCACAGCGATTAAAGTGCACACCTGTGGGTCGTGCAATACTGTTTAGACTTTCGTCACCGTTTTGCATGCCGGTGGCTGGACAATGTTGAAATACATAAGTATACAAAATTTGAACCATATATACCGCGGGGTTCAAGAGTTATGAGCATTTGCACTACTTGACCGCAAATTTTCAACTTGTGCTCAGCAAAGCCTCGTCCATCAAAAAAGACGGTTATGCATGCGAGTCGTTAGATAATGTTGACATGTAACGTACGTGGCCCTAAGGTCTTCACCTCAGTGCATTTAAACGAATACCTCATGCATATAGTGACAGCTATTTACAGTTGCGTTATGGTACCGGCAAGACAAGCCATTCTGAAGGGATGTTCAATAAAGATATTGGTCAATTTAATGCAGAAAACACCGAAAAACTGACTGTTTACAGAGGAAGGGTCGGCCTGACGACCTTAGGACCTATGGGACCTTGAGTCGTCATCAGTGCGGCCCTAGTGTCGTCATGGGATCGTATTGTCTTTTTTTACGTTTTTAAAGAAAAGGTTCATGTCAAGAAACAAATTAACAAATATTTATTAATTTTGCCGTTTAATGATCATCAAACAAAAAGAATCTTATAAAAATGCTGCCTTAAAAACCAGATTGGCTTATGCATACACAGAGTCTGGTCCGGGTTCTGGTCAGATTGTTCTCCTGTAGCAATGGTGGTGTATAGGTATATGTTTTAAGATGTCAAAAATATGATCATTGAAGATCCCGATAAGACTGTACACGTTTCCTTTATTTTGGGATACCTTATTGTCAAAAGTTCTTAATTATTTGACAGATAACATTGTTGTCAGCGGAAATGGAATATAACATTCTCGGGATGTGGCTGACCAGTTGAATTATTTGAGGTCTCATGGCGTCGAAGATTCTCTTATTTTATTTTACTTTTCTGTTTTCATAAACAAAATACTTGAGTTGTACAAAGAGAAAATGTGTTTTCGTATTTCTATATGAGGTTAAAAAGTGACACTAAATGGGTAAATGTTGTATTTCTGGAACATTTACTAATGGGTAATTCCCTTTTTCACACCAAATCCTGCACAACTGAAACTGTGCCTGTTTTTATAAACAACTTTGCTACATTCTCCGCCTTTAAATTTAAATCATTTTTGTTCAATTTGCTTATATGAAGACAAACCAACATAAAATTGTTAATTTATACGGAAATCATCACAATATATGCTTGTCTAATTGGTTTGAAAGAAGAGCATATAAGAAGTGGAGAGATGAATTTTTTGTTGCCTAGTAGTATGTGCCCTAGAGTCGTCAGGTATGACCTCAAGTCGTCATCACTTTTCTTTGGTGTCTGTTTCGTTTAATTTCCTCTCTAGCCGCCAAAGGTAAGAAAATCTTGATGCTTTACTGTACAATGTGTTTGGGCGAATGCAAACATACATCTGAAACTTGAATCTAGCGTGACAATCTTGGTTTGCCAGACCGATATCAAAACCAGCTTGCTCTGTCGATAGACTTGGAATTTTAAGTAAAAGTGGGTTACCTTGTTTTCTCTACGTTAGTTGGAAGAACGTTTAAAACCAGCTTTAAATGTAAACTGCATAACAAAATTAAGATATTTGTCTTCTGAATTTCGCCCGCTTCTAGACATTTCTTCGACACAGATGGAAAAGAACGAAGCTAAAAGAATGATGACGACCTTAGGACCCTGACGACTTTAGGGCCACGTACGTTATAAGTATGCAAAATTTTATCAAAATATAGAATGCGGTTCAAGAGTTATTTAAGCGTTTTCGCTAACAGATAACGGACGGACGGACGGACGGAATCACACAGTGATTATAGTGCAAACCTGCGGGTTGTGCAATGTCAATCTGTTCAACAATTTATGGACAATAATAAAAGCCAGGATTTTTATATTTGGTGGACTTCGGAATGAACTTTCAAGCAAGTTTCGCAAAATAATAATAATCATAAAAACTGAGTTATATTGCATTTCCCGTTTAAAGTAAAAAGATAGGCAATGGTCAGGAATTAATACAATTAAATCCCACATTCCACATTTATATAGAAATACATGAGAAGCGCTTGAAGTAGGATCTGTATATTCTAGCATGTAGTTAATGATGGAGGTATGAATAACAGGAGTTACTTTTGAGCAAATTTTCTGAATATTTAAAGCCAAAAGATATCCACCTTTTTAAACAACCACAATACGATGGTATTTGCAGGGTTGGAATCAGATTTTTGTTTTAACGAAAGGTTTGACACTTCACCCAATACTAAGAGTCATCCATTGTGTGAAAGTAAGCCGCTACTCAATTTACTGTCTGCTCTGTATATAACAAGCATGATTTATGTCTAGTTTCATAGCTCTAACTGGTGTCCATATCTCAAAATTAACCCTTAGGTTGGTTATGTATAACAGGTATGGCTGGAAAAACAACTTGGAAGCAGGCTTTAGTCGACCAGTACGTATATCTGTTCGAGGAAATATATAAAGAAACATATAAAGAATACTCCGCAGAACCTGAAGAGAAAAAGGTAGGTTCCAATGCACAGTCTGATCTATGTTAATATTTATACAACAGGTATGGCTGGAAAAACAAGCTGGGACCAGGCTATAGTCGACCAGTACGTAGATCTGTCCGAGGAAGTGCATAAAGAAACATATAAAGAATTCTATGCTGTTTCTGAGGAAGACAAGGTATGTGTGGCGGCGCAAATGGGTCTTAGGGTGAATGGGTACATTTTCCGGGAAAACAACTATGTCATTTTCATTTTTGCACCCCTTCTCAGTTGGCATCAACTCTTAAAGGATATCATTCGACTTTTTCGTATCAGCTGCATAGCTATCCCACCGGGCACTCATTGATTCGACCTTGATTCAACATCATGGCGTTGAATCAGAGTTGATTCAATGTTAATTTGAACAGCTTTAAATACCTGTTGGGATATTGCTCGTACTGTAAATTTGATTTTTCTACCATTACTCTTTTCATAATATGTTCATGTAAAAACTCTCCAACAGGAGGAAATAAAGAATATCTATCTTTATCATATGACGTCGCATCTGAGAGTGTAATAAAGCCATGCATTAAATGCGATAATCCACTAGTGGATTAAATATGCAAATTACGTCGTAACAATAAACGTTGACGTCCATAAAAACGTCGTGTTTTCTAATGGCGAAATCGTGACGTTTTAGTGCAAATTCTGCTGATAAAATGCGATTTTAGTGTCATATGAAAAATAGAATCTTGTATTCGTGCTCCTGTATTATTGAATTTATTAAACTCGTTGGGGAAAAACGATAAGATGCTCGGCAAAGCCTCGCATCTTATCTTTTTCCCCAACTCGTTTAATAAATTCAATAATACATGAGCACTCATGTAAGATCCTCTATATCTAACTTTTTCTGCAAAGAGTGAGCTCAATTTTGGAAGGGCTTTGTCGTCTATTGAAGCCAGCAGGAAGACACAAAATTTGCCTTTATTTTCCTACATTTGTTACAGAGTTAGTGAACGGGTTTTCAACATGTATTGGAATCACTGGTTTTGTTTTATCTAAAACATTTGGAAAACTGCTAGGAAAAAATCCAAAGCGGCTTGAAAAAAATAAGGAATTTAGATTTTAATTAGCTGAAAATAATTATGCAAATTTGAGTAATTCATATCAAAACTGAAGAAAGTTCTGCATATAACGTAGCAAAACAAAAAACATGGGAGGCGTACACACGTTCCTTAAGGTAGAATCTGCTCCGTGCTTTGATCCTCCTATATGTTCAAGACTGTCCTGTCTGCACATAAACACTGACAAACAAGAAATTTTATGAAATTTCCGAGTGTATTTGTAGTCTAAACAGAAAGTCTAAGCAGGTCAATGTGTTGCTAAAATAAGGCTATGTTAAAAGTACCAAATACATGTAAAAGTGTAAAAATTACCTTTCTGGCATTTAGCAATATGTCACAACTGACACCAAATTAAACGTGTACCTACTCGTATCTATAAAAATGTAATATATTTTGCCTTTTCTTACTGCCTCTTGCTGCCTTTGAAGCAAATGCTTTCCTTTAAGGGTAGATACCCTTTTTTGAAGAGTCTTGTCGGCTAGGGAAGCAAACAGGAAGTTACAACTTTGGCCCCTTTTCACAAAATGGCGGAAAAACATGAAAGTATACCCATACACCTTTAATTTTTCCAGAAAGAGGTCGTCGAGAACTTAGTTGCTGTAGTTTATCCAAAATACCTCAAATTCTTTGAAAATGCTTTGGAAGCTAATGAAGGACAATATCTGGTCGGCGACTCGGTAAGTTTAAACACTTCTGTAACACATACACGCACATGCGGGTGACCATGTGTCATACGTGTGTTGCTACAAAAGTCTATTAGTGAATGTCTGTCCCTGCAACTTTCTTCCATCTTCCTATACATATACTATGCAAAATATATTTAGCAAATTTTTATATTTTACAAGTTTTGCCATTACTGAAGTGCAACATTGAACGAAACTAAGTTGAATTGAAAGGAACCGTATTTGGGGCTTAAGATACCATGGGATTACAGAAGCCATCTTTAAAAACGATATTGGGGAAAAGCGATAAGCGCGGAAGGGGTCATTAGCCGAAATTCGCACCCATTGAAAAGCAACATAAAAATGGCAAGCATGTGATTTTTTTTACGGTATTTCTCAACTTTTTCATGCTCAGTTTTCTTGTCAAAGCTATTGATTGTGTAAAAGATATGGTTAAGCTTAACAACTGACGAATCTTAGCATGCGCAATTGACGTTAACACGTGTTAATTCGATCCAATGTGCAATGATTCACGGGTGCTTCAGTTCAATGCAGAATTCTAACACAGTGCGCCTATAGAAGTAATGGAAAGCTGCCGTGTTTTATTCTGCAACAATTCACTGATACGGAGCGTTTGAGTCTAACTGCTGACGTCACTGCATTAACTGACGTAATTTTGTGACGTTTTGAGACGTTAGACGGTGTAACGTCTCTTTTTCTTTCTAAAATCGCCATAAAAACGTACATTTATCTTAGATACAGTTGAGATTATTGGCGGGAGCATGAACGCGCTGGCAGGAAGGTTGGGAGAGTATGAATGAAAAGAATAGTTTTTCAGCGTTTATGAGTGTTAGAATCGAAATAGTTCAGCTCTAGCATTGAATTGTTGAGTAATAATTCACTGTTTGTCGGTCAGTTGTAAGTAGATATATCACTCGCGCTCCGCGCTCGTGATATGATCTACTTTACAACTGACCTCCAAACAGTGAATTATTACTCAACAATTCACTGCTAGAGCTGATCTATTTCTTAATCAAAACCCGAGAAAAACAATAGACTAAAATTAAAGGTCACACCATGATTAATTTAACTGTGAAGTTTCTTCATTGAAGTATAACGTAACTGTGAGAAAATGATGACGTTTGTCTGAGACTTTTAACTGATGCTCAGTAACCGGGAAGACTTTTCTTTCTGAATTGTTACATTATCATATTGGTAGCTACCAAACAATCATACACTCAAAAGGGATTCAAGAAATCCCGATTAGAAATAAGTTTTTAAGACGATAACGTAAAAACAAGGGAAAACGTCAAACTTTCGAACTTTGTAAACCTCATACTCGTAGCATTTTCAAACGTTTTTGAGCGTTTTCCTTTATTTTAACAGCAAACCAGCCGCCTCATCATGGTTGTGGCCTTTGTACATGATCATACATGTCGTTTAGATACAATGGTCATAAAAACTGACGTCACGATAGTTCAAACGCTACAATTGAGCAATCTTGATTCTTTTACCTGCCAGTCCATCTCGAATGATCGGCCTTTATATCTTGATGTAGTAAAGTGACAATAAAATCCTGATATGGTGGATCTGACACATACAAAAAAATTGCTATATTTATTGTGCATAGTATATATTGTACAGTTGGATATGAACACACACACACACACACACTCTCTCTCTGTGATGTTGATGTTTTAGTGCTTAATTTCCACTGTGAACAACAATAGTCTGAACTGACTACTGGCCTTCTTGAATCAGCGGAAGGAGAAATGGAAGTATATGGCCTGACCGGGTTTCAAACCCGTGAACTCTGGCTCTTGAGTTAGACGCGCTACCGACTGTGCTACGTGGCCCGACCGTGTGTGAGCGTGTGTTTGTGTGTGTGTGTTTCGAGGTATGAGTTCTTCAGCACATGCAAACAGTAATATGTATCACCAGTACTGACTTTCATATCGTTTAAGGTACACACACACACACACACACACACACACACACACACACACACACACACCTAGCAATTCTTTGAAATTGCAGAACAGTGTATAATGAAATATATTTCTTCTTTCAAAACGACAGCACATGAAAGAAAGAAATAATAAATTATATGTAACCATAAATTAAGATAAACTAAATGAAATTCCACAAACTAAACTTCAAAGTTATTAGTAATATATACTGATCAAAACCCAAAATTCGCAGGCATAGATTAACGTTTTTCTTGTTGTTATACCCCCGGTATACGAAATATATAGGGGGTATATAGTTTTTGGTCTTTCCGTTAATATGTTTGTGTGTATGTTAACATTTTTTCTGTCACAGATTTCTCAGGAACCACTAAAGCTAGGACTTTGAAATTTGGTACAAACGTTGGGTATGACTAGTTGTACCGTGTAAGAGAGAATCAGCCTCCTCCTACTTATCAGTCCCTTTGTTTATCCATTTTTCTTTCTCTCCAATTAATTTTTTGTCACAGATTTCTCAGGAACCTCTAAAGCCAGGACTTTGAAATTTGGTACAAATGTTGGGTATGACTAGTTGTACTGTGTAAGAGAGAATCAGCCTTCTCCTGCTTATCATTCCCTTTGTTTGTCCATTTTTTCTTTCTCTCTAATTAAATTTTTGTCACAGACTTCTCATGAACCACTACATTTAGGATTTTGAAATTTGGTACAAACGTTGGGTATGACTAGTTGTACTGTGTAAGAGAGAATCAGCCTTCTCCTACTTATCAGTCCCTTTGTTTGTCCAATTTTTCTTTCTCTCCAATTAATTTTTTGTCACAGATTTCTCAGGAACCACTACAGCTAGGACTTTGAAATTTGGTACAACGTTGGGTATGACTAGTTGTACCGTGTAAGAGAGAATCAGCCTTCTCCTGCTTATCAGTCCCATTGTTTGTTCATTTTTTCTTTCTCTCCAATTAAATTTTTGTCACAGACTTCTCAGGAACCACTGCAGCTAGGACTTTGAAATTTGGTACAAATGTTTGGTATGACTAGTTGTACCGTGTAAGAGAGAATCAGCCTTCTCCTTCTTATTAGTCCCTTTGTTTGTCCATTTTTCTTTCTCTCCAATTAAAGTTTTGTCACAGACTTCTCAGGAACCACTAAAGCTAGGACTTTGAAATTTGGTACAAACGTTGGGTATGACTAGTTGTATTGTGTAAGAGAGAATCAGCCTCCTCCTCTCATCAGTCCTTTTGTTTGCCCATTTTTTCTTTCTCTCCAATTAAATTTTTGTCACAGATTTCTCAGGCACTACTATTGCTAGGAATTTAAAATTCGGTACAAATGTTGGGTGTGAATAGCTGTATCATGTAAGAGAGAATCAGCCTCTTCCTGCTTATCATTCCCTTTGTTTGTCCATTTTTTTCTTTCTCTCCAATGAAATTTCTGTCAAAGATTTCTTAGGAACCACTTTAGCTTGGATTTTGAAATTTGGTTCAAACTTTGTGTATGACAAGTTGTACTGTGTAAGAGAGAATCAGCCTCCTCCTGCTTTTCATTCCCTTTGTCCTTTTATCTTTCTCTATAATTTTTGTCACAGATTTCTCTGTTCTCATGAATCCACAGTCTTCAAATTTTGTATACATCTTGAGAATGGCCATACGTATTGGCGGAAAGAAAATCAAGATGCTAAGATTTCTTTTGGCCTTCTTTTTCTTTTTTCTTTTTCCCATCTCTCACTCCAACGCAATAAATGGGAAAATTTATGTCAAAAATTTCTCAGATTGCTATGTTATTAGGTTTACATCTAGCTTTAAACTGATTAGTTGACATCATTTGGATGCTGCTGCTGACTTTAGGTCAAGGTCGCAGACATAGAAGTTTATGTAAACTTACGTTGAAATTTTAATAACACAATTTGCATTTATTTTAATGGAACCTTTTGGTATTTGTTTATAGGCTTTTCACTGGATTTGTAATAGATTGTCCATCTGTCTGTCTGTCTGTTAGTTAACATTTGCTTGTATTAAATGTGTTTTTATTTTGCGGTGGCGCTGGCCGGGGGTATACGTGAGCCCCTGCTCACATGCTCTAGTTTATTTAGTAATATAGACGCAGGCCTAAAAGGGGAAGCAAAACATTTTGTTTGTGTTTACAGTTAACATTAGCCGACCTGACTTTGTACTGTGGGTTTGACTCCCTAATGAGCATGTGGAATCCCAAGCTACTAGATGGGTATCCAAAGGTGAAGGCACACAGGGAAATGGTCGAGTCAATACCTGCGTTAAAAGAATATATTAAAAATAGAACACACACACGTTATTGAATATAGATTCATTTCACCCATGTGTGCCCTAAGTCCCATGAAAGGGACATTGAAAAACAGTGTAAACTCTGAACAGCAGCCGCTTCATTTAAGAAATGAATTTCATTTTTCTCAGGTTTATCGAAGTGTAAACTATATTGGGTCACTAGCAAAGTTTACATGAACCCCGAATCGGAGTTTAAACTACATTGGGTCACGTGCAAAGTGAATGAAACTTTGCTAGTGACCCAATGTAGTTTACACTTCGATAAACAATAGAAAAATTAAGTTCATTGCTTATATTTACATTCGTTTCAATCAAATCTTTCATGAAAAATCTTATATAAGCGCTAAAACTGAAGCATGAAAACATGTACATGCATTTATTCTGCTAACAGCATACATATTATAACGTCATGACGTCGCTGACGTCCAATCAGATTGTATTGTAGAGAGCCAGTATTTATTTTGACGCCATTGACGTCGCAGTCTCAATGTAATTATTGGAATGTAAACTACATAACGTTCCAATGGTTTACTACAGGCTTTTCAGTAAATACACCAAGAATGTAAATATGTATGCATATGTGTACGTCAATTGAAAAAGCAAAATAAAATGAGCCGCGACGTGACAAAACCAACAATGTGGTTGTGCGCCCAGCGCAGACTCAGATCAGCCTGGGCATCCGCCCAGTCTGATCAGAGTCTTCGCTGGCCGCATAGAGGTAGCTTAGACCCTTAGCTATCCTGTAAGCGCAAAGCAAAGATTCGGATAAGACTGGGTGGATGCCCAGGCTGATCTGAGTCTGTGCTGGGCGCATGACCACATTGTTGGTTTTCTCGTGTCGCGGCTCAAATATGTTTAAACCAACAAGTGTTCAGGGTGATGATTGCATAACAGTTCAGTTCATACTATTGTTCAGTCAACATACATTTATTATTTGTATACCGGTGTTTCTGATAAATCTTCTTTGTTTTCCCTAGTCCTCTAATTCACCTTAATATGTCTCGGTCGACTCTCATGTCTCGAATACCAGTTTCACAGTGTGCAGCGGATATGCAAATTCAGGTATGCTTGAAAATTTGTTGCCCAGGCTGTTCCGACGTTGTTACTTAAAACTTGGTGGCTATTTTGAGACCGTAATAGCTTGCACTTTGAACTGTTCCTTTAAGCATCTTATTGGCATCCAAAAAATAGTAACTAATTTAGTCATTCGTATACGATGACTTTCAGGAGATGAACACTATAAGCGTTTGGCTTACTGTCAGGAGCCTGATACTTTACATTGTACATTATTCGTGTGAATTGCTTCATAAAATATTGTTTAAACGAAGAAGTGATATGGCTTCCTTTTCAGCACTGCAATAAAAACACGCACAATGCAATAACCCCGCCGCTCCCCCACCCCCTCATACCTGTCACTTTCCAGCCATGCGACATACAAACATAATCACCCATCATTTAAAGAGCGATTTTTGTATTTCAGTGGCGATTTAGCCACAATGTAATAAACTCATATAATATTCATAAAATGCATGCGCAAAAACTCAAATATTTTCTGATTGGTTAAATACTGGTCAAAATTTAGACATTCTAAGGTTCCCTACGAACGCTTTTCGTTTTCAAATTCGGTTGTCAAAGTTTTACCTTATTTGGATATATTACTTTTTAAAATTTTCTCAGCATCTAATACGGAGCTTTGTAACGTGCACTTTGTTACATAAACGCACGTTTTCGACTTATATTACTTACAGCAATTTAAATGTCATCTGAAAGTGCTAGTCAACGATCTAAAAACAGATGTATGTTGCTTTTCCTGTTTAGCTAAGTTATACTTGAAGTTTTGGTACAATACGATACTTAAAGCAACATTGTTACAAAAGTGCACTTTTTCAATGACCATTTTTGTAACATTTCCTTTCTTTATATCCTTTGTGACTTCTGTCGTAGCAGTCCAAATATCATATAAAGGTTTTAATCATCGACCATAAAACCAGATGCATTTGTTACATATTTTTGCAATTGTTGTAGTTGTTAACCAGTTTAAAAATCGACATGCATATGTTGCCAAGATATCTCACGGTTTTAGGGTCAGTGACAAACACTTTTGATGACATATATTTTGCTGTCAGTGGTAAAACAGTAGATAAAGATGTTACGGTAGTCATCGTACGTAAACGTGCACTTTTGTAACTGAGCTGCTTTTTGTATTGTTACAAAAAGCGAATTTGTTTCAAAAAACGCGCGCTACAGATCTTTGATATGTTGATTTTTTTTTGTATCTGTGTAAACTGATTTTGTGACAAACATATTTACCGGACATCATGTTGAATGTGTAAAGAATTATGAAATACAGATTTCTTGTAGTAAGTAAAGTTGGCAATCCTCTAATATGGGTCTGAATTTTTCAAAATAAAGTGTAATTGGTGTTGCTGTTCTCTTGTTTTCGATATATAATTAAATCCATAAAACCAGAAAAGTCCATATATTTAAAAAAAAATCTCACAGTTTATAACAACAAAATATATCATGGGACTATACCAGTGCGGAATAAAAAAAAAGAAGAAAAAACACTTCGATAGTGCGTGCCATTGTGCCTATGTGCTTTTAATACTATACGGCTACAGTAACCTTGAGGAAGTCATAAGTGATAGAAACTGCCCTAGGGTATATGCATACCCAGATTGCAGTAAGTCCGGGCTCGCCAGGTCTGTAGTGCAATACAAAGCCCAGTTGCTGTTTCGGAGAAGTGGGAATGTCCTGACCAGACTGCGTATGCGCACACACTTGTCTAGAATGCAGGGTATGCAGACACTTTAAGACAAGTCCCGACGTGTCTCATTCTATCGGACAAGCCGTGACTATATCGGCATGTCCATGGTCAATCCAGGCAACTTCAAGTGATCAAGGAATGTGTGTACACATTTTACTAGCAATCTGACAACAACCGCACTGACTTTTAATTTTGGGGCAAAAGCGTCTGAGCAAACAGTATGTGCCCAGATCCAGAATAGTGCAGATCCTAATCAGATTGCTCATCTAGCAATTTGCTTGATGAGCTATCTGATTAGGGTCTACACTTCTTGCCAATGTGCCAGAAAGTTTTGGACGTCGCCCCATAGTACAAGCAATTTGTTCAATGTTTGGGATGATTAGGCCTATATAGTTGATTAAAGTGTCCCAGTACCTCGGAAAACTGCGGGAAGGGTACATAGTGACATCAAGTTGAATAAATAGTATCACCGTAGTTACTCTGATAGCAAACGGCCAATTTTCCTTGACCATCAGAGCCGCTCTCCACCATCACAATCAGTCGCGTAACGAGTTAATCCGTTAGCAGCTGCACTACGGCGTCGATGAATTTGTTGCGCTAACGAACTGAACTCGTATCGTAAGACTGTGGATAAACTACACGCTTTTTCGATCAATTAAACTTTGAATCAGTTTTCCGGGTGTGACCCCAAAGTATTGTATACCAATGGTAAAGAAGAAGACAGGATGGTCTGTATACGGTTACAAACTACGACACTTGCTCCGGAGCTTCGCCAATATGGGGAGGCAAACCTACCGTTGGCAATATACATAATAAAATAAATCAATCAAATCAACCGAGACGCCTCTATTGGCTTAATTAGTAGGTCTGCAGTTGGGGACATCTACAAGACATGAATTTTCGCTCTGGGAATGTAGATGTCATTTAAAGTCATATTTATTTTGAAAACTCAAACACAATTAGACTGAAACGTGATTTGAATTTCAAGTGAACTTTTAATCTAACATGTACACAGTAATCCCGTAACATTTTAGGACATACCCAAAGATAACGCTATATTATTGTCTGGCCACTTGTGTTACCTGTTCACTCTACTAGTGACCAGACCGGAGCCCAACACGCGGACAAAATGCCTTCCTACAAATTAACTTACTTTGATGTTAGGGGTAGGGGTGAGCTTTGCAGGTATGCATTTTATGCAGCAGGGCGGGACTTTGAAGATGACAGAGTAGCACGGGAGAGATGGGCTGAACTTAAACCAAGTAAGTCACGAGTTTTCCTACATATGTTTTATTTGAAACAAAATCTATTAACAATTTTAAAATCGTTGAAAAATGCAGCCTTTTGTAGTACAAAATATGGACTCGGCATTTTGTTTCGTCTCTTGATGATTAACGTCAATGTCCGTTTGACCATCAAAACAAAGTTTTGCACGTTACGTGACAGAATAGTACAAGTTACTTCTTTATCATGCTTATACATGTAGTAACTGGTTTACAGGTTTTTTCTTTCTGGTAAAATTTCGAACGAAAATGAGTGGTGAAGTCAAATTCCAGTTCTAAGCTAAACTTTTATTTTTCATCGAGGCGTCCTGTTTTATGCATTCGATGTAGCACTCTACCAAAAATGCTTTAGAAAAATAAAATCCTAATGAACTGCAACATGACAAAACCAACAAAGTGGCAAGTGCACCCAGCGACGACTCAGACCAGCCTGAGCACCCACCCAGTCAGCTGTCAGCATGGAGTTAACATAGACCCTTAGCTACCCGTTAGGTGCACAGCGACGACTGATCAGACTGAGTAAATGCCCAAGCTGATCGGAATCTTCCCTGGGCGCACAGGTTACTTTCTAGGTTTTGTCGTGCTGCGGCTAATAAATTTTATTTTGTAGAGTACGCCTCTAATCAGTTGCTTATCATACCGTTAATCTAAACAATGATTATCAGTATCACGGCCGGATTTAAAAATTTCATGACGATTCATGACAATTCATATCAGTATGTTCGTTACAATCACACACTCCGTCTTTTCATTTGCATCGATCACTGTAACACTTTGCTTGTATCTCCATTAGCGCCGCTTTGGCTATTCCCCTTTTTTCTTTGCAGAGACGGTGTTCGGGCAACTCCCATTGCTCGAGGTTGATGGCAAGACGTTAGCTCAGAGTAATGCCATAGCAAGATACTTGGCAAGAGAATTCGGTAAGAGCATTGGCACATTCTGAGTTGCGTCGCGAAAATCTGCCTAAAGGTATATTGGTACACCTCCATGTTTTTCAGCCGTTTTTACAGAGGTGAACAACTTTTGTAACTTCCGGCAGCCCCGGATCCAGGGGGTGGGCTTTGGGGCTTCAGCCCCGCCATCTGGGCCTCTGTGTTATGTATAATATGTAGACCCTAGATAATAAAGCGTATCTGATGGCAGTATGAGATCATTTATCCATATGGTAATATAAAAATATATGTTGTGACATCTCATTAGAATCGCCTCGGTGAGATATCACAACATATATTTCAAGGCAAAGAAGATATTATCAAAATCATCAAATGGATCCCTAATTATGCCATATATTTTCAATCCCCCATCCCCACCTACACACACATACATCTCGGCACCTCCAAGGCCCACCAGTACGTGGTGGGCTGGATCCGCGCTTGACTTCCGGTTTGTTTCCCTGATGATAGAGTCCTTCTAAAATGGAGTCTACCCCTGAAGGGAAGAATTTGCTCCTAGATGAAAAAGGCAAATTCTTTCCTTTAAGAGCTGACTCCTATTGAGAAGGGAGGCAAAAATGACAAATGAAGAAGTGCTTCCCCTAAAAGTGTACCCATTTATCTTCAGGGATATGTGAAATGTATGGTATGAGGCATTGTCACATGATTGTGCGCTTGTTTGAAAGCTATTACTCCCGAAGCACCGGAGGGAGTGCTAGAATTTATTACCAAATTGGGACGGATAGGTCTGAGCTAACAGTACATACCCAGATCAGACTGTTCGTAGAGTACTCTGATCAGGGTCTACACTCATTGCCAATCTATCTGCGTATTTTGCGACCAAACACATAGCCCTCTTGCACCCATACCTATAGTTGTCAGATTTACGACCAAACAAAATTTACTGTGGTCAAAGGCACTGATCATGCCTTTGACCAGATTACGAAATTGTGTTCAGTCTTACAAGCAGAAGTAATATTTCAATCAATTAGCTTTTTTAACTCCAAGATATTCATTTCACCACAGAATTCCCAATTCAACAGGTGGCAAATGCATTTTTCAGGTGGCAAATTTGCTACTTTGCTCTGTTTTGAGCCTGGGTTCGAGGTTATGAAACTTGAGAATAATCTCAAACTCAAAATAAAGCACACTGATTGGCTGCTTCCGAGCATGTGCTCGGAAGCAGCCAATCAGTGTGCTTTATTTTGAGTTTGAAAATGTACTCAACTTTATAACCTCTGGGCCTGATATATGCGAACTGCACATTCTCTGATTCTCAGACAACCCACACGTGTGGACAATAGATGAAAAATAGAAACTTTGAACAGACTGCGTACGTATATTGCGGCTAATCTGGACATTCGAAGTTAACGTATGCCTAAGAACTGCTTTCTCACAACACAGCTAAAATGAGCCACATTATCAAGGTGAATGGATATACCTCCACGATTTTCCGCCATCTTACAAAGGGGAAATACTGTTGTGACGTTCTTAAGAGACGAAGTCCTTCCAAAATGGATTCGGAAAAAAATCAGCAAAATTGCCTCCCTAGACAGTATACCTATTCACCTTAAAGCAAATGTGAACTGCACGTATCAAACAAGCCTTCATACATAAACAGTCTGATCAGAGCAATTTTTGATATCTCGCAGGATTGGGAAATAAACCATTTTTAGACAATTGGTTAAAATGGCCTTTCATTTCAGGCCTTGCGGGAAAGACAAGCTGGGAAACGGCCGTGGTCGACCAATTTATTGATCTGACCGGAGATATGTTCACAGAAATGGTTAAAGCCTTTTTTGAGAAAGATGAAGAGAAAAAGGTAGACATACGTCTTAATTATTTCTCTTGTCAACAATGTGCCACAGTAAACCAGCAAGTATTTCCATAACTTAAAAAATCAAAATCTAGTATTTCAGTTAGCAACCATCCGATGTCTTAAAACGCAATCATTAGAAGTATGTCCTTCTGTACCATAATAACAGTTATCGTTCTTGTAGTTATCTAATGATAGCCTTTGCAAAGAGTGTCAGCTCAGCTCAGTGGCGTTTGATCTAGATCTGTACGCGTGCCTTTAAAATAACACACACACACACACACACACACACACACACACACACACACACACACAACGTTTTGTCCAACTCATTAAATAAAACCGTCTGGTATTGAATGAACCTTGTCATTGTATTTAGAATAATTTCGTCGCAAAATAACCTTTTAAATTAAATGCTCATAAATGGATTTGTCAAATGCACAAAATGGAATAGTGTATTTTGGGATGTTCGACATTAATGAGTTGAAAAAACTGTCACTGTATTCCTACCGTTTATATTTCAGAAAGAACTACATAAAAACATGGTTGAAGTAGTGTATCCTAAATTTCTGCAGATGTTTGAAAAAGGTTTAGAAAGCAACGGCGGGAAGTATTTCGTAGGAAATGCTGTAAGTATATCAAGCCATGCTAAACCCCATACTTTCCTGTTCAAAATAACTGAGCCACGACACGAGAAAACCAACAATGTGGTTGTGCGCCCAGCGCATACTCAGATCAGCCTGGGCATCCGCCCAGTCTGATCAGAGTCTTCGCTGTCCGCATGAAGGTATCTTGGACCCTAAGCTACCCTTCAAGCGCTTAGCGAAGAGTCCGAACTGGGTGGATGCCCAGGCTGATCTGAGTCTGCGCTGGGCACACAACCACATTGTTGGTTTTGTCGTGTCGCGGCTCAACTATTTGTGACACCAGCCACTAGAAGTTACATTAAGTTTCAGGATTTTCCCCCAAATCAGTTGTAAAAGAATTCGCAGTTATCTCAAACTAACATAAGTTAAAATATTATTAAACAGGCATATTGAGCCGCGACACGAGAAACCAACAAAGTGGTTGTGTGCACAGCGCAGATTCATATCAGCTGCCCATCATCCGCCCAGTCTGATCAGGGTCTTCGCTGTGCGCTTATTGGGTAGCAAAGGGACTACACTACCTCCATGCGGACAGTGATGACTCTGATCAGACTGGGCGGATATCCAGGCTGATCTGAGTCTGCGCTGTGCGAAAAACAACTTTATTGGCTTTCTTGTGTCGCGGCTCAAATTATTGACATTTCTCAATAACATTTAGTTAATGCTACAAGAACAAGCTTACAACGAAAAGTTATAAAAACACTAACTGCTAATAAAAAGGTGCTTCAGGGACATTGAATCGGTTTGCTCATTCAGTGATTTTGAAAAAGCGACAGCAGAATGCAGAATATATTACTGCTAATAGGCGGATAATAAAAAGTAAGCAGGAAAATTCTCTGACACAACTGACACAATCACGGGCGTAACTAGGGGCAATTTCATGATACGCACAACCATTTTTATATGCTCTACTTCTTGAAAGGAAAGCTAGTATATAAGCCACTTTGGTAATTGGTATTGAAATCTTGTCTAATTTATAAATTTTCAGCTTGCAAATTTGCAGGTGCGTTTTGAAATTTTGTCAATTTTGACAAAATTTCAATACGCACTTGCGTATTTGTCGTATACGTAGCTACGCCCTTGGTCAGTAACAGACATGGCAACAAACAACACACAAAACAACCACCAAGAACCAAAACAGAAAACGTTTTTGTCAGGTGTGTGTGTTCTTAGCTTTTAAGGAATCGGTCAGTTAAAAATTTAGCTGCAATCTACAGAGGGTTGACAGAAGTGTTCGTTAAATCGTGACGTTACCATTGACTTTAATGCATTTTTTCTTTCAGCGCAAAAAACATTGTGAGAAAAGTATAAAAGATATTTACATGAATATTGCACCAATGTCTAGCTAAATTATTTGTGCAATATCATTAAACTTCTTGTTTTCCTGGTATCTATAGTGTCTATTTAGTACGACTTTAACCTCTTTTAGGTATTTTCTTGCGGTAAAATTTGCTAACGTCACCATTGACGTCAATGGAAACAGGGTTTTCTAAAAAATTATGCGATCTTTAAATAATCACTACTCAGCAACTAGAGATCGCAAACGTACAAAAATATTTTGTATATTGCATAAATTATTTAGCTACACATTAGTATAATTTTTATGATGGTAAATTTTATGTTTCTCAAATAATTAATTTTTCAGCAAAAATGGAAAAGCACTGAAGTTAACGGCAACGTTATGATTTAACGAACACTTTTGTCCACCCTCTGTATCTTATTTTTTTTCAGTTGACGTTAGCTGATTTAGCCGTATACAATGCATTTGACACACCAGTCATGCAAGTTCCCAGCATGCTCGACTCATATCCAAAAATGAAAGCACACAGAGCTATGGTCGGAGGAGTGCCAAAACTCGCCGAATATGTGAAAAACAGAAAGAAGACAGACATCTAGAATCATAATGGGATTTTCATTATTTATCATTCTCGTTTACATTAATGATTAAAAATCATGCACTACGTTGTTCCTTTGTTCTTTTTCTGAATGAAAATCGTCATTTTTTCTATGTTGGAAGGAAAGATGTATGCTTTAGGGTTTATAGCCTTATAAATAGCATTTCAGTAATTTCAAATCAGTTTGAAAATTGAGAAGGGTAATAATCCAAAGCTAAAAAGAAGCAATACCTGTGTCGGACTCGAACTAGACTTCCCAAGTACAAGTCCTCTCGCATGAGCCTCTCCACCAACTCAACTCGTTCAGATGAAATTCAGAAGAAAGCTCGTAACCCACTCTAGATCTACCAGTAGGTGTAAAGTTTTTCAAAAACGCATCTATGAAAAATCGTTTCCATATACTCTGGAAGTTCTTATTAGCTTAATTATTGATATGACATTTGAGCCGCGACACGACAAAACCAACAATGTGGTTGTGCGCCCAGCGCAGACTCAGATCAGCTTGGGCATCCGCCCAGTCTGATCAGAGCCTTCGCTGTCTGCTTTGAGGTAGCTTCGACCCTTAGCTACCCTTTGAGTACTCAACAAAGAGTCTTATCAAACTTGGCGGACGCCCAGGCTCATCTGAGTCTGCGCTGGGAGCACAACCACTTTGTTGGTTTTGTCGTGTCGCGGCTCATTTATTTATTGATAGCAGTCTTTACAACAGATTTTTTTTATGCAACAAGTGCTTTTGCTGTAAAGAAGACTCATTATTTCAGGACATGAACACGCCCGTTTAAGGCCACTCCATATGGCAGAGCTCTAGATAAGAGGGCGTATTTGATGATAATTGAGGGATAATTTTTTTTATTTCTCATTGAAATCATATGTTGTGACCCCTCATCTGAACCGTCTCGTCGAGACGGTTCAGATGAGGGGTCACAACATATGTTTTTATGCAGAATCAGCAAAAATTATCCCTAATTATCATCCAATACTCCCTCTTATCTAGAGCTCTGATATGGTCCAAGAATACCATATTATGCACTGAGGGAAAACGTACCAAATGCGCAAATTGTGCAAGCCTATGCGCCGTCTGCTCAGAGTTTGTACAAGCTGCTTTGTGAAGCTAGGCCTTACTGCTGCCAAGACGAATTTTGCCTGCCTGCACTAGTCTAATATATACACGGGCATTTGCATTTGCCTAGGTCGGTCTTTCTTTACAATACTTGGTTTATATTTCTTATGTACTAGTTATAAGGAGCACATTAGAAAAGAAGCATTGACTAACCATGCTAACAAATACGAGACAGCCAAGTTAAAACGTTCTACTACATGCTCGTTTGTACCAAGGACGTTTGTACATAGCATTCACACTGACATCTGGTTTGTTATTTAAGGAATGAATTTCATGGGAAGAGTAAACTACATTGGGTTGCGTGCAAAATGAATGAACTTTGCTAGCGACCAAATGTAGTTTCCACTTTGATAAACATCAGGGCCCAGTTGTTCAAAGCATCGTTAGCATAACGAGCTCCTAAAGAGGTCAACTCGTTAAGTGTTTTATGACTTTATAACCAAATACACTGATAGTTTTTGTTGAAAAAATGTGAGAAGCTTTTGCAGTGCAAACGCTGCTCACATTCTGTCAACAAAAATATTGGTGTATTTGAGATATTAATGTTTGAAATTTTAACATCTTGTTAACTAACGATGTCCATAGTTTTGAACAACTGGGCCCAGAAAACCTAAGTTCATTGCTTATATTTACATTCGTTTCAATCAAAACCTTCGTGAAAAATCTTATGTAAACGCTAAAATTGAAGCAGTAAAACATTTACACTCAGTTTTTCTGCTACCAGCGGAACAGATTCAATGACGTCCTGACGTCGCCGACGTCCAATCAGACTGTAGTGAGACATGTTTATTTTGACGTCATTTAGAGGCATATGTCAACAATGGCTTTCTTACAATAAAGAATATCATCACAGGAGCTGCAACACTGTAACTCCGATGAGATCGGAACTACAGTTGCAGGCCCGGATCCAGACTACCGCGTACTGGTGGGGCTCGGGATAAACGGCGGGGCTGGGAAGTGACGAGATATGAGTGTATCTGGGGAGGGGAAGGAGGTTGAAAATATATGACATAATTAGGGATCAATTTGATGAGAATTTTTGATAATGTCATTTTTCCTTGAAATATATGTTGTAATATCTCATTAGAATCGCCTCACGGAGGCGATTCTAATGAGATGTCACAACATATATTTTAATCTAACCACATGGATACATTATCTCAAATTGACATCAGATACTCTTTATTATCTGGAGGCCTACATATTTTACATAACACAGAGGCCCAGATGGCGGGGCTGAAGCCCCAAAGCCCACCCCCTGGATCCGGGGCTGAGTTCAATGCCTACTTTGTCATCAAAATGATATCTGCCAATTGTGTTTTCCTTTAAGAATGTCATTTGGTTACCGTTAAAAGTTAACTTACTGATATCTTAAAGCTTCCGTTGATACTTTCAGAAGCACTGACCTCTATATGAACTGAGGATTGCAAATAAAAGACCACAGTATGTTTTATAGGGCGATAAAGATATCCCAAAATAATCATCAACTCTCCTTTTTATTTCCTTTATTTGGAATTATAAGCGACCGTTTGTAGCATGGAGAATGAACTACATGTATGTAGTATTGGCCTATAAAGTCAATAAAGTGCCAGAGTGCAGATGGCAAATTTACGTCTGCAAAATCTGTCCAAAGCTTGTCATATTGAGATTTCAAAGACTTAGCGGGCAAACAGTAGAGGTACAGATCAGGGGTCGTATTTGTAAAACGACTTAAGTGGTTGCTATGCTGTTGCTAAGGCTGAATTTCTATGAAGGAGATTCCCTACAGCTATGAAATCTGCTCTGGAGGAACAGTCTGAAAAAGACCGTTCTTTCAGAGCAAACTTCATAGCTGTAGGGAATCTCCTTCATAAAAATTTAGCCTTAGCAACAACATAGCAACCACTTAAGTCGTTTTATAAATACGACTCCAGGATCTTTGCTGTTTGCATATGAAAGTATTTTCATTTCTGGCGCAATGTCCCATTTTCTGTGTCATTTATAATTAAGCCGAATCACTTTTAATGGAAATTCCTGCAAGTCAACATAGTCCGCCAAAACAATATTCATGCCCTGCTCGCCTGCCCGTTTGTTCTCCAGCCAGTCCAAAAGCGCTGGCATAACTTTGACTGAGTAGTCTTTCATAGATCCCGTCACATTCTGAAGCACTGACATGGTATCCGGCGTTACAGCTACTTGCCAGGCAGTAAATGTATCCGCGCGCCGTTCTTCCTTAAATTTTGATTCCATGAAATGCATTAGTTTTGATATGTCTGTTGTTCTAGCCCATGGTGACTGAATACTGGTCGAGGGCCAAAACTGGCAGTTCTCTTGAACAATCTGAAAAAGAAAGAATTTAGTATATACTCTTGAATGTTTCAAAAAGACAAAATCATTTAGCCTACGGCCAGTTGCCTATTTGCTACCTCCCAACTCAGAGATGATGTGTTTTAAACGGATAGGTAATTGTTCAAATTCGGCATTACATGGTAAAGTTAATTCTGATGGGAAATAATATTCAAAGTTTAGATCTACTGACAGGGGGAGGGGGGGGGGGGGGGGGGGGGTCAGTGCTCCCTTGCTCCCTGAAAATAATGGCCAAATCTCCCCAGCTCCCTTTAACTATTTCCTCGTGCTCCCTAAAATTATTTTACTACTGCTCCCCAAATCCCTAAAAGTAATACAGCTGCTCCCCAAGCTCCCTGAAAATATTCAAGCATGCTCCCTAAAAATTTTGGCCTGATTTCCACCTCTACTTGGAATAGAACCTCAACCGCTAGCTATGTCAAGTGTGAATGGACATCAGAAAGTTATGTTCGACTAAAAGAATTGAATAAAACAGTAATATTGATAAGTATAAAGGGGGTGCGCCCCCAGAAGCCGAAAACTATTTGGAAAATCACATTCTGACACTGCTCCCCAGCTCCCCAAAATTAGGAGTTTGCTCCCCCAGCTCCCTGAAAATAATTGCTAATGCTCCCCAGCTCCCTGAAAATAAATGACCATTCTCCCCAAACCCCCTGGGAGGGCCTCACAAGGGCTATAAACTTTACTTGACCTGACAGAAACCCATTCTCAGTTTGTCAGAAAGGTTAGCAGAATCGGCTTTTAAGATATTTCAACTGTCTAACTTGGCAACTTAGCATTTCAAGTTTATCAACAATGTTTTAAGGTAATCTAAGTTGTAGAACCAAATACATGTAGTTCAAGTTAATAAGCTAAATTTCTAGTTGTCAGTGGAACCCGAAACTTCAAGAACCGTAAATTTCAAGTTGTTGAACTTGAAAGTTGAAATTTCATGTTGCAAAACACAAAAATTTCAAGTTACGAAGCTGAAACTACGGAAATATAAAGCTAGAAAGTTGAAATTTCAAGATAATAAGAAGTGGAAAGATATTATTGCTCTTCCGTACTACCGTGTCGGACGAATGGACACAATAATACTTTATGGATCAAACATGGTTTTTCATGCATTAACGTTTGCAAGGTCCCAAGGGAGATGTTGAAAACCGATGCCGAAGGCCGAGGTTAAACTTTTCAACATCTCCCTCGGGCCCTTGCAAACGTTAATGCATTGGAAAGAAATGTTTGATCGTTATTATTGCATAAATTCAACTACAATGCTAGAAAAATAACGAAAATGTTGGCGTACTATTTTCGGCCTCGTCGCCATTACCTTGCGGATTCCTACACGCACTATGCATGTCTATAAAAATCCTCGTTTCAGGCCATGGCCAGCTACCGTAAATTTTTGTGCAACCTTTAGCAGCATTTCACAAGTCCTAATCATTTTCATCAAAATTTTCCCTCAATGTCGTCTGCACTTTCATTTTTACTAATTCCGAATTTGTATAACTCTTGCGTTAAAGTCTTTAATGGATATCTTCAACTGCAGTCTTGCCGCTCGTTTCTGTACTGACGGAGTATGGCCCTGCATCTTGCATACGAAAAGTCGCTAAGGCGGTCATTGTCGGCGCGAGAAAACCGCTTTAACTCATGTAATACATGGTTTTGAGTTCGTTAAACATGATTATTACATGTATTACTAAATATAGTAACAAATATCTTGGATACGCAGTCCAATATGGCTCGTGATTCCTTTCCCCATATCAGCCCGCTCGTGCAGAGCCATATCAGCCCGCTCGTGCAGTCATATCAGCCCGCTCATTCGGAAACAAGATGGCGGAAAGCAAACTGGAATAGATGTAAATTTACGGCTTGAGCGGCTGGATTTATTGATATGGTGGAGAACAGACCGACAGGGGCTGCTAAACGGCTGAAAAAGTTTGTAGAGATTGTTTGTAGAGAAATCGAAAATCGTAAACACAATGTGAAAGTCTTTACAGACTCAGATAGTGGGAACAATCCTCCTAAAGAAATTGAAATGCATGATTGTATTTTTTTTCTCTGTCTCTCTTTCTAAGAATTGCTCTCTGTGAAATCCCCTTTAAATCTTTGTATTTCTAACTTTGTTTGAAAATGATTGCATATATGTAGTTTTAATGACGTCATGTTTATTGAAGGACGTCAGCACGGCGGCTGTGTGTGCATGCGTACTTTGCAACGTAACATAACGCCAAAAGCAATCGGGTTCACGTATCGTCCAAAATGGTTCCGTTTGGTTCAATCAGTATAATGATTATGGGGAAAGTGCAGAATACATGTAATAAAAAGGTTACGACATGTCTAGTGTCGCATTGCCAGGCATATCGGCCCGGCCGCTCCATATTGGCCCTCGGGCCTAAAGGCCCTTGGGCCAATATGGAGCTATCCGGGCCGATATGCCTGGCAACGCGACACTAGACATGTAATAACCTCTAACTATTAATAGCGTGTGACGCCGATATTTATGCAAAAATACAGGTTTAAGACTTACCTTGTTTTGATAGAACACAATAACCTGAAGGTAATTCTCCCACATCATTTTCAGACTAGCATTTTCCGGCCCTACAAACATACACAGTTTATCCTGAAATGTATTCTGTAGCAACTCTAGTAAACATTTATGATGTTGATCATTCATTTCATAAAAGTGATTAAAATCTAGAAATACAATTTCTTTTGGATGCGAGCTCAGAAAACTGTTTATTTCCTTCAAACCAGATTCAACACACGGACCGTAAAATGCGTGTATGAAGTGAATGGAGTTCGTGCTCGGTTTTGTGGAGACCCGAAAGTCAAAGTATCGTATCCCATGATTCAGCTGTTCTGTGAGGGAATATGCCTGGCATTGGGAGTACTTGTGAACGACGTCTCTGAAGATGATACCAAACGTTCTCACGGCAGCGTCGGCATCGCTGCCTATTCCTGATGTCAAGTCTAGCGTTGAGCTGCAGCTGTTATGCGAGCCTGCAAAATTTAAAATGATGAATTTAGCAGTAAGCAGTCGCTGCCAGTCACAAGTCACTACCAGCAGCCACTACTTATACCGCTATCAGTGAAAAAAAAATGCCTGCAGTTACCGCATCCCGCTTTTCACTGCTATCTGTTAGTGTGTGTGTGTGGGTGGGTGGGGGGGGGGTCAAGTCTGGTAAATCCGGACAGCAAATAAATTCGGACAGTGACATTGTTTCCTTTATTTGCCAGTTGTTTGGAATTAAAACAAAATTAACTGGACAAACAGTGAAAATCCTGATGAGACAGTATGAGCCGTAAACGGTGAAAATCCTGATGAGACATTATAAGCCGTCTCATCTGGATTTTCACTGTTTGCAATGGTATGTTCAAATTTATCCGCTGTCCGAAGTTACCAACTTACCAGACTCGACCCTACCTGTAACTACCTATCGCAATCGAAACACCGCTCAGCCAATTCCGTGAATCAACATCAGATATATGACGTGGGACTACTTACGACACACGACTGTTGTTTGGTACAACAACATGAACAAAGATGGACGCACTGTCCACCGAGTAAAGAAACAAATGTATTTTCTGTCTAAGCATCAATAACTGACTATTTTGTTTTGACAACAGCAAAGTATTAAATGAATGTCCGTGCAATAGCTGAAAAGGTCGAAGGTCGAGAGTTCGTAGACATATAGCGCTACCTCTTAAGCGTATACTTGTTCCGGCGAATAAAATGTTGCATTTTGCACCATATTTCTCCGCCGACATACATCCGAGGTCTGATTCACCGAGGTCTGATTCACGGAATTGGCCGAGTGGTGCTCCGATTGTGCTTATCGCTGGCAGCGACAAAGTAGACGAGAAGGCGTGCAATAATCAGGAACCAACACAGTCGCTTATCACTGTGACATCCTGCTCGCAACACCAAATGGACAAGGAAAAATATAGACGGCACACGAAGCAAAACAAAGGAAAAGCCAAGAGAACAGCTCTTAATTAACCAGCAGATGCTTCATGGCTACTTCAATAATGCACAAAAAGTAAAAAAAACTAACAGAAAGCCGACAAACAAAGGCAATAATAGTAAACCACAGCAGAAGCACCGCCTTGGAACGGTCAGTTATAAATCACCGGGGTGGGTGGGGAGGGGGTGTAAACGAGTAATTTTGACACTGGGTAGCGACAATGACAAATCTCATGATTGAGCTGTCCAGTTTGGAATTCCTTGAGATTGATCTGATTCCAAAACAGTTACCACATGATGCAATGTTTGTGTGTATCCAACCGAAATTAGAAATCGAAAGTAGATCTACACTGAAAAAAAGAAAGTTTTGAATATCTGCGTCTGTGTTCGATATAACATTTCCATTGTAAATTTACAAACGATTTTTTGGTTGGTTGATTTGATGTTTAACGTCCACGGTAAACAACTAAGGTCATGTCGGGACGGTCAGTTAACCTAACCACACTATTCCTGGGCAGGCTTAGACCTCCTAAGCGGTTAACCAGTACTAAGTGCACATACTTTCGCCAGTAACTGACAACTGCCCTTCTTGAATCAGCGGAAGGAGAAACGAAAGTATGTGGCCAGACCGGGATTCGAACCCAGGACCTCTGACTTACGAGTCACGTGCCCTACCGATTGCGCTACCCGGCCCGGCAAAATTTACAAACGAGAAGAAACATTTTGAATTAACATCTGACATAGTGCTAGAATTCACGCAGTGCAGTACAATGAAAAAAAAACGAAAATTAAATATTCATTGACCTTTGATATTATTGGCTTAATTTTGACATACGCGTTATTAGATCAATGAAATCTTGTGAAATGTGGAACAACAGTGAAATTATACTCGGCTGCGCCGAGAAAAAAAAATATATTGAAAGTATATGCAAGTCTTTTTAACAGTAAAACCAACTAAATCTAAACGCCAGGGACTACCCTATGATAGTTTTTTGAGAATTTATTGAAATAGATAAAACCGATACTAAAATCCTTTTTGAGGTTAGGCAATTGGGGTTCCAACATAATCATATACTTCCAATACATTAACATGTCTAAAATACTTCATTACAGACTCGGCATATATACGGAACACATGCTTTGCCTACGGTAGAGTCCGTAAAATTCGGTAGGGTTCGGAAATCTTCGGCGGTGCGGTACATAGGCACTCGGCGTAAGATGTATAATTTTTTTTATATATTATCAAATGTCAATCTATTTTCTACCTCTCTGTAAAATTTCGAGTCGATCGGTTGAGAAATAAGAAAGTTACAATTTAACCACACTTTATATAGAAACAATGGCTGTCCAAAGAAGCTGCAGTAATTTGTCGAGAAATAGGCAAATTTGCATTGTAACTGTCACACATGAATGTTTTTTTTTTTTAATAAAACTTATCGCAGTATGTGTAAACTACAAGCGGCCTTTCAGATAAAAGTTTCCAGGTATTCCTCGATTTCCTTTCGTTGACTGGGTGGTGCTGTTAGAGGCTTGCCATTCAATGTCAAAATCGAGCAGTCCACATGAAAAATCGGTAAAGTATACCCTGATCCAAAAGAAATGTCAGGGCGGAGTTATCTTTGTACCTTCCCCTAGACTTTTCTATTGTACAAAAAGGGGCACAGGACATAAACGCTTCTCACTCACCGGTAACAAAAATATTTAGCTGTAACAAAACTTGCAAATACAACGTAAAGTTATGCAACAACTGGATATGCGGTATAGCCAACAATAGACACACGTGGGATGGATTGATGACTTGCGGTTTTAAGTCCTTTTCAGCAGTATTTCAGTCATATCAAGACGATGGGAGGGTGATAATGAATGGTTCTGTGCAATGAAACCCGGTTTACGATTGAGAACGCCTTCGGGAATCGAGCTCGGGACGCAAGATCAGCAGGCCGGCGCTTCACCCACGACTGATCAGATACACAGGCTGATCTTGTTATTTACTTTTCGCACATCCAATAAGGTATCTATTCATTTACTATTTAAATTTACCAGATCAATTGCGAGGATGCACAGACTGACCTGAGTCACATTTTATCACACTTTCATTAAGTTTCGCTTTTTCAGTAACGAAATAAAGAACATAGTTGTGGTTTGCCATATACATAGATAGGGATGAAATGAATGCACAGGCTTATCTGAGTCTTCGCTATTCGCACATGCTATCTTAAAACATGTACAGCCCAACTCCTGATCTTCATGTATGATCATACGGCCTGTCATCTTCGCAAGCCAAGGGTACTAAGTCCACTTTTTTCCTTACGTAATAACAAAATAAGAAGCAAAGTGGACTTAGCAGCCTTTGCTTGCGAAGTTTACAGCCTGTGTGACCAAATTTAAAGAGTAACTACACTTCAGGAACTGACTGAATCAGATTCCAAACCCTATCCCCAACATCAAAGGGACGAAAAGGATTGATGCAAAGGGACAAGAGAATCAAATTCACTTTGTAGATTCCTTATGACCCAAATATCGTCTATGTGAACGGAGAAAACAGCATGTCCTCATGATCCAAATATTTTCTTTTCGAACGTACAGAATGTACTGGCTTGTGTTTTTCTTCCCATTTCAAGTGATAAAAAGACCCAACTATGTTTTATGTCTGAATCCATCACGTACAAAATTGGAAAGAAGCTGATTATTATACAGGGAGGATGCACAGGCTGATCTGATGCTTCGCTTTTACACCGATAATCTGCACATTGTATAAAAGCATTATTTTGGCATGTCTCTATAATTGCAGTTGCAGCAAAACATCCAATGGGCACAAATCCGCTGAAAGATGGTCGTATTATTGTCCATGTTGGCACGATGTTGTTTTTAGATTTAGAGTGCATCACTATTTTTCAGCATTGCTTTGGCAGTTTACACCCTATGATTTCAGCGTTCCAATATTCATGAAAAGAGATTCGCGAATATAAGCGTAAATAAAATTGTCGCGAGTATTTATATGTGGGGTGTGCCCGACTTAGGCACTATGATGACTCTTATTTTAAGGTTTAGCATACAGGGATGAAGTTATATAAACGTCGGAAGCGCAGTCTGCTAAGGACTGGCTTACCTAGTTCGAATCTCGCGGCGGGGGAATTCGCCACACCGTAAACGGCGCTTCCTTGTCCGCAGAATATCATTATCATCTAAATAAACTTCCTACTTACTTTTTTTGTATCAACATAGATACGTCTTTCATACACGACAGTAAATGTGGTGACAAGAGGTACAATAACAATGCGTTATGCTCAGTGAACTTGAACAAGCGTGCAAAATTTATTCTACCGAATCTTCTAGTAGACTGATCGAATTTGACAGTGATTGCCAGCGCATATTTGTTACCGCCCTGACATTTCTTTTGGATAAAGGTATAGCATCCTCATGAGTTGTTACGCATAATTGACAGATTAAAACGCCCGGTAAACGCTATTGGTCATCGCAAATGATAAACAGTTTCCATTGAGGCACACTACGTCAAAACGACGTCGGAGGAACGTCGATGCAACGTTATGACGCTTTATTGACGTGTATACAAGGTTGTTTCGATATCATAACGTTGCATCGACGTCGTCACAACGTTATTTAGACACTGTCAGTATGTTGGGTTGAAATATATTGTTGTGCGATCTCCGATCATTCTGTGCCTTTTTTTGTTCTGCGCGAGTGAGCATACAAATCATTACCGCATTATACCTTTTTAGAAAATATACTCGTCGAAGGTAAGGTCAGAAATAAGCACCGCCCAGTCAACGAAAGGAAATCAAGGAATAACACATATATTCCGGGCATGATTTCCAGAAGCAGTAAGCGGGTCAGCCAAGGCCGCATACGGTCTTACCTTTTTGCATTACGCCAAATCTACAAAATTAAACATAACAAAACTGATTTTTTTTCCTGCAAAACATTCCATTTACATTGCACCCCTGACTCTACCAGTAACATCATGAACACTTAGGTCTAGATACGTAAATCTCTCGATCATACCCAAGGGTAGTAATTCTAATACAATTCATACTATGGTATGAATGTTACAGCCAAGAGAATAGCCGCCTATATGCAATTACGAAGGTGAATGAAATTACCAAAACCTGCGTAACCACACTGGTCTGGCATTCAACACAGGCAACGAAGGCAACGTACTATAAAACTCGATTGTTTTCACATACTTCGTAGATTAATTTCAAACTAATGTTCTTACGGACCCGGCAGTTTGTTATACCTCTTAGTCAGACCAGATTTTCGACGAAATTCCGTCAAGTATAAATGCAGTGCTTGAATAAGTTTCTTCACCAATTCGTTGGCTAGTCGTTGTAGTCCAAAAAATGTTTTCAAGCATTTCTTGAATATGCATATCAATTCAGTAACACTTTTGATTCCTATTTCAAGAGTCGGGGTTCGGATGGTCCGTGAGACTATATTTCTGAAACAAACTTATCCTGATGAGCGGAACAAGCAAGTTTCCTTACGTTGTCTTCGTTACCTGTGTTGAATGCCAGACCAGTGTGGTAACTGCATACTGAATTTGTTTATTTGTAAATTAGACGACCTGACTTTTTCGATAAGCTACTGTTCTGGCATTCAACACAGGTAACGAAGACAACGTACATGAAACTTGCTTGTTCCGCTTATCAGGATAAGTTTGTTTCAGAATTATAGTCTCACGGACCATCCGACCCCCGACTCTTGAAATAGGAATCAAAAGTTTTACTGAATTGATATGCATAGTCAAGAAATGCTTGAAAACAATTTTTGGGCTACAGCGACTAGGTAACGAATTGGTGTAGAAACTTATTCCAGCACTGTATTTATACTACACGGAATTTCTTCGAAAATCTGATCAGACTAAGAGGTATAACAAACTGCCGGGTCCATAAGAATGATAGTTTGAAATTAATCTAAGAAGTATGCGCAAACAATCGAGTTTTATAGTACTTTGCCTTCGTTGCCTATGTTGAATGCCAGACCAGTGTGTTGGTTGGTTGATTTGATGCTTAACGTCCACGGTAAACAACTAAGGTCATGTCGGGACGGTCAGTTAACCTAACCACACTATTCCTGGGCAGGCTTAGACCTCCTAAGCGGTTAACCAGTACTAAGTGCACATACTTTCGCCAGTAACTGACAACTGCCCTTCTTGAATCAGCGGAAGGAGAAACGAAAGTATGTGGCCAGACCGGGATTCGAACCCAGGACCTCTGACTTACGAGTCAGGTGCCCTACCGATTGCGAAGACCAGTGTGTACTTCATCATGTACATATAATGTATTCATAAAGGCATGGGAATTTGAAGAAAAAAAAAATCTAGGGAGTGAACCCAGGCTGTGCTTTTTTGGACAGACTGTCCGAAAAAAAGCACAGCCTGGGTTCACTCCCTAGTTTTTTTTTCAAATTCCCATACAGGCGTTGCGTAAAAAGAACATGTGGGAACAATAAATATCTAAAGCAGCCGGGTCATTTACTCAGACTGGGCATTCTTCAAGTCACCTTTCAGATTCCCCAGGTTTAATAGATTACATGTGCGGAAAGTGCGTGGAGCCCCAACAGCTCAGTGAGTTGAGAGCTGGTCTGCTAAGCTAGCTAAACGAGGTTCCATTGCTAACAGCATTTCATTACCCTCTTTCGATCGGCTCGATATGACCGAAGTTCTGTTTAAAGGGCCGTTAAATGCCGCAAGTCATCGGACTGCGTGTCTCCTGTCGTAGGTACGTTTGTACAAGGCGTAAACAAAATTTTATGCCACTGCATACCAGTTAAAAAAATGACGTTATTCAGTAGATTAAGGAGTTAAAATGATAATCTAATACGATTAACAAGTATGTTTAAAGGGATTTAATATCGGCATAATGTCGGCATTAAAAGGCTTAATTGTAGGAGAGACTTTGGAAAAGCCTATTTTCACATTTGATCTCGTATTTTGAGCTATTTTGAACAAATATGAATTTCTGTGTTTGTGTAAAGTATGATCCGACTGGAAAATGATACTAGTCATCATTACTAGTTTCCACCAAAATCAAGCTTTTATTTTACGGTAGATTCAAACTGATGGAATTTCTAATGCCCATTCGGTTCCTTTAACGTTTAACGTCAACCAAAAATGCTGTGGCCTAAATACCTGAGTCATACCCAAGTCAACAGATGTTTCATTTTGCAGAATAGTGTTATTTTACAACTCTTTCAGTCTATATTAAACACAGGGTATAATCGATTCCGCCAATTTTCGCTTCCTGCAGAGACTGTACATCATATTTGGCTTCCACCGAGACTGTCCGCGAACTCTTGCTTCCTGCAGAGACTACTGTCCTCGAAAAATAGCTTCCTGCCGAGACTGTCCGTGTGATTCTGCTTCCTGCCGAGAGCCTCGGCAGGAAGCAGAATCACACGGACAGTCTCTGCAGGAAGCCATTTATCATGTACAGAAGTCTCGGCAGGAAGCAAGGGTTCGCGGACAGTCTCGGCGGAAGCCAAATATGATGTACAGTCTCTGCAGGAAGCGAAAATTAGCGGAATCGATTATACCCTGTGTTAAAACGAAAAATAAGAAACTTTCAGTGAGTCAAGCTCTAGAATTCAAGCGCAAAAATATGAATCTCACTGAAACACGTATCGAATAGTACCGTCTTGAGTGGCTTTAAAAAACAAAAGACACGCCGACCAGTACCTGCTCAATCCTAATTTTGTCTCGATCCCTGCTTGAATACACCACTCATTCGCCTTGCCTGAATGCCCAGTCATGTTATGTAAATGGTCAATCACTGAAAATTGAATGGGCTTTCCTCAAACACTCCCACATTTTCTTTGATATTTAATAAAACCTGACCATGCAAGACCGTTGTACCTTGCCTTTTAAAGGTAGGTTCCTGGACTAGCGATAACAATTATGTCCACAAAATAATTTTGTTTTTTTCTGAGCAGTATTAAATTCTCTTAGTTTTCTGAATTTGTTGCTACTGAGAAACTCGTCAGCTGTTGAAGAAAATGGTTGTTTTCCCTTTTGGTTTATTTTCTTTCGTTGGAATTCCAGTTCTAAAAATAACTATGTTTATTATGTCTATAAGTGCGCGATTTCTGATGCCATTCTCCAAATGCCAATTTTCCCTTGCCGTGAGCTCTCCTAGAGGTCCTGGCATGGCTGATGGGTTAAAACTATCCCAAAATGCAATGCAGCATGATGTCAACTGCGTTATCTATTTTTGGCGCGAACTAAAAATAGCTCTAACTGGTGTGCGAAGCAGAGTTAGGAAATCCTTTGCAAAACAACTTTTCTAATATTTTTTTGATTTACAGTTTTAGTGAAACTTATTCATTCCCTTTTATAAGTGCTTTCCGACAATTTGGATGAAAGATCATCAAAATTATGATGCATTCCAAAGTACAGGAACCTACCTTTAAGGTCTACGCATAATTTATAAAGTGTCATTCTTCCAAGCGTCATTCCATTCTTACTCTCGAATGCAGTGTATTCATTTGTAATGGTGTTGATCACCATTGAGCTGTCAGTGCGACATGTGCACGCTAGGCAGATACCATAATTAAGATGTATGAATCTACCATAAAAATTCTAAATGTTGGGACGCTAAAAATAATTACCATAATTGTCCAAAAATTGGAACAGTTTGGTTTAACAGTGCAGTAATGTGCCCCAAAAATGCGAATGGGATGGCAAATAGTGTAATCCCTGATCAGACTGCTCCTTGAGGAGCAGTCTGATCTGGGTTTGCACTATTTGCTCAGACCTAACTGTCCCAATATATAGAATTTTTACGGTACCTCCATGCTTTTCAGGCACTTTACATAAAGAGACACCTTTGGAACTGCCTGTTTGCTTGCCTTTCTAAAATTGGATCCACTTTTAAAAACAGAGAGTAGGATTTCCCCAAAGACAATGGAAATTTTCTTTCCTTTAGATTACCCCCTTCTGAGAAGTGAATCCATACAGATATGTGTATATACACTCCGTATTGTTTTTACTCAAATCAACATGATTCAAGCCCGTATGCCTGTAAGTGAACCCATTTAACTTGAAATTATTAATGACCTTAAATACTGGAGCAAGCAGAGGTGCCTGAGCAAAATCTACTACGGGGGCAGTATGGTTTAGGTGTGCAATACCTGCCATTGTGCCAGCAATCTTCTGATACAAGATGACATATAATCAGCATTTGATATTAGATGTCTCAATATTTGGGGCATTTACGGAAGAAAGATGTATAGGCCTGGTATACTACTTACTATCGGTCGTGTAGCGCAGTCGGTAGGGTGCCTGACTTGTAAGCCAGAGGTCCTGGGTTCAATACCCTTTCCAGCCACTTACTTTCCTTTCCCCTTCCGCTGATACAAGAAGGGCAGTAGTCAGTTACTGGTGCAAGTAAGTGCAATGTACTGGTTAACCACTTAGGAGGTCTAAGCATGCCCAGGAACACTATTCCTGGGCAGGCTTAGACCTCCTAAGTGGTTAACCCAACGGTTAGGTTAACTGACCATCCCGACTTGACCATAGCTGTTTACTGTGTACGTTAAACAATCACACAATAACAACTTCCAATTTAATGTGTTATGCGAATGTGTAAACTTCCAGGAGAAAGAACTGTAGTCTTCCAGCGTTTCATCTCCTTTCCCCTCCCATCTAAATAGGAGGGAGGGGGTCAACTCCACAGGCATTTGTTTCATGCAATGTGAGCCACACTGACTCATACCCTATACCAGTGCTGGAAACAGCCAGTGGCCCAGTGGCCAAATGCGCCTAAATTTTGTCTGGGGCCACCAAAAGTTTCAAATTATGAACTTTAGTGGCCCAAATTTACCTGTCTGGCAATAATAAATGCATCGGATATTTAGCTAGTGGCTAATTTGGGCCACTGTAAATGTGGCCTGCTGAACTTTTGGGCCACCACATTAATCTAGGGAGTGTCAAGCACTGCTATACATTCATGCAATGTAAGCCACTCTGACTCCTATATCCTATACACTATCATGTGGTTACTGGTAGTGTATATGGTATGATTGGCTCACACTGCATGAAACGAGTGCCTGTGTCCCACCCCCACCCCCGCAACCACCTCCACCCCACTTTGTAAAATGGAGGAAAATGGCCTACCCATACATCTTTATCTGTTAGATATAATGAATTAATTGGTTATATGGCAAAAGGCTACACTTGAAAAGTTAGACGGGTCGAAAGACTTGAGTGTCACCGACAGAGAGGGTAGCACCGACACGGGCAGAATATAATCAACAACAGTAACAACAACGATAGCAGCCAGTATGGACTTACCAGGGATAGCTAACTGACTCAAAGGCATGTCCAGACACTTCTCTGGAAGATTACCCATCCAGTCTGACAAAATAACATCTGATGTATCGCCCATTTCGCCTGTTTTTCAAATATGTAAGACTATTCATACACGAAAGTGAAAGCAGTATAAACAAACGATCGATAACCGTGACCTACACAACTATTGACTCATAGAGCATACTGGCAGTATAGTCCTCGTGGAGGCACTCAAAAACTTCTAACAAACCGGCAGTGTCGAGTCTGCAGACTCAGTTCAGGCTGTTCCTAAAGGAAACAGTGCAGATCCAGATCAGACTGCTCCTTTATTGTGCCTAAGCTGAGCCTTCTCTGACTAACAAAAACCTTCAGCTATATTTTGATTGGCGCCTTTATCACAACGTAAACAAGAGGACCATTGGTCCTGTAGCTCACCCGAGTCCATTCAGCCTCAGTACTCTAGGGTAAGTTACTCTAAGGCCATCGGTCAACTGGTTCTGGTGAAAAAGATTTTTAAAGGTTTTAACCATATATGGGCATGGAGGTCATGTGACCTGGACATTTGAAAAAAATTTCTTTCCCTCAACCCCCTGGAGGCTCTATATGAAGTTTGGTTTCAAAACTGGCCCAGGGGCTTTTGAGGAGATGGTTTGATATTGTCAAAATAACAGAGTTCTGGGTCAAAAGTCAAAGAATGACCTTGATCTCTTGTACTCATAAATCTTCATGTACTCATTAAGATGACTAGATATCAATTTTTAGGCATAAATCTTCAAAACTTTCCATGAAATCTTATGCTCTAACATTTCCCACATTTGACCTTGCCATAAAATAGTCAAGGTCAACCCAAGGTCATCATTTTGAACAATCTTGATAGTACTGGAGATCCCAATGCTACATACCAAGCTTCAAGGCCATCGGTCAATTGGTTCTGGAGAAAAAGATTTTTAAAAGTTTTTACCATATATGGGCCTGGCGGCCATGTTGGTCATGTGACCTGGACCGTTTGAACTAATTTTCATTCCCTCAAACCCCTGGAGGCTCTATATGGAATTTGGTTACAATTGGCCCAGTTGTTTTTGAGGAGATTGTTTGATATTGTCAAAATATGAGAGTTCTGGGTCAAAGGTCAAAGAATGACCTTGACCTCTTGTACTCACAAATCTTCATGTACTCATAAAGATAACTGTATATACCAATTTTTAGGCATAAATCTTCAGAACTTTCCATGAAATCTTATGTTCTAGCATTTTCCCATATTTGACCTCGCCATAAAAAAGATCAAGGTCAACCAAAGGTCATAATTTGAACAACCTTGATAGTACTTGAGTACCTAAAGCTACATACCAAGTTTCAAGGCCATCGGTCAATTGGTTCTGGAGAAGAAGATTTTCAAAGGTTTTTACCATATATGGGCGTGGCAGCCATATTGGTCATGTGACCTGGTCCATATGAATAAGTTTTTGTTCCCTCAACTCCTGGAGGCTCTATATGAAATTTGGTTTCAATTGGCCCAGGGACTTTTGAGGAGATTGTTTGGAATTGTCAAAATATGAGAGTTCTGGGTCAAAGGTCAAAGAATGACCTTGACCTCTTGTACTCATAAATCTTCATGTACTAATTAAGATGAATATAGAAACCAATTATTAGGCCAAAATTTTCAACAGTTTCCAAGATATCTTATGTTCTAGCATTTTGCCATAGAAAAGCACAAGGAAGAAAATTTGACCTTACCGTAAAAAAGGTCAAGGTCAACCTAAGGTCATAATTTGAACAATCTTGGTAGTGCTTGCGTACCTGATGCTACATACCAAGTTTCAAGACCATCGGCCTACTGGTTCTGGAGAAGAAGATTTTTTTAGGTTTTTACCATATATGGGCATGGCGGCCATGTTGGTCATGTGACCAGGACCGTTTGAACAACTTTTCGTTCCTAAGGTCCCAGGAGGCTACATATGAAATTTGGTTACAATTGGCCCAGTGGTTTCAGAGGAGAAGTCATTTGAAAATGTTGACGGACGGACGGACGGACGGACGACGGACGACGACGGACGACGGAGCCTGACCATACTATAAGCTCCCCCGGAGCCTCTGGCTCAGGTGAGCTAAAAAATGAAAGGTCAGAGAAGGCTCGGATTATATTGTGCCTAAAGGAGCAGTCTGATCAGGCTCTACACTGTTTGCCTTTCCGTCTGCATCTACTGAACTGAACGACCGAAATGTTTTATTTAAGGGACAATTATAGTAATATTTTATATCTCAGTGTTTAGAATTTTGACGGTATTTGCCAAGAAGGAGAAACAAAAAAGAAAGAAAGAAAGAAAAATAAATAAATAAAAATAAAGAAAGAAATGAGCCGTTTCCTCTTCTTCTTTTTAGTTTAGGGACTGTTGACGTACAGAACAATGCTTTTTCAACCCACAAGGTAGAAAACATGCTGTTGATGACAGGACTTTAACAAAGACTCAATGATAAGGATTGACGCCAGATCCATGTATTCTAAATGGCGTAATACTGACGTCGATGCGACATAATAGCGTCGCATCGACGTCAGTACGACGTCACTTCGACGTCATGTACCGGCTGGGAAACGCCCGTGGTGGCTATTCCTAACCTCACCACCGACACTCAACGGAATAAAAGATAAAAACGCACAATGCTCAGCTTTTGAAAACAGAAGGCAGCTATCCCGGACAACTATGTAGTAGATCTACAGCCTAGATATTTTGCGTTAAAAGATTATTTTCATTCATTTTAGGTGACTTCACAACCAAATTAGATAAGCTATAAACATTTTAGACTATACGGCCATCAATTTCAATTATCCGCACCATTCTTGAAATTAGTGGAGCAAATATGTTGGGCTATCTTTCAAGGGGGTGGTCTACGAAGTGTAACATTTGTTTTTGTGTATCAAAATAATCGCCTAGGTCTATAGTTATCAAATTCAGCGTTTGCCACTTCGGCAAACCTTGCATAACTCTGCTGTGGCCAGTTATTTACGTTACCCCGTTAGATTTTAAGTATCAAACATATTTATTGAAGTCAATAAGAAATGTGTTTAAACAATATAAATGTATCAAATATTAATATTTTCTGCAAGAATGATTAATATGCTATAAATAAGGCTGCTTAGAAAACAGCTCAGAGCTTCTGTGCTGTTATTTTCGTTACAATATATTATGTACCCCTCAAAAATTTAAAATGTAACTTAGGTTGTTGCATGAACAAACAATTTGTTATAAAATAGCCCAAAATGCTTCAATTTTCTAATTGTCCCTTTAAATACCTTGTTAACAAAACAAATTTGAGACCTCTAGCTTCTATACATTGTCAAATATATACTGTTGAACATGATTACACATATTCCCTGTTGGTGGCTGCAAAGCCATTTTCTCACAATTGTTCATACAAAAAATGGCCAATAAGTTATTTTAAACTGACAAATTGGCCCTTATGAAATAAGATCATGTAATACATGACATAAAACAACAGTTCACATTTTCGTTTTGACCTTGCAATACATATTTTAACCACAGTAACGCACTTAACAGATTAAAATGTTTGATTAAAGCATAGATCATTCCCACCACAAATGTATCTTTTTGAAATTCTGACTTTTAAACAGCACAGTTGTGATGACAATGCATTAGTTGTTATTTATTGTAAAATAAGAGTTTCATTGCCTACTTAGGCACAAAACAGTGTTATTTACATGACTTGCAAAGCTGAGGCTCAAATGAAGCATTTGTGAATTAATCTGTACATGGTATATATATATATTTTTTATTAATAGCCAAATGACATTTAAACAAAACCAAAAGTGTCAAACCAGCCAATCATAACCTACGGCTTTGTACTCAGGAAGGTAACGTTAATAACCTTTATTTCCAAACAGCCCCTGAGATTAAATATTACTACAGCCAAATATGTGTAAGCTTTATTATTTTAAGCTGAAAAAAAAAATTTAAAGGCACATTAGACCTTTTTTAAGGCTACGCAATGTAACTCATTATTGACAGCTCCAAGGCAGAGCATCAGCTGTGGTGTACCGATGTTATCGTTGTGTTGTGCTCTTATCTGTAATCCTCAAAAGTCAGTTTATTTCATCGGCTTATTTGCCATCATTATGCCATATTTAGCTATATATAGAAAAGGACAGAAATGGGTGAATGACTAGTTATGTTTAGTTAAGGCTAGCTTTGTGATAATTTGCATGGAATGGCTGGATGTTTATTTGGCTAGTTTCGTCTGACTACTTGTCTTATAACATTATGCTGCTATTTTCAATTTAGTATCGCGAGTGGAGTGTTCACAGAAAGAATCATTCCTGATTGCTGCTCTTTACACTACTGTCTCTGTGTTAGCCTTTTCCTATAAAAAGCAATATATAAAACCAACGTTTAAGTTTTTTTGGCATAAAAGCATACATTTTCATCAAAGTAACGTATATAACAAGTTAAAAAGTATGAGTTATTTTATTCTACTGCAGAAAGTGTAAAGTTCGGTGTGCTTGCCATGAAAAGTTCCGTCGTACCTCGTCTTATTGAATATTATGTTTGGGATAATCTAGGCTCATTCTGAGTCATTTTAAAAAAGGAAATAGCTGAAGCTGGTGCCAGGGGGAGGGGGGAGGGGGTGGGGGCATTGGCATTGTTGCAAAATTACATTGCTGGATACATACTCAGCTTAACCAAGGTTGCTAATTTTGTTTTCTCTGATGCATTCCTTGCTTCCAGAGAATCTTCCTCCGGAATTTTGTTAAGCTTTTGTCATTCCACCAGACTTTAAGGTGACTGGATATTATGTGAAATGAAATAATTATGACTATCTTGGCCTCAATGTCTAATGGGGGTAACTTTATTACTTTGAAATCATCATCAAAATGACATTTAATTCGAGTCAGAGATAATTCATGAACTTCGACTCCTTGGTTAGGTGGTCAAAAAGGTAACGTATATAACAGCAAACAAGTTGTCAAGTATTTAACAGCAAACAAGTTGTCAAATTACCCTTTTACTGTTAAGAAGTTTTCATATTAATGGTAGAGTAACAAGGTGCAGAAGGTAATCGCCATTAAGTATAATGCATATGTTGAAAGCGAACATTGAGGTGGCGAATGTTAACCTAACAGCAGTATCACCATACATCTCTGAAGGGATTTGTATATTTGATACAGTTGTATTAAATAATTATAGTCCCATAGAAAGGGCTAAGACAGAGACATAATTACCCACATTTTTTTTTCTATATAATGCATAGTTTGCATTAATATTATGCCTGTTTTAGATGTTTTACTTAAAGGCGGTTATTGTCTGAACCCGGTCATCCGAGCATTAATATGAAACTTGTTCACAGTAAAAGGGTCCGTCCCAAGAACTGGGGAACTTTTAATGCTTCATCTTACTGCATCTCATCAAACAGATACTATCGTAAAGAATCATAATTCTTTTCTGACAAATCATTTACATTTGAATGTTTTATACGTAAACTTTTAAATACCAAAACAAGGAGTAAAAGTAAGTGAATCATCATTGACACAATTAAAAGGTCATTTTGCTAATGATTTTATGATAATAACTGTTAATATGTCATAATCAGATTATCCGTGCAAGATCTTGAAAGGAATCCATTAACCGAGTCTGCTATGTTCTTTCTCGTGAGGGTTCCTTGCTTCCACATGATCTTCTGGTATATTTTGGAAATAATACTGTATAATTTTGAATGGACACACCTGAATTTGTTGTGCTTCCGTAGATGCTTCCTATTTAGTTCTGTGGATAATGTGATCTTCAAAAAATTGTCTACTCTTAAAGGAAATACTTTTCTCCTACAGTAGACAATTCTTTCCTTTTAGAGTTTACTCCCATTAAGAAGAAGGGCTAAAGTAAAATTTGCAGAGTTATTTCATGTAATAGTGTATCCAGGCAACTTAAACTCTTGGACTGATTATTTTAATTAAGAAAGAAAGATTTCCTGAAAACAAGGAATGGATCACAAACAAAACAAAAGAAACAAAAAAATAAAACAAACAAAACAACAACCTCGGTTTTATAAAGTTTACGCCCAGGAATGTAATGTTGCAACACTTCCGATGCAACCTAGCACCAGCTTCAGCTAAATTCATTTTTTTTTTCTTTCCTTTTTTTTCAAATCGACTCGGAATGAGTCCAGATGATCCCAAATGACCAGATAATACTTAATTTCCATTTAAATGAAGTAAAACGAAGGGTTTCACGGTAGCCACAATTTACACTAGGTGCAGTAGAGAAAATAACTATTACTTTTTAACCTGTTATGTACGTTACTTTAGTTAAAATATTTGCTGTAGTGCCAAAATAGTTGAACTGCAGTTAGATATATTGCTTTTATAGAAAACGGTCAAAACAGATAAACAATGTAAAGGGGCTCCAATCAGGAATTGATTCAACTAGTGCCATGATTCTCCCACAACACCAAACAGAAAATAGTAATGTAAAGTAAGAAGACATGTGCTCAAAGGAATCTAATGGGTGGCCAAATAAACATCTAGCTCATTCCATGCACATGACCTTAAAGCTAGCCTTAATCAAACATACCCTGGAACATAAATTGTCTATTTTCACCGATTTTCTATTTGTTTCTATATACATCAGACTGACGGCCAATAAACAGAGAAACCAAATTTTTGAAGGCTACTGGTAAGTGGACAACACAAACTATAACATCAATAGACCAAAACGGATGCACCGCCGTGGAAATGTGACTGATAAAGTACATGTGGTGGGTTTAAACCAGTCGAACGTTCCGCTTTGAAAATATTTTAACTCAAACTAATAAGGCTTAGGCACATTTGGCTGTAGCAACAGTTAATCTCGTGGATTGTCTTCAAATAACGGTTACTTACGTTACCTTTCTGAATACAAAACTGTATGTTATGATCAGTTATTTTGCTATAGTGGATGTTTTTAATGTGTTTCGGATAATAATGAAAAAATAATAGTGTTACACGTACAGGCTAATTCACGAAGGCTTATTTCTAATTGTAGGACAATCTCACCTTCGCATGTCATGTAAATAACACTTATCTGTTTGCTGCCCGAGTAGCCAACTTCACCACGCAAAAAGTTCATTTAACGATAACTAGAACACATAGTTATCACAATTTGGCTGTTTAAAAGTCAGAATTTCAAAACAGTGATTTCCTGACCGGAATGATAGATGTTTTACACAAACATTAACAATCTGTTAAGTATGTTACTTTGGTTAAAATATGTGTTGTAATAATTTTTAAACACTTGCTTTATATCATGTTTAATATGGTCTTATTGCAACAGACCCAATTCGTCAGTTTGAAATAGTTTTAATAGCTTATTAGCTATTTTGTACGAATAATTGTGTGAAAATGACTTTTCAGCCTCCATTAGGGAATAGGTGTTACCACGTTCTACAGCACACGGTTGACAAAGTAAAACAGCTAGAGGTCTCAAATTTGGTTTGCTAGAAACGTATTGAAAGTTGCTAGTTAGACAATTAGAAAAAATCAACAGTTTGGGCTATTTTGTAACAGAGTTTTCGTAAAATGCAACGATTTAAGTTAGTATTTTAATTTTTTCGAGGGGTACATTATATATTGTCACGAAAATAACAGCATTAAAGTTCAAAATTGTTTCCGAAGTAGCTTAAATTATAGCAAATTAATCATTCCTTTAAAATATATGGACATTTGATACATTTATGATGTTTAAGCATACTTCCTATTGACCTCAATAAATATTTTTGATATTCATGATTTAATGGGGTAACGTAAATAACTGACCACTACAGAGTTATGCAAGGTTTACCAAGGTGGCAAACACTGAATTTTCAAACTACAGACCAAGGCAATCATTTTGATATATGAAAACAAATGTTACACTCCGTAGACCACTATCTCCCTTTTCTAGGCCACTTACGCAATCATATTTGCTCCACTAAATTTATCTATGTGTACTGTAATAATAACTGTCTGTGGCAGAATTACTAACAGTAGTATTGATAACGTTAGCCCGTCCTTTATAAAACACATACGATTTTTATGACATGACGTTATCCACTGAATAACGGTGCCATCATATGATAAAACACAATAAACAAAAACTTTATTTTGAATACACTGAGCGTTTCACTGAAACCAATGGACGATATTACTACCGTTATATGACTTAAGAACTATATTAGTCTGTATCAAAATCGTTGATACACTGAAACACGGCACTGTTATATACGTTATCAAGTCAATGAATAATTAAGGCCTTTTGCATATAGTGTCCGTTAAAGGGATATTTTAGCCGCCCTTGATGTTATATGACTTAATAAACTAAAATAATTTGTATCAAAAGTGTTTATACAGAATACGATATTGTTACGTACGTTACCAAGTTAATGGCTAAATTATGGTCAGTTGCGTATAGCGTCTGTTTCTGTGGTATTTTGTTGTGTTACTGTTTCAGGGACCAAAGTTGTTTTCCTGTGATGCGCATCATTCATACTGAAAGTCTTTTAGTGGTCTATTCTTCCAACGGCTAGGATCACCCAAAAGTGTGTAAAATTAGTACAAAAGGCTGCGTTAGTCCTACTAATATTGTATTTCTTTAATAACTATAAGCATCAACAAATAAAGATTTTTTGAGTCAGATTAGCATGGTTTGAGCTACGAGAATATATTGAACTTAGATTCTGCTTTTCATGGTGAAGGTCCTAACAACAATGGTTAGCATGGCTCAAATAGACTTAATTCAAAGGTGTCATGTCCTTTCCATAGCCATTGGATATTTTTTGTTGACAAAGCCTTTTTGAACGACCCTCACGATTTAATATATTATATTGGTTTCTCTGTATATGCCAGTGCCATGGCATTGCCTGCTTGAAAAAAAAAGTTGAAAAATTTAATTCTGAAACTCGACTTCGATCTTGTCTAATCTAACTTGGTTATGGCAGGTTATGATTTGGCTGGGGTTAGTGATGTAGAAAAAGAGTTATATGTTAGGGCAACACAAAACTGAGGTAGCAGAACTCCAACCCAACATAACCCTAATTTACCTTTGGTAACGAAAAACAGACTAAAATGTGTTAATGTATGTAGATACGAATAACGAAATAAGAGTACAATGATACGTAAATACGCAGGTGCATATTGAAAATTTGTCAAATTGACAAAATTATGTTCCCCACCCCCCAACCATGTGTGTGTGTTTAGGTTTAAACATATTTTATTGCCACAGAAGTACAAGCAATTGGGTTGGACCACAAGTTCTATCAACATTAGTTACGGTCCTCCCCACATGTGTGTGTGTGTGTGTGGGGGGGGGGGGCATATTGTTTTGGTGTGGGTCCTGTCGGGGGGGGGGGGGCTGCATATTGTTTTGGTGTGGGTCCTGTCGGCGTCGGCGTCCCCATTCGCGTAGCTTCTCGTCTGCACTCTATCTCCCGAAGGGATGCATGGATTTTGACCAAACTTGCACAGATACATCACTGGGAGGGGGGGGGGGCTGATTAGATTTTGGTGACCTCGACCTTATTTTCAAGGTCACAGGAGGGCAAAGAATGATGCGCACCATATCTCCAGAAGGAATAGATGGATTTTTACCAAACTGGCACAGATATAACTAGAACTGATTACATTTTGGTGACCTTGATCCTATTTTCAAGGTAACAGGAGGTAAAAAGTGTTGAAAAATGGCTTGTCTGCACCATATCTTCTGAATGGATGGATGGATGGATTTCAACCACACTTGCACAGATATATCACTGGGAGATGGAAAAGAACTGATTAGATTTTGGTAACCTTGACCCTATTTTCAAGGTCACAAGAAGTCAAAGAGTGTTGAAAAATGCCTTGCCTGCACCATATCTCCTGAATGGATGGATGGATTTGAACCAAACTTGCATAAATATATAATTAGGAAATGCAAAAGAACTGAGTAGATTTTGGTGACCTTGACCCTATTTTCAAGGTCACTGGAGGTCAAAGAATATTGAAAAATGGCTTGTCTGCACCATATCTCCTGAATGGATGGATTTGAACCAAACTTGCACAGATATATAATTGGGAAATGCAAAAGAACTGATTAAATTTTGGTGGCCTTGACCTCTATTTCAATGTCGCAGAAGGTCAAAGAATGTTGAAAACCCGCTTGTGCGCATCATATCTCCTGAAGGGACTGATGGATTATGACCAAACATAGACAGGTGTATAATTGAGAGGTGAAAAAGATCTGATTAATTTTTGATGACCTTCACCCTATGTTCAAGATCACAGGAGGTCTTAACTTGGCAGCATTTAGGGAAAAATGATACTGCTGGGAAGTCAAAAACATTTCTAGTTTGATTTGCACTTGCATAATTGTTGATGCTGAAATTCTGTTAATTGGACTAAATTTCAATAGTAGCTGCAAACAGACGCGACTGCATTTTAGACTAAACTCTTGTTCTTGCCCTCAATGGGTTTTAACGTAATTGTGCGTAACATGTAATTACCCTTAGTTACGCCCCTGGGTAGCATATTTGGGAAGTCAAACGGGTAACACAGGTAGCACAGCACAAATACTAACCTCTAACTTATTATAATGGTCATTAACCTATCCCCAGATAGTTTTTAGTGAGTTACATGTCTTGAAAGTACGAACCTTTTCCCAATAGAATTATTTTTTTCGTTACTAAGATAAGGTAACACAGGTAACTGGGGTAACAAGTACTAAAGAATTCATCAGTCACGGTGCGTTCCCTCTATGATGTTACCTTAGAGTGTTAACTTACTAACTGGGAAGAGAAGTAATTTCAGTCGGGACATATAGCTCAAACAGCAGCCCCGGCTCCAAGGGATGAGATTTTGGGAGTCAGCCCCGCCATCTGGGCCTCTGTGTTATGTATAATACATAGACCCCCAGATAATAAAGAATATCTGATGGCAGTTTGAGATAATTTATATCCATGTGGTTAGATCAAAGTATATGTTGTGACTAGCTACCCTGATCTAAGGACTACCTTTCCTGATCACAGGTCCTGGTGAATGATTGTCCTTGGACGTATCACCAGTTGACATTTTGACATCTCATTAGAATCGCCTCGGTGAGGCGATTCTAATGGGCTCGGTGAGGCGATTCTAATGAGATTTCATATATTTCAAGGCAAAAAAAGATATTATCAAAAATTCTCATCAGATTGATCTCTATATTATGCCATATATTTCCAATCACCCCCCCCCCCTACCCACCCACCCACACACATACATCTCATCCCCACCAGTTATTCAGGGACCAGATCCCACGAGTATGTGGTTGTCTCACGGGGTTGGGGGGGGGGGGCATTCGGTCTTTAAAGGGGTACAGATGTGCCGCTGGAACTCTGAAAACCCACCCTATTCATGTATAACAAATGCCAAAATACATAGCTATAATTCAAGTATTTCGTATCAAATTTGGACCCTATTCTTGTATACTGCAGAAAAAGTGCTTAGTTTAGCTCATGAATTTGCCATTAAGCCATTAAGCCATTAAGTTTCATAGAAATTAGTATGCTGAGAGCATTTGTTGTCTTTGTAATTGATATTTGTTTCTTTTTGATAACAAAAAACAGATAAGCTGGCTTTTATATACAGAGTTTGGAGAAATAAGACCTATTCGTGTATATTAGTCTGTAAAATCAAACCTATTGATGTATCTGGCAGATAGAAAAAAGTGGGGCTTTTCCAGCGGCACATATATACCCTGCTTTCTAATGGAAGTGATCCCTACAGCCTCCCCCCCCCCCCCCCCCCCCCCCCCCCCTCTGGATCCGGGTTAATGACTGCATCCAAGAGATTCTTGGAGTGAACGTTACATTCGGGTCATTAAGAAACGGTTCGCGTTATTGAAATATCACAAATGTAACTGAGCTTTTGATTTGTCAATGGACAGTCATGCAGCCAATCAATAACAGTAACACATATGTGCTTCGGAAGCGGCCGGGAAAAAGAACCCGGATAAAAATAAACAACATTTGCGAATGTACAAACGTCGTTTGAAACGATGCTAATAAATATTTATGTATTTCTGGTCGTCTTTTATGTTAGCAGTGCGATTAGAATAAGCACATACAATTTATGGAATGTCATGTTTAACTGGAAGATGCGAAAATACCGGATTGCGGAAATGGTGTGTAGTAGGAGGGGGGAAAATGAAAATTTCGTCGAGCGACCTGACTGAGGATCGATCTCATGACCCCAAGATTATAAAGCAAGCACACAGCCAGTAGGCTAAAAGGTCCGGACCAGTTAGACTGGTCAGTTATACACTCTTTATACCTATTTACACATCATTCATTGACCATATTAGAATCCAGGTTCTTTAGTACTCAGCATCCATTGCTTTGCACCTTGTAACCATCCTGGTCACAGCACCACTGTAGTAGGAGGAGAAAAATCTACCAATTTTGTCAAGCGCCTCGACCAGGGATCAATCTCATTACCCCAAGATTATAATGCACCAATCATTTGCAACCACGGCCCCTCTGGGGCCGGGGAATAGCGGGGATATTGACTTTTCATTCTGCAAAGCCCTGGTTTATGCCCTGCACTGTGGGGACATTTTTTATGTCAAATCCCTGGTAAATGTCCCCCGCCCCCCCCCCCCCCCCCCCCCCCCCCCCCCCCCCCCCCCCCCCCAGGGGATCATATAAATATACAAATCCATATTCTGACAATGTGTCACGGTAAAGGACTTCTGTGCTTAAGGCGTGAATCTTCCCCATGATTAAAAAGTTATACGGATCACTGACTTCCGCTTTGCATTTATAACTATGACATGTAAAATGCATGACAAATGAATTTTCAACTGTTTGTATCTATGTAAAGTACGTTAAGCAGACGTTGACGTCATTGTTGAGATAGATTGTAAATTATCCTCAAACTGATCGTTGAAAGAATGATTTACTGTATACATTTCACCCTTTTTTGACTTACATTACTTACGGAACAGACAACACTGGATAGTTTTGACTACATGTAGGTGACCTTGACCTCATTTCAAGATCATGGTACACAATATAATCCTTCAAGATCACAGAGCTACTGTTGACCATTCTTCTTTGGGTTACTGAGTATCTTCCCCCCCCCCCCCCCCCATGACCATGACCCAGCTTCCCACTCATATATATTGTGTACTTGCATCCCATAAGTCTCCTGCATGAAGGAAATGCTGGGTCACGGGGGGGAGGGGGGGAAGTACTTGTATCTTAATCATAGTGAAGCGTTCTCTTTTGGCTGCTTTGACCGGAAGTATAACTGTGGTTTTGCATGTTTAAATGCCAGTCAGGCATAACAAGAAGAAAACCATTGCTTTGTGTTGTGAGATGCATGTATTTAGCATGCATTTATGACAAAAATTTATGGAATGAATGACTGATTTCAATATTTTTATGGCGAGGTCTCCTGCCAGCCGGCTGTCACTAGACCTAAAAGTCTCCTGCCTGCCGGCTGGCAGGAGACCAAAAAGTCTCCTGCCAGCCAGCTATTGAATGCTAATAAATGAATAGTGACATCACATTCCATGGAATTCTTGAGTTAAATGTATCTTTTAAAAGTTGATATGACATATTATGATTACCATAACAAAATATCTGCAATCAAACAAGAAAAACACAAATAAGAGGGACATTCTATAAATAGATTTCCAAGGGAACTAACTCAAATTATACTTTGCAAGGGAACTAACTCAAAATACTACTTAGCAATTTCACTGAAATTTTATATGCGAATTCTGTTAGCACAACTGCCTGTAGGATAAATGGTAGTTTCATCTTATAAATCTATAGTATATTTTTCCGAGTGGGAAGAATTAGCAAATAAACAATTTTGGCCGACTGAACAGTAAAAATACAACTATAGCCATTAGCTTGTGATGGTAACCAGTATGAAATTTTGAGGAAAATTTTTTCTTTCAATGTATATGTATTATGTGTATATTTGATGTAAATGTATTCTTTGAGCTATTTGTGTTAATGATTAAATGACTTCTAGACAATAAAAATAGGGATAAAGAACAAAAAAAAAAAAAAAAAGCAAAAATTTACATCTGATTTGCTTGATGGTTTTCTAATAGTTTCATGCTTTTACCACAATTAACTTCAAACTTGATCAAAGTGAAAGCAAATATGTATCTGTTTAATGTTCAATACAATAAAATATAGCTGTCTTGTCTTAATGCCATGCAAAATATCATTTCTTTATCAGTATTCCAGTAGCCGGCTGGCAGGAGACTTTTAGGTCTAGTGACAGCCGGCTGGCAGGAGACACTTCCTATTTTTATTACCTCAAAAAATGAGGTATGCGGAAACCTTGAATTTAGGGTGGGTAGGGTCAGACTGGATTATCTCCCCTTGTCGGTGGGTCTGAATCACAAATGATCTGATTTCATACGGTTTACATATTTGTGAAAGAAAAATTTGCACACTTTATACTTTTGAAAATTCGGATCTGTCGCGCCGGTCTAATGGGGGAAAATCCTCGCCTTAATCATAGAAGTCCTTTCATTAAACTCACTCCACTATTTGCTCCGCTGTTTTGGCGGGAATCAAAAGCCCGGCGTATCCACGGCACTGCCGGGACACCTCTTAGGTAAAAACACAGTACTTAAGCCCCGCTATGCCCCCGCTATCCCCGGCCCCATGGGGGCCGTGGTTGCAAATGACTGGTGCATAAACCAAGCGCATAACTCCTAGCAAAAAGGTCCACCCCAGTTAGACTGATCAATTATACACTCTATTAGGGCTGTCTGTCTTCCAAAATTCTATCACGATACTATCACTATCGGAGAAACCCCTATAATGATACTATTACTATTGAGGGTCTTACATCACAATACTATCACTGTCTCTGAATATTGCAATTTCTTAAGAATTCAGATGATTTAAGTAAGTCTCTCATCTCTACATACCATTGCTGTCCACTATGAGTGTAAGCTTTTACCACCATCATAATAAAAGTTTTTTTATGCATAGTAGACAACTTTCAGGTTCCTAAATGACATTTGTTTGGAAGACAAGTGTCAAAATCCAGTCCACAAGGTGAAAATCTACATGAACATAAACTATCAAAACTATCAATAGTTGAAAGCACTGTCAGCGATAGTTATTGATAGTTGAAAAAATTATTACGATAGCACTATCAAGGCAACCACTTACTATCATGATGCATTGATGTATCGTTACACCCCTACTCTATATACCTATTTACACATCACTAGTTGGCCGAACTACTACAGGTGTGAACACTGTCACTTGGTCAGTGGTGAATTAAAATAATACAGTATACGTATAGATACACTTTACTGTTACTGTGAGCTATACATATTGTAATTTCTTTTCAGATTCTCTTCTGATAAAAAGCTGGACTCCCCACCCTGTGACAGCAGCTCTAAGTCTTCATCGCTAGTTATTTCTTGGTCTGTTTTGATGTAGAAGATAACAGGCCTTTATAATTGTATTTTGTTGGTTGTGTTTCAAAATACCTAGTCTTCTTTCAGCTAAATACTTGTTGTTTTTTTTTTTGGTTTTTTTTTTTTATTTGCCCCACAATTTCCCTCCTCCTGGGAGCAAATTCTTTCTTAAAAAGTAGACCCCCAGTTTAGATGGACTTTGTCTTCCAGGAAAGCAAACAGGAAGTCATTTAAATTTCCCTCCTTTGTATAACTAGTAGAAAAAAGAAAGATTTACCCATAAACCTTAAATGCTGATAAAGTGTTGCTTGTAACTAAATACATATATAAGTACAAGGTCAGATAGGTCTGAACAAAAAGGAGCAGTCTAATCAGGATCTACACTGTTTGCCATTCCACCGGCATCTTTTGGATGCATTAATACTGGAATTTACTGCATCGTAAAACCAAAGTGTTCTATTTGCAGTAAAAGCTGTCTTAGTCATCACTCATCACCTCTGTCAAGCAACTTGTATTAAGCAAGCATGTATTTAGTTCCCAAAACAGGCAAATACATTGAAATGTACCTGTATTAAATTAGCACCTGTTTTAAGCAAGCAGCTTTTGATTATCCCTTAGGTGCTTGCTTAATATAGGTTGGACTGTATAGGACAGTTACAGAAGCAATTTTAGGTGTCTCAGTTTTTAGAATTTTACAATACATGTATTCTGATTTTTCAGATCAGAGAAGAGAGGCCCGATGTTATATGTTTCCAAGAAGTTCGTAGTGGCCCGCAGGCAGAGTTGGAGAACCAGATACTAGAACTTAAGACACTGCTGCCGTCTAAATATAAATGGCACATATTCCGGGTTGCTAATAATGTCTCACTAGTGAAAAACTCCATCAACAATAAATGGTTAGGTGAAGGTAATGTAAGTCTTCTTTAAGCAGCTCAGATCAGTTTGCTTTTTCGTCTTGCCTGCATCCAGCAGAAGCAAGACAGAGGTATTAGGGTAAATTCAGAAAAATTTAGACAGCGGGTAAATTCGGACAGTGACATTGTTTCCTTTATATGTCAGTTGTTTGGAATTAAAACAAAATTAACTGGGCAAACAGTGAAAATCCTGATGAGATGGCTCATTATGAGCCGTCTCATCTTGATTTTCACTGTGTGCAATGAACAGTAAAAATCCTGATGAGACGGCTCATTATGAGCCATCTCATCTAGATTTTCGCTGTTTGCAATGGTATGTCCGAATTTACCCCTATCCAAAGTTACCCGACTCGGCCCTACTATTCTGGTGTCAGTTGTCAATGGTGTGTTCTTTCCTTGATTGTTCTGGTTTAGCTTTGTTTTGTGACAATGGGCTGTCAGGTGCGATGCTGCTTTTCACAGAATTCTTGTTCTTGGCTGTACAAAAATACAGGAAGAGCTGTCATTGCTCCACATTCTTGTTCATGTCAACATTCTTGCATGTATATGGATAGTTTAGTTTGGTAAAGAGTTTTAACATGCCTGTAATGAAAGTAAGGTGGAGCTATAGCAGTCACAGTGATGTCCCACTTGCTTTAAAGTTTTTACTTAATGTTAATTGCAGTCATATAACTTGAATCACTGTGGCAAAGTCATGTTCACTGTGGCAAAGTCATGTTCACTGTGGCAAAGTCATATTATCATATTACTTCACCTGGCTACATACTTTCATTATCCCTTCCGCTGATTCAAGAAGGACAGTTGTCAGTTACTGGCGAAAGTATGTGCACTTAGTGCTGGTTAATCGCTTAGGAGATCTAAGCCTGCCCAGGAATAGTGTGGTTAGGTTAAATGACCGTCCCGACATGACCATAGCTGTTTACCGTGGATGTTAAGCATCAAATCAATCAATTAATCATATTACTTCACTTAGGCAAAGTCATACTACCTACTTCACAGCACTTGGGGGAGAAGTAAAATACCTGTGCTGTAAATAAAAGATGTGAAACAGAAAGTGACATGAATTACCTAAAAATATATGCGAAGGCAGGTCAGCATGTGTGTCTTTAGTCTGATTAAAGTTCTTATAAACAGCCTGGATTTACAAAGTGTATTCAGGAGTATGGTACACCAGCAATTTTAATAAGGGAAATAGCTTTATTATAACTATTATTATTATTGTTATTATTACTTAAGTGACTTCCTGTTTTGCTTTACTTGATGACAAGACCCTAAATGGGTCTCTTCTAAAATGAAAGAAATTTCTCCTAAGGGAGCAAATTCTTTCCCTTTAGAGTTGACTACCATTGAGAAAGGAGGTAAAAATGAAAATGGCAGAGTTGCCTCTCCTGAATGTGTACCTGTTCACCATAAGGGAGGAACTGACATATGAGCCGCGACATGACAAAACTGACAAAGTGGCATGTGTGCCTAGGAAAGACTCAGATCAGTTTGGGCATCTGCCCAGTCTGATCAAAGTATTCACTGTGGGCTTAAAGGGTAGCTAAGGGTCTGAGCTAGCTTCATGCAGACAGCAAAGACTCTGATCAGACTGAGCAGATGCCCAGGCTGATCTGAGTCTTTGCTGGGCGCACATGCCACTTTGTTGGTTTTGTCGCATCGCGGCTCATATTTTCTCATTACCTTGTTGACTCTTGAAAATCTGTTTTCAGGGTTGGGTTTGATAAGCAGCCTGCCCATTGTCAGTGAATCAGTCCAGTTCCTGACCATCCACAAACATGATCCAGACACCAACCAGCGTATAGTTCTTCATGTTGCGTTACAGATGAATCCCAAGACACTGCTCAATCTTGTTCTCATACACCTCTCATATCAGCGGCAGCAACAGTGTAAAAATATGGCAGAAATACTTGAATTTATAGCAGGTACTATAAGGGTTTACCATATATAGCCTATTTGCTGTCTATATAACAAGACATTTTTTAGATTTTCTCATTTCTTACTGGGGATACATACATGTAGCTGGGAACTGACTTTCAGAATTTTATCTTGTAATTTTCTTGCTTTTTCTATAAGTTGTAAGCTTAAGTGATGGGAAGTACAGTAATAGAAAACTAACAGTTATACAGGTGTAACTGAATGCAAAAAATGTTTTTATTTGAAACAACAGACATAGATAATTAAATGTTAAACATGCCGAAGGGTGTTACACTGATAAATTTACTGCCTTATAAAATACAGTCAGAATATTAAATCACATGTACATGGGCATTTTTCAAAAGAAACTCTTTTGTTTCAAAATACATTTTTTCAAAAAAATTATAGATTAGCTATGTATTATATAGACATTAAAGATGCACTTTACTTCATAGTGATATGTGTGATAGTTTTAAAGATACTTGGCAAAATGACCTGTTTTATAGACAGCAAATAGTCTATACATGTACCATATTTCTTTGGTTATAAGACTGGGGTTTTCCCTTCCAAAACAATCCCAAAATCTAGAGCCATCTAATCCAATTAAATTGGATTAGATGGATCTAGATTATTGGGATTGTTTTAGAAGGGAAAACCCCAGTCTTATAGCAGAATTTCCTAATAATGATTTAGATATTTGGGGTCATTCTGGAGATGAAGAAATAATGTTTTATAGCCAAATGAATTTTGTCAGTCCCTTTAAACAGCCCAGGGGCATTGCATAATAAGAAAAGGGGGTGGTATTAAGGATTGGAAAGGTAGCATATCAGCTTCTTGCTAGAATGCATGAGATTAGTTGTATGATCTTTAACCAGGGCTAAAAATGATAATCTTCCTTTTTGATGCAAATATACATGAGCCGCGATATGACAAAGCCAACAAGGTGGCATGTGTGCCCAGCAAAAATGTATATCAGCCAGGGCATCTGCCCAGTCTGATCACAGTCTTTGCTGTCTGCAAAGTAGATTAGGATCTTTAGCTACCCTTAAAGCACCCAGAGAAGACCCTGACCAAAGTTGGCCGAAGCCCAGGCTGAGATGAGTCTTCTTGTGGGGCACTAGCCACTTAGTTGGTTTTGTCATGTCGCAGTACAGTCATTATAGCTCATCATTAGAGCTGCCTTTGTCTGGAATTCTTCCTGCATGGGGAAAACTTACGGTGCATGGGTACACCTCCATGCTGTTTCCACCAGTTTTGCAAAGGGGAACAACTTTATGGCTTCCTGTTTGCAGCTCTGGAAGATGAAGCCCTTTCAAAATAAGATTAGCTTTCAAAGGGAAAAAATGCTCAAAGTTGAAATCTTTAAAATTTAAAGCATGGCCAATAGTGGATCTCCAGATATTCAAAGTTTAATGATCTATTGTTTAAGTGTTAATCCATTCATGTCTACCTTAGGATTTAATAGCTTAAATCCTGTGAAGGTCAATGACTCAATGTACATACTGATGGATGAATAGAAGAACAAACAAATGAAGAGAGGAAAACCTAGACCACTATATCCCACCTGCTTGTGTGGATGTGACATAAGCATTTGATAAATCAAAAATTTGTTGCTAATGATATGGCTCAGTGTTTATTTCTTATGAAAATTTCGAATACTTTCCACAAGATATCACAATGTACTTGACTATTAAATAGAAAATTCTATTTTTTCATATAGATAGAAGATTGAGAAATGTTGTAATAGTTGGAGACTTCAACACCTACCATGACTTTGACTGGCCAATCAAACTTGCCCTTGGCATTGTGGAGAAGGGAACTAACCCATGCTTGCCTCATACAAGAAAATACGACTTATCAAGTGCTGGAAACTTCAAGGATGCTTGGATAGAAGGAGGGGGTACAGGAAATGGATTTACATTTAGTAATATGGTAATTTTTAGATTGCGTGCTGTTCAAGTACATAAGCACAAAACCTAAAATAATTTCTGTTTGAGCCACGACAAAACAAATAAAGGGGCATGTGCGCACAGCAAAGACTAAGATCAGCCTGGGCATTTGCCCAGTCTGATCAGAGTCTTTACTGTGCACTTGAAGGGTAGCTAAGGGTCTAAATTATGTTCATGTGGATATGTAGACTGATCAGAGTAGGTGGATGCCCAGCCTGATCTGAGTCTTCCCTGCCCACACATGCTAATACGTTGGTTTTGTCTTGTCGCAGCACATTTATGATAAAGATTGTTTTAAAATATTGAACATTTTTCAGGGAAAGGAAAATGTCATTATTGAAGTGCCAAACATGAAAAGGTTAAATTTGCAAACAGCATAGATCAGTTATGCCCTCTAATCTTCTTATTCTCGCTATGATGTAGCTTAGACAAACATTTTTTGAAATTTTACTCATGTAAATTTTGTCTTTTTTTTTTGGCATGTTAAAAGTTATTAGATGTTTAATACAAATCTATAGATAGGAAGTTGGATGTTACGTGTAATTTCAGATAATTTTGGTTGATTCTCCATAAATATGCTTTTATGGAGAAATAAACACATGTATCATGAAAGCTATTATCAGATTCTCTCTTTGACTTGGGTCAGAGGGAATATGAGACCTGTTTAAGTGCAGAAAATTATTGCTCTCTGATGCTGCACTGTATGAGGGATTAGTCATTTGTTTTAGAAGATGCAGTTTTACAAAACACCTTTATGAATATGCACAGCAGAAATGTTACTTATAGAGGATCTTACCTTCGGCAAGTTTCATAAATTTCATATAAAATGACCACGAGTGTAAGATTCTGTTTATCATATGACCCTTTAAAATGGGATTTTAACGCCTTCAAACTGAGCATTATTTCAAGAAAACACATTGTTGACATGGGTCTTGTCAATGACGTTGCGTGTACGCGCCAAAATGTTATTACACGTGTAGTCATATGATTTTTATTACATGACGGTATCCACTGAATAATGGCGACGTCATATGATAAATATTTTTTTCCACTTTACAGCCAACTCCAGGATTTGAAAGTCGACCAGACAGAATTCTAGTCAGTAACCATCTTCAAGTAGAATCTGTGACCTTGATTGGAAATGGTTCAAGATACAAGGATGTATACAAGTCCTCTGTCTATTGGCTGAGATTCACTGTAGTTATCCAATCAAGTTTCCTGTCTTATCAAGGTGTTGATGGATACTCTTGTCTTCATGATTGTGGACCCCATGGCTCTTGCATCTGTGGGGTTTGTAGAAGTGGGGGAAACAAGGACTCATGTAGTCTCAAAGACTGTGATATTTGCAGTAAAGAACTGTTTCAGAGACTAATTTTAAATTTTACTTTGTTTTCCATCATTTTTATTCATTTATTTTATTCTCTTGTTATTATTTTGGTTGTTGGAGCAGGCTCCTATAGTGAATCACTGTTCTCAATTTTAGGATGCAATTGCTGTTTATGCAATCCCAAACTTTGTTTGACAACTGTTAAATTACACAGTAGGCGATATAGGCTGATGAAAGCTTTCCAGATATGGCCAATATTCAAACTGCCACCATATTTACAGTTATTAGTAAGTTTTGCTAGTCTTATATTGTTTATAACATACATTAGGAGCTGGTTACATCCGGTTCTGGATTTGACATATGCTGCATTGGATGAAGAGTTTTACCCATCTGACCATTTAATGTTAACTGCTGAAATATCATAATGCTGTAGATATCTAAATACTGTAAACTCTCGATATCTCGAAGTTGAACTTCAGCCAAAACTACTGATATCTCAAAGTAAATTTTCTGGTACCAGAAAATTTACTTTGAGATATCAGTAGTTTGAGATAACAGGAGTTGAAATGTAAATAAAAATAGGAAATACATTCTTTGATATAAGCAGATACTTTGAGATATCAGTGTTCGAGATATGGGGAGTTGACTGTACTGTTAAACACTTAAATTTGGTGGTCACTTTATTTTGGCGATATTGGCAGAAAAGATGAAAACCGCCATATTAAAATGCTGCCTATTTAAACTGATGATTAAGAAAGATAAAAGAAAACTTTGTTTGAACATATAATTTATTCCCTCTTCCATAATCTCTATTTGGCAAAATTTTAAATAATTTTAAGAATTGTAATTACTGTATTCAGCTTGACAATGTGGAACCTGGACTCAAATGACCCATATGGCACCAGCAGATTTTTTTTTTTAAATATACAATCTGCAAAAATAAAAATCTGCCAAAAGTTCCATTGTCAAAAAACGCCAAATTTTCAAGATGCCAACCAAATGTAAGTGTTTACAGTGGTCAAGCAACTGAGTGTTTTCTGAAATTCTGCCATCTGAAGATTTAGACATCCATTTGTTTATTACAGGATGTTTAATTAATAGTTTAGCAAACAATAGAGACACTGATCAGACTGCTCTTTAGGAGCAGTCTGTTTAGGGTCTGTATTGTTTGCTCAGTCAGCACAGTAACTAGTCATTGAATCATAGATGCTAGTAGCTAGTCTTTGAATCATATATGCTGGTAAATGTTCTTTGAATCATATACTGGAAATTAGTCTTTGACATAGATGTTTGGTCACTAATCTTTGAATCAGATGTTCTGTAGCTACCAGGAGCCTTTGAATCAGATGTTTTGGTAACAAGTTTTTGAACCAGTTTTGAACCAGATGTACTGGTAGTAAGTTGTTGAATCAGTTATACTAGTCTTTAAAGCAGATGTCCTAAAACTACCAGAAGCCTTTGAATCAGATGTTTGGGTAATGTAATTGTATTTATGTTTGCGGGGACAAACGTTCACGGTTTTGCAATTTTAGACAGTTCATGGTAGAGGTGAGACAGTTAACCGGTATACCGATATATTGCAATACGGACAGGTCAAATATTGTATTGCAATACGGATTTGACTGAACTGATATTTTGTAAGGAACTTCCCTTAAAGAAGTGCATAAAAGCATTTGCTCTTCTTGCCTCTCCTCCAGGCCATACTGCCCTCCAAACCATTCTATCTGCCCTGAAAATGAAGCCCCTTCATACTCTGGAAAAAGATACCTCTTCTACCATGTGTTCAGACATATACGGAGTCTAACTACACAACTCAAATACACAACAGTGGTCTGACTGATAAATTGTCTATAACTAGATGAGTGTGTATCATACAGGTAAACTACAAGAGTGACATGTGATAGTAAATAGATCCACCTGTAAAATACTGGCAAACTACATATCACCTAAAAAGTTTTTTTTCTTTCTTTCTGCCTGTACAATGTACACTGATTGTGCTAGTAATTTCAACTAAGGTAACTGTGACTGTTCTTTACACATCTCAATTCACAGCCATCAGAGGAAGAGCATTTTTATTGCAGTCTTTCTTGAAAAATTGGTTTTAGGTCAATTAATTTCTGCCCTGAGGTGTTTTACTGGATAGACGAATCAGTTTCACACCGTTTTGATGTATTTCAGTCATTCTGAGCCGGTGAGGTAATGGACCCAATAATTTTTGGATGGGCCTCTATGCATTGCAGTAGGTCTTGCAATATGGGTCTAGCATATTGCAATATATTGCAATACGGTTTTAGCCGTATTGTTGCAGCCCTAGTTCATGGGTATGTAAGTTTACAAATTCATCATGCTTTCCTATTATTGCTGTGAAAAAAACATCATGTTTGCTTGTATTAAAGTTCATGCATTTATGTTTTACTGCAAAATCGCCACAACATTTGTACAACTACAGTAACTACTCTTTGAACCAGATGTATGAATCACTTGTACTAGTCCTTGAAGTCAATTTCTGTAACAACCAGTAGCCTTTGAATCAGATGTTTTGGTAACGAGTCTTTGAACCAGATGTACTGGTAGCTAGTCCTTGAATCAGATGAACTAGTCTTTGAAGCAGATGTTCTGTAACCACCAGTAGCCTTAAAATCAGATGTTCTGGTTTCTAGTCTTTGAACCAGATGCACTGGTAGCGAGTTTTTGAATCATATGAACTGGTCTTTGAAGCAGATTTTCTGTAACTACCAGTAGCCTTTGAATCAGATGCACTGGTAAATAGTCTTTAAATCAGATGTACTAGTCCTTCAGTCAGATGTTCTGTAACCACCAGTGGCCTTTAATTCAGATGTTCTTGTAACTAGTCTTTGAACCAGATGAACTGGTAGCTATGGTAACTAGTCTTTGAACCAGATGAACTGGTAGCTAGTCTTTTAATCAGATGTACTAGTCTTTCAATCAGATGCTCTTTAAACACCAGTAACTTTTGAATCAGATGTTCATGTAACTAGTCTTTGAACCAGTTGAACTGGTAGCTTGTCTTTTTATCAGATGCTCTTTAAACATCAGGGCCATGCTTGGTTGGGCTGTGCTCACAGTCAGGATTTTCAGAAAATCAATCGAGTGTTCTGGAACTGTATCCTGACACGGTGTGCTCTTTTCCAATCGAGAAGGTGGTGTGGACAGAACAAATAGTCAAAACAAAATGGGGGACAAGAGACGACACAGGAAAATATATAAAGAAGATATAGCTCTAAGCTTGTTTGATGAAATTTGAAACTTGTTTTCTCTTAAAAATTCAGATAGCATCACCCAAAATATCGTCAAACAGAAGAGAATGTGTGTTTCTCAAAATGCCATCATATCATGATTTTTCAATAGCCGTGCATTCGCCCCTTTCCTGCTCATTTGGAATGCTCGATTTCGGAATTCTAATAGCCATTCTGGCACAGTGCACACAGCCCAATCGAGCAAGGCCCAGTTACTTTTGAATCAGATGTTCATGTAACTAGTCTTTGAACCAGGTGAACTGGTAGCTAGTAGTTGAATCAGATGTGATAGTCTTTGAATCAGATGTTCTGTAACTACCAGTAGCCTTTGAATCTGATGTTCTGGCAACTAGTCTTTGAAGCAGATGTACTGAAAGCTGTTGCTTGAATCAGATGTAGTAGTCTTTGAAGCAAATGTTATGTATAACCACTGGTAGCGGTTAAATCAGATGTTCTAGTAACAAGTCTTTGAACCAGATACACTGAAAGCTTGTACTTGAATTAGATGTACTATAGCTTGTATTTAAATCAAATGTACGAGTCTTTGAATCAGATGTTATGTACCTACAAGTAGTCTGGTAACTAGTCCTTGAACCAGATACACTTGAAGCGGTCTTGGAATCAGATAAACTAGTCTGAGAGGCAGATGTTCAAGTCTTTGAAACAGATAGTCTTTGACCATTAACTACCAGTAGTCTTTAAACCTGAATAAGATATACTAGTGTTTGAATCAGAGGTTCTGTTACCACCAGTAGCCTTTGAATCAGATGTTCTGGTAACTAGTCTTTGAACCATATGTAATGGTAGCTTGCCTTTGGATCAGATGTACTGGTATTAATCATAGTCTTTGAACCAGATGTAATGGTAGCTTGCCTTTGAATCAGATGTTCTGGTATTAATCATAGTCTTTGAACCAGATGTAATGGTAGCTTGCTTTTGAATCAGATATACTAGTCTTTGAATCAGATGTTCTTTTACTACCAGTAGCCTTTGAATCAGCTGCTCTGGTAACTCGTCCTTGAACCAGATGTACTGGTAGCTAGTCTTTGAACCAGATGTACTGGTAGCTAGTCTTTGAATCAGATATACTAGTCTTTGTATCAAATGCACTAGTCTTTGAATCAGATGTACTTGTCTTTGAATCCAATTTTCTTATAGCTAGTCTTTGAAACTAGTATTTAAATCTGATATTCTGGTAGCTAGTATTTAATTCAGATACTCTGATTGCTAGTTTTTGAATCAGATTGGATAGTCTAGAGAAAGTCTTTGAATCAGATATTTTGGTTGCTAGTCTTTGAATAAAATATTCTATTTTGATATACATTTCATCTATTTTTAAATAAAATAGAAAGAAACAAATAATGTACTTTTGTTTATTTTCAGACAGAAACAAGAAATGTTTCAGTGTGTAACAAATGCCCTGAAGGCCTCTTAGACTGACCTTTGACCCCAGATTGTGACCCTTACTTTGGGCATGGGATCCTTAATATTTCAAGTGAGACACCTTTCAATCATGCTTTACCTTTCTGTAAAGTTTGATGAAATTCACTTCAGCAGTTTCGAATTGGTTTGGAGTCACAATCTGAGAAAGTTTAATTTAAATTTGCTTTTGAAATTTTTTTAGGAAAATTGGGGAGAAACAACTTGACCTTCAGTCTCTGTGACCTTGAACTTGGGTGTGGAAGCCTATGTCTTGTGTGTGGAATTCCTTCATATTTAGCTTTATCTTTCAATGAAGTTTAATGAAATTTACTTTGGTACTTGTCCAAGCAACTGCTGTCTCATAATTCAACATCTGACCCCAGATTGTGACCTTGACCTTGGGTTTGGGAACATAAATATTATATGTGACAGACCTTCTCATTATGCTTTACCTTTCTGCTAAGTTTGACTTAATTCGCTTATGTAGTTTAAAAGATCTTGCAGCAACATAATTTGACCTCTAACCCCTGACAGTGACCTTGACCTTGGGTGTGGGAACCTAAATATTGTACATGACACACCTTCTCATTATGCTTTATCTTTCTGTGATGCTTCATCAAGTTCCCTTTATTAGTTTATAAGTTATAGCTGAGGCATGATTTGAAAAGCGACTTGACTTTTGACTCAATGGTGGCCTTTCCCTTTGGCGTGGGAACCAAAATCTTGTGCATGACACACCTTCTCATTATGCTTTAATATTTCTTTGAAGTTTCATCAAATTTGCTTCAGTAGTTTTTAAATTATTGCTGAGACACGATTTGTTTCAGACGGATGGATGGACTGATGGACCAACAGTGTGATTTTAATATGCCGCCCTTCGGGGGCATAAAGAGAATAAAACTACTCTTAAATTAGCTAGATGAAATTACCGGGGTACTGTATATTTGAAACAAATTCATTAGTTTTGTGAAAGGTTTATTAAAATGCAAAGCGCCATAAAACTGAAACTATAGCAAGCTGGCTATTGCCTTTATCATCCCAAAGAAACATTTTTTTTTAGAATTTTGAACATTTCCCTTTACTCAGTTTGTATCACTACACATTTGCAAACAAGGGCTTCGCAAGCGGCGCATAATACGCCCGTTTCAATGTCCTAAAGGAGTTGCAGAATGAACAAAATTGTTTACAGGCAGACAAACAGAGGCAACCACTCTATAATTAAGTAGAACTGTTGGCGAATCCGACTATACCCCCGCTTAACTGCTAACATCAAATGGTGTTATTTTCGTAACAAAAAGCATAGAGAGAGAGAGAGAAATCATTGTTACCATGTATACCAAATATGAATGGTTGCTGTGAAATCTGTTACAAAAAATTACATTATTCAAAGTAAAGAGAGAAAGAAAATTGGACAAATACAGGGAAGAAAAAGAGGAGAAGGCTTGTTCTCAATGCCACGATACAGTAAGTAATCATTAACCTGCATACCAAATATGACTACTCTAGCTTGCAAGGCTGTGGAGAAATCTTTGACGAAAAAATTTATTATTCAAGGTATGGAAAGAAAGAAAATTGGACAAATACAGGGAAGAATAAGCAGGAGAAGGCTGGTTCTCAATCCCACGATACAACATGTCGTCATCAACCTGCATACCAAATATGACTACTCTAGCTTGCATGGTTGTAGAGAAATCTTTGACGTAAAATTTCATTATTCAAAGTATGGAAAGAAAGAAAATTGGACAAATACAGGGAAGAATAAGCAGGAGAAGGCTGGTTCTCAATCCCACAGTACAACATGTCGTCATCAACCTTTACGCCAAATATGACCAGTCTAGCTTGTATGGTTGGGAAGAAATCTTTGATGAAAAATTTGATTAAAAGGGGACGGAAGGACAGACGGACAGATGGAAGGACAGACGGACAGATATAAACCTGTATACCCCCCACTTTTTCAAAGCAGGGGTATAATGACTGCAACATTATTTAGATATTTAACACCTCAAATACTGTTGTTTAAGCTGCTTGTCAAAGCAGAACAAGGGAAAGGGAAATAACCTAATTATACTAGATGAACCATTTTTTGTTCTACTATCCTCCCCTGAAAATATATTTTTTTGTAATATACACAAAATAGCCAATAAGATTAATGAAAGGGATTAACTCTAAGACAAAGAAAGGTAGAGCAGCCATTTTTAAACGCGACACATCGTTGGGACTCCATACACATTGCTATGAAGTTTCATGAAGATATCCCGAACGGTTATCTAGTTATGGCGCGCACAAGACTTGCAGGGAAAAAATTAATCAAAGGGGCATAACTTGGAAACTAAGGAAGGGGGAGCAACCATTCTTGTACGCGACACGTTCCCCCAACCTAATACATATGCCTACCAAATTTCATGAAGATATCCCAAATGGTTACTGAGTTATGGCGCGCACAAGAATGTTTACGAACAGACGGACAGACGGACGGACGGACGGACAACGCCACGACATAATACGTCCGTTTTTTCAAAACGGGCGTATAAAAAGTCTGGGTCCAAGGTTATAAAACTTGAGTATAATTTCAAACTCAAAGCACACTGATTGGCTGCTTCCGAGTATGTGCATGTGCTTCCGAGCATTTGCTCGGAAGCATCCAATCAGCGTGCTTTATTTTGAGTTTGAGAGTGTACTCAAGTTTTATAACCTCCGGGCCTGATACTGTGTAATGTCATTTGTAGGTGTTAGAACCTTCTCTCTGAATGAAATTTAATGCCCTGGTTCCCCTGCACAAGTTACTTCGCCAGTCCAACAGAATTTTTTATCTGAATGGAAATGCCTATGGTAGATTGTTATAGATTTTTTTGTTGCGCACACTTTAATGAGCTTGTGTAATATAGCAATATGACTTTACATCTGTGCATCAATCAAGTCCATTCCTGAGTATCAGTAAGGCATTAGCCATCAGAGTTTGTATATGCATCCTTCGTAAGCTTGATTCTAAAACCTTTGTACATTTGATGGCCTTGACCTATGTTTCATGGTCTGATGACTATATTTTACTTCAATTCTTTTTTTTTTTTCATTTTTGGTTAAGAAAAAAGACTGAAAATCATCAGACCCAGTATTTTCTACAACACTATGTTGCCATTTTATAATTTTGACTTGTATTTGAACAGTCTTTTGACTTCTAACTTCGTCAGTTCTAGCATATTGTATGAACTCCACTTCTGTGCCATTTTATGGCCTTGACCTATTTTTCATACATACAATCTTCAAACCCTAAAATTGTATCATACTAGTGTTTCTAGAAAACTTGATCTTGCATACATACCATATCATACACACTCCAAACAAGTTCCTGGAGTGAAGACATTTGCATTCAAAATGAAACACTCGTGCTTGAATCTTTTCTGTCAGTTGCATTCAGAAAGCAAAATGAAAGGCATTATACCACAAGATTATCAAATATTGAGACAAAGTATCTAAAAACATTGTGAAAGTAGGTCCAGTGCTCTTGTATGAACCCATTTAAGCATGAAAGATTACTGTCGACTGAGATATTTGGGGAAACCCAAATCGCTGACAGAAGTCTATGATGCTTTGTAATCACAACACAGTCTCCTAGAAAGTTACAAGCATCTGTCAAGTTTAGACTGCTCAACTTCACATGTATTGACTAGATTTAAAGTGAATGGATATGCCACCCTTCTAAGAGAAAGAATTGCTTCCTGGCAGCTAATTCTTTCCTTTAAGAGTAGACCCGTTGTTTGAAGGGCTTACGTTGCTTGGAGAAGCAAACAGGAGGTCACAAAAGCTTTCCCCCTTGTAAAAATGGTGGAAAAATAAGGTGTACCGGTACACTGTAACCTGGAGTAAAGTAGATTTTCCATGAAACTGTATACTGAGACACGTTTAATTATTAACCAACAGATTCTTTCGGCAAGTTCACTTGTCCTGTTGGCAGATGTTATTAAATGGCAAATATTTTTGACCCGAATCAGACTGCTTCTCTTCTAACAGCCTAAGCTGGGGCTACAAGGATTGCTCTGGAAGTCTATCCAAGTAACTATTATATTTGAGCCACGACACAAGAAAACCAACAAAGTGGCAGTGTGCCCAGTGCAGACTCAGATCAGCCTGGGCATCCACTCATCTTCCCTTTGCGCATAAAGGGTAGCTAAGGGTCTAAGCTAGCTCTATGGGGACAGGGAAGATTAATCTATTAAGTGATTATTTTTCCTAATACATACACTTCAGCTCTTTAGAACATGTCCATAAAAAATAACAACTCTTGTTTTGATACTTGTTGGAATTATTTCTCCTTTGATGTTTCATGTCTGCTTCATAATGCATAAGCATGCAACCTCTTGCATTCATACTAGAATGGCAGATTTGTGCATGACATACTGGAATGGCATACAGAATAACTCTTGCTTTGATACTGGAATGGCATACATACTGTCTTGCATTCATACTGGAATGGCATACAGACTATGTCTTGCTTTCATACTGGAATGGCATACATACTGTCTTGCATTCATACTGGAATGGCATACAGACTATGTCTTGCTTTCATACTGGAATGGCATACATACTGTCTTGCATTCATACTGGAATGGCATACAGACTATGTCTTGCATTCATACTGGAATGGCATATACACTATGTCTTGCATTCATACTGGAATGGCATACAGACTAAGTCATGCATCCATAGTGGAATGGCATACAGACTAAGTTGTGTATTCACACTAGAATGACATATAGACTAAGTCTTGTATTCATACTAGAATGGCATACAGACTAAGTCTTGCATTCACACTGGAATGGCATACAGACTAAGTCATGCATTCATGCTGGAATGGCATACAAACTAAGACTTGCATTCATACTGGAATGACATACAGACTAAGTCTTGCGTTGATTCTGGAATGGCATACATACTAAGTCTTGCATTCTTACTGGAAGGACATACAGACTAAGTCATGCATTCGTGCTGGAATGGCATACAGACTAAGACTTGCATTGATACTGGAATGGCATACAGACTAAGTCTTGCATTCGTACTGGAATGACATACAGACTAAGTCTGTATGTAATTCCAGTATGAATGCAAGAGCTTGGTGCACTGAACCCCTTAGCAGATACAAGCAGACAATCTGTCCAAGTGTTTGGAGTTGCTGCAATAAACTGGATGCAGCCATTATACAAGTATTGACTTTAGCTGAAATGAACATGAAGTGTTATTGGACACTGTCTAACACAAAGCAGCCAGTTTACTGTTCAGTAACATGTCACGATCAGGAAATGTCAGCGTTTTATTAAATAAATGTATCATGTTAGTAAACCTGTTGTCAAATGATGCTACTTCATAAACCATAAATTATGGAACAGTAAGAGTACTAAGACAATACATCACCAATCATGCAGCATTTAGAAGTCACAAATCATGCAACGTGTGTATTTCAATTCGTAACAATTTTATCCCCAGCATCCATTGGAACTTATCCGTAGCTGCAATAACGGGGCGCCGTTCATCCATCCAAACCATGCAACATTAAGTAATGTCTACTTTATATCACCAGCCAAGAGCCAATAAAATGGCTTTCAGTTATAGATTAAGGAACAGTGGTTAAGGAAATATCACAAACAAATAATATGTATTACTTATTGTTTTTATTTTTGTTATGTCATAATGATACATAACCTCTGTATATACAATAGATATGAAAGTATAATATGAGTTGTCTATTTACATTATGATAGTTGGAGCCCTAGATAGGCTAAATTTTGGGTACATAAACTGAACATTTCTCCGCAAAAATCAAGAGGTCCCCAATATGGGTGGGTTTTGAAGATGGTATAACACGCAAGATTTCTGGTCAAAATCCATAGACATACACTGTGACCCCTCACTTGAAGAACCCCTAATGAGGGATCACAAGATATATTTTAATTAAACTCAAAAATCATCCCAGAATTATCCTCAAAACCTTCCCATCTGAGGCTCTGGATCTTAACAGAACCTTCTGTAACAGAATACTCTGCAGCACAGCCTCAGTACAACACCATCTGGTCTGTTTGATATAATTTCATCAGTTCATTACTCCCATATTTTTACCAAGAAACTTTCACCATACATATGCTTAGTTACTGTAAATAACAAAACATATTAGCTTTACTATGACACTATTTACTTAAAATGCCACTCTATGGGCCCATATCTTTGCAGTCGGTACATATATCACTGAGGAGAAATGGAAGTATCAACATTTAAGTCCCAAATATCAGCTAATCTGGAGCCCCATCAGATATTGCACTTATTATGTCATCAGTGATGTCACATCAGAACACCTCACTTGTTCAAAGAGAAATCAAACAAACATTAAATGAAGTCTGTTCTGACATCACATACAAACTAAATGAAGGCCATTATATATAATATTAGCCCTGATGAGACATACAAACACCTCTCGACTTAGCACATAATTTAAAGTCTAATGGGAAATATTTGATACCATATTGATCCTTATAAATGCCTCCACTCTAATGAAAACCTGCTTCCCTTTTTATCCCAAATAATGTGATACTATCTGAACCAAAACTGCTTACTTTCAGGCATAATATCCTCAGATATTTTGGTTTATATATGTAAGCCCCTTATATAATTTAGTTTTTGTCTTTTAGTCATTTATATTATGGACATATCTGCACATACAAAGACCTCTCGACATAGCACAGAATTTAAAGTCTAATGGGAAATATTTGATACCTTATTAATCCTAATAAATGCCTCCACTCTAATGAATACCTGCTTCCCTTTTTATCCCAAATAATGTGATATTGATATTTAAACCAAAACTGCTAACTTTCAGGCATAAAATCTTCAGATATTTTGGTCTATACATGTATATGTAAGCCCGTAAATGATATAGTTTTTGCCTTTTTGTCGTTTATACCATGGACACATGTGCACATGGGGTATGTTTGAAAGTTGCTGATTCGACTTCTCCCCGACTTCTCTACACCCATCAGGGCATTTAATAGGATTGATATGGTATTTTACAGAGCTCCAGATAAGAGGGGATACTGTGGATAGTTCAAAGATAATTTTTCTTATTTCTCAATGAAAACGTATGTTATGACCCCTCATTAGAACTGCCTCGATAAGACGGTTCTAATGATGGGTCAAAATATGTTTTGATGGAGAAATATGTATAATTATCCCTATATTGTCCCTGTTACCCCTTCTTGTCTGGAGCACTGGTTTTATTTCCACAAAACTTTACATCAAATGGGAAATTTTGCAAAAAGTTATGCATTTGAACTCCTCAATATGGAAGTAGTACACAATTTTTAAGTTTAATCTTTGAAATAGATCAGCCTGAGAATTTCCCAGAGCTCCAGAAACAAGAGGGTAACAGGAATAATTAAGGGATAATTTTCTTAATTTCTCCATAAAAACAAAAGTTGTGACACCTCATCAGAACTGCCTTGACAAGACAGTTCTAATGAGGGGTCACAACATATTTTTCTGTTGAGAAAAAAGAAAAAAAAACGGAATTTTCCTCAAAACCTTCTCTTATCCTGAGCTCTGAAAGAATTTTCGGTGCATATTTTCTGGTTTCAAAGACAAACAAATATAACTTTTATAATAACCAACAGAAACATGGCTGGAAACCAATCACGTTTAAAATATGAAAATATTTCAAAAACTTTCAAACAATATCAAACAAAACTAACAAACATTCAAAATCTATACAAAACAGAAGTCACTTTCAAATACTTATATAACTGTAATGCAACCTAACTACAGGATCAGCCGAACTGTTCCGTATTTTACATACATACACCTTTAAACTTTCAATAACTCCATTTCTGAAACTTAAAGTGGTAGTTCCACTTTATTGCAACGAAATGGAATTGTATAAACTCAGCCAGTGAGAATACAACTCCATGATGCATTTGGTTAATGCCATTTGTTGTTTCGACTTGCATTCATTGCTGTCACAAATAGCCCAATCTCCTTTACCGTTACAACTATATTTATTTGGCAATAAAATGGGGTTTTCGCTCCCTAGAAGGACCCCAAATATCTATATCAGTTTAATGAAGTTCTGCTATCAAACGTTTTCTCTTCCAAAATAATCACTAAAACCTTGATCTATCTTATAAGGTGGATCTAGATTTTTTTGATTGTTTCGGAAGGCAAAAACTTCTTTCTTTCTTATAACCGAATATGATATATGGGATGATACATTCATAAGCTGCCATGGATTGCATACTAATTCATGGGCTAATAAAGCACTTTGATTTACACCTTAAAATGCATTTGACTTCATTTGGCTGGTGAAGGAAATGTGAAATATACTAGCTGAAGACTATGGGTTTAGCCATACAATGAACATAAACCCTTGCAGACTGGATTGTGAAATGTCAAGATGAATGTCAGTTTTGAATAGCAATTGAGAGTAGTATAATGCATCTATCTTAGATGTTTCTGGCCTTTGCTGTGAATATCTCTTCACAAACTGATGCATTTTGTTCAGATGACCCATCCTGATTTATCTCTAAATGCATATTCAATTTGGAATCATGGTATTTTGCGTCATTTGGTCAGCAAAGGATTAGGCCAAAGTAAGCTTTTCCCAATGACCAAATGTTGAAATATCTCCAACATATGTTCACTGCATAAACCTTTAAAAGAACTTTGTGTCTTGCCTATACGCAAATCGTCTTAATGGTTTTCCCATATTTTCCACTAACGATTTACTTTTGATTGATGTGTTCTTTGCTTCCAGAGGACCTTTCAGAACTAATTTTATGGTGTATGGGTGCATTTCCATGTTTGTCGGCCATTTTAACAAAGGGGAACATTTTCTGCCATTTCCTGGACAAGGTCTACTCTTAAAAGAAATTCTTTAGAGGAGTAATTTCTTTAAGAGCTTATCCCGATTGAGAAGGGAGGCAAAAAATGAAACTGGCAGAGTTCCTTTTTCCGAAAGTAACAATTTACCTTAAGGCAGAAAAAGAAACCTGTCTACAAATGAACAGAAACTACTCCCCTGAACATGAGCTCTTAACCCTATTGCACTCAGAATGGCCAAAACTCACTCAGAATGACCAAAACTCTATGGAGTTTTGGCCCTTCTGAGTGCAATAGGGTTAAACATGCCTTTTTATATTCATAAGGCAAGGTCCATGATTTCTTCGTCCATTTTCAGTTGGTGTGATGACAGCATTGGATCCGACACCACCGGACCACCTTCCTCCATTAAATCTTCAAAACCTTCAAAGTTCAAGGTCTGATGAACTGTAGGACTCGGAGACGTTAACTGTTCACATTGTCTTTGTCGGAGATCACTCTGTTCTTGTTTTACAACTTGCTGTTGAACTCCCAACTCTGGCTGAACCATTGTCGAAACTGCTTTAATTTCCTCTGACATTCCAGAGTTCACACCGTGTGCCTTCATTAGTAGTTCTAATTGCTATAAATGAAAGAAGAAACAAAATGTATGCGAGTTAAACATTTTGTAATATACTTGAAACCATTAAAAATGCAACTATTTACTTGTCATATATTCATACGAAAAGTAATGCTACAAGGCTGTAATATACTTCATGCAACTTGCCTTTCGTCCGGCAAGGTTCTAGCAAGTTAAGGTTAGGTTGATTTTCTGGGAAAAAATTGTGATAACAATGTTAAAATCAACAAATTTCAATTTCAATTTTATTGAAACGATCTTCAGTATGATGCCTAAAATTGAAAAGCAATGTAAAAACTAAAATTATACTGCAGACGGTTTTAAAGATTTAAACATTACACCAATTTTTCGATAAATTCCACACTTTTTGAGAATCTTTGAAAATTACATCTGAGGTCTGAATAATAGGTTTTTGGGAAAAAGACACATGAAATCTTGCCAAAGATTTTACATTTGTACCAGTATTTGTCAAAAAAATTGCACCCTTTACAGGCACTTCCGGTCTGAAGGCACAAACTTTCATCGGCATTTACGCGACAAAGAAGTGTTACTGTCATAAATTCCTACGCGGGCCAACCAGAAGGTTGCGTTTTTACTGGCTTCAAGTGTATAAGTAATCTGAAAGTGGATGTCTTCAACATAAGGTGTATGGGTACACAGCCACATGAAGCTATTTTACAAAGGGAAACCACTTCTGTGGCTCCCTGTTTGCTTCCCAATCCCTGGGGCCGTATTCATAAAGCAACTTAAGTCGTTGCTATGCGGTTGCTAAGGCTAAATATCTATAAAGGAGATCCCTACAACTATGAAATTTGGTCTGGAGGAACAGTCTTTGTAAGACTGTTCCTCCAGAGCAAATTTCATAGTTGTAGGGAATCTCCTTCAAAGAAATTCAGCCTTAGCAACAGCATAGCAACCACTTAAGTCGTTTTATGAATACGGCCCCAGGACAATAAAGCCCATCCAAAATGGTGTCTACTCTTAAAAGAAAGAATTTTTATCCAATCGGAGAAAATTCTTTCCTGTAAGAGTTAACCCCCTTGGAAAAAAATAAAACCGGCAAAGTTGCTTCCTCTGAAAGTGTACCTTTCTTGGTATTCTTGTCAAAATACATAGGGCTTTTCACGCAATACAAATCTGCTTCGTTTAGGAGCAGTCTGACCTGGGTCTAAGCTGTTCTATCATTTTGTCCCAATAGTAAACACTATAAATTTTACAAATGTTACAAGAATGTATTACGGCTATTATATTTAACAACTTTATACAAGATACCAGTATAGCTATTGCATACAAATCCTTTAATTATCATACATATTTGGATCAGTTACTATTGGTATCCTAAGATTTTTGGTGTCCAACAATGTCCATGTATCAAAATCTATATATTTTTTTTTTTTCATTTTTCATTTTCTTTCTTTATTTTTGCTAATCTGGAGCTTCAAGATACAACCAAATTTTAGAATGGAATTTACTTTTGATATGAAACATGAGAATTAATAACACCTGAGTGAATTCCTAAAGCCCAGGTCCTGGCTGCAATAATGACTGTATCAAAGAATTATTTAAGAACTTTTAGAGTTTTTGAGCTGTGCATACCATGGGTAGGTTTAAAGGCAAATTTACAGTAAACCTGTGTGAGGCACACCTTCTAGAACTTATAAAAAACTAAGGTTATTTCCAGTCACTACAGCAGCCAGACCTTTAATCATCTCTAAGTAATTCACATATCATATTCCATATACAGAGGTTAAGTCCATATTTAGAAAATCCAGTGTTAGATACAAAAACACTGATCTGCAAGTGTAAAATATATGTGAATATTACCTGCATGCGTAAATACATTTTTCTCTTTTCCATCTCTGCTTGCCTCAATTTCTCCTCTACCTGTCTACTTCGCTCCTGATCTTTCCGCAATTTTCTTATGTAATCTACTGAAGCTTTCAGTATAGAGCCTTTGTTTTGTCTCATATCACTGAAATATTAAATGATTCATGTCAGATAAAATATGTCTTCTGCCGAGACACTATCAGTGTGCAAACTTATGGGAGACATTGTTGGTGTGCATATTTTTACAAGGCACTGTCAATGTGCACATTTATAGAAGACACTGTCGGTGTGCACATTTATATGAGACACTGTCAGTGTGCACATTTATATGAGACACTGTCAGTGAGGATATTTGTACAAGACAATGTCAGTGTGCACATTTATACAAGACACTGTCAGTGTGCACATTTATACAAGACACTCTCAGTGTGAACATTTATAGGAGACACTGTCATTTAGCACATTTATAGGACACACTGTCATTTAGCACATTTATATGAGCCACTGTTAGTGCGCACATTTATACAAGACACTGTCAGTGTGCACTTTTATAAGAGACATTGTCTGTGTGCACATTTATACAAGACACTGTCAGTGTGTACATTTACAGAAGACCTTGTCAGTGTGCACATTTATACAAGACACTGTCAGTGTGCATATTATACCAGACACTGTCAGTGAGCATTTTTATATGAGGCACTGTCAGTGTGCACATTTATACAAGACCCTGACAGTGTGAACTTTTATATGAGACACTGTCAGTGTGCACATTTTATAGTAATATTGCATAGTTCTGACAGAGCACCAGAGAAGAAAGGTTTTTGACGACAATTCTGGAATAATTCTGAGGCCTAGAAAAGGGAAGTATTAATCAACAAGTCAGACAATTTTGCTTATTTCTCCATTAAAACATACATATTTCTTTTAACCCCTCATTGGAATTTGCACCGTATGATATATTCAAACTAGGGTTATATCCAATGTTGTGTTATAATTATGGGAAGCATTACATTGCAGCTCAGCTGTATCATGGGAAGCATTACATTGCAGCTCAGCTGTATCATGGGAAGCATCACATTGCAGCTCAGCTGTACCATTAAGTACACATCAGTCTACGTTTTCCACCAGTTTAATAAAGAGAAACAACTTTTCTGACATCTTGTTTGCTTTCCTGGATGTAGAATCCCTTCCAAATGTGTCTTCAAATAAGGGAAAAGAATCTCCTCCTAGAGAAGCAAACTAATGAGAAGGGAGGCAAAAAAGAAAATTGCAGAGATGCTCCCCATGAAAGTGTATCCATTCACCTTAAATATTCCAGGCCCCAAGGTTATAAAACTTTTTTCATGCTCAAATCAGCTGAGCATGAAATTTTACCTGCTAATATAATAGCAAATTACTGATAAGTACAGTTGTTTTCTTACTCAGTTTAGCTGAGTATGAAATTTTCTCTGCTTATGAATACGAACATGCCAACGTGAGTTGGCATTTTCGTATTTATCAGCAGAGAAAATTTCATGCTCAGCTGAGTTGAGCACGAAAAAAGTTTCATAACCTCGGGACATGTACTAAGAGCTATGCCGGACATCACAGGAAACTCATTCTACTTGTGAGCGCAGCCATATGTCTGCTCAGACTGTATAAATGTTCAGTCGAATCTGAGTTGCCATTTGCTCGATTTCTTCTCATCTTGAGAAATTCTGACAGGTTTTATTACATATTTACAAAGCGGTTAGCTAAACAGAATAATGTCAGTATACTCATCCATTTGCAAGACTAGTGGTTTAATTGTTATATTCTTCTTTTTTGTTCATAGATATGTGCACTATGTAATTATTTATAAGGGTTTTACTGTTTATTTTTCCTTTTGTTTACTGATATAGTAGGCACCCACAATAGACAATAATTCAAATGTTTTCATTGTTTTGTAAATCCACTTAAAAGAAAATATAGTAATGAATTTAAATATAGACAGGCTGTCAATCATTTATCATCAAAGATTTTAAAACAAACAAAACGAAGATTTGGACTTTTTGATAATGCGTAATAAATCAAGAACATGGGATATCCTGTACAGTGTATATCTGTAAATCCTGGGAAACCTTAATCCTTGTCCCAGAATTCACTGTGATGAAATCCTCCACTTCCAAATATGGAAAAGTTTGTAAATTCAACAAATGAGTGTTAAAATATAGCCAATGCGTCATTGGCGAAGTATGCGGAGCTCCAGATACGGTGGGGTTTTAAGATAATTATGAGATTTTTTTTTATTTCTCAATGTAAATCTATGTTGTGACAGTCATTAGAACCATCTCAGGGAGATGATTCTAATGAGGTTTCACAACAAAGATTTTTACGGAGAAATATGGACAATTATCCCTAAATTATCCTTGTAACCCCTTCTTCTTTGGAGCACTGGTATAGTAACCAGAACACTCATGCTGCCTTGATCTAGGTCAACACTGTTTGACCAAGACTTTCCATCTCTGTGTTCAGAAAGGGCTAGGATTATAGTTTATTAATTCTTTAATACTACGTAATAAATCAAGACAATGAGAATGTTTGATTATTTCAGTGTACTGGAAACCTACATCTGTCCCATAATAACAAAAGCTGTAGCCAGACAGCACTTGTGGGCTGCCTAACCCCTGCCCATTGTTAAGTTCTGCGTATGAGACTAACGTTTTTTATTTTTCTGGACATGTGTTTTACTGCCCTTTGAAGAATATTTCACTTATATCTACCGATTGTTAAGCTGGCAGAAATGGGCGAAAACTAGAGCTCCCTGGGAAAAAAACCGCTTGACCTTTAGCAAGCAGAACATGGCTTTCTCATTTGTGTGCCGAGCAAGGCTTGAAACCACAGGGTTGAGAGACCTAATGTTTAAAAGTCAGCTCCCTTATCCACTAGGCCATAGAGGCTGGCTAGTGAATTCAACAATGGGGGTGACACTGGAGTAAAAGCCTGGGGCAGTATTGATCATCAATAACATTACCAGCCTTTAGAAAACTTTTGTCAAAATCTTCAAGGTAAATTACTGGTAAGAGGTGCTGTACAGTGTAAACTTCTGAACCAGCGGTGCTGTACAGTGTAAACTTCTGAACCAGCATGTAATAGGATTCTGACTATCAGCTGAATTCATCCACTGTAGAAACAGTCTGCATAAAGAAAACTTCCAACAATTTCTAAGTCCATGGCACTGACCTTAAGACTCCTCTGGGGAATGGTAGTGGGACTTTGTAAAAGTGCAGTCAATAATGAAACATCAGTGAAAAAGATCAACTAAATCTATCTCTAAATCTATCAATGGCTTAAGAAGGTATCAAATCTTTGAAAGACTTCAACCAAGAACATCTGAAATCTTAACATAAAATTTCTATGTCCACGACCTAGACCTCAAAGTCACTCGGTGGGGTCAGGTTGGTATTTCAGTAATTAACAATAGTCTGAGTATCAAATAAATTAATCTGTGGGTTCAGATGATATGGGTCTTTGAAATTTTCTACCATGGCCTCTGATGCAGATGCCAACATGAACATGGTCACCAATGTCAGAGTGACAACAACAATTCATCCTGTACTTTCCCACAGTGAGCTAAAACTGCCACTTTCAAAGTTTGGCAGGATTGTTAGTACAACAGTATTTTTCTTTTTTCACAAACATCCAATCAGTGCAAAGCCTGCTCACAATGCTACAAAGAAACAGCTTGATCTGCATTTACATCCCTTGTTCAATTTTTTATTTCAGTCCATGTATTTCAAATCTGAGGACTTGTACTTTAGTTTTGGATTTTGATACAACGTAATAAATCAAGAAAGTGGGAATGTTCTGTTTTATTTCTGTCTGTTATGGGAAATTTAATTCTTATTTAGGTATTCTCTGAAATGAGATCTGCTGCCTTAAAATTTGGACAGCTAGATTTTATACAGCTATCTGCTGGTTGACAGCATGCATTGCAGTGCTCACTGTCTGCTAAAAAATTTCAGCCCCAGATTCGAGATCTTTTATTGTAATTTTAATCACTTAAATAATTTTTGTCAAAAATTTACTCACGGGTCTATAGAATTTGGTAACAAAGTTCCAAGTTCTTTAATTCTGTCATTTATATTGAATCTTCTCCGTCTTTCAACTGTAAAAAAAGATCTTAATTAACACTGTTTCTTTATGTCCAGCAATTTTCTCCATTCTGTTGGTTCAAAAATTTTGATTTATTTGAATAGAAAAAATATATATTCTTACTGTAAGAATTCCATGGAAAGCAGTGTTTTGCCTGTCTGCACATATATGTGCAGACAGGCAAAACACTGCTTTCCATGGAATTCTATATCATGAGTGCTAAACTTGAAAACTAGACAAAAGTTAGACATCACCATAAATGCCTATAACAACATCAGAAAAGTAACACCTATGCCTCTCTTCTGCTAGTCACAAGCAAGACAAGAGCAAATGCTCATTGAAATCAATGCAGACATTCAAAAGAAGGTTCTTTCCACCATTTTTACAATGGTAAAAACTTTTGTGATTTCCTGCTTGCTTTCCTTTCAAAAAAGGGAAAGAATTCGCTCCTATACAGGAGAAAAACTTTGCCCTTGAAAGAGCCAATTTTTTCCTCTAAAGTAGTTCCCTAAAGAAAGGTATGCAACTGAAAATTTACCAATTCCTTTTAAACTTCTAGAACATTTATTGGAAAGTCTATAGTGCAGCCTGACAAAAGTACAGGAGTGAACTCCTGATAACATCCAACCAGCATTAGGGTCGCACAGAGCTGGGGCCTCTCTTTAAAGTCTCATCCGAAAAGTCAGAGGAGTATACTGGTAATTTTGATAGGGTAGTTTTTACAAATGCTGACCATATTCAGTCAACTCTTAACAAAATGTACAAAGATATATATTTATTACATGTAGACCACTGCTCACATGGTCTGCCTGTCTGAATACTAAGGGTAAATGTGGTACCTTACGTTCCTTTAATACCTGTAATAAAAATAGTCAACTCACGGATATCTCAAAGTCTAAGTTCACCCCAAACTACTGATATCTCAAAGTAAATTTTCTGGTTCCAGAGAGATATCAGTAGTTTGAGATAACTGGAGTTGAAATGTAAATAAAAATAGGGAATGTGTCCAAACTATATTCTTGATAGATAAGTGTCACAGGGTAAAGGTTAGGTATATCATACACTTGTACTGCCTTGCGGTACAAGCCGGCTTTTATAGCGACGTGGTAGAGTGCTCGACTTTAGACCGAAGGGTCCCCGGTTCGAATCTTGGCCGGGGGGTGAGATTTTTTAAGCATCTGTGACATAAGACATACTTTGAGATATCAGTATTCAAAATATTGATAGTTGACTGTAAAGCTCTGTCACCCAAAATGTGAACAGCAAAAACTCAAAAACTGTCAATCCATAAAGAGTAGTTATAGCTTTCTCTTTGTAAACATTGATTTCTTCAGTTCAACACATCGTGTGTATGATCATCAAAGGCTCTGACCAGACTGCACAGATGTGCAGGCTGGTCTGAGACTTTTTTGTTCACATATGCTATAAGCACATGTTTATGTGTCTGAGCTCAATGTGTCTCAATATATCTAAGTATGACAGACAGATTTGGTGCACTGATTACATACACACAGAGATATTTCATGTGTAACTTTGGTGATAACATTTACATAGTGATAATGATAACATGAAATTTTACAAAAATTTAAGATATCAGTCATTCATTATTTGTCTGTGTCATTACCCTATCTTGCCTGATAGTTCAGACAGAAATGGCAAAACTGATTATTTTTTACTATGACTAGCGTTTGTTCTTGCAGTCATAATGACAGAACCCCAGATCCAACGGGTATTTGAGCATAATCCTGAGATAATTTTTCTTATCATATGAGTGTGACCACTTGTTAGAACCTCCCTGCCCTTTTGAGGCAAGGTGTTTCTGCCAGTGGTCATAGGATATGCTTTCACTGTCTGACTACTCATCAGAACAATATTAGATATAAAATATGTTGTGACCACTCTTTAGGCAAAGCAGCTCTACACAGTGCCTCAAAATAGGTTTTCACTGAGACATGTTGTGACAGCTCACAAGAACTACCTGAGATACATCATTAGAACTATATGAACTCAAGACTCAAAAGAATTGCCTCACCTCAGCAAGTCAGTTCTAACAAGTGGTCACAATATGAGCCACGACAAGACAAAACCATGAAGTGCTTCGCAAGCTGCGCACAATACTCCCGTTTTAGTGTCATAAAGGAGATACAGAATGAACAAGACTGTTTACAAAAGGATAGACCAGCAGACATACAGGGGAAACCACTCTATAATTAATGACGGCAACATTATTTAAATATTTAACACATCAAATACTGTTATATACCAAAAATCAGCTTCCAAGGGGAAGTGGCTCCTAAGTTGAGTAATGCCAAAGTCAAACAAGGGCGGTAATTCGTAAACTAAATATACTAGCTATACCATTCTTGGTTCTAATACATTCCCTGGACAATATACAAATTACCATCAAGTTGTGTTAGAATATTTAAGGAAATTTACGTAAGGGCAGATAATTCAGTAAGTAAGCCAGAGTTGTGATTCTTGCTCAGGATACATTTATCCATTATTAAATACATGCCTACAAAGTTTCATTCTAATATTTCAAAAGGTTAAGGAGATATGGAGTGAATGGAAAATCCTAAAAATACTATTCAAAGGGAGGTTACTCCAAACTTAAGAAAGGGGGAGCAACAATTTCTATATGTGACACATCATCTTATGATCATGCCGTTGCTTTAAAGTTTCATCATGATATTCCAAACAGTTACCGAGTTTAAGGGATGCACAAGATAAGTATACACAAAAATAGTCTGAAAGAACTAGTAAAAGGGATGTAACTCTGCAAGAAGAAAGGGAGAGCAACCATTTTGTTTTTCAAACGGGCGTATAACAATGTGGCATGTGCACCCAACTAAGACTCAGATCAGCCTGGGTGGCCACCCAGTCTAATTAGAGACTTCCCTGTGAGTTTAAAAGCTCAGGGTCTATGCTACTGCCATGCCAGCAGTTAAGACTCTGATCAGACTGGGCAGATGCCCAGGCTGATCTGAGTCTTCGCTGGGCACACATGTCACTTTGTTGGTTTTGTTGTGTCACTGCTCATATATTTTCAGCTAAAAATGAGAAACGTTGTAAGATGTAACAGAACAATGGGAACTTACTCATATTATGGTTGTCTTTCTTTTGTCTTTCTTTCACCCACATTCTAGCATCCTCCTCACATAGAAATGATGTGGGTGTGTTTATTCGTTGCCCCGGTAACAGAGTAGGTGCTGACTGAGCTGTTTTAATTGCAGGAGCAACTGGTTGGAAGACATAATCTGATGAAGGGGCTGGATTCTGCAATTAATTAAAATGAACAGTATGTTGTATTTGTAAGCACCTTCCAGAGTACAAGATCTGAAGCTAAATCTGTCATTCTACTTCATTTATATGCTTCTTTGTACATGTGATCTTCTGCTTGCTATGTGACTAAGAAGTCACAAATCAGGCATGTAAAAACATGTTTAATATCATATTTCATTTTGCAACTGATTTGAATTTTGATCAGCATTTGAAATTTATAAATGCAATATGCAGTTATTTAACTTAAAGATAAACTTGAATTCTACATAAAGTTGTGTTTTACTTGTCTCCCAACATCATAGAAAAACTCAACCAGAAACCTCACAGAAGTTTACACCGCTAGCACCAACAATGCAAGAAAAACCAGAGCTCTAGATAAGAGGGAGTATTTGGTGATAATTAGGGATAATTTTTATTAATTCTGCATAAAAACATATGTTGTGACCCCTCATCTGAACCGTCTCAATGAGACGGTTCAGATGAGGGGTCACAACATATGGTTTCGATGAGAAATAAGAAAAATTATCATCAAATACTCCCTCTTATCTAGAGCTCTGAAAACAATAACTCTGTTTTGCTGAATGCTAGTCACAGGCGAGACAAAAAATCTTACCGTGGATGAGAGCTGCACAAGGGATGGTTCTATTAAATTGAGATCGTCGTCAGGGTAGTCAGGGCCAACAGACTCCAAATTACCAATATCATGTAATAAACTTTCAACCTGAAAAAGAATTATTCCAACATTTTTTACAGAACAATTCTAGAAAATATACATAGATCAACAATGATTCAATCTTGAGGTATAATCCTCATACTGAAATACATGTATCATATATGCCAGAGCTCTAGATAAGAGGGCGTATTTGATGATAATTAAGGATAATTTTTTTTAGTTCTCATCGAAACCATATGTTGTGACCCCTCATCTGAACCGTCTCGTCGAGACGGTTCAGATGAGGGGTCACAACATATGTTTTTATGCAGATTTAACAAAAATTATCCCTAATTATCACCAAATACTCCCCCTTATCTAGAGCTCTGATATATGCACTGCAGATCCATTCATCTCAAAATATCCTCCTATGCCAGAGGTATACTATCCGAAAGTTCTAACCGGCCACTTACTTTTATCATTTTTCCACAATGCTGTTAGCGATCCCACAGTTCAGTTTGCAGCCACAGATAGGTGAATATATAGGTAAACCAAGCCATTAACAGTTTTAGCATTATTCCGTTCACTGTATCCAGGAGGCATAGATGAATATGGGTACAAGAATTTGCATTGAGTGGAGGGGTACGTTTTAACACTTTGACCCAAAACAACCACTGCCATGCATTAAGAGTGTTCATTTCTGCTTAAATCTGTGTCTTCAGTCATTTGCTTTAGTATCGAAGTGGAATTGCTCACATAATTTGGGTATTTTAAAACATGATTGTTTACAAATTGTGACGAAATGATGAAGTTTGTGAACTTTGAAAATGGGGGTACTCATGTTCATCGGCGCATCTTGGATGTAATTTTAAGAATATTGTCAAATATTTTAATGGCTAAGTTGACTGACACAGCTTCCTATTTGGAGATGTAAATAAAACTGTCCGATTGTTTGGGGTTTTGAAGAAAATCGATAAAATGTTAGTGGCCGGTTAGAACTTTTGGCTAGTATATATTATGATTTGTAACAACTAGTAGCAAAGCTGTATGGAAAATCTTTTTGTCACTTTGTCAGATTTACCAAACTTGTTATTTCATTTATTAAGAACAGACTATTAATCAGTCTTTGAATCGACTGCCTTAATAAAATCAAGAAATTACAGTGAGCTTTTCTCTGGCTTTTGTCACCAGATATTGGCAGGGTTACTGATGAGACTTGAATAGCCTAAACTTCGAAGTATGGCCCATGTCTCTTCTTCTGAATATGCTCTCTGCTCTTGAAGAAAGACAGCAGACAACAGCAAAAGTTTTGGAGAGGCAACTGGGTCAGAGACAGAAATGGCATTTTTCACATTATTATATACTTCTGATGTGAGCTGAATCGGGTATTGCAATTAGGCTGGCATACAAATATTGAACAGTGTAGCACGAAACAGTAAGATTCTTATGCAAAAGTCAACAGAAAGGACATATTTTGACATTATGAATAGAAAGCTCTAATGACGGACATTTATATGTTTAATAATACAGGTAACGGGAATTAAATACCTTGAAAAGGGAGACAACTAAGTTGTCTCCTTTTTTAACATATTTAATTCCCTTAGCATATATCTACCAATCTTACCTCTGATACACTGGTTGCCGTGCTGCTCATGCCCACCGACAATGGGCTGTCAGGATCCACTGGGGCACTCCCACTGTGTTGTGGCTGCTGATCATTGGCTGATGAGACATTGAGGTATGTTGGCATAGACTGTATCTGGTTTACATTACCCTGCTGATTCAGGTAAGACTGGATCTGTGTTTTCTGTTTTTGTATCACATGGTATTTTGTTGGGTTCTGTAACTTTGTTTTAACCTGAAATAAACAAATAAAAGGGTATTAGTTGGACTAAGTCATAGACTGTATCTTGCCTTTGTTAACCTGCTGGTTCAAGTTGAACTGGATCTGTGTTTTCTGATTCTGTAATTTGCTCGACCTGAAAATTAAACTAGCTTAAACTGGGCTTGTGCTTTGCTGTATTTATGACTTTTGTTGGGTTCTGGAACTCAATTTTTGACCTGGAAAGATAAATGAACTTCTAAGGAAATAGTCTGGCTTAGACTAGGTTTATGTCTACTTGTATATGTATATATAATTATGAATGGAAATTTATTTGTTCCTTACTTTTAAATGTGAGCAAACCTAACATTTTTTCAGCAAAAGATATCTATCTTGGACCAGGACTGCTCAAGGAAAACAGTCTGATCAAGATCTGCACTGTCTGTCAGTCTGCAATTGATATTTTGGCACACAGCTAGCTTACAATATCAACTTGTTTAAGTTTTAGGGCAATTACATAAATTGGTTAATTTAATTATAGTGATCTATATCTATTCAGCTAAGTTTTGGACTTATCCCCCTCTAGAACGACCCAAAATATCTAAACCCATCTAGAATTAATACTGATATACATTAGGTTTCGTCCTCGAAATATTTTCCCAAAACCCAAGATCCATCTTATGGGATGAAACTTGATTTTCAGACATAACCAAATAAATACAGTATAAGACAGGCAGCTGAATGTAAAATGTGCAGCCCATGATTAGGACTGTTCCTCTAGGAGCAATCTGATCTGGGTGTGATTTGCACTTTTTGCTCAAGCATAGTTTCCCCAATGTTTATGGTTATTGTTTATATTTAAATAGGGTTGCCACTGACCCTCCCGACTTTTCTCTGATTTTTTTTCAATTTTCCATACCCTTTCGTTGAATACTTTTATGGACCAAAAGCTGATTCATTCCTTGCTTTAACAAAGCCAATGGTTTCGCTTGAAAAATTGGTAGCTACTCTTAAAGAAAGAATTTTCTTCCTGAAGGAGCAAATTCTTTAAGAGTAGTCCCATATTAGTGGAAGCTAAACACTTCTGCCATCTCTCTCCTAATGCCGAATAAGTAAAATTTCTGAAAACTACAGTGGCTGTTAATATTGTTTCAAGTTTCTTGAATTTTTAAAGTGACTAAGTCTGCAATTATGACCAATTTTCGGCAATTTTCACTTTTTTCTTTAAATCATTGGTAGAAGTAGCATAAGGTTATGCTACCCCATAGATCTGTTCACTACAGCTGAACAAGGGCGTAGCTACGTATACGGCAAATACGCAAGTGCGTATTGAAATTTTGTCAAAATTGACAAAATTTCAAAACACACCTGCAAATTTGCATGCTGAAAATTTAAAAATTGGACAAGATTTCAATACCAATTACCAAAGTGGCTGAAATACTAGCTTTCCCTTCAAGAAGTAAAGATTAAAAACATGGTTGTGCGTATTATGAAATTGTCCCTAGTTATGCCCCTGCTGAAAACTGCAGGGAAAAGTGAATTAGCTTGATTGAAACAAGCGTTTTTCACTTGCTGGTAATCATTTATGTCCCTTCAGAAATTCTAGACAGCTGATTATTTACCTAAATGCTGTAGTTTGAGAGTGATAATTTGTAAAGATTTATGAGTTTGATAAAAATTTATATCACAGTCTTAAGCTATATTACTGTATTCATGAACATTAGAAACATTAATTCTAAAAACAAAATATTAAAAGTTACAGACTTTGCAGCTTTAAGGTCCCTGACCTGGGGAAAAAAAAAACAATTTTCAGGCTGTCCCTTGACCAAGCTATCATTTAAAACTGGCATTACACAAACCTGGGTCTCTTTGCTGCAGTAATCAGTCTGTCCCTGTGTCTGATTACAACTTTGATTACCATCCAGATTACTAGTGTAGCCAAAATATGGGCAGGTCCATTCCTGTTCATAGCCCGTTTCTTGATAACAGTAATTATTGTCGATACACTGATTATTACCATGACCCTGATTATTATAGCCACTAAAGCTATCTCCCAATTGTCTAAAGCCCTGAGAAACATCATTTTTATCCTTAGCACATCTAGAAGCATCCTCATTTAACAGATAATTTTCCAAAACATTACCAGATTTTTGAGAACCGTACTGAGAAACAGGACCATAAAAATTATACATGTCCTTTCCTAAGACCGAAAAATCTTTGTTATTCAGCCAAAAAGAATTATCCCAATCCAAATCATTTCTGAAGCACGTCTTTTGCGTCACAGGATTTAGGATGTACGCAGACTTTGCAAACAGATTTATTAATTCACTATTCATACAACTCATACTGGTCATTTCAAACTAATCTTTAATGTTTCTTTTTATATAAATTTTAATTTATTAACATTTCTAAAGATAATTCTCGATATGATTAAACGACTGAAACCAAATGCATTCTGAAAGTTTGGATTTGCGATCTTGAAGAAAAATTCCCATAATGCAACATCAGCGGATAGACAGGTCACATTACCCTCATGAAAATGAGTAACAAATCCTGGCCTTTACTGAAATGTCGGAGTTTCTATTATTATAAAATTCAAAGATATTTTGAGCCTATACTTCAGATTCACATCCTTAGTACAGTATTTAGCTTAAAGTCCCATAAAAATTCTAAATATTGTGGGAAGGATAACTGAGCAAACAGTGCAGACCCAGGTCAGAAGGAGCTGTCTGAACAGGGTCTTCACTGTTTGCCATCCCACCTGCATGTTTTAGATACACAATTGGACTGGAAAACTAAACTGTTTGTTATTTAGGACAATAACAAAAATTAATTTTAGTGTCCCAATTTTTAGAATATTTATGGTATATCGATAATCCATCAACAACGAATATATTAGGACCTCTTAATAAACTATTGCAATTATCCTGTAATTGTAACGAGACAAAATTAATTTTAAGTTTTAGTAAACGGTGAAAAGCCAAAAAATTGCTGGCAGTATATGGCTAAATATGCACACCCTGACAAGACAGGGGCTCTAAAAGCAATCTGATCTGGGTCTCCAGTGTCTGCCCAGGCACTTCAGTCCGAAATTTAGCGTCAATACGGTAGAAACAATGGGGTAAACAAAGATCAAGTCAATAATGCAGATCAAACAGACACTTTTTCATACATTCTTTTTAGGTCAATTCATTCTATGCACTGAGTAGCCATTGGCCTTCACAGCCTGCTAGTAGATAAGCTGCTTGGTGCCTCGGCAACAAAGCTTGTAGAAGCCGTATCAGCTATAGACCTGAAATATTTTTCACCAAGACATTAACCCTACTGCACTTAAAACGGCCAAAACTCTATAAGTTTTGGCCGTTCTGAGTGCAATAGGGTTAAACCATTCACTCAACTGCCTGCTCACTTGCTCACTAACTCACTGTATGCACTGACGAGAAGTGGGTGGTTCAGCCATGTATTACGATGCTTAAACTTCAGAATTTGGCCATTTTAAGACAGCGCAGGGGCCTGCAGTGCTTGCAACTGGTGCTAGACAGTTTTTTTTTTTGCTCTCTCTTTTTTATCCCATCTTTTTATCCTCTTCATATTGGATGTGCCCACATATTCATGATACACAGAGACAGGGACAAGACTATTAGACAGATGCAATGTACTGAAAAATTGAAATCACCAATAAAACTGAAAGTACCTATTTGGACAATAATAGTAGACCCTGCAAGAAGCAATATAATAACAGTCTGCACTGTTTGTTAAGCTGACTACAAATTGCAGTTACATGTACCATCAAATCTGGATACTGTACTAATCCTAATAAACGCCCCCTGCCTCCTTTTCCGAAAATAATGTTAAACTAGAAATGTTTTTCAGAGAAAAACTGATGTCCCCACACCAGCCCATTTTCCATCCCCTATAATGAAGTCCTCCTGTGACCTTGAAAAAAGAGGTCAAGGTCACCAGAATCTGATCAGCTCTTAAGCTAATCCCAGTGATGTATTCAAGCAAGTTTGGTGAAATTCCATCTATTGGTTCATGAGATATTATGGGTACAAGAAATTGCCATCTAAGTCCTCCAATGACCTTGAAAATGAGGTCAAGGTTGCCAAAATCTAAATCAGCTCTTAAGCTAGTCCCAGTGATGTATCCAAGCAAGTTTGGTGAAATTCCATCCATTGGCTCATGAGATATTGTGGTTACATGAATTTGTCATCTCAGTCCTCCAGTGACCTTGAAAATGAGGTCAAGGTCATCAAAATCTAATCAGCTTTTAAACATGTCCCAATGATGTATCCATGCAAGTTTGGTGAAATTCCATCAATTGATTCAGGAGATATAGTGGGTACAAGAAATTCTCATCTAAGTCCTTCAGTGACCTTGAAAATGAGGTCAAGGTCATCAAAATCTGATAAGCTCTTAAGCTAGTCCCAGTGATGCATCCATGCAAGTTTGGTGATATTCCACCCATTGGCACACGAGATGTTGTGGTAATAGGAAATTGTCATCTCAGTCCTCCAGTGACCTTGAAAATGAGGTCAAGGTCATCAAAATCTAATCAGCTTTTAAACATGTCCCAATGATGTATCCATGCAAGTTTGGTGAAATTCCATCCATCGGTTCAGAAGATATAGTGGGTACAAGAAATTGTCATCTAAGTCCTTCAGTGACCTTGAAAATGAGGTCAAGGTCATCAAAATCTAATTAGCTCTTAAACTTGCCCCAATTATGTATCCATGCAAGTTTGATGAAATTCTATCAATTGGTTCAGGAGATATAGTGGGTACAAGAAATTCTCATCTAAGTCCTCCAGTGACCTTGAAAATGAGGTCAAGGTCACTAAAATCTAACGAGCTCTTAAACTTGTCCAAATAACGTATCCATGCAAGTTTGGTGAAATTCCATCCATTGGTTTAGGAGATAACATGGGTACATGAAATTGTCATCTAACTCCTGCAGTGACCTTGAAAATGAGGTCAAGGTCACCAAAATCTAATCAGCTCTTAAACTTGTCCCTACGACGTATCCATGAAAGTTTGGTGAAATTCCATCAATTGATTCAAGAGATATCACGCACACAAAGTGGGTACATGAAATTGTCATCTAAGTCCTCCAGTGACCTTGAAAATGAGGTCAAGATCACCAAAATCTAATCAGCTCTTAAACTTGTCCCAATGATGTACTCATGCAAGTTTGGTGAAATTCCATCAATTGGTTCAAGAGATATCGCGCACGCAAGAAACTGTCACGCCGACGCCCCGGAACCGCACTGAAAACAATATGTCCCCCCTCACCTTTGGTGGGGGGACATAACTAACTGGCATGATGATGAATCCCCGTTTGCATCTCTGGTTGAGGTAGCTCTTTGAAATAGGGTCCACTCTTAAAGGAAAGAATTTGCCCCTAGAGGAGCAAATTCTTTCTTTTAAGAGTTGACCCCTACTGAGAAGAGAGGCAAAATAGTAGAGTTGCTTCTTCTGCAAGTATACCCACTCACGTTAATACTGTTTGTTAAGAGGTATTTGGCAGTGGCTGATTTACTACACTTTAGGCTCTAAATAACACCCCCCCCCCTTTCCATGGGCACTCAATATGATTAATACAGTATATTAGCACTGATCAGCTTACTATTCAACCTGCAACTTTATGAAACATTTCTTTCAAAACTAATTTTAGAGAGGTTCAATTTTTGTAGACTGAATTGGCACTACAAAATTTAAGTATGGATCTGTTTGGTAGAGTTTATAAATACTAAGTCTTGTCATGATGCATACCATATTAATCCTATTAACCCCCCCCCCTCCCCCAATGGGCACTGCATTTTACAAAAGGGGGGGGCATTATTTAGAGCCTAGAGAGTAGCAAGCCAGCCACTGCCAATATACTTCTAATAATAAACAGTATTAAGGTGCAGGGAATTAGGGATATACCTGCAGAAGGAACAATTCCACTATTTCCCTTTTTTACCTCCCTTCTCAGTAGGGGTCAACTCTTAGAGGTAATTTGCTCCCCTAGGAGCGAATTCTTACCTTTAAAAGTTGACCCCATTTCAAAGCGCTACCTCATCCAGAGAAGTAAGTAAATAGGAATTCACACAAGTTAATATATCATTATTTTCGAAAAAGAGGCGGGGGGCGGGTGCTTATTAGAGCAGGGGCATTTATTAGGATTAATATGGTATATCACACAGATTTGACTACTGCGTCAGCTGTTTATTCTCCTATCTGTTTCTTTAATGTCCAAGAACAATAAGGTTATCAAGATTATATTATTGTCTGTAAATAAACAACGCAAAAAAAACAACAACGCAGAAACTTAAATATTGGAAAATCTAAATCCATCTATCAAACTTTTTCCCACAATTTGATACAGCTGATTTTGGCATCTGATGATATCAGTGTTCCAGATACGAAGTGTGAATTGGGACAACTTAGAAACAATCTTACGTATTTTTCAATATAATTATAAGCTGTGTCATCCTCTAACCAAGATGGTTCTAATGAGGGGTCATAACATGTGTTCAGGAGAATTATGTGTTCAAAACCTCACCTTCTCCAAGCTCTCAATGCGCGGGCAAAATGGTAAGCAATGCAGACACCAATCTGTAGAAAGTAACAAGAATTCTGCTTTGTCAGGACTGCAACGCTCTTTTTCCCTTCATTAGTTACTCTACTTGCACATACTGCTGATTAATCTTAGTCTTTTATAAATGGAAAGAAATACAGGAGGTAGGTGTGTCTGTGATAAGATCCAAGTAGTTCAAGGTCAGCAAGTGATGCTGGTGTTGCACAGAAACTGTCATAATATAAGTTTCTGTGAAGTTTCATCACAAAAAGTCCCAAATGACATTGATGTGGAGACAATGACATGATGTAAAATTGGATAACGTTTCATTTAGTCTCTGAGAAATCAAGCTTAAAGTAAAGGATCGATACATGTAAATTTGGCTGTATTCAAGAGAGCCTGAAAAGGAGGTCAAGGGCATAAGATGATACAGTTGTTACAGAGACAATGTCTTGATGTAAGACTTGAGTAAAATTTCATGATACCATTGTTACAGAACAATGTCTTGATGTAAGACAGAGTAAAATTTCATGTCTTGAACTCTGAGAAATGGAGCTAGGCGCAGTGAGTAGAGGTAAAGCATGGCAAACTGATTCACCTTTCTGCTAGCATCCTACACCCATGACAAGGTGAGCAATATAATTTGCTAAAATACCCTAAAATTTTCAGCACCTTGAAAACAGGTTCCTCTACAATACATACTTTAATTCAGGAAAATTCAACTTGAAGTAAAAAAACTCAGGCAATCACAAAAACTTCCCATTTTCAGTAAGTTACCATATGAAATTCTAAATACTTACAATTCATCCACTGTCTCCAACTCAAATAAAAAAATACAAATTAAGAGTTCTTCAGGGCATACGAGACAAGTAGATTGTACCATTTAAAGCCTAATTACAGGGGGCAGAAATGCCTGACAAAATACTGAAGACCTAAGTCAGACGGCTTCTGATCAGGGTCTGTAGTGTTGGCCAGTTTAATAATTATAACATTTCCTGAAAGGGCAGTTGGACGCGTGTTAAATTCAAAGTTGCGACACACATTAGTAATTAAAGGTAAAAGTTGAGATGTCCCAGTGCATAGCATCAGTATGATACAGTTCAGGACATAGACCCAGTTTCATTATACTTCTCTCTGTATATCAGGTTTTAATAAGATCACACAAGTTATCTAGGGGTCAGTCAAGTTACAGCTGAACCTGACTTAAGGAGTCACTGTACTAAGGGGTCATCTGTCTTTAGCAGCCATCTTTCTGGAATCCCTTGAACCAAAATACAACTAGACCTGTCAGATGGCCGTAGTGTACGCTTGAACAACATGTGTATATCATTTGCCCTCTTTAAATCATCAATACAACATAGATTAGAAACTTTTTTGAACCTTTGCAATTCTGCAGGCATAAATTTTTCATCTGCTTTTTTTTTAGGTGCTATCACAATACAGCCAAAGCACTTCTGTGGGTCTATTGTAATACCTTAATGCCCCTAAAATTTCGGACATCAGAAGTTGTATAATTATTGAAAGTGGATTTTACAAATGTTAATGCATCCAAATGATGCTTAGTAAATGGCAAACATTGTAGACCCTGATCAAACTGCTCCTTCAGGGCCTACAATGTTTGCTCAGACCTGTCTGTCTGAATATTTAAGGTCAATATTGTAATGCTAGATTTGTCCCATCATACTTACTTGTAATATCTGAGGGGGTACTTCTGATTTCTGTATTGGTGCCGGGGGCATATCTATCTCATTTGATTTGTATGTGTTTTTTAACGACTGGGAATACTGGAGTTGTTCCCTCTTCTCCTCATTCTGAGCCTGTTGGCGCTGTAAATGCAGCCTCAAGTTGGTGCGGTTTGTAAGGTTAGCATTTTTCACTTCTGTGACTGGACTGAAAAAGAGACAATAGAATTTACATCATTTGATTATACCCTCTGCTATAGTTGGGGTCCACAGAAAGGCATATCAATATATGTGAATTTAACATTCCGAAGTCATGCCTACTTTAAACAGGAATATTTACATTATCAGTGTAGAGCTCTCTGTTAACCCAATTAAGTGATGCGGGCGTCAATGTTGTTTAAAAGTCAATAATTACATTGTATCACGCGCTTCAGAGTGACAGCTCATCTCACTAACTAGCACGTGAAATCTACAACATTCCATGTACTTGAATGGCCAGTAAACATTGAGTGACAGCTCACTACGCCTACTTGCACGCGAAATCTACAGCAGGAGGTGGAATTTACTGGTAGGCAGTGACAATGCGGCTGTCCCAAACTATTGCTAAATTCGGCCGGTAATGTTTTTTAAACAATCTTTATATATGTATTTCTTTAATTTTGTTTATCTTTTTATTGATCAAAAGCATCGTTTATTAATATAAATATAAGGAATGAATGTTATTTTTTTAACGTTTACTGAAGTATAAACTACATCGGGTCACGAGCAAAGTAAGTGACTTACTTTGCTCGTGACCCGATGTAGTTTATACTTCAGTAAACGTTAAAAAAATAACATTCATTCCTTAAATGCATCTGTTCATTAACTGTTGTCTGCTTTTTGGTGCCTTAAGATTTAGGGTAACTGGTAAATTTCAACATGAAAATTATTATGGCTGCTAGAACGAAGGAGGCTGCTGCAGAGCTCCGGAAAAGGTTGGCTTATGCAAAAATTTGAGATAATTTTTCTTATTTCTCATCTTAATACATTAATTTTGTTATGACTAACAAACTGATTATGACAACCACATCAGCAAGTCAGTCAGTTATACTGAGAGGTCCCACCATATGTTTTTATGGAGGTATGAACCGAAGCTATTCCATAATATTTGTCAGAACGCCATCTTATCTGGAGCTCTGGCACAGTCTCAAATAATACATACATGTATCATGGTAAAGTAACAATTAAGTTCCCTTAAAAGGATTTGAAAGCCGAATTATTCCTAGAATTTAGCCTTAATTTCTCCGAAAGATTGGTTAAGACAAGTACTGCAATTATACTAAAACTGAACCACAAAAGTGCCAAAAAAGCAGACAACGAAGTTTATGTCTGCAAATTTAAAAATGTTTCGGTCAAGCTACATTATATTGCGAATTCAAAGACTGCAGGGCACTGTCAAGGTACATTATATTGCTAATTCAAACACTTGAGGGCAAACAGTGTAGATCCAGATGTGGCACCTCATTCTGATCCTCATCTGGCTTGACACTGTTTGCAAATTCATAGATTTTCAATTTTGGCACCGTGCACAGTGATGTGTTAACCAAGTTGACTGACTATCAGGCAGTGTGACTAATTAAGTGCTGGAGGCATGGCACAAACAATTACGGTAAATTTGAGCCGAGACATGACAAAACCAAGTGGCATTTGTGCCTAGCGATGCCCAAATCAGCCTGGACATCCGCCATGTCTGATCAGAGTCTTTGCTGTCGGCGTGGAGGTAGCATAGACCCTTAGCTATCCTTTAAGTGCTCAGTGAAGACTCTGATCAGACTGGGCAGATGCCCAGGCTGATCCGAGTCTTCGCTGGGTGCACATGCCACTTTGTTGGTTTTCACATGTAGCTCAAAATTTTATACAAATATTAACAGCTGGACATACAATTGAACAAAAGAATGACTGCAACACAATACATGTACTTTTTTTTATCAGAACTCATTCTGGCCATGCCTTTTGAAGCTTTCAGAGTTTAATGCCTGAAAATGGATTTTCAAATTACCGATAAAAGGAAAATTTTAATTCTTTAAGCCTGAAATAAGGCTCAGGTTTGAAAAATATAGCCCATAAGTTGTTTATAAAAAATCTGTTACTTCATGAAACTGATGGAATTTACACCAATTATATTCGTAATTTAACAACGATAAATGCACAAGCAGATGAGTACATGGGCTTATCCACTATGTCTAAACATGTGCAGAAATTTCACGAGACAGTATAATTGTGAGCTCCAGAAAGAAGGGTACTGAAGATAATTCAAAGACATTTTTTCTTATTTCTCAATGAAAACATGTATTGTGACCCCTCATTAGAACCGTCTCGGCGAGACGGTTCAAATGGGGGTCACAACGTATGTTTTATTTGATAAATATGGAAAATTATCCCTAAATTATCCCTGTTACCCTTTCTTATCTGGGGCTCTGAACTGTACTTTTAACCATAATTACAGTGAACATGCCTAAACAGGCAACAGAAACAACTTTAAGATGGTTTAGTGTGAAAACAATTGTATATGTTTTCCTGTCCTTGTACACAATAAACAGTTTCGGAAGTTTACTCCTTTAAAACAATATTATATCATAATCACCATAAATTGTCCTGAGAAAGAGAATCGAAATCAATTACTGGATTCTCCTTAAAATTAGAAGAAAACTGTTTAACTGTCTAGCATTGATGGCAAAGTGAAACACGGTGCAGACCTGGTATGGGTCTACACTGTTCAGGCATTAATGTCCCAGCACTTTGGGTCATTACAGTACTTTATTTGGGATACTTTATACTCACGTCATAGTTATTGGACATACTTTTAAAAATTAAAACGTCAAAAATAGTTCAGTAAATTTGCAAAATGTGTAGATCCAGATAAGGCAGCTCATAATGAAATGCCTCATCTAAGTTTACCCTCCAGTCTTTGAATTGTCCATATGATATGGACAAATATACTATTTAAATTTTACAGACGTAAATTTTGTTGTCTGCTTTTTTTTTGGCTGATTAAAGGTTAATATTATTGCTATACTAATCCATCTTCAAGTCACAAAAACCTTTGAATGCAAAGAGATGTATCTTTAAAGTCATGATCTGATCCATAACAGTCAGTTTAAAAAATACAGTCAAACTTCGGTAGTTCGAACGTCAATGGTTCAAATCCATCGGAAACTTCGAATACTTCCGAAGGTCCTGAATTGTTTGCTATGCACACTATACAAATTCGCCTCGGTAACTTCGAATGTTGATAGTTCAAAAAATCGTATTTTTCGAAAGAACAATTTGGTCCCGAACTGCAATTTCCATTAGAAATACCTCTTAAAGTTCGAAGACGCAATTATCTCCGCAAGCTACTGTCAGCCATGCTGAAAGATCACCCGCAAACCTGATGACGCGTGATGACGCTGATCATGTTTCAATAGCAGTTAATCTTGTGTTAATGAGGTATTACGACATATCATACAGGTAAATGCTCTTCTTTTGTGACTCAATTAAAGAGGTTTTTAGCATGCAATTAAAATTAAATTTGGGTAGATGACGTTGTTAATCTTTTATTTCTGTTTGAACTGGGAGGTGATCTTAGATACAGCGCAGCAAGATAGTGACATTGCAGTGACTTTGCTGAGAACATCTTGCAATGTTCTTGCTGTTGGGAAATGCATAAAAATATTTTTTCTATTTATTTTTCGGTATCAAATGCCTATTTTCAGCGATTCTCATTGCTCAAAATATGATCCTTGTTTTACATGTAACTATGTTTCGTTGAAAATAGACTGTTCTGTTGCTGATGTAAATAAATGAAGAATACAGATTATTTTGTTTCTTTTTTGTCATTAACAGTCCGATTTCTGAAGGCATAAGGGAAGCTGACAGTCAAATTATCTGTTTGCATCTTCTTTCGCGCCTTACAGAAGAAGTAATTTCTAAAATACAGGTGGGTTTCACACATTCGACGCGATCACAAGGTCAAGGTAGAGTTCGGACATTTCCGTTATTTACGGAAATAGCCAACTCGGTAACTTCGAAATTCGGATAGTTCTAAGTAAAATCGGGAGTCCCTGGCACATCGAACTAACGAAGTTCGACTGTAATACTCTAAACAATCCATGCAAGTCTAAACATTGGACATGCCTATTTAAAACTGTTTATAGGACTGTTCTTAATATGGACTGCTTTGCAAATGACTCCCATTGATCAGATTGTTCTACATTCCCTGATGTGTACTTAAAGGTTTGGTGTAATGGCAACAGTGTAGACCCTGATCAGGCAGTTTTATCTGCAACTATATTCTTTTCTTAGGTACTAAGCCTTGTCTAAAGCAATATGTCCAAAACTTAAAAGAAAAGAGTCAAAGTAGAAATATAAACCTTTTTCTATCTGGAATTATCCACGTTTTTGTTAACAGCATCGTATTATCACAGTTCACACAATTGTATTATCACAGTTCACACAATTAAATTGTATTATCACAGTTCACACAATCATATTATCACAGTTCATACAATGATGAAAATGTTGTTTGAAACTGGTACTTGATTAGAGTAGGTTTAAACTATAAATTATAATCCACTGACAAAAAACTTGGAGCAAACCAAATGCCGAAACGATACAGATTTGAAAGTTTTCCACTCAGCAGTTTAACACAATGTAATAAAAGCAACAAAATCGTCAGTAAAACTGGATCCCTTTCTGGTACTGGAAAACTGTTTTTTTTCTTTTTGAACCTAATCCGGTATATCATATGTTTAAAACCACCAAATGGAATATTTGATATATTAATTGATATATTTGATATTGTTTAACATCTTCAACACAGCTTCAGATATGAAGAAAATTTAACAATAATTCCAGGATATTTCTTGTTATTTATCCTGACAAACATAAAGTTGTGGCCCCTCTTCAGAACTGCCTCACTGAGGCAGTTCTAAAGAGGGGCCAAAACTTTTTTTTAATTAACCCAATTAATCTAGGAGGTCCAAATTGTCATAAAATACTCTCCAAACCTGCAGCTCTGGTTTACTTTTTAACACACGGAAGTATGCAATCCATATGCTATCCCTACACATGTACCAGTATATGCACCCATTTAAAAATTTAGTTTAATATATGCGATGCAGCACTCAATTAAAAGCCCAAACTTTGAGGATGCAACCAGCATTTTTTTTGTTCTTTTTTTTTTCTTCAATCACTGTGATTGAACATTATGCTGTCCCCTAAAAAAATATGTAAGTTTTCCCCAAAATTCCCACAATACAGTTTGCAAAACATTCATTGAGCTTTTGTAATTTATATCTCCAAAAATTTGGGCTTATCTGCACTCAACTGTGTGCACTCGGAAGAGATGAAAGCCAAAATCTTCAGCCGATGTAGAGCACCCTTTATCTGTCAACACAAATCTTATCAAGTTAACCCCCACACAGTCAGACAAACATGAACTTTGAAAGTCAGTATCTTCAATGTACACTGTGTTGTAGTGACATGACATACAGTTAAGGCAAGAGGGTACACTTTCAGGGGAAGCAACTCTGCCATTTTCACTTTTGCCTCCCTTCACACTGGGATTCAACTTTGTAATGTTCAGGAAAAATTTGCTGCTCTAAGAGCAAATTCTTTCCTTGAAGAGTTGAACCTTTTTTGATAGTTTTTCACAGGGTTTCATCATCAAAAGAAGCAAACAGGAATTCTCAAGAGTTGTTTCCCTTTGTAAAAATGGCAGAAACAATTTGAGGTGAATCAATACACTTTAATATTTCAACATATTGCTTTATCATTCAACACACTCAAACCAATAGTTTCACAACAGCAGCATTTTGTGGCATCTAGAAATGTGTCTTAACCCTTACATCGCCAAAAATTAAATTTTTTGAATTGGCAAACAGTGTAGATCCAGATGAGGTGGCTCATTATGAGCCACCTCATCTGAATCTACACTGTTTGCCCTCTAGTGTTTGAATTCTCAATATAATATCGCTTGGACGAAACATTTTTTGAAATTCTGCAGACGTAAATTTTGTCGTCTGCTTTTTGGGGCATTAAGGGTTAAGGACATACTATGCCCCTGCCTAGTGCCTTGTCAGAAAACTACTCAAATCATAGCAGAGAACTGTAAAAAACCTTAGCGTAAGGCCGGGCCAGGAGGTGCAGTCGTTGGCGTGTCTGATTCAAAAGCCGGAGGTCCAAGGTTTGATTCCCAGTCCGGCCACTTACTTTTGTTCCCCTGCCACTGATTCAAGAAAGGCAGTAACTGTTGTCAGTTACTGGCAAAAGTAAGTGCACTTAGTACTGTACAAGCCCTTAGGAGGTCTAAGCCTGCCCAGGAATAGTGTGGTTAGGTTAACTGACCGTCCAGACATGGCGACAGCTGTTTACTCTGGTTGGTTGATTTGATGCTTAACGTCCACGGTAAACAACTAAGGTCATGTCGGGATGGTCAGTTAACCTAACCACACTATTCCTGGGCAGGCTTAGACCTCCTAAGCCGTTAACCAGTACTAAGTGCACATACTTTCGCCAGTAACTGACAACTGCCCTTCTTGAATCAGCGGAAGGAGAAACGAAAGTATGTGGCCAGACCGGGATTCGAACCCAGGACCTCTGACTTACGAGTCAGGTGCCCTACCGATTGCGCTACCCGGCCCGGCTGTTTACTCTGGACATAAAACAATAACACAAAAACAAAAACAACCTTAACGTAAGTCTCATGGGTCATAGATGTGCATATAAAAATGTTCTGCAAATCTGCATGTAACTGACCAATATTGCCCCCAGCATCATGCAGTCTGATGGAAGTGGCACAAAAAAATTGAAAAAGGGCAATAGTGGACATGCGCAATCCATACGGGACATGTTCCCTTTCTTAGAGGCGCTTCACACACTAAAGGAGCAACAAAACCTGTCCACAAACAAGACAACGGCTTGGATAACCAAACTGTTTTTAAAAAACAGTTTGGTTATCCAAGACGTTGTCTTGCTTGTGGACAAAATTTAGAGGATGCTGATTTTGAATCAGACACCAAGGTGATAATAGCTCTTCCTGTGCTTTCATACAGGGGAGCTAAAAATGCAAAAAAGTGAAAACCTTGCTGACTCAACTTTTGCAACATCAATTTACAATATGCATCAAACTCTTGAACAAAATTTTCTTCCTTTGAGCAGTCATTCTAGCACTATAAGTCGGTCAAGCTAGAGGGAATAATTTCCTCTTGGGAAATAAATCCTCTAGGAAATCACTTTTAGCCTAGAAATACAATTTTTTTCTTGGTAGGACTGTTATATGTACTGTATTAATCCTGTTACATGCCCAAGGGGGGGGTGTTCATAGCCTGAAGAGAAGTATACCAGCCACTGCCAAAATACTTCTAGTGAACAGTTTTAAGGTGACTGGACTGGATATACTTTCACATGAAGTAATTCTAAGTTCTTAGTTCTTCCTGTTTTCATTTCTGCAACCCTTCTCAATAGGGGTAAGCTCTTTAAGGACAGAATTTACTCATGCAGGAGAAAATTATTTCCTTGAAGAGTGGCCCCATTTGGAAGAAGAAGCAAACAGGACTTCATGTTGTAGGCAAATAGAAAGGTGTGTGTGTGTGTGTGTGTGTGTGTGGGGGGGGGGGGGGGGGGGTTACAAGAACTGGGGTGTTTATGAGAAAAGCTAATGTGAGAACAATGAAAACTCACACTCTGTCCAGACTGTACACACACACAGTGTGATCTTATCTTTGCTGTTAATACAGGTATGTTCACTTTCTACATTGTTGGGGATTATATTTTCAATGTCTTTTCCGCCTACACAAATCGTTTTGAAGGAGTTCCTCATTGCCAAATGGCCTATTTTCATTATGCAGGGCTCCAAGATTATGAAATTTTTGGTCATAGGCCTGATATATTATTTACATTGCTATACAATGCACCTTATAAAACACTCAAACAAATGAACAAATTGCAAAACAAATGCCTGTTTCTCTCTTAGCTAAAGTCAGGTATGAAAAAAAACAACAAAATACTGTAATGTGCCTAAATTTTGGTACACCTAAAACAATTAATTTTCCATTTGGGTCAAATGGAAAATTAACTATTTTCAGGTGTCCCAATACTTAAGCACAATACTGTATATGTAGTTTAAGAGTGACTGCCTTCAAACAATTTCTACAATGAATATTCTAAGAATTTCTACAACTGAATATTCTAAGAAATTTTTCTGCCATTTTACAAAGGGTGACAACTTTTGTGGCTTCCTTTTTGATTCCATGGTGGCTGGACTCTTATAAATGGGGATCTACTCATAAAGAAGCAAATTCTTTCCCTTTAATAACAGTCAACCTAAATTGAGAAGAGTGGCAAAAGTAGAGATGGCAGACCTGCTTCCCCTGAAAGTGTACTCATTCACCTCAACGAAGTATCTGAGTAAAAAGCATAACCAAATGCAATATGGTCTGGATCTTCAGTACACGATACTATATATATGAATTTTTTGACAAGATGAACTAATGGCAGTCCACATTAAAAGAGATGTAAAAGCCCATTATAGATGATGTAAGGTAATATTAAAGTGTAACACCATAATTAACCAATTAATAATCAGAGCTCTAGATAAGAGGGCGTATTTGATGATAATTAAGGATAATTGTTTTTATTTCTCATCGAAACCATATGTTGTGACCCCTTATCTGAACCGTCTCGTCGAGACGGTTCAGATGAGGGGTCACAACATATGTTTTTATGCAGATTTAACAAAAATTATCCCTAATTATCACCAAATACTCCCTCTTATCTAGAGCTCTGAATAATACTGGAGGACCCATACAGAGACATTGACAAGCAGTGTAGACACAGATCAGATACCAAAGTTTGACAATATGTGGCATCTGATCAGGGTCAACATAAATTTGTGAACTATTTGCCTTAAATGTTGTATTTTTAAACATAAATAAGTATAAATAAAATTCACCTGACACCCCTTTTAACAGAAAAAACCCCATGACATATGGTTCCTTTTCGGAGACACAGGTGAGTATAATGCACCAGTAATTTGCAACCCCTGCTACCTGGGAGAGTCTGGGAACTCCTGGGAACAGTGTTGTCACCTTACAGCTGTCCCTACAGTGCCATCCTTGTACAGGGCTTTTGATTGGCTGTGAAAATAGCCAGACAATGGTAGCTAGTTCCCAGTGTAAGGGGCTTAACAGGGATTTGATCAGACAGTTGTCCCCACAGTGTGGGATGTCTGCTAGGGCTTTGCACAGAGAAAAAGTCAGTGGCTGCAATTCTCTGGCCCTAGGGTAGCCGCAGTTGCAAATGACTGGTGCGTAATATTATGCAGTAGGATCTCTTTTTTGTGAAGTAATACACTAGTCATTTGTAACCACTGCCAGCCCACCCCAGGGACAGGGTGGGGGACAGCAGGGAAAATGAACCATGTTTGTACATTTGCATCATCCCCACAGTGCCAGACAAATTCCATGGTTTTATCTTTTAGGCAAAAATAGCAGTGAAAGAAAACCGTGTTATTACAGACTGCAAGGTCAAACAGCAGTGGATTTACAAACTGTTTGTCCAGAGAATACTTAGAAACAAGCTTCAGTTTTCAATACCCATACATTGCAGTGTGTGTGAACATTTTCACAACTACAAATGAAAACTTGTTGGTATTTATAAAGTTGAGCAATGTGGGAAAGTCAAAATAAGAAAAAAAGCTGTAATTTGTGCAAAAGAAAACGTATGTTTTCTGATGTACAGTCTACAACTTCCAAATATGATTTTATCAGCGTTTAACATGTCTGGACTAAGTCATTTCCAACCCTGCCAAGTGAGCTGCCAGGGATAGCATCCCTTAAGGGTTTTTAGCATAGCATTGTCCTTGTGTGGGGCATTTGATCTTCTGTCAAAATCATGGGCCATTTGGGGTCACATCAATGGGGTCACTGATAGTGACCCCAACAATTGCACACAGAGTCCTCTGGGTTGGTGGCTTAGCTGCTTTTTATCAGGACTTTGATCTGATGTTTGTCACCACAGTTGAGGGTCCTACTAAAGACAGAAAAGGACTTATGGCACCGAAAAGGACCGAAAAGAAGGTTCGGGCACCGAAAAGGACTTTTATTTGCCATTTTATACTATAAAAACGTAGGTTCATAATGTTTAAGTATGAAATATATGTTTCTAAAAGTAATTTTTCAAACATATTTAGCGAAAAAATGCCCTTTTTCGGGAGCCGAAGTTCGGTCACGATATCCTTTGCAGTACGTGAAATCTCTATTCAGTGACCAGGGGTTGTGTCCGTTTTGGTGCTGCACTTCTTATTATTTTATTGATAATCAGATACATCTTTTGCAGATTTTAGAAACTGGGTATTGCCAAATAAGTTTCCAAGTTGTATAAAGTTGACAGTGGTAAAAAGGGAGGGGTGGGGGCAAATATTCTATCCTTTTTCTCGCATCTATTGATCCGAAAGCGCGGTGGCTCAGTGGTTAGTGCACTTGACTCTGAAGCCAGAGGTCGTGGGTTCGAGCCCTGCCCGAGGCGAAATCTTCCTATGTCCGAACGCGTTTTTCTAGCATCATTTGCAGGGATGATGCTAACAAGTGTGCTGTCCTTCGGATCGGGACGTTAACTGGAGGCCCCCTGTGCAGGGAGAGTCATCCCCTGTGCAGGTTAAAGATCCCTACTATAGCTACATGGCTATACGTAGGCTTTCATCCTGCAACACCGGAGTGTACATATGTACACCGTCTGTGTCCCCTTCGGGGGGTTAAGGCGTAAATGGAAGAAAGAAAGAGAAAGACTTGCCCTGGTAAGTTAAAGTACTAAGTTACTAAATTCTTGTGAAATACAATGCAAAAACTATTATTCAAGTGTCGATTTATACTATCATGATTTTTAAAGGTCTTAAGGTGGTGATAATTACTGATTTGGGACAAAGACAAAAATCTGCATAAAATACTCAAAATAACACTGATCATTCCAAAACTTAGCAGATGCCTTCTTTATGTTGTTTCGCATAATTCAGAATCCCAAAATGCAGCATTTGTTAATGTTAAAAAGTGTTTTTATAAGAGAAGATCAAAGAGTAATTTTCTGCGAATAAATCTGAAAAAATAATATCATTATTGAAAATATACTTAGTGCTTAGAGTACCTTATTGCATAATGGAAAGCGTCCTAGCAATTATTTTTCCATCTCTTTCACACATTATCAGGCTGAGCAGTTGAAAAAAGATGCAGTCTGTGTCCAAATTTTTTTGTCAAAACACACAGGTGAGACAGGTGATCAGGGCTTCCGTTAACGGGCGTATGGCCGTATATTACGCCCAGGATTTGCTCCCGTACGTCGAGAAATGGGCCCTCTGGCGTCTGGCATACGCCCGATAATTGTCACATACGGCCGTTTGATCTTGTCCCGACGTATAAAATATCGCCACTGTCTTTAAAATTCTAGCACGTGTCATAATCAATCGGATTAACGCAGGTGTCAGCCAGACGAAAAGACCGCCTACGGGCCAATCGAGATTGTCCGTATGCAGCACTGAACCAGGTAACATATATGTCGGACCGCCTACCTGTCAAAAACGATTATCAAAATAACGCCCACTCGTAGATACAACCTCTTACGGCAGTCTGCAAAACAATTCATCAAATCACGATGACTGAGCTTTTGGATGAAAAGACTTAGTGTCCATCTATTTTTACGATCGCGAGAATGTAACTGACCTGTATGTGTAAGGCGTATTCCGACTTCAAAAGTTTGTGAATGTATCCATACGAATACTGAAGCATGTATTGACAAACTCTTTCCAAAGTTTTTAAGAACATAACATTCATATTAACGCTTGCCCTTACAACGAAGGTCTTGTCTCGATCCATACTGTCGTCAATGGAGTTTTTAGGAATACGAACCTCTTCCGCGAAAAGTGTTGATTCAAAGCGAAGATACACTGTTAATATTATTAGTCGCTATTTTCGACGTGTTATGGTTGTACGCTCTGGTACTATACATTAATGGTACTATTAAAATACGAATACTGAAACGTCCATTTCGCCGATTTCCTAGTTGTATTGTCATATCGTCATGCTAACAGTGCGAAAATAATGCCGTACAGTGTGCACAGGAATAGCACATTCTGATCAAGGTCTACGCGATTATATATACGGTAGCGTTGATATACAATTACCTGCACGTTTATGGGTCAAGCACGTTTTCTCTTTGATGTAAAGATCAAAGACGCCGCTGCTGGTATATACGCGTGCCGTACGCAGTGTCATACCGTGAGACAGGTACCTCAGTACACATACCGAGAACTAACAATCGTATCAGTCAGCGCAACTAAGCAGTCAGACCGGTCTTTCTTGTTCGCATCTAACATGAATAATAATGAACATCGACGAGTTCTTAGGTGGAAGCGTGTCATTATACGTTGCGTAAGTCACCGTATTTCCGACGCGGCCCATTTGGCGGCAATGAAAGGAAATATTATGCAATAGCAGACAGTGCAACGGCGAGTCTTCAGAGGACTTGCGCATTGTTCACAAACTAACAGGAATGACTCTGATAAGACTGCGTTCCGTAAGTCACCGTATTTCCGACGCGGCCCATTTGGCGGCAAATGCTCAGGCTTCCTTTCGAAGAACAAAAAGTTCACTACAGTATGGGAGAGAGAGAGGGACGTGTAAGAGGAGGGGGGCCACGGGGATGGAGGTAAAATAACTATGCATAAGTATTTCCTAAAAACTTCGGACTTCCAAAAAATTCTCTTATACGTCCAAATCTGACACCATGGAAGTCTGGACTTCCAAATTTTGAAAGTTAGTGGAAGCCCTGGGTGATATTATTTTAACAAGGTTGAACAATTTCATCTACACTCCACTGATCATGTCAGTAATGTATTATTTATATTGTAGGTGTTAACATAGGTATGCTTGCCTACCCTATATTGAATAAATGTGTCCAGTGTACATTGACTTTGTACATGGCTGAACATTGAGAAAAAGCTACTGTTTTCATCTGGTCTACATTACAATTTGAGAAAGAGTTGGAATAAATAATTGCTGGGACGCTCTTCATTATGCAATAATGCACCTTCAGCACTACGTAAATTTTCAATAACGATATTATTTTTTCAGATTTATTCGCAGAAAATTACCCTTTGATCTTTCCTTATAAAAACACTTTTTTAAGCAGCATGTACGTCTATTTTGTATTCTAAACTGTAAAGAACAACAAAAATGAGAAGTCTGCTAACTTTCAGGGAGATACGTTCCTTTTTTATGGTTTTATGCAGATTTTTACATTTGCCATAAATCACCACCTTAAATAGCCTTGAAGGTGGTATAATCGTGGATATAAGAACTCAATCACGTGACAGTCACATGTCAAATAATTTCTTGATAATTTCTTATTGATACAATTAGACCACAACACCAGATGACTATCCTGATACAGTTTCGATGCAAAACAATATCGTTTCAATGTTAGGAAATTCATCCGCATGTGATTGGGTGATCTATTTATAGGAAGTGCCACTGGGTTGTAAATTCGTGGATGTGTTCCGCCGCATGATAAAAAATCGACGTTCCCACGTCAGGTCACTTTATAAATATTTTCTGTTGCATAGAAGCTTTTGGAAACTTTTTAGTCTTAATCAGATTATTGATAATCCCATCTATATCAGATATCAGTAATTAAAGGAACATACTCATCCATTCAAACAGGATTTATAAAGCTCAACATCGACTTTCCTACAACTACTCTGAGTAACACATTTATAATTGTAGCGCCATAGCCCTTGACCAGAACGAGTTGAAATTCACTGCGTTACTATATGGGTATACCCGCTTGAATACAAAATAACAGTCTGCACAGACGGTTTTCTTTGAAAAAAAATACGAGCCTGGATTCAGCCCTACTCTTAAAACATAACTTTTTCTTTTTCAAGAAAGAGCAGATAATGACCCCCTGTATAATAATCAAATAAGAAATCAATTTTGCAATAAATTTTTGCATCCATACTAGGACCAACTGTTCACCAGAAGGTACAAAATCAGTAATAATCGCAATATTTTCTGAGGCAGATTCTTCGAGATTAGAAAATGGCCGGTTTCCATGTATGCAAAAAAGAAATAGCGAAAGAAGGCATGAAAGCAATCAGTAAAACTATTTTTAAAGTTAAATTCCCTGTTTAGGATCTAGGCATTTGCTTTTGTTATGAAATAAAACCTTTATGCATGGTTAAATGTTAGAAGAATAAACACTTGGTGAAACTTCCTTTGCTCATGAATATTATGAAAATTACTAACACCCACGAATTTACAACTCCCACGATTTTACAACCTCCAACCATACACATTTTTATAGCATAAAATGGCAAATAAAAGTGGCAAATAAAAGTCCTTTTCGGTGCCCCAAAAGTTCTTTTCGGTCCTTTTCAGTGGCATTAGTCCTTTTCTGTCTTTAGTAGGACCACACAGTGGCTGGTGTCTACTAGGGCTTTGCAGAGAAAATGTCAGTCCTTGCTACTTCCTATGTCAATGCAAATTTTTTATCCCCAAATTTTTACAAATTCTGGAGCTCTGGCCAAAATGGATAATTGACAGGTGCTCATAAATGCATCAATTAAAGACGCAAAACAAACTGCAGGTGATACAAGCATAAGCATTACAAATAACGTCCCAGCAGCAAGTAAACAAAGCATGTTATTGCAGGCCTAATTGTTGGGTGGCACAATTAATTGACATTTGTGACGTCACATTTTAAGGAAAAGTGCAACCATACTTTACCTTCCCACGATAACCTGACTTCTTAATTCGTAATATTGTCCGTCCAAAGACATTTCCTCATTATTAAGCAATGAATTGAAGTCGATGTCAATCCCAGAATCTTGCATTTTGGCGATCAATTTCGCCAAAAAGCGACGATTGTTGGTTTTGCTTTCTTTCAACAAAATGGCCTCACCATCGGTATACAGTAACGATGAAGCTGATTGGATAAGGATGAGGGTTCAAGAGGTCATTTCTTGCGATTGGTGAATAATGTTACTATTTTGAGAAAACACGTCATAAATGGAATTTCCCGGTACCGGTGTCAGGTAGAAAACTCTATAGAGAATATTATCCGAGTCAATATAACAAGGATTCGCTTTTACCAAAGCCCGAGGCTATTGACACGGTGGCCGGGTGAATATAAGTTCTTGTTATAATTATTTGATAGTTTGAAAAAAAGATAAGGGGTGTCTTTACAAGCCTGACAGTACGCACTGTCTTGGGAATGCCAAGCTGTCACTTTTTAGAATTAGAGAACCGAAATTACTGACTTTAGAGATAAAAAACTGTCTCAGTCAGGCGAAAGGGACAGTTTCCTAGCTCTACACTCTATATGTGGCATGGCAAGGATGGCTTTCTGCATGTACTGTCAGTATGTGGCCTGACAGTTTATGAGTCCTTACGTATACTGTCAGCAAAAGGCCTAACAGACAGTTCCCTTCCTCTATTGTCAGTTTTTGGCCCGGCAGAGAGACAGTTCCCTACCTCTTCTGTCAGGGAAATTTTTTTTTTGCCTCTACTTTCAGTATGTAGCCTGACAGACAGGTCTATATCTCTACTGTCAGTATTTGGCGTGACAGAGGCTAAACTTTCCTTACCTTTACTGACATTTTTGGGCCTGACACAGTTCACTACCTATACTGTCAGCATATAAACTGTCTGAAATAGTTCCTAATCTCCACCGTCAGTATGTGGCCTGACAAAAGCCCACATTCTGACAGTAGAAGTATGGAACAGTCTAGCCCAGGCCACATGCTGACAGTAGAGAATAAAAACTGTCCCCTACAAGTCTAACACTGACAGTAAACGCAAGGAACTGTCCTTGAGATAAACTAACAGCAGAGGTAGGGTAACTATATTATCAGCCAATATACTGACATAAGAAACAAAGAACTGTATCTGTCAGACCACGTGTTGACAGATACGTATGGGACTGTTCCTGTCAAGCCTCACACTGACAGTAGAGACAGGGAACTGTCCTTTGCAGGCCACATACTGGCAGTATAGTTAGGGAGCTGTCCTGACAGGCCATATACTGACATTACGGATAGGAAACCGCTCCAAACTGGTCACATAATAACAACAGAGAGGAGGATCTGTCTATGTCGTCATAACTGCAGAAGAGACAGGAAACTGTAACTGACTCGCCACATACTAAAAAAGGAGTCAGAGAACTGTCCCTGACATGCCATATACTGGAAGTAAGGATGAAAAACTGTCTGTCAGACCATATACTTACAGCAGAGATAGGGAACTCTCATGTCAGGCCACAGCCTGACAGCAGAAGGACAGAACTGTCAATGATAGGCCGTTTACTGACAGGAGAAGTAGGAAACTGTTCCTAACCGGCCATATACTAGTACTCACAGGCGAAATAGGAAATCGTCTCTGTCAGTCCAAATACTGAGGGTAGAGGTGGGGAACTGACCATGTCAAGCAAAATACTGATATACTACTAACAGAAAGAGAACTGTCGTTGACAGGCCATTTACTGACAGTCGAGGTAGGGCGCAGTCTCTGTCAGGACATATACACACTTAAGACGTAGGAAACTGTCCCTGTCAGAACACATACTGATAGCAGAGATAAAAAACTGTCTCATTCTGGCCATATATTGCATAAGTGGTAGGGAACTGTCCCTGTCAGGCTCTCTACTGATATAAGAGGTAGTGAACTGTCCCTGGGAGACCGTTATACTGGCAGTAGAGGTAGGGAACCGTGCCCGCTGGTGAAATACTGACGGTAGAGATAGCGAACTGCCCTGTAACTTAGCATTTGGATAGGTAATGATCCTGTCAGGCTGACATTGGAGATAAGAAATTGCCCCTGACAGGCCATGTTCTGACAGTAAAGATAGTAACTGTCCCTGTCGGGCCTCATACTGGCAATAGAGAAAGAAAACTGTCTCTGATAGGCAAAATACTGAGAGCTCAGTTAAGAAACTGCCCTGATAGATCATACACTGACAGCAGAGATAGGCAATTGCCCCGGACACACAATACACTGAAAGTAACGGTAGGGAGCTGTCCCTGACAGGCCATATACTGACAGTTAGGATAGGCAACGGTGTCAGGCCATATACTCATAGTAGGAAAATAGAACTGTCCTGCTAGGCTACTGACAGTACAGTTAGGAAACTGTCCTCGACAGAGCAAATACTGGCAGTAGATATTATGAAACTGTCATGTCAGGCCACATACTGAGGGTAAAGGTAGGGAACTGTCTCTTCAGGCCAAATAAAGCAAACGTTCCTGTCAGAAATATAATGACATGAGAGGTAGGAAACTGTCCTGTCAGGCTATATTCTGACAGCAGAGATAGGAAATGTCTCTGTTAGACCATATACTGCAGAAGTGCCAATGAACTGTCCCTTGCGGACCATTCACTGATATTAGAGGTAAAGAACTTTTCCAGACAGGCCATATGCTGACGGTAGAGATAAACAACTGTCCCTTACAGGTCGAATATGGGCAGTACAGGTAAGGAACTATCCCTGACAGGCCAAATCTTGACATTAGAGGTGGTCTTCAACATACTGACAATCGATTTGTAACTGTCCCTGTCATGCCATATTCGGGCAGTAGAGGTAGAGAACTGTTCTGTAAGGCCACATTATTAGCGAAGAGATAGGAAAATATTCTCGTCACACCCAAGACTGACAGTAGAGATAGGTAGACCGCATACTGATAGTAGAGGTAAGAAACTGTCTCTGATAGGCCAAATCCTAACAGTAAAGGTAGGGAACTAAATGTGACAGATCATACACTGACAGTAAAGGTAGGGAATTAACCCTGACAGACCATAAACGGACAGTAGAGGATACCAGCTGTCCATGACAGGCCATATATTGATTGTAAGGATTGGGAACTGTTTGTCAGGCAATATACTGACAGCCTAGGTTGGGAAATGTCCCAGATAGGCCAAATACTGACAGCTGAGATATGGAACTTTCCTGTCAAGCCAAATATTGAGAATAGAGGTAGAGAACGGACCCTGTAAGCCATATCCTGAGATAAGAAGTGGGGTACTGTCCCTGACAGGTCATTTACTGAGAGAAGTGGTTTCCCCAACAGGCAAAGTACTGAAATTAGAGAATGGTAACTGTCATGGCAGGCCACATATTGAGGCTAGAGGTAGGAAACTGACCCAGTCAGGCCATATCCTGAATTAAAGATAGTGTTCTGTTCCTGACATGCCAAAACTAACAATAGAAGTTGGGTCCATATATGGTAGTTGGGGTAGGGAACTGTCCTTAACAGGCCGGATACTGACAATAATGGTAAGTATCTGTCCCTGAGAGGCAAAATACTTGCAGAATAGATAAGGAACTGTCCCTGACAGACCACATACTGACAGCCGAGGTAGGGGATTATCCTGTCAGGCAATATACTGCATAAGTGGTAAGGAACTGTTGTTGTCAGGCCATTGACTGACATTAAAGGTAGTGAACTGTCCCAGACAGACCATATACTGGTAGTTGATCCACGGAACTGTCCCTGATTGGCCAAATACTGACGGTAGAGATAACGTACTGTCCTGTAAGGCCACATACTTAGCATATAGGTAGGGAACTGAACCTGTAAGACAAAGAAGAGTGACGTAAGAGATTGGCAACTGGCCCTGACAGCCCATATACTGACAGTAGAGATAGGTAGCTGTCCCTGTCAGGGCACATAAACACAGCCGAGGTAGGAAATTGTCTATGATAGACCAAACACTAACAGAAAAGGCCAGTAAAGGTCGGAAATTTACCCTGATAGATCATACACTGACAGTAGATGAGGGCAGCTGCTCCTGACAGACCATACACTGATAGAAGAGGTACAGAGCTGTCCCTGACAGCCATATATCTTAAGATTAGGATAGGGAACTGTCTGTTAGGCAATATATATTGACTGTAGAGATATAGAACTGTCATGTCAGGCCATTTGCTGACAGTATAGATAGGGATCTGTCCCGGCAGGCCAATACTGACAATAAAGATATGGAATTATCTTGGCAGGCTATTTACTCACAGTATAGGCAGGGAACTGTCCTCGACAGGCCAAATACTGACAGTAGAGATAGGTAATTGTCCTATCAGGCCACATACTAAGGGAAGAGGTAACCATGTTCGACCAAATATTGACAATAGAGATAGGACACTGTCCCTGACAGTCCATATATTGATTTTAGAAAAAGGAAACTGTCCCTGTCAAGACAAATACTGACATTAGAGGCAGGAAATTATCCTGTCAGGCCATATACTGACAGCAAAGACAGGGAACTGTCTCCTTCAGGCCACATACTGTAGTTGCGAAAGGGAACTGTCCCCCCATGGCAGACAAAACACAGACATTAGATGTAAGTAACTGTCCCTGACTGACCTTATACTGACAGCAGAGGTAAGGAACTGCCCCTGACAGGCCGAATACTGACAGTAATGGTAGGAAACTGTCCCTGACAGGCCAAATCTTGACATAAGATGTAGGGAACTGTCCCTGAATTTCAAATATTGACAATAGAGATAAGACACTGTCCATGACAGGCCTTATACTGGGAGGTGAGGTAGGGAACTGTCTCGGACAGGCCAGCTACTGATAGTACAGGTAAGAAACTCTTCCTGACAGGCCAAATACAGACAGCAGAGATAAGGACTGTCCCTGACAAGCCAAATACTGACAATAAGGGTAGAGAACTGTCGGGGAGAGACCAGCAACAGGGCAAATAGTGCCTATACACCCGGCAGTCGGATAGACAGGTGCAGGTTACCAGGCAGCCTAACAGATAACTATTAGTTTTGTTCACCCGGCTACAAAGATGGCCATTACATATTTACTCAACATTCAATTGTAACTTTACATGCCAACATCTCCAGTTGTCTCAACACGTTTTGGCTGTCGAGTCCTCATCCTTGCTTCATCACAGTCTTTTCTTGATTTTAATTGTTGCCCGTGATGACTCTCTGATGAGTTAGGGGACATCCATACGAACCGAACTACCAACTAATTGTGTGCACCGCGGCGGAGGGTGAAGGTGAAGGTTTGGGCCCAGTAAAACCGGTTTAAATCCCCCAGTAGTTATTACTGACCGTCCCAAGGCGGTACTTTCGTTGCGGTTGCATTTGTTTTATGTTCGGTGCGGTTTAATTTATTGTGTTCTCATTTTAACCCGTCTATAATAAATATAGATAAAATTTCCTTTTAAAAGGAAGGCTTGTCCAGCTAAGCCAGGGAAATGTTTATGAGTTGTTTATTCAAGTAAACCTAGTTGTTAGTGCACTTTCTGTTGCTAATTTTTATTTAGCAAAGTAAAATTTCTTAAAGTCTCAATAGTCCTATCAGCGGTAAAAACGCCTAAACTCAAATCATTGTAAAAAGCGGTTCAACCTTCACGTTTGGTAATAAATTGTGGGTTGGTGTGCATATATTGAGTCATATAACTGGAAAAAAGTAGAGAAAAAAAGTTTTTGAAAAATAACAAAACTCTCCACAACATACAATTTCCTGTTCTGGTTTCCCGTCTAGCCATGCTATATAGACATAGGCGAGATAGGATTGGGACTCCACGCGTATACATTGTATTTTTACCATTTCATGAAATCGAAAGTAGGTCATTTTAGCTGCCAACTAAAATGACCCAGATAAGTTTTCAAACCGACTTTAAGTGAAACTCAAGGATGTTTTATTTTTTTAAAGCTACCTAATCACGGTCATTTACAATTACGAAACTGTAGTGAGAAGCTAGCAGCGATACCTCTTGATAAAATTTTTCATGCTGATAGAGCAATGGAGCCTTTAACTTCTTGAATGGTGGCATTATCTACAGGTGTGAGGTAAAAACAAGTGTAGACTTTATTTGAAAAAACAGATTGAGGAAATATGTAAACACACACACACACACACACGGGCCGTGTTACGCAATCGGTAGGGCACTTGACTCATAAGTCAGAGGCCCTGGGTTCGAAACCCGGTCTTAGTACTGGTTAACCGCTTAGGAGGTCTAAGCCTGCCCAGGAATAGTGTGGTTAGGTTAACTGACCGTCTCGAATTGACCATTGCTGGTTACCGTGGACGTTAAGCGACAAATCACACAAACACATACACACACACACGTACGCACGCACGTACGCGCACAGAGAGAGAGAGAGAGAGAGAGAGAGAGAGAGAGAGAGAGAGAGACTTTTCCAACGTTTAAGCCGTTAGGCCTGTCTCAAGGAAAATTACTATATGGACCTATTTCAAGTCTGTTCTATATGGCTACTAAGTCACATTTAGTTTGAATCAATATTTTAGGAAAGACTGTTTCAAACCTGTGTCTGTGGAATCTTGGCACATCTGAACTTGGCATCAAAAAAAGACAACACTGAACTATATTTTTTGTTTTAGTAGCATCAGTGACAGTGACTGGAAGGAAATTTTGACACTCTGAGAAGAAAATGCATGCTACTATTGTTTGAGATAATAACTTGCTTGCTTTACAACATTTGGGAACAACAAAGCACGGAACCCATTGTGTTCATACTTCCATGAACTTCCGAAAAATGAAATTTATCTCTTACATTTATACTATGTTTCCACATCAATTTTGGTACTTATTTGTGAAGTTCTGGCTAATTTTACGCCAAGGAAAGGACGACGAATAGCTATTTACCAACGTGTTTGGTAATGACGTTCAACAGCCGTCACTATGACATGACGTATATCAAACGTTACGTCGGCCAATCAACTTATCGAATAATCCGTGACGTCGAATAATCCGTGACGTCGCTTAAGCGTAACATTGCATGACTGCGTGTTGTTCATGGATGTATGTACATCGTCAGCCCAGTAAAGGTTCATCTAAGGAAATCGTCGACATGTGTAAATATTTCTCTGTACATTTGCATGATTAGTATAGGTGAAATTAAAAGGCAACATTAGAGACTGTTACAAGAAAACATTGATGCAGGCATCAATACGCCGTGAAAGTCAGTCACATTTAGCTTCTGCGACCAGTAGGCCTAACTGTACACATATACAGGAATCTCGACACTAGCAAAGGTAGCCTAATATAGAGTTATGCGGTGTTGTGAAGCTCATTATAGATTATTGGCTTTCTGCTTCTATTGTATACGTCATAAGCATGTGGGCAGGTTCTTGACAAACATGCATCATAATGATGGATTTCTGATCTGCTCGGATTTATTTTCTATTCGGATGATATTCTAGTTTCGCCTGCTACTAGCAGAAACTAGGGAGATCTACATGTGTATTACTTTACTGTTCCTGTGTCTGCGGCATTATCACCGTCGGTGCCGGTGTCGTATACTTAACGTTTTTTGGTTGTGTGGTTTTTGTGACAATGCGCAAACAGGCGAGAGATAGCATGTCTTTATGTAATATTGGAAATAGACTTCAACTCTAGGTTTCATAATATTTTACTCCATGTAACATGTTTTTTTTTTGCCCACAAAGTAATGTAGTTTGTTGATGCAGTAATTCTGCATATGTTGATAGGAGGTAACGTGTATGTTGAACTTCAGTTCAGTTCAGATCAATTTCCTAACGACGTTCCAAGCCACTAGGAACATTAAATTTGGTTCATACCAATTTTTTAATTTAATTTATTTATATTTTATTAGTGAAAGGTCAATATACAGTAATACGTCAAGCTTTCAAAAATTTATACATTCTGCTGGCTATCACTCTGACATGTAATTATTTAGGTTCAAATTTGTATATTTATTATGTTGTTTAAAATTATCTTACCTTTAAGAGACTAGTCTACTGCGTAATACAAAATTAACGAAGACTTGTTGCAAATTATATAAGTATTACCTCCCTTGAAACATGCCATAGGCGATTCATAAAAGAATTATGCGACCAACAAAGGTACCCATCAGACTGCATTTTGCGCAGTCTGATCATTACCATGTGGGCGATCCTATACATTTTCTGTTGTCGGATGTGGATAAAAAAAATGCACTGAGGCAAAGTAGCAGGCGAAATTGTATGTATTTTATGACGTACGCGAAGGTACCAAAAATCGTCCGGCATATACTAAAATATAGAGTGGAGTCAACCTTTGGAGTGGAGCCTTGGAGTGGAGTGGGTTTTTTTTTTATTTCAAACTGCCAAGACTTAATGCTGCTGACTCGGATAAATATACAGTATGGCCATAATGTTTTATTATTGTTCCCCAAAGTATACTTGGCTTGGCCTAGCTTGGTTCATAGTATTATGCTTTCAAGCAAGCTATTATGTTATTTCACATAATCTGGCTAGTCCAGGAGAGAAATTAGAACATGCCCCTTTGCATTTTGCAACTGGTCATTGCCCAAAAATGGTGAGGCATGGTTTCATGTCCAGAATACTCCAAAATACCATTCCAAAAAACCACGCCACTCCATAGGTTGACCCCACTCCATATTTTAGTATATGCCAACTCTCCGCAGGCTGGTATTTTCCGAATAAGCGTGACGTCATTTCTTCCGAAAATAACTCGGTATCACTAAACGACATGAATACTGGCTTGTGGCCGAAACCACAAGCCAAAAATGGGTAAAAATAGTTGTTGAATTTTTTTGTATAAATAGCTTAGTCTGTTGTAACCCTTCTGTTGGTCTAAAAAAGATAGCTGAGTTGCCACCTATTTGGGAAAGAGCTGCTGACTCGGCTTATCACTTGTAATTTATTGTTTGTTGTGATGTCGTTGTCAACCTTTCCCTTTGATGTTGGGGATAGGGTTTGGGATCTGATTCAGTCAGTTCCTGAAGTGTAGTTACTCTTTAATTTTGCTCTTGGATGTTAACATAGGGAGAGGTAATCAGGTGAATTATTATGTTCCCTGTCGTTAACATGTTCAAGAGAGAGGACGCTAGCCAGCCAGCTTGGTACCGATGCTTGATCAAAACTTACTGTTTAAGCTTGAAACAATGACCATCGGCATTTATTGAGAGTTTTTGTACTATACTTTTCTCTGAGGTAACAGTGGAGCTCCCTCTGGTACTCTACAAAGTCGCAATAGGTTTTCCATCACGAGGTATTGTAGTGATACTCGGATTTCCACGGATACTTAAATCTACATGCAGCGTCACAACAGTACCAAGTCATTTGATGGTTTCTCTCCGTCGAGGAGGGTGGGTGCAGGGGCACTGTTTTGGGGTAAACATGCGCGTCCGGTGTTTCCCGAAAATTCGCCATCCTTTCTGAGCTTGAGAAAAACCTCACGAGTGTTGGCCATCCCAACTACCCCCCAGGCACACATGCTGGCAAAATCAAATAACAGAATGCCCCAGGAGACTTCTCTGGTATTTCAGTGTCAAAGTAAATAAGTGAACTCTAAGAAACTACAATGATGCTTGTTTGACAGAGCAGCCACCATTAGCATTGATGGCAGAGAAGTTAGCATGTGGTAGTGTAGTGAAATTTGTTGGAAACAGATAAATGCCTTGTGGTATTGTCCTGGTGCTACTTTTCTCGCTCTGGCATCAAAGAAGCCATCAGGTATGTTGTAATGACGTTTATCGTTGAGCCACTATATACACGTAGTTCTAAAGAAACACGTGTCACTACAGCCAATATGTGGTACTGTAAATGTTCCTACATGCACGATGACAATCGTAAGATCACCGGAGTTAAAACGCAACCAGAACTTTATTGTGACCCGACCAATTTTAGAACCAATATGGATGAGTAGCGAGCAGCCTTAACTACTACTTGCCACTGCCGGGCGTATAAGAGACCTACTCACCCGGCAGCCGGGTAAATAAGTTTTATTGACACGGCCGCCGGATGAATAAGTTTTCACTGACACAGACGCCGGGGGAATAACCACTTCGTTTACCAAAAGCGTCTGTCCTAGATGGAACGGGAGAGAGAGAGAGAGAGAAAGGGGGTGGGGGAGGGCGGACAAATCACTGCGTTTCGTGTACTACTTAACCACTTTACGGCCCTATTTCACGAAAACTTAGTACACGGATTAGCATTCGGAACAACAAAATTTTCAACATTGCGCCTTACCGTAAACCACGGACTTGTTAATCCGAGCTATAACTGTGACGTGAATTCAGGCCTAAGATTTAGCCATTCTATGTAACTTAAGTAGGGCCTACTGTATGGCTTTCCAACGATGGAAGTGAAGATACAGAAACAAGAAACAAGATATCGCCAGTGTTTCGCTATTTTGTGTAGATCGATTAAACAAGACCATGACCTATTTTTATAAGCCTGTTTTGAAAAAAAAAAAACGGACGTACTATGGCATGGCACTGTCCGTCCGTCTTTCCGTCCGTCCGCCAATATTCTTGTGCGCACCATATCTCAGTAACCCATTGAGATATCTTCATGAAATTTTGTATATATTAGGATGGGGCAAAGTGTCGCGTACAGTAATAGTTGCTTCCCCTATCTTAGTTTCCAAGTTATGCCCATTTGATTATTTTTTACCCTACTAGTCTGTGCGCGCCATAACTAGATAGCTGTTTGGGATATCTTGATGAAACTTTATAGCAATGTGTATGAGGGTTTGACATAACAATGGTTGCTCTTCCTTTCTTCGTTTTGGAGTTGAGTCCCTTTGATTAGATGTTTCAGACTATTTTTGTGTATACTAACCTTGTGCATTCAATAATTTAGTAACCATTTGGAATATCTTGATAAAACTTTACAGCAATGTGCATGGTCACAAGAGGGTGTGTCACATATAAGAATGGTTGTTCCCCCTTACTCTGTAACTCCCTAACCGTTGGCAATATTTTAACAAAACTTTATGGTGATGTGTATTATGACCAAGAATAGTACTCTAGATGCGTTAGATGTTTTAATAACATTGCAGTCATTAATTACAGAGTTGTTTCACCTGTTTGTCTGCCTGTCCATCCTTCTATAAACAATTTTGTTCATTCCGTAACTCCTTCATGACACTGAAACGGGCGTATTATGCGCCGCTTGCGAAGCTCTTGTTTTTCTAGTGATGCATGCTGACAAGTAAGCACATCTGGCAAAGTGACGGCAAGTGATCCCAGTCTTCCCTTTGTCTAAAGGAATAGAAGGGGTGAGGGTGGGTGGGGGGAGGGGGGGGGGGGGGCTCAGCGGTACAAACCAAGGCCGCACCCGGCACCGCATCCGTCCTTGCCTTGCGGTCATAAGCTGGCTTTTACCGACGTGGTACCCCCTAGAGTCACCGGGGGGCTTGGTCCCGGTAGAAGGTAATTTTTTCTGACCACCATCAAAGTTTTCTGACTATGGTCCCGGTTTTTTATGCCCCCGCCACAAAGTGGGGAGGGGCATATAGTTTTGCCCTTGTCCGTACGTACGTACGTCCGTCACACTTTGTAGTACTGTTCTTGTCTCCGCAACTCCTCCTACAGTATTCGATGCAGGGAGTTGAAACTTGCAACACAGTTCAGACATGCATTGAACATGTGCATAAAGGAAACATAACTTTGATACTTTGATTCAGGTCTTTATTGCAGAATTATGTCCCCTTTCATAATATACATATTATGACCATCTTTCACATTTGAGTACTGTTCTTGTCTCCGCAACTCCTCCTACAGTATTTGATATAGAGAGTTGAAACTTGCAACACAGTTCAGACATGCATTGAACATGTGCATAAAGGAAACAGAACTTTGATTAATGTCTTAATTGCAGAATTATGTCCCCTTGAATAATATACATATTATAATCATATTTCACATTTGAGTACTGTTCTTGTCTCCGCAACTCCTCCTACAGTATTTAATGTAGGGAGTTGAAACTTGCAACACAGTTCAGACATGCATTGAACATGTGCATAAAGGAAACAGAACTTTGATCCAGGTCATTATGGCAGAATTACATCCCCTTGAATGACATGCATATTTTGACCATATTTCACACTTTGTAGTACTGTTCCTGTCTCTGCAACTCCTCCAGTAGTATTTGATGTAGGGATTTGAAACTTGCAACACAGTTCAGACATGCATTGAACATGTGCATAAAGGAAACAGAACTTTCAGTTAGGTCTTTATTGCAGAATTATGTCCCCTTTAATTACATACATATTTTGACCATATTTCCATAGCTTAAATACAATCTCACCTTTTATCGTCGCTCTAGCGGCCTCATTTATTAACCGATTTTGGTATTACATCACAGATTTATTGGGGATGACAGTACCTCGAACAACTTTGCGTTTCAGTTTGGTAGGATGAAGGTCAAGGTCACAGTTGCTATTTTCAGAAAAACTAGAGCATTGCTCCAGTGATTTCATTTATAGATCGATTTTTATGTAACTTCACATAAATGTTAAGTATAACAATATCTTGAATAAATTGCCACTTCAGCACCCCAGGTCCAAGGTCAAGGTCACAGTTGCTATTTTTAAGAAAAACTCAGTCATCCCTCTAGCACCTTTATTTATTGACAGACTTTGATGTAACTTCACACAAATATGTTTTAACACATAACTCATCTAGTGAGGCATATGGCGGGGGCATTCATCACCTTTAGTGATTGTCTAGTTTTCCAGTGTGTTAATGAGTGTTTTCTATGACGCCAGAAAAGCAAGTTGAGGCAGCAAAACGATAATTTGGATCGATTAAAGCTTTTCCGAGGTTTTTATACATTTAATTCTTATTGAAGGCGGAATAGGTGACACACATATGTTTAAAAAATTACGTTTTCAACAGATAAATAAGATGCATAATTAAATTTTCAATTTTAGGAACGTCTTATTGAAACATCCGTTTTATCAATTTCCCCCAATCAAACGATAAGGAAAATTTATTATCATAAATCGGTGCTTAGAAACCATTTTACCAATCTTATAACACATTATATCAGTATAATTGCAATAATTATAGAGTTATCATTATTATTATTTAAATTTCATTTTTTTTCCTACAATACCCGGGTTCACCGCCATTTCCTACAACAGGTTTTAGGCGCCTGATTTTTTTTTCTGACAACTTTCATCATGCATACTATGAATGTTCATAAATGATATTTTATTGCAATTGAATTACATGGCGAGATTACAACGTGTTTTAAAGTTTAATGAAAGAGCAAATAGTTTTCGTTCATCCAAAAAAAAAAAAAATTACTTCCATTAGACGGAGACGTTTGAAGCATATATAGTCATGACGTGAGAAATCTGCTGAAGGATAAAAAAAAACTGAACAGTGAGTCCGAACATGGAGAAGACACTGTAGACAATGAACAGTATGCAGAAGACATGTATGTGTGTTCCTACAAATATGCCAAAACCCCAATTTCGCAGTACACTGTAAAAAAAAACTGTAGAATTTACGGTAGAATAACTGGAAACCGGCTGCCAGTCCTTTTCCCATTATTTTTTACGGGCGTTTGCCTGTAAGACATTGTTGGAAATCACGAAATGGAAGTTTTATGTTAATTTAGCGCATTCGAAAATACCTTTGTTTTGTTGAAGGGCTATCTGACCAAAACGACACCTGCTCTATTCTGTCCCACTCTGCTTGATGATTCCTGCAATTTTTACGGGCGCCCGTAAAAATAACGGTAAAAGGACTGGCAGCTGGTTGCCAGTTATTTTACCGTAAAACCTACCGGTTTTTTTGCAGTGTAGGCAGTACATCACAATAAAACGTATACAAGAGAATTGTTTGGATTTGAATTTCATTGGCGACTTCTCCTGTTTACTGTTTGTTGTGTCCTGTCTACTGTGACATTACCTTTTCAACAAGCCCTGCTAGTTTTGACTGTGTACTGTCTACAGTGTAATGTATATTGTGTATTGTTTACTGTCTCTTGCATCCTATCTACAATTAATTGTTTACAATCCTTTGTGTCCCATCTACTGTTTACAGTGTATGCGACTGATCTTCACATGCACCAGAAAAAATGCGCACATGCAGAGCGTGTTCTTTAGCAATGTCATTTCACGTGCTTTGAATGATAAAATAGGAATGATAATAAATAAAAGACGATCTAAGTAAATGGATTTTGTAAACGATTTACTTCATATATGTAAAAAAAAAAAAAAATAGATGACAGTGATGGCATACATCCTTAAATCCTTTAAATGGGTGGCAATTTGGCTCACGTTGAAAAGCTGGAGTTTTCAACAGTTAATAAGAGACCAACCTTTGCCTTATGTCAGATAACGTTTCTAGTATTTGTCAACAAAAATTTTAGCGGCGTAGCAAGAGAAGTAACCTTATAATCTATACCACCATCTGCCTCTCAGATCAGCCTGTGCATCCACACAAGCTGCTCAGAGTTTTCGCTTTTGCTATCTAGATTTCTCGAGGTCCATCAGTTGTCCAAACGCACAGCAGATACTCAGAACAGCCTGAGGCTTTGCTGTTGGTAAACACTGCAAGGTATCTATGCTCGTGACATAGCTAAATTTTGATAATACACAAGATACGATTCCGCCGTAGTTAATATGAATCTTTTTAACCCGGGTTGAATAATGTGACCTAAAATTTTGATTCCTGAATTAATTAATTGGGCTGTTTGCAGAATGAAGATTTATGTTTTAGTTATCAAGCAATATTGAAAGTGTCTCTGTCTAGAAAATATGAGCCGCGACACGACAAAACCAACAATGTGGTTGTGCGCCCGGCACAGACTCAAATCAGCCTGGGCATCCGCCCAGTCTGATCAGAGTCTTCGCTATCCGCATGGAGGTAGCTTAGACTCTTAGCTACCTTTTGAGCGCCAAGCGGAGAGTCTGATCAGACTGGGCGGATGCCCAGGCTGATCTGAGTCTGCGCTGGGCGCACAACCACATTGTTGGTTTTCTCGTGTCGCGGCTCATATACTTTTGATAGGCTTGTTTAGGCGGTATAAAATGCAGGAGCTTTAGGAAAAGAGAGTTGTCTCGTAAATCATGAGTGTTTTTGACAACATAAACTTTTTTTTAAAATGCATTTTTAGTTTTGCGCACAGCCATGTGCACTCTACTAACGTAATAGACAACTACTAACACAATCTCAGTAGGCACATGACGTCGGAATGACGTATGTCTGATCTCGAATCATGATACAGGGTCTCAGATTAGCATGATAGTAGTATATAAGAGAGACGTCATGGTCGAGCGCTTGGCTATGGTGCATAAGGTCTCGGGTTCGAACCCCAGCCGTTCAACGACTGAGAACTCTCAATCAATGCGTAGCAAATTAATACAGAAAATTAAAGGCTGCGAAAGGAGGGTGATGGCTTCAATTTTCATATGCTGTGTTCAAGTTACGATGGCCTCGAACAACTGTTCTTTATATCATTCGTGTACCGAGACTTTTAAGATCGCGATCCTAGACCTGGTGGGCTGATCTTAGTACCAATAAATTTCTAAAAATTATGACATCTAAAACATTTTTCTAACAATGCAATAGTGTGATTTTACAACACAGCAATGCGTCAAAAAGATGCAGACGGAATGCAAACATCGGGCAGCTTCCTGCACTGTTTTAATACTCATCAGATTTTTACGATATTTGCTAGGACTTCCGGTAGCTAAGTGGGTTAAGCGCTGACCTGCTGATATAGCGGTCCCGTGTTCGATTACCGAAGCGGAAATCTTTTCAACCATAAACGGGATTCCATTGCACAGAGCCTTTCATTATCACCCTCCTATCGTCCTGAAATGATTGAAATACTGTTGAAAAGGACGTAAAATCGCAAGTCATCCATCCATTCATCCATCCACACGATATTTGCTGTTCACATAAATTGCATTGGGGCATGTTTTTTCTGAAGGCACAGACCAAGTTGTATCATAGTGCCACAACGAATCTAAGTACTGGGACCTAAGTGTTTCAACGAAAATTACAAGTTCGGTTATAAGACATTTTTATGCTCTTCTCAGCTGAGTTCGAAAATTCAAAATCGTTACAGTCAATCCCTACAGCATTTTGCAGAAATTTTGTATGCTTTTCATATAATTTCACTAATTTGAATGCTCAAAAGAAGCCTTGTTTACTTTTTCAAAGAATATTTGGTATCAAATTTTAGCACAGCCTCAGCTGAGCATGAAAAAAGCTTTATAACCTTGGGGCCAGACCGGACCGTTCCAAAAATCAAAATCTATACTGTCTTCGATCCTGCCAGCAATATTTGACATACAGCTGGACAGAACAACTCCCGATATCTCGAATGCTGATATCTCAAAATATCTTCTTATATCAAAGTATATATTTCCTATTCTTATTTACATTTCAGCATCTGTTATCACAAACTTCTGAAATCTCAAAGTAAATTTTCTGGTACCGAAAATTTACTTTGAGATATCAGTAGTTTGGGAAGAAGTTCGACTTCGAGATATCGAGAATTGACTGTAGTCTGTTCAAATTTTAGGAAAATGGCGGTAATTGGTTAAGGCGTTTTAGGGTAGATATGGTAATGTAACCCCTATTCTTGGATGATGAACTGTTGATGGTCAGTTGTTATCATTGTAATCCTTAAACACAACAAAGTTTGAGATTGCTTCATGCCTTTCTTTATTATCAGTAATTTTCAAAAGCTCCGTTCAAATATGTAAGAAAGTTGCTGTTATGGCTGCTGTTTAAATACTTACGATACTAATGATATTTCAACCAGAAAATTGTATCTGTAAGACACGGATACTGTCCCCGTGCAGCGCCTGCACAGGAAAGTGTACACCCTAATAAGAACAAAACTTCTTCCTCTTGTAAGTCTCAAGTCCACCTATCCAGTTGGCCTGACTCTCAAAAAATGCTGACTTGCCTAAATTCGATATTGCAAAGCCCGAGATCAATCCAGATACTAGTAAAAGAAATACAATACTCCAGTGAATATATACTGTGGGAGAACTTGCTTACACAAACACCATTCCCTAGAATGCAAGAAAGGTCCCCAAAATGAGTCCAAAAGGTCGTAATTCTGAAATTCAAAACCAATTTTACCTCTTCCAGAGTGTTACATGCAAATCTTCATTATATCCCTAACAAGTATGCAAAGTGTGAAAAAGACAAATCTTAATTCGCCCCGCCACGCACCCACTGCCTCTCACTGACTATCGTCATGGGGGGGGGGGGGGGGGGGGGGGATAACAAAACGATTTTTCTCTCTTAACAATGAAAAATTGTGGGCACGCCTGACTCGTGGAATAAAAGCCTGAGCATGACCACACATCGAAAACTGATGGTTTTGGCAAACTCATGGGCTCTCTTTCTGTTCAGGCTCACAGATCATGTACTGTTTTAAAATATAGTTCAAATATCAGGTCTGCCAGAATATAACTATAGTAATGGTTTCAGATCCATAACGGTGAATAACGACAACCACCGTATTCTGGCATTAATAACTTCGTTTAACACTTAAAGCGCTAAAAGAACACACACAGACGACAAAATGTTTGTCTGCAAAATTAAAAAAAAAAATAATAAAAAAAAAAACATTTTCGTCCTAGCCATATCATATTGAGAATTCAAACACAAGAGGGCAAACAGTGTAGATATAGATGAGGCAACTCGTCATGAGCCGCCTCATCAGGATCTATGCTGTTTGCAAATTTATCGGGGGTGGTCGGGTGGTGCGATGGTGCTGCGTGTAACTTCGAGTGCCAGGGCGTCCTACTGATTTGGAACATTGTATGGCAAGGGCCTACTGTGCTTGCGGTAGGTGCGGGTGGGGGTTGTGTGGACATTTTTTCTCTCTATCTTTTCTCCTCTTTCTCCCTCTCTGGGAGACGGTCCGATATAGACTGAAATACTGTCTAAAAGGACCGTTAAACCCAAATCAATCAATCAATCAATGCAAATTTATCTATTTTCGTCTCTGGCGCTTAAAGTGTCGACTCAGGCGTTGGTTGTATTTACCAAATCGCATGGATCGACGCATTTCTATCAAATACTTGGCAATACATCGACGCTGACACGACGTTTCTGAGTACCGTATGACAATGGGACTTTTCTTAATATTTGTGTAAGACAGAATTAGTATCTTCAAGATGCTTTGTCATTGACTGCTGTCGCGCAGACAATTAGATGCGCACCAAATCGCATGGATCGACGCATTTCTATCAAATACTTGGCAATACATCGACGCTGACACGAAGTTTCTGAGTACCGTATGACAATGGGACTTTTCTTAATATTTGTGTAAGACAGAATTAGTATCTTCAAGATGCTTTGTCATTGACTGCTGTCGCGCAGACAATTAGATGCGCACCGGAAAGAGCTCTTGAACCACTCATGACTGTTCTCAAGGGCTTACAAACCGCATATACTAAACGGAAAAAGATACGCATATGGCAGTATCTGTGATCATAGAATTTGCTCGGTAAAACGCACACCAAGAACAAACTAGCATTGTACATTAGCATGACATTAATGGGCTACATAGAGGCGTCATCCTTCAAAAGCAGGAACAAAGCAGATCCAACTTAATCTTAGCAGAAGAACCTGCGAGAAGAGATCAAATCTACAAAAGTCTTTCACATTGTCGAAAAGTTGTATAAATGTTTTGTCTTGAGCAACACTTTTACAATATAATACAATATAACAACATAATGTTGTTTGATAATATAATTTCGCTATTTGAGACAGCATCACTGTGACATTATACAATTATTGACTTTTGTTGAGGTTCTGTTCAGTTCAGTTCAGTTCTCCCAACGACGTTCCCCAAGTGGCTCAGCGGTACGTAACCATAGTTGCACGCACTCGGCACCGAGTGTCCATCCAACTTTTGTTGAGGTGGACATGAAGGGTTATTATATAATCTATCAATAAAACTCATTTCATTGGTTGAAAGGCTGATCACGTGCGGAAGGCATTACTTCATGTCGCATAGTTGGTGACGTAACGTCGTTGGTAACGTAACATTCTACTTAAGAAATAGATCAGCTCTAGCAGTGAATTGTTGAGTAATAATTCACTGTTTGGAGGTCAGTTGTAAAGTAGATCATATCACGAGCGCGGAGCGCGAGTGATATATTTACTTACAACTGACCGACAAACAGTGAATTATTACTCAACAATTCAATACTAGAGCTGAACTATTTCGATTCTAACACTCAAAACGCTGAAAAACTATCCTTTTCATTCAGTCTCTCACAACCTTCCTGCCAGCGCGTTCATGCTCCCGCCAATATTCTGAACTGTATCTAAGATAAATGTACGTTTTTATGGCGATTTAAGAAAGAAAAAGAGACGTTACACCGTCTAACGTCTCAAAACGTAACAAAATTACGCCAGTTATTGCAGTGACGTCAGCAGGTAGACTCACGCGCATCGTAACAGTGAATTGTTGCAGAATAAAACACGACAACTTTCCATTGCTTCTATAGGCGCACTGTGTTAGAATTGTGTATAGTAACGTCAACCTAAATTTGGCTTTAGTTAAATGGCAGACCCTTTCACTAAAATTATCATTTTTATGTAATAAAAAAATTGTTGACTTTTGTTTCGGTGAACATGTAGTGTTATTGAATAGTAAACTATTCATATTGATATCCGCTTCGCGTTGGTGAATATGAAGTTTACTATATAATAATAATTTATAAGCTGAGCTGTCATTTTAGTCAACTTGACGTTTTAGTTGACGTTACTTCACTAACCGGTCGCCATTTAGAACTTCACCAACCATGCGACATTAAGATGTTACGTCACAAACTATGCGACATGCAGTAATGTCTATTGCACGTGATCAGCCTCTGGAACAATGAAATGAGTTTTATTTAGATTATATAATAATACTGTTTTGACAATGTTTAAAATGAGAAAAGAGGGTAAAGGTTTCGCGTATCCTTGTGGTCGTAGGGGCAGTCTTTAAGATTATAGTGAATGAAAAGTCATTTACATATTGTGGGCTCCTGATATTGCAAATATTTTGCGAAATATTGCTGATCACTGCTGAGGCATAACTTAATCACAACAATGTACAAATGTATTTGTGCGAGCTGGGAAATGGAAAGCTTATAAACACTGTACATGTATTTTTCACATTTAGTATAGAATAAAGCAATACTTAAACATTTACAAAAAGACAATGACATCAAAATGATACAAGTGTTTGTTTCCACGCAAGAAGTGGCAGCTATTACGATAATCTCACCAATGTGAGCTAGTATACTAATCAAAATAAGTGTCGTGCCATCTTGTCTTTTCGCAACAGATCAGAAACAATGTGGCCACATTTCATTTACACATACAACAATAAATTTATTGGGTGCCATAGTCCTATTATACAACAGCCCAGTAACACTGCTATTTCATCAAAGAAAATACCCCATCTCACATAGGTAATGACATAACAGGATCATTAAACCGCTCCTAACAACTGGGGATATTTTGTATCAGTAGAGATTCTGTCTGTAAGTGTGTGACAAAAAATATGTTTGAGAAAACTCAGTTCGTTTTGGTTATAAGCATTTCAATGTTACCAATTTTCATTTATTATCAGTTCTGGATTGCAAGGGCGTATAGTGTATGCTAGTAGTTGGGCTCAGCTAAACTTTTGTGATCCAGCATCGGTTTATGAAAATGATCGATGATCGGGTAAACATCGATTAATGGGACTGTAACCAGACACAAGGTTTTGCTAAAGAGCTATTCCCTTGCTATCTTTATAGCATCTTGACTAAGAGGTCCATAGAAAATGCTAAACGCATTTTTCTATGGGTTTCCTAATCGAGATGAAATAGCAGCTTAATAAAGCGACACATCGATTATGTCAAACTGTGATCGATTAATCACCCATTTGCTGCAAAAGAGTAATGATCGACGCCATAATATTTGTGAGACGTCAGCAGTAGCCTTATGTGCATACAAACAATGATTTGTTGTGAAATAAATCATTGTCCCAGCAAGCATATGACGTAAAAACTATGTCGTCCTGACGTGGATGCGACATGATCGACGTCAGGACGACGTCATTTTTAAGTCATGTACCCGCTGTGTGTAATTTTCCATTGCCTTTTGTCGGCTGTGTTAGAAAAAAAAATTATTCAAGGCGTCGTTTTATAGTCAATGTTTGCACTTTTGTTTTAGTGAGATACGGTAGGTCCTATTTGTTAACTTCTGACATTACTATGTCCTGTTGTACTATTATCCCGGAAAAGCTTATGGCGATTAAGACGCTTAGTCCGGCAAGGGATTTATGCATCTTATTTTCACAGACAAATGTATGGCCCTTTTTAATTTGCGTTAAGTGAATGGCTCCAACTGTAGATGTTTGTGTCTGTTTTTCCATTGTCGAAGGTTTCACTGGCCCTGAGTAGGCCAGTTTCAGGGCACGAGACCATAATAGCCGAAATACAACGGTAAAGGAATCCTGAACTTCCCAGCATTTAATAACGGGCTAATACACCCCTAATAACCGACGTCATCAGCATCTGACGTCAGCCCGAAAATACACCATTTCGTTAGGTCGGAATTTTACTGTAAATCATGCAATTTTCAAAATCTACTAACAGCCACTTGTTGCACCAAATATATTAATGAATCGATGCCTTTACTTGACAGAAGCCAGCTTTCGACAGCCTGTTGTTTTTGCAAACACTTCGACCAAACATGTTTCGCCTTATACATGTATTGTGATGTTAAATCTAAGTATTTGAGAATCCTACAGCATTTCAGGAGGTCACTTTCATGGCGATATATCGTCCTTTCTTTTTCGATTTGACCACTTTCAAGAGTTTTGTGGGAACTACAATAGTGACACGCTTATCTTTTACAAAGCTGAAATTTTGTACTGATATGTTTTTCATACATATGAGTCGAATAGCATTGTTATATTTTGGCAATCCCTTTGCAGAGGCCTGAAAAACTGCATTATTGCCCGCTAACCGGCACTAATCAATCTGCGGCGCGAAGCACGTGACCTAGCAACAAAGTGGGCGCCATTGCAATCTGCTAGAGATACTGGGCCATGGAGGTTCAATAGCTCGTATGGCACCGCAGTTGATTACTAGAGATATGATACTACAGATCCAACAGAAAGACAATACCGAGGTCATAGGGACCCAGAAGCAATATGAATGAAAGAGATCCGATAGAAAGAGGAGACCGAGGTCATAGAGATCCAAAAGTTATACTGAGGTAAAGAGATCCACGAAAAGGACGGCACCAGAGAAATGGCACCTTAGAGGCCTAGTGAAAAGCAAGAAGTATAGAAATGACACCACAGAGAGAAATATAAAGACATTACCTTTACTACACATACCCAAAGAAGGACGTTTCAACAGTAAGACACCAAAAGGCACATTATAAGTATATTACCAGAGAAATGGCATTCAGTGCGTGGATGTGACACCACAAAATAACGATAAAATGATACCAAGTTCCGGTAGTAGGGCGCTACTTCAGCGACCCACAGAACGACGTTACCAGAGAATTAGACCATTAGAAGGACGATATTTAAGAAAGGTACTCAGATAGAGCTTATAGCCGATACGGGACCACAGAGACAACACACAGCGGACACATTACGTTACGACGTCATATGCCTGCTGGGTACTGGAGATATGGCGATGCAGGGATATGGATACGGACATTAGAATACTTACCTTTTTGGGGAGCCAGCAGAAACTTCGGTCACTGGACTCCAGCTGAAAGACGTTATTTAAAACATGGGGCTGACGTGACCTGCAATATCATTATGTGTTTTTTAGCATAATTTATTGAACGAGTTATTCTAAACTCGTGGGCACGACTCATTAAACATCGAGTCACGACGCGTTTCTAAATACCTGAGGATGTTGTTGTCATTTTCTCAACTTAATTATCATATTTCAAATATATGTCGGGGCAGAAAGAAGAAGGGAATCGTTTGCCTTCACTATATTCATATCCTACATCCCAATGATGTAAACATGGAGGTAAAGGTTACCACCTGCCACCAGGTAAATCATGTGCAGGTTGCGGTGACTGACAATTTTAAGTAGATGCACACTTACAGATCAAAAGAACAATATATTTTGCGTTATGCAAATCAAAGCTTTTCAAGTCATAATTCATTTCAAAATTATCTAGAACGTGTGAAAATTTTATTCAATTTCTGAAAAAAATGGACGAGACAGTAGCCATTGCAGACATCAGCTCAATCTAACATGAGAGTATCGGATATCATCATTGCTTTTTGCTCATTTTCGGTCTGTGCTTTAAAGAAAAAAGGGGCAATTGCGCTTGCGTTTACATTACCCAAACACTATCAGGTAGGCCATCATGATTTTATTTCAATCCCGTGCCAAGTTACAGTAAAATTCAGAAAAGATTAAATTATCAGAAAATTGTACTCCCAATAGATCTGGAGACAAATCGTAAACAAAAAATAACTGGCGGTCGGTCACTGGTGTGTGTTTTGCAAAAATATATATTCATGATATCTTGTAGTTCAGTATGTTGCAGAAAAGTTTTTATTTTCATCTTTTCGTATGCAACACTTAGCAGAATCAGACATCTTAGATAACTATATATTGGAATGTTACCGAAGCAAGCTCTTGGTTGTTACTTTTGTTTGACGCTCAATGTTAACAGTCTGCTCCGTGTTTGCAATACTGGGATGCAGGGTATGAACTAACTCGAACCAGTCCGTGAATCTATGTAGTCTACCTAGAGACTTCATTTTGTGTCTGCGAACAGCAATGACCTTGATCAGACTACGCAGATGCTGTTCTTTAAGCACCTTTTAGGCGTATCGCATGGGTATCGCGTTTCAATTTATCACAAAAACACCCTGTACATCCCAATAATGCAATCGACAGTTGTGCTCCTCATTCAATATCTTCTATACACCTTTCCTATAATTCTGAAAGTAAAAAGTATGCAAAGACCAGGAACTGAAACAATCAAAATCCAGATCCAGCCCTCAAACCATAGTTGGAAACAACTAAGATTACAAATAATCAAGATACAAAGAACATATGGCCAACCGAGTGAGCAGCTTGTTCCCAAAAGGTGGCCACTCAGCAACCCAAACCGAACCAAAAATAATAATAACATACATAAGGTAAAACATCACAGAAACTCTGACACCAAAAACAGGCAACAAAGAACCACAACAGAACTACCGCCTTGGAACGGTCAGTAATGAATTACTGGGGGGCTTAAATCGATTTTACAGGCCCAACCTCACCCTCAGTTTCTGAAGTGGTACAAAACATTTAGTTGGTTGTTCGGTTCGCATGATAACCCTCTAACTCGTCAATGAATCATCACGGTAAACACATAAATCAAATTTCAACACCATGAAGAAGCAAAGACGAGGACTCAACAGATACAACGTGCCGTCTGACAGGTGGAGATCCCTGTCCTGCCAAACAACCCCACTGGAAATCTGAAGCAAAAGAAGGTCACCAGTTGAGCCCCGGTCTGTTCGAGTTTTGTCCCTTGCAACGCCTATGACGTCATCTATAGGATAGGCTATTGTTTTTCACTGTGTAACCAAACAAATGCCGGTTTTCTATATAGTCAAAACTAACATTCAACGGTTAAGATTAAGACAATTCTTTTGTTCCAGCTATATTTAGCTCTTTCTTTGTCGGAAAATAAGATTTATAACATGTAGTAGAAGGGAATTGGCATAAAATTAAAAGATTTCCGACTAAAATTTCGGGCCAAAATTACCGTAATCAAGAGAATGTATCACCAGTACAGCTTCCAAAACATTAGGAAAAGAAAGGAAATCGCGGAAGATGTTCAGACCGTTAAATATTACAAAAAAAAACAAAAACAAAAAAAACAAAAAAAACACGAACGATTAGCTGATTATAAAGCAAACACACGCTAGAAATGACAACAAAGTATGCTGACACGGAATTCGTTTGTGTAATCACCGAATCACGCGCATTGCCGCAATAAACAAACACCTATGATTGTATATTACCTAGACACGTGTCAGCTTTAAGAACACCCTAGCGTGAAATGGAAACGATCAAATAAATAATACCGAAGAAAAGTAAGAGATGGAACAAATAATATAAATTCAACCCCGGGTTCAAACTTGCGGAAAACTATCTGGATGCTGATGCATCGCACAAGAAACCATAAATAGTGCATAAATATCAGCCTGGTAATAATGCGTAGTTACTACCTGAATGCTGACGTTTTATCTGTCGGAAAAATGGAAAGATCTTTACAGATTTACGAAACTTATTTATACGAAATGTAGCTCTTTTACATTGAAAAAAACGTGAATGTATTACCGGGGTGTTAAAACACGGCATCGATGAAAAGGGTCATGAAAATCATGAGCGACTTGTCGGGATTCTGAATATGATATTAAAATATGAAAAAAATATATATAAATAAAAAATGTCACATGACAACAGGGCAATTATACTTTAATTTGGTCTTTCAATGTATTTTTTGCAGTTCACATTTACAAAACGTCTGCTTTATGCATGTTACGTGTGCTTGCAGTTGTACTGAATTATATGGGATGTTCCTATAGATGACGTCACAGCCTACTTGGGTAGATAACTCCTGCGCGACTTTATCGACTTATAGGAAAGGTGTATAATTATTACAATATAGTTTCTAAAATATTTTAATATATCCCTTAACAAACTACTAAGTGCGTGGCCTTTTCAATCAAACAGCGCAAATCGAGAGACCATAGCTATAATGGCATAATTCCACATCCACCTTTTTGTCTGATTCACACTTTTTTCCAAGCAGTAGACTAGTCCAGTTTGAAAATGGGTGAAACTGCTCGTTGATGGATGGATGACTTGCGATTACACGTCCTTCTCAACACTATTTCAGTCATATCAGGACGATGGGACGATGACATGAAAGGCTATGTGCAATGGAATCCCGTTTACGGTAGGAAAGCTGGGCTAGAACCCGGTTCCACTAGATCAGTAGGCCAGCGCTTAACCCACTGAGCTACCGGGGCTCGAAAATGCTCGTAAAATCAAGTTTTTCAGCTACTGGTCAATATAAATGCATCTGTCAGTAATGGTCTGGCAAGTCTTAATAACCATTTAGGCATAAAATAGCAATGATAAACAAGGTCCGCTGCCATACTCGAGAACAAAAATCGAATTATCTTAATAACCGCATACGCTAGAAATCTTTTGCTAATGGACTGAGAATCCGAAACCATCTGTGTTAGTGAATATTGAGGCTGTAGGCAGCGTGAAACTGCTCAACAGATAGACAACAACGACATTAAGAATAAAAATTATGGCCAGGTTATCGTATTTGCATTTCCATATACTGTAAAATTTCATAGTGCGCACGCACGGCGTGTCAGTAATGTACTAATAGTAATAACGCACTGTAGTCACGCATATGCTACAGTGCATTAGTCACGCACATGGCTACAGTGCATTATTACTAGTACATTACTGACACGCCCGCACTATAGAATTTTACAGCAGTCGAAAAAAAAAAAAAAAAAGAAAAGAAGGGAGGTCGCGTGGCCAACATTCGTCGCCAATTTAAGGCACTATGGGGACCTGATCCTCTCGGCTTACGTCTTTTTTTCTCCATTGTGCCATTGATGGTAAAGCAGGCATCACTGAGAGACCTGTGCCTTAATTGGCTAGGATTTCAGCTCAGGGAAGCTGCGTGCGCAAGACGTTGCTATCTAGGCTACCATTACGAATAAGCCCATTGCGTAGGAAAAGGCGTGGCATGACAGCAATGGAGTAATGTAATGGAGTCACCCATGGAGGAAACGCCCGGAAGGTGGTTCCTGGCCTACATTTGCCGTAAGGCGTTATAGGGACCAGGCTGAACCAGTCCTCGAGGTTATAAAACTTGAGTACATTCTCATCTCAAAATAAAGCACAATGATTGGCTGCTTCCGAGCACATGCTCGGAAGCAGCCAATCAGTGTGCTTTATTTTGAGTTTGAGCTTATTCTCAAGTTTCATAACTTCGAAACCAGATTCCCGGATGTTAGTTGATCACAATTATAAACGACAGTGCTAAAATCTTGGATAAGGGCGGACAGGTTGACACTTTTATCTTAGACTTCGAGAACGGTTTCGAACCCCCACCCCTCATGAATTATTTAAATGTAAGCTATATGGCTACGGTATTGGTGGGAAGACATTGAACTGGATTGATTCTATTCTCTGTGACAAGCAACAGCGTGTGTGTAGTAGAAAATGGAGATAAATCAGACTGGGTCCCCATTTTTTGTCAGTTGTCCCCCAGGGCACAGTTCTTGGATCATTCTTGTACTCGTTGTACATTAACGATATTGCAGAAGATATTGACTTGGGATTAAGACCTTTTACAGACGATTGTGTTTGCTATTGAGAAATCGAAGACAGTGAAGACACGGTGAAACTGCAGGAGGATACAGACCCTTTAGGGTGTTGGGCAAGGAGTTGGGGCATGAGATTCTAACCACTCAAATGCAACATAATGCACATTACAAGGAAACGGATCAAGAAGATCACTTAGAGGGAACGGTCCTCGATAAGGTAGAGAACTCAAGTACATGTATCTTGGCATAACCATTACCAACCATTTGAAATGGAATACACATGTCAGCAATATTTGCACAAAGGCTAACATGACTAACAGGACCCTTGGCTTCCTTAGACGCAACGGTGGCGGCACATTAAAGAGTCTGCATACAAGGGACTGGTGCGTCCAGTCCCGGAGAATGGTAGTTCAGTTTGGGACCCCAAAGTATGCTTCTTCAAGGTGAACTTGGGAAGGTGCAGAAAAGGTCGGCTAGATTTGTAACACACAATTACTAGTACGCCTATGAAACTAGGCTGGGAGTATAACTGGCATTTTAGAGAAGCTAAAGCGGGAATCTCTGAAAAAGATTAGGAAAGATAGTAGAATCATAACGCTTTACAAAGGTCTAAAAAGTGCAGCCAGTTTACCCATAAATAACCTTGTTCACCCACGCAGGCGATCCAGGAAGCATCAGTCCCTGACATTTCAAACTCCGTTGGCTGGGACTGATATTCACAAATCCAGATTCTTCCCCCAGACTATTAGAGATTGGAACTCCCTAGCAGATTCCCTTATTTTGCTGCTGAGTGTGCAGGGGGTTCAGATAGCATGCCTACGTTGGGCCAACGTTGGCTTAAGGTGGTCAGTTTGGTTGGGCCAACGTTGGATGCCAACGTTGGGCCAACGTAACTTTGCTCATCGGGCGAACGTTGAGCCAACGGTTGGCTCAACGTTGGCCGAACATTGTAAGTTTTTTCCTACAACGTTGGGCGAACGTTGTGCCAACATTTATGGCCTACAATCAGCCAACGCAAAAAATTCACTTTGGGTCAAGTTGTGCCACCTTAAACCAACATATACTTTGAAATCAAGCAAATTCCTCCCTCTCTGCGAAGCATCCGGTGAGAGTAACTACTTCCATGCCCACAAACAAGAGTCGGCAATTTAATAGTTTTAGATGCAATCCCAAATACTGCGAATCTCTGATCACTTAATGAGGTTTTCATATACTTTACGACTAAAATCAGCTTGCGCATATGCAACTTTTTATCACATTATTCCTTCTTTCACTTACACATTTAATCTGCCTGATGATTCCTGGTTAATCAAATGTGTGAAGCTACATTTCACCTTGCGCAGTTGCGCAGGCTGATTTGAGTACATATGTCTAAGGTAGATTCTTGCGCGAAGACATTATGGCTGAAATGTATTAAGCTAAATTCACAAAAAATCAAATACAATCTCCTTGACTTGAAGTATTGAATACTGCTGAGTTTATGACTTTGCGCGTACGTTTATGATTTTCTATTCAAAGAACACAATCTTTGCTCCTCCAATCCCTAGTTATGTGTAGCACTTGGTACATCTGAAAGTCATTAATAACAGAAGTACTAACAACTTAATTGCTGAATGGGGATCGTTTCCTTGGTAACCAGACCTTGCTCGTAATAAAATCGGAGTACACAAGACTCCTTGCTGTGTGATCGCTAATTACTTACAGATTTCCACTTTTCTATGTACCTCGTTCAGATATTGTAAATAAACAAAGCTTATGATTAGCATTATCGTAATGCCTAAATCTATATTGTTATATTATGCAATGAAATTTATAAAAGCACAAATTCATAATTTTTTCATAGAATTATTAGTACATGCTAGTCAAAGTCAGAGCAGGCAATACCAAGACAAATAGTAATAAATATAAATAAATAAACATAAACAAATAGTAAGAAGCCCATTTAATGATAATTATGATACTGAATCTATTATTAGTTGAATCATACTTAGATAAACTGACTAATTCATATTCATTTCTAATTATCATTGAAACCTGGAGTTCAATTCCCCACGTCAAGCCAACGTTGGGCCAACGTTACTCAACCCACGTAAAACTTAGCAAAATTTATACGCATGTGAAAACGTTGGCCCAACGTTGGCTGACCGTTTAATGGCCGACATACTTTTTTATGAAAAATGTACACAGCATGCTATGAAATAAAGTTTGAACCAGCATAGGTTCAAGTATAATTAATTCCTGTGTGCCTAGAGCAAACATATACCCAGCTGTAGTAACGTTCGGCCAACGTTCGGCCAACGTTGTACTCCCATCGCCAACGCTCAGCCAACGGTGACACCTTATGCCAACGTTGGCCCAACGTTGGCATGCTATCTTAATTATATGGGGACCTGACCCTCTCGGCTTACGTCTTTTTTTCTCCATTGTGCCATTGATGGTAAAGCAGGCATCACTGAGAGACCTGTGCCTTAATTGGCTAGGATTTCAGCTCAGGGAAGCTGCGTGCGCAAGACGTTGCTATCTAGGCTACCATTACGAATAAGCCCATTGCGTAGGAAAAGGCGTGGCATGACAGCAATGGAGTAATGTAATGGAGTCACCCATGGAGGAAACGCCCGGAAGGTGGTTCCTGGCCTACATTTGCCGTAAGGCGTTATAGGGACCAGACTGAACCAGTCCTCGAGGTTATAAAACTTGAGTACATTCTCATCTCAAAATAAAGCACAATGATTGGCTGCTTCCGAGCACATGCTCGGAAGCAGCCAATCAGTGTGCTTTATTTTGAGTTTGAGCTTATTCTCAAGTTTCATAACTTCGAAACCAGATTCCCGGATGTTAGTTGATCACGATTATAAACGACAGTGCTAAAATCTTGGATAAGGACGGACAGGTTGACACTTTTATCTTAGACTTCGAGAACGGTTTCGAACCCCCACCCCTCATGAATTATTTAAATGTAAGCTATATGGCTACGGTATTGGTGGGAAGACATTGAACTGGATTGATTCTATTCTCTGTGACAAGCAACAGCGTGTGTGTAGTAGAAAATGGAGATAAATCAGACTGGGTCCCCATTTTTTGTCAGTTGTCCCCCAGGGCACAGTTCTTGGATCATTCTTGTACTCGTTGTACATTAACGATATTGCAGAAGATATTGACTTGGGATTAAGACCTTTTACAGACGATTGTGTTTGCTATTGAGAAATCGAAGACAGTGAAGACACGGTGAAACTGCAGGAGGATACAGACCCTTTAGGGTGTTGGGCAAGGAGTTTGGGCATGAGATTCTAACCACTCAAATGCAACATAATGCACATTACAAGGAAACGGATCAAGAAGATCACTTAGAGGGAATGGTCCTCGATAAGGTAGAGAATTCAAGTACATGTATCTTGGCATAACCATTACCAACCATTTGAAATGGAATACACATGTCAGCAATATTTGCACAAAGGCTAACATGACTAACAGGACCCTTGGCTTCCTTAGACGCAACGTCGGCGGCACATTAAAGAGTCTGCATACAAGGGACTGGTGCGTCCAGTCCCGGAGAATGGTAGTTCAGTTTGGGACCCCAAAGTATGCTTCTTCAAGGTGAACTTGGGAAGGTGCAGAAAAGGTCGGCTAGATTTGTAACACACAATTACTAGTACGCCTATGAAACTAGGCTGGGAGTATAACTGGCATTTTAGAGAAGCTAAAGCGGGAATCTCTGAAAAAGATTAGGAAAGATAGTAGAATCATAACGCTTTACAAAGGTCTAAAAAGTGCAGCCAGTTTACCCATAAATAACCTTGTTCACCCACGCAGGCGTACCAGGAAGCATCAGTCCCTGACATTTCAAACTCCGTTGGCTGGGACTGATATTCACAAATCCAGATTCTTCCCCCAGACTATTAGAGATTGGAACTCCCTAGCAGATTCCCTTATTTTGCTGCTGAGTGTGCAGGGGGTTCAGTTACTAAGTTTACTTCTCTTGTAAGGGCTAGGGACTAGCTATCCCTTGCCACAGGTCCTGGTGGATGATTGTCTTTGGACGTATCACCAGTAAACAATTCTGACTCTGACTCGTGTGCATTATAGGTCAGCTTGGAGCAGACTCTCTACCTGCAGAATCTGGCATGCTACCGGTGCAACAGTACCGGAAAAGACGTAATAAACAAAATCTTTAACAACCATCACTGCAGTAAAGTATCCCGGGAAAATATCTCTGATTAAAACTAGTTTCTCAGGAACAAATAATATTATCAGCCATGTGTGAAAGTACTCAAAAATTAAGGGGTATTTTAAATTGACGTCAGCTTATCTTATATGTATCTAATCTTGTATAGAGGTGCATTTGAGTGCTGCGTTTTTTTTACCTCAACGAAATAAATTGTCTTCGAGTATCGATGCACCATCAAACAAAATTTCTTTCGATAGGCAGATTGTTGAATGAAAATGTATGACATTACCCTGTCACCAAGTTTTTCGAGTCACAATATAGGCCAGCTATTATTATACTTATGTAATGTCAAGGTGATCACTTGCATGGCAAACTGAGTATGTAGTGCGATAGTAGAACCGCTGAGATAACATATATTTTCTATTGCAAAATACAAATTCAGTGATCATCAGTGAACGACCTGCATTCGCGCACTTATGTCTTTGTTGTCGGTTTGTTCTTATTTTCAAGTAGGCTCAGCGGATCGTATCCATAATTGCACCCGCTAGCACAAAGCAGAGAAGGAAAGCTTGTAGACTCATTTGCTTTACAAAGGTCTGATGGGTGCAGCAAGTAAACCCATAAATGACCTTGTTCCCCCAAGCAGGCGTACCAGGAATCATCATTCCTTGGCATTTCAAACCCCATTGGCTAGGACTGATATCTACATGTACGTCCCGTTTCTTCCCCCATACTATCAGAGATTGGAATTCCCTAGAAGATTCCCTTATATCTGCTGCTGAGTATGCAGAGGATTCAGTTTCTAAGTTTACTTCTTTTGTAAGGACTAGGGACTAGCTTGCCTGACCACAGGTCCTGTTGAATGATTGTCCTCGAACGTATCACCAGTAAACGATTCTGATTCTGAGCACAGGATTCATCTCTCTTTATAAATTGGACATTCATCACTTCAGGGGCGCCTAGCGTATTGATTTTATCCTTTTTAAAAGAAATATTTACGCTATAAATTTTACGCAATGCTGCGTCTGATCTGGGTAGCACTGCTTGCCTATGCCCTTTGTTATGAGACAATGCAAATTTACTTGTGCCAAAGGTACTTAAGTGCATGTTCGAACTGAGAAGACTCAAGTCAGCTTGCACATGATCTAAGTCTCTTTGTTTTGACATAAACCGTTGTACAACATTTGTTTCAAAATAGTCTGATCATCTGAGATGAGCCAGGACCTAGATGTGCGGTCTGATCTGAGTTACTGCATAACACAGCATTTCTCGTGGCACACACGACCCACTAATTGCCCACTTGCCTTGACAGGCTTGCTACTGTATGCTGTTACTGCAGTTGTTTGTCCAGTCGTGCTCGTCGAACGAAGCAACAGTTCTTGACAATGAAACCATAACAACAGAGTGTTTAATTTGTATGCTAATGTACGGTTTTGCCGGTTTGATAAGGCGGACGCAACCGCCGACTCTCAGGGACACTACAGTCACCGACCGCCTCCCTGATACACGTACTACTTTTTCAAGCTCAGTGGTAGTGGACACTCGATACGGATTTCTTTGTCTATTGGACTGAAGAAATTGGTCGAACATGTGCTACCCGTGATGGATGGATGCATGATTTGTTTACGTCCTATTAACAGTATTTCAGTCATATCAGGACGATGCGAGGGTGACAATGAAAGGCTTTGTGCAAGTGAACTTCGTTTACGGTTGGAAAGATTTCCGCCCCCCCCCCCCCCGCCCCCGGGGCCTTTAGATCAGCAGGCTAGCGCTTGCCTTCTGAGCTACCGGGGATCAGGTTCCTGTCGCCTGTGACAGTCGAGCCCACAACACCCTGAGTGTGAGGCAAACACTACATACTAGGCTGGGCACGGTTTACAGCATCCTGTCAGCTGTTTTTATTTATATTGTACTCACTAATTTGACATTATGCAGTATCCAGTCAGCGTGTAGCCATGCAACATACTGTCTGTATACTGCATAATGTAGCTTATGCTGTTTTATGTAAACTGTTTCAATGAGTGCACGCATGCGCATGTACATTTTACTGAATGGTGACTGTGTACTGCTGACTATGTAACTCAGTTCGTGTTTACTGTTTACTGATAGTTGTCCACTGAGATATTGACTTTGCGCAACTTGTCAAATCGGACATGCACAGCCAGCCTCTGGACAGACTGGCCGTAGCATGCACGGTTTGCGCACAGTATTTGCACGCTGTATATATGAGTGTCCAAATAATTAGGGTTTTGTAAACTTGCAATGTGCATGCCTTCACCTGTAAATCGAAAGTAGACCACAGAAATAAATACTGCAGCAATAACTATATTTAGGCTACGGGAATAATGACTATTCCACTTACCGTTTCATAAACCTAATTTTTTCTATCCTTCCTCCTTTAACGGAATTATTAGATTTCTGTTTTAACAAACTCTTCAATAAAAGGCTTTTATTTTCTCCTTTAGAGGGGTCCTTTCGTCGCACAACAATAATTGTCTCCGACGGATCGAAATCAAATTTGGCTTTACTGTCACTCTCCTTTGGAATCTCGGGGCTTGCAACCCCACGGGCGCCCTCTGGGCTTTTAAGCCCGCCCGAGGGGTCGGGTAAAGCACTTGTAACTACCATTGCAGAAATATCCAATAAGTACGCGTGTATTTGTTGTTATTACAAATTTACACTTCATTACATATCGGCAAAACTAAGGACACTATGTACACTCAACGGCTGATTAGGACAGTCATATCGCCCCTTGGTCAAGATCGTTCATACCGGATTCACTCGTAAGAGTATATAGTACAGATAATACTCTTTAAACAGTGGTATAACGTATATAGTATAATCATTGATTGAACCCTCTCAATTCTCGTCATTATTGAATGTGCCTGTGCAGTCAATATTCACAGATTCACAATAGCTTAATTACATCCACGAATTTAGGGATATCCAGGAAACTAATGGGACGTACTTTTTCAACCATCCGCGTGTCCTTCGGTTTCATTTTATAGTGTATTTTAACTTAAAAGTTTGAACAAGGAAATGAAAATTTATAAACAAAATTTGATGACTCTATTTACCATTTACACACTGCAAGTTTATATAGCGTAGAAAAACGCAGGTATTGGGACAGATAAGTCTGAATAAACATTGAAGACCAAGATCAGACTGCTCCTAGGAGCAGTCTGATCAGGGTCAACAATGTTTGCCATCCAAACAACAGTTTTACTTAATGTCTCATGACATGGTAAGTTCCGTTACCAAATGTAGGGGTAGTTGTTTACGTGACCCAGTACATGGCGTAATTGCGGTATCTATGCTTAAGGAAATAAGTAAAGATCTAACATATTCAATTAAGTCAATCTGCTCATTAACAAGATAAGTTCTGCAGATTTTAATCATAAATACGACAGTATGCATAAAATGTAGATTCAATTTTAACTCATATTCAGGGTAACGTTTTCAAATATTTTAGTATTTCACATTTAATTTGTATAAAAAGCTCGATTCTGTTTCGTTCAGTATTAAAAATACATGTACATGTATGAGAAGGAAGTGGCAAAAATATTAAATGATAAACCATATAAGTAGATAATATGTAAATAAACAAACAAACTGATAAATCTTTAAATCAATTAGTTTCGTCAAAAATTACTATATAGTAGATATATGCACATAGGGACGAATCAGATCAGTATGTTCAGATACTTCTCTGCTCGCATAACAAGCACAGTAGGCTATGAATCATGTTTGAATCCAGCGACGGCAGGTAAATGGCATCGTCATTGCAACGTCATTTCCACGCCATGCGCCATTACGTCACATCGACGTCAGTACGACGTCATTTTGACGTCTGCTGAAAAAGTAGATATGCACATAGGGACGAATCAGATCAGTATGTTCAGATACTTCTCTGCTCGCATAACAAGCACAGTAGGCTATGAAACATGTTTGAATCCAGCGACGGCAGGTAAATGGCATCGTCATTGCAACGTCATTTCCACGCCATGCGCCATTACGTCACATCGACGTCAGTACGGCGTCATTTTGACGTCTGCTGAGAAAGTGAAACGTAAAAAGTGAAGTGAGAAAAGGTTCCTTTTCATGCGACACTTCTCAAATTAATTCATTGAAAAACAGGAAGACATTATGTGCATTTTAACAATGACATATGTTGGGACACTACAACTTTTCTATAATAAGTACATGTTGTATAAAATTACATAAGCTCATCGGCAAACAGTGCAAATCATTGTTAAGCTGCTCTTCCGCCGATTTCCCGAATACTTAGGGTATATACGTACGTATTTCAGAGCAGTTTATTACTACAACTTGAAATTTTATGTTGGCGTTCACCTTCCCTAAAAGTGAAAATGTGCAACTGATACTTTGAGCTAGTTTATACAAATCCCGGATAAAACAGTTTGACATATGAGCCGCGACACGACAAAACCAACAAAGTGGCATGTGCGCCCAGCGAAGAGTCAGATCAGCCTGGGCCTCCGCCCAGACTGATCAGAGTCTTTGCAGTGCGCTTAAAGGGTAGCTAAGGGTCTAAGCTACCTCCACACCGACAGCGAAGACCTGATCAGACTGGGCGGTTGCCCAGGCTGATCTAAGTTTTCGCTGGGCGCACATGCTACTTTGTTGGTTTTCTCGTGTCGCGGCTCAATTATCAGGAAATGCTTTAAGTCTTTCCACCCCTTCTTCCGCCTACTTTTGTTTCCCTTCACCATGCACTGTAAAACCGTCTTTGCTCAGCCGGAAAACCTTGAGATGATGCCAAACCACCTAAGTTTCCGTTTCTTGGCCATGGTCAGGAGCTCTCCATATTCTCCAATGGCTTCATGGATCTTTTTTGCTTTGCTACATGCAATACTAAAGCACTATTTAACGCTAAAGGATTATGTTGCCCCCAAAATGCAAAAACGACCACGTCAGGAAACTTTTGCCGCAGTCTGATGGCACCCACTGGGCACACAAGGTTGAATCAACCTTGATTCAACCTTGATTCAACGTCACGACGTTGAATCAAGGTTGAACAAAGGTTGATTCAACCTTGTGTGCCTGCTGGGCAATCTTCATTTACATGCATATTGGCTCGACGCAACTCATCCCTCGCGGCAAAGAATTTCTGTCTGTGTCTGATGTTTTTTTGTAATGCTTATATACTTATTTAAATACCTGATATACTAAATAAGGTACCTTATATAATATATAAGATATCTTATATAATAGATATCTTATATTATTGCAAATAAAAGACGTCTTCATTAGAAATCTAGATGTCTTATATACTATACAAAATAATAATAAAAAAAAAACTTGAGAGTCAATATTTTTCAGCCTGCCGTAGTCAGGAAAAGGTTAGGCTTAAAAATAATTTACATTTAGGAATAAGTAATCATCTTCTGATATAACAGTCGCACAAATTCCAAGATTTCTGCGATGAAGCAATTTTTAGGCTATGTTAAAAGTCACAAGGGTTACTTTCTGTTTTCTATGCTCAGTACTCCAAAACAATTACCGAATTTAAATCAGTTAAAATCTGCTTAAATGATAAAAATTGTGTTAGCAAAGCCTTGACATTATCACAATTTAAACCTGTATGGACTCATTTTTCCAAAGCACGGTCGACTAGGAAGCCTCAGGCCCGGATCCAGACCATCTTGTACTGGTGGGGCTCTGGATAACTGGTGGGGCTGGGAGGTGTCGAAATGCATTTGTGTGGGGGAGGGGGTTTGAAAATATGACATATTTATGGTTCAATTTCAAGAGAATTTTTTAATGTATTTTTTTCCTTGAAATATATGTTGTGATATCTCATTAGAATCGCCTCCCCGAGGCGATTCTAATGAGATGTCACAACATATATTTGAATATTTTGATCTAACCACATTGGATATTTTTCTCAAACTGTCATATCAGATACTTCTTATTATCTGGAGGCCTATACATTATACATAACAAAGAGGCCAAATGGCGGGGCTGCAGCCCCAAAGCCCACCCCCTGGATCCGGGGCTGAAGCCTTAAGGACCAGAAGGAAACCTACAATTTAGGACAATATGAAATCACAAATACAGTGTCAGTGGAATTTTCATTGCATATTAACGTCTTTATGTCAGTTTAAGAAATGGCTTCAAAACTTACTGAAATAATGAGGAAATTGAGTTTTCAAGACAATCAACCAATTGTACAAATTTTGTACATTCAACCTTTGTTCAGTATTTAATTGCTAGCAGGAGATGGTCCTCACAAGCCTTGGGCTTTCGACCAAATCCTGATCTATTGCTTCTGTACCTTAGTTGAAATTTTGATTAATAAAATATTGTTTAAACCAATCAACCAATTATCAAAGATAAGATGAAATAGGTATAGAAACTATGAATAGTGTAGGTATTGGAACGGTTTCCACCTCCCACTGGGGTTATGACGCTGACTCAACGTTAATTCAATACTGATTAAATGTCGTGTGCCTGGTGGGCGGCCACTGAAAAAATAGACAGACTGAGTTTTAAGCAACTGGTATCTTGCAGCTTTCCAACCAAGAATCTTTGGGTGGCCTCGGGGTGGGAAACTGGTGGGCGTATGTTGAAGTGGGGTTGAGTTGTGGGTAGGATCAGTCTGGCCAAATCAACCCTACCCTACCCCACCCCAACCCTACCCATGGTCATATTAGACTATAATGTTGTGTTCGGTGCTAAAATTTAGGTTTTAGCATAAACGACAACAACAACAAAAAATCTTATAGTGCACAGGCCACAGGGACTTGTATCACACCTTTTTTCAGGCTGCAGTCATAGGTGTATGTATAGGTGTATGTATTGTACAATACATACACCTATGACTGCAGCCTGAGAAAAGGTGTGATACAAGCCCCTGTGACACAGGCCACAGTCGTACAGTTCAGTTCAATTCTCCTAACGACGTTCCCCAAAGTGGCTCAGCGGTCCGTAACCAAAGTTGCACGCACTTGGCGCCGTGTGTCCGTCCAAGCTCAGCAGATACCATTTAATCCGGGAGCCGGGTTTCACCCAATAACGAACGTTTCCGAACGTTTAGCTTTATTCGGAATACTTCTGTTGTTTACATTGGACGGAGAATGGATGCCAAACAAGAGAAAAGTGGTGTTTCTTTCGGATTTTCAAAAAAATCTGAGACAAAAGCTCTGAAATTAGTTGATGGGGATGGTTCACACATAAATAAAGATGAACTTGGCTTTGCTACTGCTTTTGAAACTGAAGATGTTAACAGGTAAATTTAAGAACAACACAGCTTCGAATTCGTATGGTTCCCAATTTCGTACACATTTGATTGTTGTTGTACATAAGGCAAGTGACATCAGATTAGGTTCAACTGGTTTGTAGTACTGCTGCATATACCAGGGCTTCCACTAACTTTCAAAATTTGGAAGTCCAGACTTCCATGGTGTCAGATTAGGACGTATTGAGAGAATTTTTTGGAAGTCCCAAGTTTTTAGGAATAACTTATGCATGGTTATTTTTAACCCCCCCCCCCCACACACACACACCTTACACATCCCTCTCTCTCTCATACTGTAGTGAACTTTTTGTTCTATGAAGGGAAGCCTGAGCATTTGCGCAGTCTAATCAGAGTCATTTCTGTTTGTTTGTGAACAATACTCAAGTCCTGAGCACTCTATTTAAAAATCTGAAGACTCGCCTAAGTTACAATGGTTGGACTGTCTGCTATTGCATAATATTCCCTTTCATTGCCGCCAAATGTGCCGCGTCGGGAATACGGTGACTTACGGAACGTATAATGACATGCTTCCACCGAAGAACTCGGTTGTAGCTAAGTCGACGTTCATTATTATTCATGTTAGATGAACAAGAATGACTGGTCTGACTGCTTAGTTGCGCTGGCTAATATGATTGTTAGTTATCAGTGTGTGTACTGAGGTACATTTGGCCGTCTCATGGTTAAAATGACACTGCGTACGGCACGCGTATATATACTCGCAGCGGCGTCTTTAATCTTTACATAAAAGAGAAAACATGCTTGACCCATAAACGAGCAGGTAATTGCATATCAACGCTACCGTTAGTATTATACAGAATATATAATCGCGTAGACCCTGATCAGAATGTGCTATTTCTGTGCACACTGTACGGCATTATTTTCGCACTGGGTTGCATGACGATACAACTAGGAAATCGGTGAAATGGACATATCAGTATTCGTATTTTAATAGTACTATTAATCAAAACAATGTACATTACCAGAGCGTAGACCATAACACGTCGGAAATAGCGACTATTAATATTAACAGTGTATCTTTGCTTTGAATCAACACTTTTCGCGGAAGACGTTCTTATTCCTAAAATGTCCATTGACGACAGTATGGATCATGACAAGACCTTCCGTTGTAAGGGCAAGCGTTAATATGAACGTTGTGTTCGTAAAAACTTCGGATACAGTTTGTCAATACATGCTTCAGTATTCGTGTGTTATGGATACATTCACAAACTTTTGACATCGGCATACGCCCTACACATACAGGTCAGTTACATTCTCGCGATCGTAAAAAAATTCATCCAAAAGCTCGATCATCGTGATTTGATAAGTTGTTTTGCAGACTGCCGTCAGAGGTTGAATCTACTAGTGGGCGTTATTTTGATAGTCGTTTTTGACAGGTAGGCGGTCAGACGTGTGTTACCTGGTTCAGTGCTCCATACGGACAATCTCGATTGGCCCGTAGGCGGTCTTTTCGTCTGGCTGACACCTGCGTTAATCCGATTAATTATGACACGTGCTAAATTTTTAAAGACTTGCGATATTTTATACGTCGGGACAAGATCAAACAGCTGTGACAAATTTAAAGTCATCAAGTTTATAACAACAAATAAACTTGGATAAAGTGAGCTTTTGAACTGACGGGTCATACTAAATATCCTGGCGATATGGGTTTTCATGCACATAAGATAAAAGAACAAACGAATAGCCCAACAAATTAAAATTGTATCAACACTTAGCTTCTCATCATTTAAGATGGCGATATTGCTTGTTGTTTAGCTTAAGTTTCAGGTTTCACGTGAGAAGTGTCGTCTCCAAAAGCCATCTTTTCCTGAGACACCCAAAATATATAATTTGTGTACAACGTCATCAAAACTCATGCACATATTCACTTCCAGAGATTCGTAAAAACACTGTGCAGAACATAGTCCGCTGAAATTGGAAATTATTGAGTGAGTATCTAAGATACAAAAAATACAAACAATTAAATAGTAACAGACATTACTTAGCAGCATTTTAATGAATCTTTGATAGTAGCATTAATTGTTTTGGATATTTTTAAATTGTAAATTATCTCCTGACTAAAGAGGAAGAAAAATCAAACAAAAGTTGCTAGAAACCCATAACTATCTTTCAGTATGCATGACTTAGATTCTGAGTTAAATGCCATAATTATTCGTCTTTACAATGAGGGCAAAAAAACTGATCCCCCTTTCTCACTACCCTTGTCTCAGTGCAAAAACCCAGATGTATCCAATGACCACTGTTGTGTCTGTGACTCGCCTACAAAAAATAGTACATACTACGTGCTAAACAGTGAAAATACCATATTGTGGCTATGGGAATCAGGTGACCGTGACCAGATCTTGAGGTTGACAGATGGCAGGAGCAGACGTCAAAAAGTGCGGTGAAAAATATTGAATTATTCACTAATCAGTGGGGGTTTTCAATGCTGCAACAAAAAGGACATTAAGGAAGTGGAACTTTTATACTCTCAAAGAGAAAATAAATAAAGAATTACCTTTGTAAGTTGAACTTTTCACATTTTTCTTTGCGGTCAAATGGAGAAGGACTTTAACAAAATAAACAGAAAAGGATGACGTCAGTGGAAGGCACGTTCTCAAAAATAACTGGAATTTGCTAAAGCGCATGAATTCTGATGTGCGTGAATTCCCATGTCGCGATGATACCATAAGGTACCGCAAGGTAGGCACAAGGTATTACTAGGTTGCACAAGCTAATGCAAGATAGGCAAAAATATTGTAGATAGATATGCTATACAAGTGAGTCAGCCATGGCTATTGGGGACCAAATCAAGAAGCTTGACTTTTTGGCACAAAATAGCCTTTTTGTGCTGATTTGCCTCAAAACTCATAATGCTCATTCTCTTATTTTTTCAACATAACCACGATATCTCAATAAGACAGACAAGAATTCCTCTGCATAGTGGCTGTGACACAATCTGACCATATAATTAACTGTTTCTAAAATGCTGATTGTGTTATTAAAAGAACTTTTAATCCACCCTTGTGATGTTTTGAATAAGGTATTTGTATTATGCATTAACTTGATCGTCAGCCTACCTTGTGGTTCCTTGAGTGTGCCTTGCTGTATTTAGTCTACCATGTGGTATCTTGTGCTACATTGTGGTTCCTTGTGGTATTTAGTATGACTGGAAGTAGCTGCTATTTTCAAGGTATAATATTAGAACAAGAGGTCATGAGTCAACTTGGCCTGTAACCAACTCTGCCGATTCAGCTTGGCCTGTTAAATGGTTAAATGTTATTCTAGAATATATTGTTTGTGGATGGAATAGCTCAGTCTCAACATTATTGTTCCAACTGACCAAGTAACTGAAGAGGGAATGTAATAGGTACTTACTTACATACGTTGCCTAGTTGGAAATGTTTGGTTTTACATTGCGGTCATGCATCCAAAAAAGTGGCAGATGGAATGGCACAGTGTAGACCCTGCCAGACTTCTTCTTTAGGAGCAGTCTGATCTGGGTCTACACTGTATGCTCAGACCTCCTGGTCCCAATACTTAGAATTTTTATGGTAAGTTTGACAGGTGGCTTTGAATTTTGCTTTACTTAATAAAATACATGTCAGATAAGGCTGTTTCAGTTCAGTTCATCATTAACATTGAGCCTCTTCCCTACCTATCTCCTACCCATTTAAATTACCATTTCAGTCCAGTTTAATGCCCCAGGGGCATTGCATTTTACAAAAGGGGGCGGTGTTTAGAGCCTTTACTGCACTAAATCAGCAGCTGCCAATATTCCTCTAATATACAGTATTAATATGAATGGTTATACTTTCAGATGAAGTTACTTTTTTATTTTTTGCCATTCTTCTCAGTGGGGGTGGGGGTCACTCTTAAAGGAAAGACTTTGCTCCTCTAGGAGCAAATTCTTTCCTTTAAGATTATATTTTTAAGAGCTACCCCATCCAGAGAAGTAAGCAGGAATTTATGCAATTTAATTGAACATCATTTTCGGAAAAGAAGCAGAGAGCGTTAATTAGAGCAGGGGCGTTTAATACAGGCCTCATACTTTTCAGGCTTTTGCAGGATTTCAGGCTTTCATTTCTTGAATTTTACTTGATTTCAGGCTTTGATTTTTAAGTTTTCAGTGTTTTTTTTTCTGCTTAAAAAGGGCTATTTTAGGCTGCGAAAGCAGGCATTTCAGGCTTGGAAAAGCTTTGTGAGTATGAGGCCTGTTAATAGGATTAATACAGTATTATTTGTCTTCCTTTTACAGTTCAAATAAAGAGGAGAAGATATCATTATACAGTAGAAAACAGAAAGAGGAAAAGAAAGAGATTATTATTCCTCTCATTAAGACCAACAATTGGAAGACACAGGTCCTCAGTAAAGCATCAGGAGATGTTGGAGAGAAAGGGAATCAGCTGGACTCATTGGCTGTTCAAGAAATTATCACTGGTAATTATGGTACCCTAATGTACTAAAGTATTGGGACACTTAAAACCATTAATTTTCAATTTGTCCCAAATGGAAAATTAATGGGTTTTATGTGTCCCAATAAATAAGCACACTAGGGTAATTAAACTAATACTAACACTACTGGGATTAAAACTTAAGGTGTATAGATAGACTACCATGTTGTTCGACCATTTTAATCTTACACTGGCGGCAAGTCTGGCCTGCAACTAGCAGAACAAGACATAGGTATTACTTTTCAGGGGTTGCTGCAGGGGTCAGCCTAGAGCTTTCAGACAGGGAGAAGTTTTGTGACTTTTTCTGAACTTTAGGGAGAAGTTTTGGTCCAAATATTGGCTTTCCCTGTATGTTCTATACATTTTCACTTCTCTCTCAGCTCAAAACAGGGAGAAGTCAGCCAGCTTAGGGATACTATTTCTCCCAAATCGCTCTCTAAGCTGAGCCCTATTGCCGTCAGAGGCATAAACTTCTGTTAAGTTTTCAAGTTTTGTTTTGTGACATTGCTCTGACTGAGATGAGACACAACCTTCTGTGGATATTCTAGTTATAATCAGGAGCAACTTTGGGACTTCTTGTTTGCTTTCTTGTGCAACAAAACCCTTCCAAAATGAGCTTAACACTAACAGAAAAATAATTCACACGGGTTATCCCGAGACAACGACCGCGACAGAAGACAACTAACGCAGTTCAACAGGTAAGGCGGAAAACAGACGTGAGTTGCCGTTTTTCCCTTATTTTCTCTTTAATCAAACTGAATCGAAATTTCTGGTTTCCATATTAAGAAAGGGGGGAGTTTTCTACATGTCATGGAGAAATCCGGGGTTCTAGCATAATCAACAAAGCGACAAAAAACTTTGAAATGTCAGCGACGAAGCAAAAAAAAATAAATATTTTATTTCAGAGGGCCGTGAACGGTTTACCAAATGTACAAACTTGGGGATTCCGACAGTTTCAATGCTACCAGGGATTACAGAAAACATGCCAATTGTAATAAATCATAAATTACTTTGTAGAATGGAATTATAAGCATTTGAAGTTAGGTACTGTCTTTTCTTTTGTCAACAACTTACCACGGTTCACATTTTAGGCCAGGTATAATGAACACGGTTCGCCAGAAACAACCAACGCAGTTTTAAACAAAAGAAAATCTATACCCTAGTAACCCTACTGTCTCTTACCCATTCCATTCCTATTTTTAGCTCACCTGAGCCGAAGGCTCAGAGGTGAGCTTATAGGATGGGAGTCGAGCCGTCGTCCGTCCGTCCGTGGGTGCGTGGGTGGGTGCGTCAACACTTTCAAACATAAATATCTCAGAGACCAGTGGGCCGATCGCAATCAAATTTTATCTGAAGCATCATTTGGATTGGGGAAAGGCTGCATTAGGTTTTGGTGCCGATCAGCTCAGAACTCTGGTTTCCATGGCAACAGATAGCCCCCATAGGGTTATAATGGGGAAAACGGCGTCATCACGTTTTCTCAACTGTTTTTGATTAGATCCTTATCATACTTGCAGGTAATGATGACATACACAAGAGCTTGGATGAGTTCGAAATTTGGTCGGATTCGAGCACAGACTACGGAGTTAGCTGCCCTTGAGCGTTTGAAAAAAATCCCATAGGGTTATAATGGGGAAAATGGCGTCATCACCTTTTCTCAACTGTTTTTGATTAGATCCTTATCATACTTGCAGGTAATGATGACATACATAAGAGCTTGGATGAGTTCGAAATTTGGCCGGATTCGAGCACAGACTACGGAGTTAGCTGCCCTTGAGCGTTTGAAAAAAATCCCATAGTGTTATAATGGAGAAAACAACGTCATCACATATTTTTAGAAAAACTTTGTCATCGCTCTATTGCCTACATTTCTCAACGGATTTTAAAATAACTTCACACCAATGTAGGGCGTGACAATATCTCGAGCAAGTTCGACTTTCAGGATGCTGCGCCCAAGGTCAAGGTCACTGTGGCTAATTTTAGAAAAACTTTGTCAGCGCTCTAGCACCTACATTTCTCAATGGATTTTAAAATAACTTCACACAAATGTAGGGCATGACAATATCTCGCGCAAGTTTGACTTTCAGGGTGCTGTGCCCAAGGTCAAGGTCACTTTGGCTATTTTTAGAAAATCTTTGTCATCGCTCTAGCGCCTACATTTCTCAATGGATTTTGAAATAACTTCACACAAATGTAGGGCATGACAATATCTCAAGCAAGTTCGACTTTCAGGGTGCTGCGCCCAAGGTCAAGGTCACTGTGCCTATTTTTAGAAAAACTTTGTCATCGCTCTAAGGCCTACATTTCTCAACGGATTTTAAAAAAACTTCACACAAATGTAGGGCATGACAATATCTCGAGCAAGTTAGACTTTCAGGGTGCTGCGCCCAAGGTCAAGTTCACTGTGCCTATTTTTAGAAAAACTTTGTCATCGCTCTAGCGCCTACATTTCTCAACGGATTTTGAAATAACTTCACACAAATGTAGGGCATGACAATATCTCAAGCAAGTTCGACTTTCAGGGTGCTGCACCCAAGGTCAAGGTCACTGTGGCTAATTTTAGAAAAACTTTGTCATGGCTCTAGCACCTACATTTCTCCATGGATTTAAAATAGCTTCACACAAATGTAGGGTATGACAATATCTCGAGCAAGTTCGACTTTCAGGGTGCTGCGCCCAAGGTCAAGGTCACTGTGGCTTTTTTAGCTCACCTGAGCCGAAGGCTCAGAGGTGAGATTATAGGATGGGAGTCGAGCCGTCATCCGTCCGTGCGTGCGTCCGTGGGTGGGTGCGTCAACACTTTCAAACATAAATATCTCAGAGACCTGTGGGCCGATCGCAATCAAATTTTATCTGAAGCATCATTTGGATTGGGGAAAGGCTGCATTAGGTTTTGGTGCCGATCAGCTCAGAACTCTGGTTTCCATGGCAACAGATAGCCCCCATAGGGTTATAATGGGGAAAACGGCGTCATCACGTTTTCTCGACTGTTTTTTAGCTCACCTGAGCCGAAGGCGCAGAGGTGAGCTTATAGGATGGGATTAGAGCCGTCGTCCGTCCGTCCGTGGGTGCGTCAACACTTTCAAACATAAATATCTCAGAGACCAGTGGGCCGATCGCAATCAAATTTTATCTGAAGCATCATTTGGGTGGGGGAAAGGCTTCATTAGGTTTTGGTGCTGATCAGCTCAGAACTCTGGTTTCCATGGCAACAGATAGCCCCCATAGGGTTATAATGGGGAAAACGGCGTCATCACGTTTTCTCGACTGTTTTTGATTAGATCCTTATCATACTTGCAGATAATGATGACATACACAAGAGCTTGGATGAGTTCGAAATTTGGTCGGATTCCAGCACAGACTACGGAGTTAGCTGCCCTTGAGCGTTTGAAAAAAATCCCATAGGGTTATTATGGGGAAAATGGCGTCATCACGTTTTCTCAACTGTTTTTGCTTAGGTCCTTATCATACTTGCAGGTAATGATTTCATACATAAGAGCTTGGATGAGTTCGAAATTTGGCCGGATTCGAGCACAGACTACGGAGTTAGCTGCCCTTGAGCGTTTGAAAAAAATCCCATAGTGTTATAATGGAGAAAACAACGTCATCACATATTTTTAGAAAAACTTTGTCATCGCTCTATTGCTCTATTGATTTTAAAATAACTTCACACAAATGTAGGGATTGACAATATCTCGAGCAAGTTCGACTTTCAGGGTGCTGTGCCCAAGGTCAAGGTCACTGTTGCTATTTTTAGAAAAACTTTGTCATCGCCCTAGCACCTTCATTTCTCCATGGATTTTAAAATAACTTGACACAAATGTAGGGTATGACAATATCTCAAGCAATTTCGACTTCCAGGGTGCTGCGCCCATGGTCAAGGTCACTGTGGCTTTTTTTAGAAAAACTTTGTCAGCGCTCTAGCACCTACATTTCTCCATGGATTTTAAAATAACTTGACACAAATGTAGGGTATGACAATATCTCAAGCAACTTCAACTTCCAGGGTGCTGCGCCCATGGTCAAGGTCACTGTGGCTATTTTTAGAAAAACTTTGTCAGCGCTCTAGCACCTACATTTCTCAATGGATTTTAAAATAAATTCACACAAATGTAGGGCATGACAATATCTCGAGCAAGTTCGACTTTCATGGTGCTGTGCCCAAGGTCAAGGTCACTGTGGCTATTTTTAGAAAAACTTTGTCATCGCCCTAGCACCTTCATTTCTCCATGGATTTTGAAATAACTTGACACAAATGTAGGGTATGACAATATCTCAAGCAAGTTTGACTTTCAGGGTGCTGCGCCCAAGGTCAAGGTCACTGTGGCTATTTTTAGAAAAACTTTGTCAGCGCTCTAGCACCTACATTTCTCAATGGATTTTAAAATAAATTCACACAAATGTAGGGCATGACAATATCTCGAGCAAGTTCGACTTTTATGGTGCTGTGCCCAAGGTCAAGGTCACTGTGGCTATTTTTAGAAAAACTTTGTCATCGCCCTAGCACCTTCATTTCTCCATGGATTTTGAAATAACTTGACACAAATGTAAGGTATGACAATATCTCAAGCAAGTTTGACTTTCAGGGTGCTGCCCCCAAGGTCAAGGTCACTGTGGCTATCTTTAGAAAAACTTTGTCATCGCTCTAGCACCTACATTTCTCAATGGATTCTAAAATAAATTCACACAAATGTAGGGCCTGACAATATCTCGAGCAAGTTTGACTTTCAGGGTGCTGCAATCAAGGTTTTTGATTAGATCCTTATCATACTTGCAGGTATTGATGACATACATAAGAGCTTGGATGAGTTCGAAATTTGGCCAGATTCGAGCACAGACTACGGATTTAGCTGCCCTTGAGTGTTTGAAATAAATCCCATAGTCTTATAATGGAGAAAACAACGTCATCACATTTTCATTTTTCATCGGATCCTCTTCATACTTGCAGGTAATGAGGATATGCATAAAAGCTTGGGTTAGTTAGCATTTCGGCTAGATCTCACCACTGACTATGGAGTACCTGCCCTGAGCATCCAAAAAATCAATGTCGCCACTTTTTCTTGGTTTCTACTGATCCGATCCTTTTCAAACTAGCAGGTAATGAGGAAATGCATAATATCTTAAACAAGTTCAAATTTTGGCCAGATCAGGCCAACCACTACGAAGTTAGTTGCCGCTGACAGCTCTGTCTATTGTGCTCTTGATCAGATACTTTTTAAACTTGCATATATTAAATGAGGGCAAACATAATGTTTTGGATGAGTTTAATTTTCAGCCTGATTGGACAACTGACTGTGGAGTTAGCTTCCCTTGAGCATCTTAAATATCCCTATAGGTTTACAATGTCTCTCAGGTGAGCAATTGTTGCCCTTTGGGCTACTTGTGATTAGATCCTTATCATACTTGCAGTTAATGATGACATACACAAGAGCTTGGATGAGTTCGAAATTTGGTTGGATTCGAGCATAGACTACGGAGTTAGCTGCCCTTGAGCGTTTGAAAAAAATCTCATAGGGTTATAATGGGGAAAACGGCGTCATCACGTTTTCTCACTGTTTTTGCTTAGATCCTTATCATACTTGCAGGTATTGATGACATACATAAGAGCTTGGATGAGTTCGAAATTTGGCCAGATTCGAGCACAGACTACGGATTTAGCTGCCCTTGAGCGTTTGAAAAAAATCCCATAGTGTTATAATGGAGAAAACAACGTCATCACATATTTTTAGAAAAACTTTGTCATCGCTCTGTTGCCTACATTTCTCAACGGATTTTGAAATAACTTCACACAAATGTAGGGCATGACAATATCTCGAGCAAGTTCGACTTTCAGGATGCTGCACCCAAGGTCGAGGTCACTGTGGCTATTTTTAGAAAAACTTTGTCAGCGCTCTAGCACCTACATTTCTCAGCAGATTTTAAGATAATTTCAAACAAATGTAGGGTAAGGCATATATCTTGAGCATGTTCGACTTTCAGGATGCTGCGCCCAAGGTCAAGGTCACTGTGGCTATTTTTAGAAAAACTTTGTCATCTCTCTAGCACCTACATTTCTCAGCAGATTTTAAAATAACTTCACACAAACGTAGGACATGACAATATCTCGAGCAAATTTGACTTTCAGGGTGCTGCACCCAAGGTCAAGGTCACTGTGGCTATTTTTAGAAAAACTTGGTCACCGCTCTAGCGCCTACATTTCTCAACAGATTTTAAATCAACTTCACACAAATGTAGGGCATGACAATATCTCAAACAAGTTTGACTTCCAGGGTGCTGTGCCCAAGGTCAAGGTCACTGTGGCTATTTTTAGAAAAACTTTGTCATCGCTCTAGCACCTTCATTTCTCCATGGATTTTCAAATAAATTCCTCACAAATGTAGGGCATGACAATATCTCAAGCAAGTTTGACTTTCAGGGTGCTGAAATCAAGGTTTTTGATTAGATCCTTATCATACTTGCAGGTAATGATGACATACATAAGAGCTTGGATGAGTTCGAAATTTGGCCGTATTCGAGCACAGACTACGGAGTTAGTTGCCCTTGAGCGTTTGAAAAAAATCCCATAGTCTTATAATGGAGAAAACAAAGTCATCACATTTTCATTTTTTATCAGATCCTCTTCATACTTGCAGGTAATGAGGATATGCATAAAAGCTTGGATTAGTAAGCATTTCGGCTAAATCCCACCACTGACTATGGAGTACCTGCCCTGGGCATCCAAAAAATCAATGTTGCCACTTTTTCTTGGTTTCTACTGATCCGATCCTTTTCAAACGTGCAATTAATGAGAAAATGCATAATATCTTAAACAAGTTAAAATTTTGGCCAGTTCAGGCCAACCACTATGAAGTTAGCTGCCCATGACAGCTCTGTCTATTGTGCTCTTGATCGGATACTTTTTAAACTTGCATATATTAAATGAGGGCATACATAATCTTAAATCTTAAATATCCCTATAGGTTTACAATGTCTCTCAGGTGAGCAATTGTTGCCCTTTGGGCTACTTGTTTTTAGTTGTAAGTAACATATTTTGCCTCGTGCTTACAGATGGGCACTACTTGATCCATGCAGCATTACGTATTGTCTCATTTGATGCACACATCTTGCTGTATCTGAACTGGTCTCTGCATACGCGCGTATCTTTTAAGTGATTGAAATATCTCACCGAAACCGCTTGTCTGCTATTCCTGTACTTGCTTTTTTATACAAATGAGAAATCAATGCAGTACTAACATCAGCATAAGAAAAAGCATTGAGTTCTCTGCCACACACAGATGAAAGACGTTATGATACATCATAAATATTGTTGAGAGGCATTAAAACGTTACATTCACCAGCGCTCTCCAAGCTGTAGAAGCCGTGAGCTCATTCACCATGCAATCACCTAGCAAAATAGCAATATAAGGGTCACATGTTCCATCCGTTTTTTTCTTTTATATTTTGGGAACGACGTCCCCTCTCAAAAGCTTGAATATAATGTATAAGTGGGTCTGAACTCCAAAGCCACATACACTCACACCTGGTTAACTATGTTTTCATGGACGTTACCAAAAGAAAAGGAGTCGATCATTACGAAACGAAAAAGAGTTTGAAACGACCTAGTCATCAGGTCGTTTGGTAACTCCGACTTTATTTCGTTTTGTAACAGCTCTTTTTTTTTCGTAACAGCCGTTGTATATACATAGTTAACCGGGGATGACGCTTGCGAACGCTTTACTATATGTATGAACGTTTGAATGTCTATGCATAAACTTCACAAGGTTCTTATTTGATGAAAATTGCATGTAAGCTTTATTCCCAGAGCGGTCACTTGAATTTCTGAGAAACCTTATCGAACCAGTGAAACCAACCCTATCTTATCCAAACAGTTACACAAACCAACGGATCATAGTGAAAGCAATTGAGCCGGTTCATGAGATACGGTGTCTTCAAAAGTTCCGAATAGAGTAACTCATGCCGGTTTGAGGCTAGCTATTTAGCATGACCCTTCTGGAGACTTTGTTCTATCCATGCAGTGAACAATAAAAACGCTAAGATTACGCGGGTGCGCAGGCTAATTTGTGTCTTCGTTATTCGCATATGGCATAAAGCACGAATTGTTACGTCGCGCCTGAAATATAATCGGGTGACTAAGGCGCACGTGCAAAGTCCAGCAGCCAAGATGAATGGAGGGATAATTTTCGATTTTATGTCCTTTTCAACAGTATTTCAGTCATATCAGGACGATGAAAGGGTGATGATGAAAGGCTGTGTGCAATGGAACCGCGTTTACGATAGGAAGTAGTCAAGTATGGTCGTCATCATTCGCATACAGGTCAAACAAGCCTACACTTAGTATAGAGTCAGCTCTCACACAGTTTCAGCATATGTGCATCTGTGTGAACAAAAAACAAATATGTTACAACCATTCGTAAGCCGTGTTTAGGCGGACAGAATACACCCGGGTGTGTATTTGCACCCTGGTGCAAATTGGCATCCCCGATTTTGCTTAAAACCTTTTTTAGATGGACAAAGTACACCCCAAGATGTCTGATTCTACCTATAAATGTCGTTTACATGGACAAAATATACCCCGGGTGCAATTTTGCACCCCAGGTGCAAATTTACACCCGGATGTATTTTGTCCATCTAAACGCGGCTTTAAGTGTCAACCTTAGCACGATTTTGTCAACGTAATATTACCAAGATGAGATGAGTAATATAACTAAACTCAGAAAGATGGGTTCAGAGCCGGAAAAAGCACCACAGAGCAGATCTTCAACCTTAGAATCCTGTGTGAAAAGTATCTCCAACGTCAGCAGAATCCGTACCATGTCTTCATTGATTTCAAGAAAGCCTTTGGTAGGGTGTGGCATGCAACCTTTTTGCCCACCATGCGGAAGTACAATATCAGTGCAAATCTAGTTCGCACCATTGAGCAGCTATACGACAAGTGCAGTCTTGATGAATGGCAGCACAGGAGAATGGTTCAAAACAACAGTTGGAGTAAGGCAAGGATGTTTCACCCGCCCTCTTCAACGTTTTTCTCGAACGGATCATGTCTGATGCTCTGGAAGAACATGACGGAAAGGTCAGCATAGGCGGCTGAAGCATTACCAATCTGCGGTTTGCCGATGACATATACGCTCTAGCTGAGGAAGAGCAGGAACTAGAAACCCTAGTTGAAAATCTCGACAAAACCTACACAAGGTATAAGATGAAGATCAGTGCTGAGAAGACCAGACTGATAACAAACAGCGCAGATGGCATCCAAAGGGAGATCACGGTAACAGGGCAGAAGCTGGGTACTGTAATAAGCTTCAAATATCTTGGGGCAGTTGTCTCAGACGATGGCTCAAAACAGGAGGTTCTCTTAAGGATTGCACAAGCCACTTCAGCTCTTACCAAACTGAAATCAATTTGGAGAGATAACAACATATCTCTTGGATCAAAGGGAAACTTATGCGCTCCCTTGTCATTTTAATATTTCTGTATGGCTGTGAATCGTGGACCTTGACAGAAGAGTTAGAGAAAAGAACGCAGGCTTTGAGATTAGATGCTACCGAATGTTACTGAACATTACGTACAAGGTCCATATAATCATTGTGGAGGTTCGCAGAAAGATCCAAGCAGCCATTGGAGAATACGATGAACTCCTGGCGCTGGTCAAGAAACGGAAACTAAGGTTGTTTGGCCACGTCTCAAGGTCTTCTGGTTTAGCAAAGATGATTCTACAGGGCACAGTGAAAGGAAAAAGAAGAAGAGGTAGACAGAAGAAGAGGTGGGAAGACAATATTAAAGAGTGGACAGGGATGGATTTTGCCAGCTCAACTAGGGCAGCTGAAAACAGGACATTGTGAAAAGGGATTGTTTCGAAGTCATCTGTGCTGCCCCAACGGCCTAGTAAGGTTAAGGGATAGAATAGAATAGAATAGAGGAGTTAGTTGTTTAGTAGACAGCATCTTAAGAACGGAGCACGAGAAATATGTCTAGGCCATCTTGCAACTGATAGACGAAGAGCGGATTACATGTATAACTCGACAGCTCATTGTGAAAGCTGAACGTTTTCGATTCTATGACTTGAAAATGCTGTAATAATATTATGGTTCTCCAATTAACTCCACCCAATCCATCTATTCAGATTTCGTAAGTGTAACTTAGCCATATTGCTTATACCAAATGTCACTCAGTAGTTTATACCCGACAGAGGCGAGTTCAGTAGCCCCAGTGCTATCGGGCGCTCAGCTGAATAACTCTGACCATCAACAACCACTCACACTGCTGAACTCGCATCTACCATTTAAAGGGTGCCTGTTAGGTGTGTGCTTGCTATCACAGCGATTTCCTTGAAACTGCAAATAATGCAGTTTCAAGGAAATCACGAGTGGTAACATTGATTTTTTTCCCAAGGACTTGATATTTTACAAACTGCGTTCGTTGTTCCCGAAGTATGCTGACGAACCGCGTTCAGATGTTTCATGACCCGTGGTATGTTGTGTCCAGGAACAAACTCAAGTGTTCACTGTTCCATGGATTTGAACAATCGACAATAATTTTTCAGACAGATGCTTGCGATGAATTAGAACCATAGACAATATACTATATCTACATAAGAAAAAAATAAGAAATAAGATGTTTTACATAGCCAAAAACTACAACCAAAATAGAAAGGGGTAGTTGAAATTGAACGAAATGAAACGTTGCGAGGTTTATCTCTCGTTTTAATGAACAAATCTCCGTGGAACTTAATCGGTCGGTACCAACATTAGTCTGCTTTCACTCTGCCAAATAACTTTTAAAAGTATTCATGTTCAAGGTTAAAAATCGCTGTTTTCCTACCTTAGGTAGTCCTATGACGTCACCAAATCGAACTGCGTTGGTTGTCTTCTGTCGCGTCCGTTGTCTCGGGATAACCAGTGTGTAATTTGCACCTACAAGATCAATAAAGTTTCATCATGGTCTGCTTTGTTCATCAGCCAACAGTACTAGTAAGGTTAGGTACATTGCTGATTTTTAAACTTTTTAGCTCACCTGAGCCAGCGGCTCCGGGGGAGCTTATAGGATGGTAAGGCTCCGTCGTCCGTCGTCGTCCGTCCGTCCGTCCACAATTTCAAACGACTTCTCCTCTGAAACCGCTGGGCCAATTGTAACCAAATTTCATATATGGCCTTCAGAGGAAGGGTGAACGAAAAGTTGTTCAAACCGTCCTGGTCACATGACCAACATGGCCGCCACGCCCATATATGGTAAAAACCTAAAAAAATCTTCTTCTCCAGAACCAATAGGCCGATGGCCTTGAAACTTAGTATGTAGCATCGGGTACATGAGTACTACCAAGATTGTTCAAATTATGACCTCGGGTTGACCTTGACCTTTTTTACGGCAAGGTCAAATTTGCTTCCTTGTGCTTTTATATGGGAAAATGCTAGAACATAAGATATCTTGAAAACTGTTGAAGATTTTGGGCTGAAAATCGATATCTACAGTCATCTAAATGAGTACATGAAGATTTATGAGTACAAGAGGTCAAGGTCATTCTTTGACCTTTGACCCAGAACCTTCATATTTTGACAATTTCAAACAATCTTCTCAACAGCCACTGGGCCAATTGAAACCAAATTTCATATAGAGCCTCCAGGGGATGAGGGAATGAAAATTTATTCAAACGGTTCAGGTCACATGACCAACATGGCCGCCAATGCCCATATATGGTAAAAACCTTGAAAAATCTTCTTCTCCAGAACCAATTGACCGATGGCCTTGAAACTCGGTATGTAGCATTGGGTACTCGAGTACTATCAAGATTGTTCAAATTATGACCTTGGGTTGACCTTGACCTTTTTACGGTAAGGTCAAATATGGGAAAATGCTAGAACTTAAGATATCAGGGAAAGTTTTGAAGATTAAGGTCTAAAAGTTGGTATATGCAGTCATCTTTAATGAGTACAATGAAGATTTGTGAGTACAAGAGGTCAAGGTCATTCTTTGACCTTTGACCCTGAGCTCTCATATTTTGACAATTTCAAACAATCTTCTCAAAAACCACTCGGCCTATTGTAACCAAATTTCATGTAGAGCCTCCAGGGGATGAGGGAATGAAAATTTGTTCAAATGGTTCAGGTCACATGACCAAAATGGCCGCCATGCCCATATATGGTTAAAACCTAAAAAAATCTTCTTCTCCAGAACCAATTAACCGATGGCCTTGAAACTTGGTATGTAGCATCGGGTACTCCAGTACTATCAAGAGTGTTCAAAATGATGACCTTGGGGTGACCTTGGCCATTTTACAGCAAGGTCAAATATGGGAAAATGCTAGAATATAAGATTTCATGGAAAGTTTTGAAGATTTAGGCCTAAAAACTGGTAAATACAGTCATCTTAATGTGTACATCAAGATTCATGACTACAAGAGGTCAAGGTCATTCTTTGACCTTTGACCCTGAATTCTCAGAATAGTTTGACAATTTCAAACTTCTCCTTAAAAGCCAATGCAGCAATTGTAACCAAATATTATATAGAGCCTTCAGGGGTCGAGGAAATGAAAATTTCTTCAAATGGTCTGGGTTACATGACCGACATGGCCACCATGACCATATATGGTAAAAACCTTTCAAAATCTTTTTCTCGCAACCAATTGATCAGTGGCCTTGAAACTTGGTATGTAGCATTGGGTACTCCAGTACTATCAAGATTGTTCAAATTATGACCTTGGTTGACCTTGACCTTTTTTACAGCAAGGTCAAATATGGGAAAATGCTAGAACATAAGATTTCATGGGAAGTTTTTGGCCTAAAAATTGGTATATACAGTCGTCTTAATGAGGTCATGAAGAATTATGAGTACATGAGGTCAAGGTCATTCTTTGACCTTTGACCCACATCTCTCATATTTTGACATTTTCAAACATTTTCTCAAAAGGCAAAGGGCCAATTGTAATCACATTTCATACAGAGCCTCCAGGGGTTGATTGAACGAAAATTTGTTCAAACGGTCCAGGTCACATGACCAACATGGCCACCATACCCATTTATGGTATAAACCTTAAATATTTTTTCTTCTCCAGAACCAATACACCAATGGCCTTGAAACTTGGGAAGTAGCATGGAGTACTAGAGTACTACCAAGACTGTTCAAATGATGACCTCGGTTTTTCCTTAACTTTTTTTTGCGGCATGGTCAAATATGGGAAAATGCTAGAACATAAGATTTCATGGAAAGTTTTGCCTAAAAAATGGTATATATGGTTACCTTAATGAGTACATGAAGATTTATGAGTACAATAGGTCATGGTCATTCTTTGACTTTTGACCCAAGACTCATATTTTGACAATTTCAAAACATAAGAAAAAGCCACTTTGCCAATTGTTCAGGTGAGCGATTCAGGGCCTCATGGCCCTCTTGTTTATTTGCAAATCAAAATACCAGGTCAGTTCTTTTACTCCATTGGCAATAATGACAGTTAAGGTGTGTGGACACACTTTCAGGGACGGCATCTGTGCCATTTTCTTTTTCGCTTCCATGTCAATGGGGTCAGCTCACTTTAATTCCAGAACTTTTCAAAATATCACTTTCAAATTTTCAGCATTTCTTAGTTACACAGAGACCACAGAGTATGTGAAATTTCAAGTGCTTGGTGCACAGGTGTTAAAGTTGGCATTTTCCTGATAAGCCCTATTCAGTGTCTATTCTAGAGAGGGGGATGGGGGGATTCACCCACATTTCTGACAATTCCCCCCTAATTCTTAGCAGAAGGGGGAAATTATTTTCTTTATTTTCTTCATAAAAATAGATTTAAATGATATCTAAAAGTTGCTCATTGATACTAAATCATAGCTAAAATACTAGGTACAATTGTTTTTATGTAGTTTAAGCCAAATGTTAGAGTTACATGTGTGAGTGATACTTTTTCTCTGTCGAAAATCCCCCCTATTTTTTCAATCCTAGAACAGACACTGCCTATTGCCAAAAAAGCATGCAACAAATTTATGTATGCAAAATTAAATTTCAAAGATATTTTGTACAGGCTATATCATATTGAGAACTCAAGATAAGAGTGTAAACAGTTTAGATCCAGATGGGGTAGCTCATTATGAGCCATCCCATCTAGAGCTCTGCTGTTTGCAAAATTCAGTAAGATGTATTTATGTCCCCCCACCAAAGGTGAGGGGGGACATATTGTTTTCAGTGCGGATCCCGGGCGTCGGCATCCCTGTGACGGATTTCTTGTATGCACGATATCTCTTGAACCAATGGATGGAATTTCACCAAACTTGCCTGGATACATTATTGGGACAAGTTTAAGAGCTGATTAGATTTTGGTGACCTTGACCTCATTTTCAAGGTCACTGGAGGACATAGATGACAATTTCTTGTATGCGGGATATCTCTTGAACCAATGGTTGGAATTTCACCAAACTTGCATGGATACATTATTGGGACAAGTTTAAGAGCTGATTAGATTTTGGTGACCTTGACCTCATTTTCAAGGTCACTGGAGGACATAGATGACAATTTCTTGTATGCGGGATATCTCTTGAACCAATGGTTGGAATTTCACCAAACTTGCATGGATACATTATTGGGACAAGTTTAAGAGCTGATTAGATTTTGGTGACCTTGACCTCATTTTCAAGGTCATTGGAGGACACAGATGTCAATTTCTTGTACCCACTTTATCTCCTGAACCAATGAATGGGATTTCACCAAACTGGCATGGATACATCATTGGGACAAGTTTAAGAGGTGGTAAGGTTTTGGTGACTTTGACCTCATTTTCGAGTTCATTGGAGGACATAGATGACAATTTCTTGTATGCGGGATATCTCTTGAACCAATGGTTGGAATTTCACCAAACTGGCATGGATACATCATTGGGAAAAGTTTAAGAGGTGATTAGGTTTTGGTGACCTTGACCTCATTTTCAAGGTCACTGGAGGACTTAGATGAAAATTTCTTGTACCAGTGATATCTCTTGAACCTATGGATGGAATTTCACCAAATTTGCATAGATACATCATTGGGACAAGATTAAGAGGTTTTCAGATTTTTGGTGACCTTGACCTTATTTTCAAGGTCATTGGAGGACTTAGATTACATTTTCTTGTAACCACTAAATCTCCTGAACCAATGAATGGAATTACTCCAAAATTTCAGGGATACATCATTGCAACAAGTTTAAGGGCTGGTCAGATTTTGGTGACCTAGACCTCATTTGCAAGGTCACTGGAGGACTTTGATGACAATTTTTTGTACCCACTAAATCTCATGAACCAATGGATGGAATTTCACCAAACTTGCATGCATACATCATTGGGACAAGTTTAAGAGCTGATTAGATTTTGGTGACCTTGACCTCATTTTAAGGTCACTGGAGGACACAGATGTCAATTTCTTGTACCCACTATATCCCCTGAACCAATGAATGGAATTTCACCAAACTGGCATGCATACATCATTGGGACAAGTTTAAGAGCTGATTTGATTTGGGTGACCTTGACCTCATTTTCATGGTCATAGTCATCTATGTAGGATATCTTAAGAACCAGTGGATGGATTTTCTCCAAACTTGTCTAGATATTTTACTTGTTCAGGCTTCTTATTCATTGGAGGGGATGGAAAATGGGCTGGTGGGGGGACATCAGTTTTTCTCTGAAAAACATTTCTAGTTTCATTTTTGGAGCCTTTAGTGTTAATGTTTGATAATTACAGATGCTGCTAAGCAGAATGAGGACTGGGATGCCATTGGTAAATCTGATCCCAATATACAGATCCCTCTGTTAATGCAGAACAAGATCCCAGATGGATACGAGACTGATGATAAGCTGGATGTCTGTCTTAGGCCAGATGAGGTAATGTTACTTTAAAACATAAATTTCGGTGGTAACTTTATTTTGGCCATGTTGGCAGTTAAGAGAAAGAGTGCCAAAATATAAGTCTACACATACATGTAGGTATTGTTCAACAGGGTTAAGATAGAAAGGAATACTTGATGAGTATTTGAGAATTTTTCTGTCCCATTGCATCAAAATATATATATTGTTGTATCTCTTTAGAATCGCCTTTGTGAGGGTGTGAGGCGATGATAATGGATGCCACAATATAAATTTGATAGAAAAGTGAGAGAAATTGTCACAAATTAACATCAAATTGTCTTTATTATCTGGAGCTGTGGTATATCTTGAACACCATAATTAGTCTACGCCAATGTATTATATGTATTATTTTCATTAAACTGTGAAATTTTGATACAGCAGATATTAAATGTTTTACACTTATCACTTTATTTTGCATGTTTTTTATTTCACATATGTTTTTGGTGTAGAAATTATTGCAGATTTCTAGAATTTGTGACCAGGTATGTGTAAATCTGTAACATCTGTTTGGTTTGTTATTAGTTAGATATTGGGATGGCTCTTGAATTCGACAGCAAGTAGATTTCCCATTGTTAGTAAGACACTTTTAGGGGAAGTAACTCTATTATTTTCATTTTTTGCCTCATTCTCAATTGGAGTGAACTCTTAAAAGAAAAACTGTGCTCATGGAGGAAAAATTCTCTCCCTCAAGAATTGACCCCATTTTGGAAGGGCCATGTCTTCCAGGGGGCCAACAGGAATTCTCAAAAGTTGTTTCCTTTTGCAAAAATGGCAGAAAAATATGAAGCAGTAGCCATTCATCTTAAGTGAGTTACATTATGAATACATGTACATGTATATCAAAAATATTTTATCAACTGCTTAATGGAAGTGAGAATACAACCACTGGGACATTTTAACCAGTTACATGTACTGTGGGTATCTTGAAATTAAAAAAAAAAATGATATTACAAACAAACCAGCTGTAGTCATTATTACATATACAAAACAAAAAAAGAAACGCACACAGTAATATTTTGGTATTTCCTACAAAATTACAAAGAATTTAAGAAAATAATTCATATAGTGTTAGAGTTAGACAATCGGACAATTCAACCCGAAAATTTGAATTAATTGTGTCAGTTCAGTACTTTGTGACGGGTCTCTGAACAAGGCAGGGGTCAGTTTTCAAAGTCACAGTTTTCAATAAGAGTGTGACCTCCCTTAGTTCGTATGCATGCCGTACATCTTCTGCGCATAGAACTTATGATAGTCCAAATCGAATGCTGAGGAATCGCATTCCATTCTTGACGTAAAGCAGCGACTATTTGCTGATGTGTTTTTTTTTTGACGTTTAAAACACAAGCAAAACTCACTTACAATAGCCAAATACACATTTATACTCTACAGTCCATGCAGACAATAAGCTTGAACAAACGCATGGATGTCACTGTCAACGATTTCATTAAGGATTATTTTTCATGCATATGGAAGGTACAGATACTCGTCTACGCCATGATGAAGTTTGAACAAAATTTGATTAGAAATACGGATTTTTAGACATTTTCTAATCATGCTTTAAAAGGTAAATTAAACAGTAAAATCTTACTTTGTGCGTTTCTTTTTTTGTTTGGTATATATTACAATTGTCTCTGTATGCATGCACAATCAGCAGATGCTGAATAAACATTTGCGCAACACTGCAAATCCTGATAAGACTATTCTATTGTGCAGTATGATACCACTTTTATGAAAGATTTGTCTCTTATTTACAGCCAGAAGAAGCAGACTATGATGAAATACCAATAGATGCCTATGGTCTGGCTATGTTGAAAGGAATGGGCTGGAAACCTGGACAGGGGATTGGCAGAAATAACAAGTAAGGAATGAACTTTACTTTTCTTGAATGCTTTACAAGGTTACATGTATCAACACCTTTGTCTGGTGCTGACTGCTGAATATGTTCTGTTGTGTTGTTTTACGTCCACGGTAAACAGCTATGGTCATGTCGGGACCGTCAGTTAACCTAACCACACTATTCCTGGGCATGCTTATACCTCCTAAGCTGTTAACCAGTACTAAGTGCATATACTTTCGCCAGTAACTGACAACTGCCCTTCATGAATCAGCGGACGGAGAAACGAAAGTATGTGACCAGACCGGGTATCGAACCGGGGACCTCAGCCTCTTGAGTCAGACGCCCTATCAACCTGCTACATGGCCCGGCTGCGGCTGAATATGTTCTGTCTTAAATTGTGGGCTGAAGTTGGCAAAGTGAGGCAGACTATAAGGTGAGCAGCTGTTCTCAAGGTAAGAAGTGCTAACAGGGATATTTTAAGGATAATTTTCCTTATCACTCCATATAAACATATGTTGTGACCCATCATTAGAACTGTCTCAATCAGATGGTTCTAATGAGGGGTCACAATATATGTTTTCATTAAGAAATAAGAAAAATTATCTTAGAATTATCCTCAAAAACCAGCCGGGCCGGGTAGCGCAATCGGTCGGGCACCTGACTTGTAAGTCAGAGGTCCTGGGTTCGAAGCCCGGTCTGGCCACATACTTTCGTTTCTCCTTCGGCTGATTCAAGAAGGGCAGTTGTCAGTTACTGGCGAAAGTACATGTATGTGCACTTAGTACTGGTTATCCGCTTAGGAGGTCTAAGCCTGCCCAGGAATAGTGTGGTTAGGTTAACTGACCGTCCCGACATGACCTTAGTTGTTTACCATGGACGTTAAGCATCAAATCAACCAACCAAATCCTCAAAAACCAAGCTTATCTGGAGCTCTGGTGCCGAGCATGTATTTGACAATGGTAGGATTTGTGACCTTAGAAGACCTACTGAGAGTGAAGTCAGCTCCTGTGGAACCCAAGCATAACATAAAGGCGTGTTTGTGTTGACTTCATTTGTGATCTCATTGTTTTTCGGCTTTAGCCGTATAACCTTACTATTGACCTACATTTAAGGTACTTCATTGGCCAATATAAATACACCCAGGATTTTATGTAAGAAGCTTACTTTCGCTTTCTCTTTCTACTTTCAGTTTCATTTGACTGTTGCCTATAAACCATGTCTTGATGAATCTAGTTATTTCGGTCCAAATCACTTTTTGCCAAAGAACATTTCGCCTGTTTTGTGGCTTATGTAAAATATTAAACCAACAAAATAACTTGGCACTGAAATCGAAGACGAAATAAAGTAATTGTTGCTGGCTTAGTTGTTGAAGTTGTGTTGGAACTGAGACACTTTTAAGGTTATTTGTGGGGTGGTCAGCCAACCAATCCTCATTGTTATGTGCAACACAGACAGACCCCAATCAAATTCAACAGCATTTCTGTAATCAAAACCCCAACACCAACAACAAATATGCATATCAACATGCACGTCTGTTCAATCTGATCAGCACATTTGATATCTTACTTGTACCTGAATTATACATATTACAGCACACACTTCTATTTAATCTAAGCCAATTATCTTTTTGTAAAGATATTTCTTGTTTCAGATCTATTGTGCCAGTAGAAGCCACTCTACGTCCTAAAGGTATGGGTCTAGGTGCCGATCGTAAACAAGCTCAAAATTTGAATGATTCCAAGAAGGGTGGTAACTCCAAGAAGTCTGATGACGACGGGGAATTGACATTAAAGAAAGGAAGTTGTTGTCTGGTTGAACATGGGCCACACAAAGATTTGTATGGAAAGGTATGGATAGTAAACAAAAATACAGGAACCATTACAAACTTTAATGCATGTCATCCTTAAGAAAAATTAGGGTGTGATTAGGGCTATTACTATATGACTGAATTGTGTCACAATATATTGCGATACATGGCACCCATATTGCAATACATATCACAATATATTGTTTTCATCAAAGAATTTTAAAAAACTTATTGTGCCTCCATTTCTGATCAAAACCGAGGGGCAGATGAACATACAAACAATGCCCAGCTTTTCTGTGGCCGGGCCGGGTAGCACAATCGGTAGGGCGCCTGACTTGTAAGTCAGAGGTCCTGGGTTCGAATCCCGGTCTGGCCACATACTTTCGTTTCTCCTTCCGCTGATTCAAGAAGGGCAGTTGTCAGTTACTGGCGAAAGTATGTGCACTTAGTACTGGTTAACCGCTTAGGAGGTCTAAGCCTGCCCAGGAATAGTGTGGTTAGGTTAACTGACCGTCCCGACATGACCCTAGTTGTTTACCGTGGACGTTAAGCATCAAATCAACCAACCAACCAGCTTTTCTGATGTTATATACACTTTTCTTCCATGAGGCCAGACATTGTCCTAGTTGTTTTATTACTGTCTTCTGTTATCTTTGATCGTAAATTAAACAAAGTGTAGCAAGAATGTTAGATTTTGTATGCATTTTGCATACAAAATCTAACCTTCTTGTTCCACTTCTCTGGAAATTGTAGCATATTTTGATTATGCAATATATTGTGGTAAATATTGCTCAGATTTCATATTGCGATACTATATTTTTTTGACAAATATTGCTATAAACAAATAAACCAGTATATTGTGACAGCCCCAGGTAGATAGAGTAGTGCAAAATTGTCAGGAGGCTCTCAGCATTGAAATGAGCCACAGTACGAGAAAACCAACAAAGTGGATGTGCACCGTGCACAGACTCAGATCAGCCTGGGCATCTGCCCGGTCTGATCAGACTCTACGTTAAACACTTAAAGGGTAGCGAGGGGTCTAAGCTACCTCCATGCTGTCAGCAAAGTCTCTGATCAGACTGGGCAGATGCCCAGGCTGATCTGAGTCTGCACTGGGCGCACAACTGTTTTGTTGGTTTTCTCGTGTTGTGGCTCAAATATACTTCTGATACAAGCTTAAGGTTGGGCAAGAGAATTCTGTGCTTGAAACAGATGCAAGATAAAGGCTATTAAGCCCATATCAGTCAATGGAACCATGAAATTTTAATCGGGTTTCTTTGTTTTGAAAATGATTGGTGAATTTGCAAACAGAGCAGACCCCGATCCCGATCAGACTTCAGGAACAGGCTGAGCTGCATTTACACTTGTTGCTAAGGCATCTTTGTCTCAGCTGGATGTTCACATTTTTTGAGAACAGGACTTCAGAAAAGGGGGCTGTGTGATTATAATTTCTACATAATTATAAGTAAGGTGTTTTTCTCCATATTTTTTCACCGTTTTTACGAAGGGAAACACTACTGGTGCTTCCCTGATGACCTAAACTTTCCAAAATGGGATCTACACTTAAGGTGAGGTGGGAGTAATTGGAAAAACACATGATTTTATTCATACTTCCTCATATTGTACATTTTCAGTCCCTCTTTAAGAAAATGTAATAAAACAAGGGGGTCGCCGATGTCGTTTTCAAGATATCTGACCATGAAAACGTCAATTTTCCCACCTTTTCCACCCGACGTTATAATGGCGTTCTATGGGAAACCCGCTTTTTTTGCTCGACACTCTTGGATAAAAACCTTCATTCTGAGAAAACAAAACACATTTTTTTCTTTAAAAACTAACACAGTATGGCCCAATGATAGAAGTTTACATTAAAGCAATAAAAATAGTATGCGCCGAGTTAACTTTGGAGCTAATTTGCATAAATTGCCAGGGTTGCAGTCTTTTTAGACTAAAATGTTAACGTTGCGTATGGTGACGTTAACGTTACTTAACTTTTCGCGCCACGAATCAGCGATCGTTTTTTGTAGGCTACCGGCAAAATTTGTCTGGGACTTTCATCAATCATGATTGTCATCGTCGGAAAAATGCAGAATGAAGGCAGATGTAATATTTTTATCTCAGTCTCTGCATAAGCCATCTTGACTATTTTTAATTTAAAAAAAAATGAAAACATTGCTATAATGCCCTCCCATACAGTTGACGCACACCCGAGTCGACAAACTCTCAGAAGCAACAACTTCAAGGCGGGCTTCCACGTGTTATGACATTTGAACAATTTCCTTGTCCACTTTTCGTTTTTACAGCGTATGCGAGTCAGGTTTTCCAGTTCCTGACCCGACCCAAAAAAGAGCCTATAATATTTTGCACTATAACCTAGCGTTCCAGCGACTGGACCTCGGCGACTCTCTCTCTCTGTAAAAATAATAGGCAGCTTGGATTCACTTAAGTGTCTAGGAGATAAAATAAAACGACTCTTTATAGACTCTTTGTATACACTTGAAACAGGAAGAAGCAACGAAAGACAGGAAAGAGAAAGAAAAGGCAAAGAAAAAAAAAGCAACATTGTTTTTAGCTTACTGATAGAACAGATCGTTGAATTATCATGTCAACGTCGACCAAAGATTCTGACGGCATTGCATCGACGTTAATACGGCTGCCTGGCGTTGTTCAAATGCTAGGAACAGTCTAAGAATTTTAATATAACTGAAATTTGGCATAACTTTTGCTGATAAGTATTTTAAAGTCTCCATTGTCCTATCAGTGGTCAAAACATCTAAACTCAAATCATTGTACACAGCGGTTCAACCTTCACGTTTGGTAAAAAATGCGGGTTGATATGCATATATTGAGTCATACAGCTGGCAAAAAGCAGAACAAGTTTTCGAAAAATAACAAATCGCTCCACATATTACAATTTCCTGTTCTGGTTTCCGGTCTGTCAATGCTATATAAACATAGGCGGGATAATGATTTGGGCCCCATGCCTGTACATTGTATTTTTACCATTTAATTTTACTTACTGAAATCGAAAGTAGGTCATTTTAGTTGCCAAACTTTAGTGAGAAGCTGGCAGCGATACCTCATGATAACCTTTCTCATGCTGATAGAGCAATGGGGCCTTTAAGTGCGAGTGGTATGAAAACGACTGTCTATGGCTGCGACAGTAATCTGACTACTCATTGTACGATTCTGGATTCAGTTTCAAGAGGCTTTGTTGTCGTATGAAAAATTGTAATAAATTTTTTGCAGCTCAACAGCTGCGAACTCCGTCTAACAAATTGATGAGAAGCTGTCAGAGAACAAGTTTCCCGCTAGTAGCCTTTCCCCACAGAAAACTAGCTATACTTTTTTTCAGTTTCTTCTCTATTTCCTTTCCTTATCATTGCAACTCAACAAATGCGAAATCCGTCTAATAAACTGATAAGAAACAGTCAGCTATCCCGCAAGTAGTCTTCCGCACGGAAAACTGACTATACTTTTTTTTTTTTCAGTTTCTTCTCTACGACACTTTCTATTTCCTATAAAATTTCATCCAACGCTCAGCCTCCTTGTATTTCGTAAGCAGACCATGTAGTGATCATAGAAGCGGCTAACGTTGACGCCATCTTGTTTTTCGCAAACGGAACGTTTGACGTCATTACGTAACGTAGCATCAGAAACTGCCGCACGGCGGCGCTGAATTACTCCCACCTCACCTTAAAGGAAAGAATTTGCTTCCCTAGGAGCAAATTCTTTCCTTTAAGTGGTGATCCCCATTAAAAGGGGAGGCAAAACATAAAAGTGGCAGAGTTCTTTTCCCTTTAAGTATCCATTCACCTTAAGTGGTATCATTATGTCAAACTTCTATTTATTGCAACTTGAGTTCCAAAATGGCCTAAATTGCTAAGTAAAATATTGTCATTATTAAAATCCAACTCTGAAATCCAGTTGTATTGTGCACTCTGTAAAACAAACTGTAAATACTTCTCACTTTATGTTACAGATAGAGGGTTTGGATGAAGACAATGCCAGGCTGATGGTAAAATTGACGGTCAGTGGAAAGTTAGTCAATGTCAGTCAGTACAACATCAAACTTGTCACTGAAAAAGAATATGCCAAATACTCAAAATATATCAGTAAGTTTGTATGTAATACAAAAACACATGCATATTGTTATTGTGCTGGGCCCAATTGTTCAAAGCTAATAAGGTTACTGAATGAGACAGTTAATGAGACGTTAAACTGTTAGACATATTGTATGCTAAAGCACTGCCACATTATGTGGAACTAGAAAAGTGTGTCTGTAAGACACTAATGATGCCCCCGTGCAGCACCTGTCACAGGGCATGTGTACATCCCTAAAGCACCTTTTAAACACAAACACTATTTACAAAGAATCCACTGAAAACAATTTACACAAACTTCATACCCTATAGTGCAAAAATGCAGCCCAAAAAGACTAACTCCTTCAAATTTATTTTTTTTATCAAAAACCAACATGTACGTCTTCATTATGTCCACATCAAGTCTACAATATCTGAAAACAGCCACTGAAAATTGTTTGAGGAGTTGATTATTACATGAAGTACCTACCCTACAATGCAAACATATGCCTAAAATGACTAAGTTCAAAAGGCCATAATTCTGGCAAAATTAATTCTAAAAAATTCCAACAAAACCCCACATGCACTTCTTCCATTACATGCCAAGTATGAATTTCAGGTAACTAAGAATAATAATACTGTATTAATCCTAATGAATGCCCCTGCTCTAATAAACACCCTCTGCGTCTTTACCAAAAATAATATTATTATAATTATATGAACTTGTATGAATTCCTGTTTGCTTCTTTGGATGATATTGCTGTTTGAAATGGGGTCTACTCTTAGGACAGAATCTGCTCCTAGTGGTGCAAATTCTTCCCTTTCATAGTTGACCCCCACCTCTACTGAGGAGGGGGGCAAAAAAATGTAGGTTGCTTACCTATTCACCTTAATTTTGTTTTTTAAACGTATTTCAGCAGTGGCTGAAATTATACACTTGTAAATAACGGTCTCCCCTTTCCTAAAATGCATTAAATGGGACATTCTAACACAGTGCGCCTATAGACACAATGTAAAGTTTCCGTGTTTTATTCTGCAACAATTCACTGTCTCGGAGCGTGTGAGTCTAATTGCTGACATCACTTGCATTACTGACGTAATTTTGTGACGTTTTGAGACGTTAGATGGTGTAACGTCTCTTTTTCTTTCTAAAATCGCCATTAAAGCGTACATTTACCTTAGATGCAGTTAAGAATATTGACAGGAGCATGAACGCGCTGGCAGGAAGGTTGGGAGAGTTTGAATGAAAAGAATACTTTTTCAGCCTTATTGAGCGTTAGAACCGAAATAGTTCAGCCCTTGCAGTGAATTGTTGAGTAATAATTCACCGTTTGTTGGTCAGTTGTGAGTGGATATATCACTCGCGCTCCACGCTCGTGATATGATCTACTTTACAACTGACCTCCAAACAGTGAATTATTACTCAACAATTCACTGCTAGAGCTGATCTATTTCTTAATTGAATGGGATTAATAATGGTATTCGTAAAACTTCCTGTATTATTATAGATAAAGGTGCAGCAGATAGGTACAAAAATAAAGACAGAAAGGAGAAAGAACAAAAGAGAGAAACTGACAGTGAAGGAGAAAGAAGCCACAGAGCAGTAGAAGACAGATTATCAGATCATGGATCAGATCATAGGGGTACAGAGAAAGACAGAAGAAAGGATAAATACAGAGAAGAAAGTAGTGAAAAGTCTAGAAAGAGAAAGTATGATGAAAGGTACAACTAATTTTTTCTTATGTGAAAATAAATTAAACATGTATTTGTGATCTTGAGAAATAGGAATTAGCCATTTATTTGGAAAAAAAAGTTTTTGGAATTACTAAAATTCAAGTTTTTGGAATAACTAAAATTCGATCTTCAATCTTTGAATATCAGGAGAAGATGTCTATAAGTTGCAAAGCTTGTCATCTAATCCCGCTGCATGTTGATTGTGTTAACATATTTGTATTGATTTATTTGAATAAAATATTGTTTAAACTAATCTTTGAATATAAATGATCCCGTTATGAGTAAAAAAGAAGTATTTGACAAAAGTCAAAAAGTGAATGTCATACAGTACAGATTTGAGAGAGATAAGTCATGAGGCATGGCTAGATCTGTTCTGTGTGCAAAGGTTAGGTTAGCTGGGTTATAGGAAATAAGCTCATAGCTCCATATAGTATGGGATATGGATGATAAAGGCATCAAAATGTAACACTCCAGCCATTCAAGATACAAACAAGTATTTCATACAATTCTAATGCACTTACAAATATAACATAAAATCTGATTGGAAAAGTGGAAAATTTGCGACAGTATATCCTGCATTTGCTTTGGATGCAAATTAGTACCCTTTAAAAGTGAAAATACCTAAAAGTGCCTTAGAATGGGGATAAGTGTGTGGAAAATTTTAATTGATGGAGGTATATCTTCAGTTTTATGGTCGCAAGTTTCATTTCACAGCAACAGGTTCGCTGGCCTGTCGCCACAAAATGAAATTTGCGACCATAAAACTGATGATTTACCGCCACAATTTTGAGTACAGTTATCCTCAAATTTTAAGACAGTTTATACATTTTAGTGGACATTTAGCCAGACTGTCATAAATCGTATTGTCTGCTTAAAGGCCCCATTGCTTTATCAACATGAAAAATTTTATCATGAGGTACTGCTGCAAGCTTCTCATTATAGTTTCATCATTGTAAATGACGGTGATTAGCCAGCTTTAAACAAATAAAACATCCTTGAGTGTCTCACAAAAAGGGTTTGAAGACTTATTTGGGCAATTTTAGTTGGCAACTATACTGACCTACTTTTTATTTCAAGAAATTGAATAAAATGGTAAAAATACAAATTTGTACAGGCGTGGAGCCCTGGTCACTATCCAGCCTATATTTATATAGCATTGCTAGACGGGAAGCCAGACCAGAAAATTGTATTTTGTGGAATGAATTGTTATTTTTAAAAAACTTGTTTTGTCTCCTTTTTGCCAGTTATTTGACTCAGTATATGACTGTCAACCCACATTTTATTACCAAACGCGAAGGTTGAACCGCTTTTTAAAATGATTTGAGTCTAGACGCTTTTACCACTGATAGGACTGTGGATACTTTAAAAATGCACATGGACATTTAGACAGACTGTCATAACATCATATTATCTGCTTAGAAATGCACAGTCTGTGCATTTTTTTAACACATATGATTTATGACAGTCTGTCTAAATGTTCACTAAAATACATAAACTGTCTTAAAATTAGGTGTCAGTCAAAAATTCCAAATACTGTATGATGATAAATGACATCTTGGTTATACGTTAGTCTTAATGTAAACATTATAAAGTTTTCAAAATTGTCTCAGCATGCTGTGTCATTATGATACAGATAAGGGCCCTGTTGTTAAACACTAATGAATAGTTAGTTAACGTAACATTAAATTTCGAACATTAATATCTCAAACACGCCAACATTTTTTGTTGAAAAAATGTGAGAAGCTTTTGCATTGCAAAAGGTTTGACATTTTTTCAACAAAAATATCAGTGTATTTGGTTACAAAATCATAAAACACTTAACAAGTTCAGTGTACTCCCCAGAAATTTCAGAAGGCATGTCGCTTTTAGCACAAAAATCAGATTTTGATGTGTTGATCAATTTTTAAAAGCCTTATTATAGCTACGTTTTGTCAGAATTAGCCTAAATTTACATTATAGATAATTTATTAGCTCACCTGAGCCGAAGGCTCAGAGGTGAGCTTATAGGATGGGAGTCGAGCCGTCGTCCGTCCGTGCGTGGGTGGGTGCGTGGGTGGGTGCGTGGGTGGGTGCGTCAACACTTTCAAACATAAATATCTCAGAGACCAGTGGCCCGATCGCAATCAAATTTTATCTGAAGCATCATTTGGGTGGGGGAAAGGCTGCATTAGGTTTTGGTGCCGATCAGCTCAGAACTCTGGTTTCCATGGCAACAGATAGCCCCCATAGGGTTATAATGGGGAAAATGGCGTCATCACATTTTCTCGACTGTTTTTGATTAGATCCTTATCATACTTGCAGGTAATGATGACATACACAAGAGCTTGGATGAGTTCGAAATTTGGCCGGATTCGAGCACAGACTACGGAGTTAGCTGCCCTTGAGCGTTTGAAAAAAATCCCATAGGGTTATAATGGGGAAAATGGCGTCATCACGTTTTTTCAACTGTTTTTGCTTAGATCCTTATCATACTTGCAGGTAATGATAACATACATAAGAGCTTGGATGAGTTCGAAATTTGGCCGGATTCGAGCACAGACTACGGAGTTAGCTGCCCTTGAGCGTTTGAAAAAAATCCCATAGTCTTACAATGGAGAACACTACCTCATCACATATTTTTAGAAAACTTTTTCTTCACTCTATTCCTACATTTCTCAACGGATTTTAAAATAACTTCACACAAATGTAGGGCATGACAATATCTCGAGCAAGTTCGACTTTCAGGATGCTGCGCCCAAGGTCAAGGTCACTGGCTATTTTTAGAAAAACTTTGTCAGCGCTCTAGCACCTACATTTCTCAGCAGATTTTAAAATAACTTCACACAAATGTAGGGCATGACAATATCTCGAGCAAGTTCGACTTTCAGGGTGCTGTGCCCAAGGTGAAGGTCACTGTGGCTCTTTTTAGAAAAACTTTGTCATCGCCCTAGCACCTTCATTTCTCCATGGATTTTGAAATAACTTGACACAAATGTAGGGCATCACAATATCTCGAGCAAGTTCGACTTTCAGGGTGCTGTGCCCAAGGTCAAGGTCACTGTGGCTATTTTGAGAAAAACTTTGTCATCGCCCTAGCACCTTCATTTCTCCATGGATTTTGAAATAACTTGACAGAAATGTAGGGTATGACAATATCTCAAGCAAGTTTGACTTCCAGGGTGCTGGGCCCAAGGTCAAGGTCACTGTGGCTATTTTTAGAAAAACTTAGTCAGCGCTTTAGCACCTACATTTCTCAATGGATTTTAAAATAAATTCACACAAATGTAGGGCATGACAATATCTCGAGCAAGTTCAACTTTCAGGGTGCTGTGCCCAAGGTCAAGGTCACTGTGGCTCTTTTTAGAAAAACTTTGTCATCGCCCTAGCACCTTCATTTCTTCATGGATTTTGAAATAACTTGACACAAATGTAGGGTATGACAATATCTCAAGCAAGTTTGACTTTCAGGATGCTGTGCCCAAGGTCAAGGCCACTGTGGCTATTTTTAGAAAAACTTTGTCATCGCTCTAGCACCTACATTTCTCAACGGATTCTAAAATAATTTCACACAAATGTAGGGCATGACAATATCTCGAGCAAGTTTGACTTTCAGGGTGCTGCAATCAAGGTTTATGATTAGATCCTTATCATACTTGCAGGTAATTATGACATACATAAGAGCTTGGATGAGTTCGAAATTTGGCCGGATTCGAGCACAGACTACGGAGTTAGCTGCCCTTGAGCGTTTGAAAAAAATCCCATAGTCTTATAATGGAGAAAACAACGTCATCACACTTTCATTTTTCATCGGATCCTCTTCATATTTGCAGGTAATGAGGAAATGCATAAAAGCTTGGATTAGTTAGCATTTTGGCTAGATCTCACTACTGACTATGGAGTACCTGTCCTGAGCATCCAAAAAATCAATGTCGCCACTACTGATCTGATCCTTTTCAAACTTGCAGGTAATGAGGAAATGCATAATATCTTAAACAAGTTCAAATTTTGGCCAGATCAGGCCAACCACTACGAAGTTAGCTGCCCTTGACAGCTCTGTGCTTGTGCTCTTGATCGGATACTTGTGCTCTGTGCTTGTGCTCTTGATCGGATACTTTTTAAACTTGCATATATTAAATGAGGGCATACATAATGTTTTGGATGAGTTTAATTTTCAGCCTGATTGGACCACTAACTGTGGAGTTAGCTGCCCTTGAGCATCTTAAATATCCCTATAGGTTTACAGTGTCTCTCAGGTGAGCAATTGTTGCCCTTTGGGCTACTTGTTGATGATCCTTAATGCATTTAAAACAATTTTACTGGCTAAGAAATGAAAATAATAGCACTTAAATAAATATTCATTGGAATTTAAGGCCTGTTGCAAAGGTAATTTAAAGAGGAAGACATGTTGCAAGCGACATGCCTTAATGGTCTGGGGAGATCCCTGCAAGTTGACCTCTTAACAAGCTTGTTAGGCTAAGGATGCTTTGAACAACTGGGCCTAGTTATTTACCCTCTTGTTTTAAAGGTCAGACAAAAGCTACAACACCTCATCTCATAGTTCTTCCAATGGCAGTGCACATTCTTCAAAGTCACGCTTGTGGGTGCGTCCAAAAATACGAGTTAGAATTATAGACAAGAATTACAAGAAGGGGAAACATTATAATACAAAGGTATGTGGGTCAGAGCTCTAGATAAGAGGGGGGTATTCGGTGATAATTAAGGATCATTTTTTTATTTCTGCATAAAAACATATGTTGTGATCCCACATCTGGTTCAGATGAGGGGTCACATCATATGATAACAATGAAAAAAAAAAATTCCCTCAATTATTATCAAATACCCCTCTTATATAGAGCTCTGATGTGGGTGTTTCTATAAAAAATAAAATTCTAATTTTGTCTTATTCCAGAAAGTCAAATGCAGTTAACTCCATATTGAAATGCAAAACAAAATACTGCTGTTAGATAGATTTTCTTAAATATTAGTTTTGTTCTAAGCGAGGTGTCTATCTGACTTATGGTATACAATTGGTGTTTCCTGATAGACTAATGTCATTCACCTTAGATACCCTAATGCAGGCCCGGATCCAGATCACAACTAGCAGGCGGGGCTGTCTCTGGACAACTGGTGGGGCCTAGGGCCCAAATAAGGAGGCCATAATCAGGGTTCCAGAAAAAAGGGTATTCTCTGCAAAATTAAGATATCATGCCTACCTTTGCATATATGTTATGACAGCTCATTGGAATCGCCTCAGCGAGGCGATTCCAGTGAGATATCACAACATACATTTCAATCTAACTACGGTATAGCATCTCAAATTGTCATCTGTGCTCCTTATTACCTATATTCCTGCATTATTTTGGACAAAAAGGCCCAGGTGGTGGGGCTTAAGCCCAAAAGCCCACCCCCGGGAATCGGGGCTGCTAATGTGCTAAAATATTAGGACACTTAAAACCATCAGTTTTTCACATCAAAAAGGGTAGACTGGTCAGTTAGCATGGATCAGCAGGCTGATCTCATCCATTTTTATTCACTCTTGCTATAAAGTACCATTTCATCTGATACATCTGATTTTGTTCATTACAGGTTGAAGTTGTAGATGTATTTGATAAAGATCATTGTGTATGTGAAACTGAAGATGGACGAGTGCTAGAAGGTATTACAGTTTGCCATAAACATTCTAAATATGGGAATATAGGTCTGGGCAGTCAGTGCAGACCCAGTTCAAACTCTTCTAATTCCATCTGCATCTTTTAGATGCATTACTGCAGTAGAAATCAGGGCCCAGTTGTTCAAAGCTAGTTTGCCTAACAAGCTTGTTAAGTCTTAAGGAGGTCAACTTGTTAAGTGTTTTATGACTTTATAGCCACCAAAAACACCAATAATTATTTGTTGAAAAAATGTGAGAAGCTTTTGCACGGCAAAAGCTTCTTAATGTGCAAAGGCTTATCACATTTTTTCAACAAAAAATGTTGGCATATTTGAGATATTAACATTTGAAATTTTAACGAAATGTTATCTAACTATCTTGTTAGTTTTGAACAACTGGGTACAGGCAATTTAATGTTTTAAATATTTCTGTAATTGTTTTAGGTGTCCCACTTTTCTTCAGAATTTTAACAGTATTGAATGGAATTGAAATTCATGGTTATTTTTTTAAGCTTGGTTTGGTGAAGATAGTGTTCAGAGTTTGAATTTCATGAAGCCCAAGCGTTCCATCTGCCCCTTATCTTCATCAGATGGTGGAGATTGAAAAAAATATATCAAATCTCAGTTCTTCATTTATAATAATAATTTCATCTTTGTTTACAACCTTAAAGTACAAAGATTTGTTAGATGTCTAAGTAAAGTTATTTTATAGAGATGTATTTACAGTACAAAAATGAATGCTATGAACCAAAATCTAGATTATGTGAGCTGCAACACGACAAAGCCAACAAAGTGGCATATGCGCCGAGTGAAGACTTGCATCAGCCTGGGCATCAACCCAGTCTGATCAGCATCTTGGCTCCCCACATAGAGGTACCTTAGACCTTTAGCTATCCAATAAGCACAAAGGGAAGACTCTGATCAGACTGGGCGGATGCCCAGGCTGATCTGAGTCTTCACTGGGTGCACATTCCACTTAATTGGTTTTGTTGTGTCGCAGTTCATTTATCTTTCATTGTGAAATCAGATCTGATGCATTTATTTGATTTCAGTTTTCTAAACCTTTAAAGCACCAAAAACAGAAGGCAACAAAATTAACATATTCAAAATTTCAAAAGTTTTATCCAAGCTACCTTATGAATCCTATTAAATGTGACAGGGGCGTTGCATTTTATGAAGGGGGGGGGGGGGGAGGTAATGGAGAGGGGGGCATTATTTAGTCTGAATTGTAGTAAACCAGCCCCTGTCAAATACCCCTAATAAACAGTATCAATATGAATGGGTAGACTTTCAGAGGCAGTAACTCTACTACTTTTTCCTCCCTTCTCAATAAGGGTGGGGTCAACTCTTAAAGGAAAGAATTTGCTCCTGTAGGAGCAAATTCTTTTCTTTCAGAGTAGACCCCATTTTAAAGAACTACCTCATTCAGAGAAGTAAATAGGAATATATGCAAGCTGATATATAACACTAATTTTGGAAAAGAAGCAGGGAGCATTTATTAGGGCAGGGGCATTTAATAAGATTTATACAGTATATCATATTGATAATTCATATACTAGAGGGCAAACAGTGTAGATCCAGAATGATTATCATTATGAGCCACCTAATCTGAATCTATGCTATGTGAAGATTTTGCTGTCTTCACTTTAGATGCTTTTAGAGTTAAGCATACCAAAATTTATTTTTTGATTACAGATGTATCTCAGGGTATGTTAGAAACTGTTGTACCCAAGTCAGAATCAGCTTACGTTGCCATAGTAGCAGGAAAATACAGAGGACAGGTAAATAATATTTTTTGTTATATGACAATGATGTAATTTCATTGGCTGATTCGACGTCACATGCCAGTCAATATTTTACGATATTCAAAGGCCAGTCAGTGAATATTACTTTTACGCTGACGTCATTAGGGCCCCGCCAGACGAAGTCTGCTGAGGCCCTATAGTAATCACCTTGTCCGTCCGTCCGTCTGTCTGTCCGTCTGTCTGTCCGTCCGTCATCATTTCGTGTCCGCTCAATAACTCTGAAACTGATAAAGATATTTTCACGAGACTTGGTACAAATGTAAAGCATCATCAGACGATGTGCAGAGAACAAGAACCATAACTCTACCTACAATTTTTACTGAATTATGCCCCTTTGAAATTTTGAGTACAAAAAAACGTGTCCGCTCCATAACTCTGAAACCGTTAAAAGATATTTCCACGAGACTTGGTATAAATGTGAAGCATTATCAGACAATGTGCAGTGAGCAAGAACCATAACTCTGCCTACAGTATTAACTGAATTATGCCCCTTTGTAATTTTGAGTACAGAAATCGTGATCATTTCGTGTCCGCTCAATAACTCTGAAACCAATAAGATATTTTCACGAGACTTGGTACAAATGTAAAGCATCATCAGACGATGTGCAGAGAACAAGAACCATAACTCTACCTACAATCTTTACTGAATTATGCCCCTTTGAAATTTTGAGTACCAAAAACGTGTCCGCTCCATAACTCTGAAACCGTTAAAGATATTTCCACGAGACTTGGTATAAATGTGAAGCATTATCAGACGATGTGCAGAGAGCAAGAACCATAACTCTGCCTACAGTATTAACTGAATTATGCCCCTTTGTAATTTTGAGTACAGAAATCGTGTCCGCCCCATAACTCTGAAACCCTTAAAGGTATTTTTACGAGATTTGTTACAAATGTAAAGCATCATCAGACGATGTGCAGAGAACAAGAACCATAACTCTGCCCACAGTATTTACTGAATTATGCCCCTTTGAAATTTTGAGTACAGAAATCGTGTCCGCTCCATAACTCTGAAACCGAAAGATATTTTCACGAGACTTGGTACAAATGTAAAGCATCATCAGACGATGTGCAGAGAACAAAAACCATAACTCTGCCTACAGTATTAATTGAATTATGCCCCTTTGTAATTTTGAGTACAGAAATCGTGTTTGCTCCGTAACTCTGAAACAGATAAAGATATTTTCACGAGACTTGGTACAAATGTAAAGCATCATCAGACGATGTGCAGAGAATAAAAACCATAACTCTGCCTACATTGTTTACTGAATGGTGCCCCTTTGAAATTTTGAGTGCAGAAATTGTGTCTGATCTATAACTCTGAAACCAATAAAGATATTTCACGAATTATACCCCTTTCATTATTTACTGAATTATACCCCTTTGTTATTTTGAGTACAGAAATCATGTCCGCTTCATAAATCTGGAACAGTTAAGAGGTATTTTCATGTGACTTGGTAAAAATGTCAAGCATTATCAGTCAATATGCAGAGAACAAAAACCATAACACTGCCTACATTATTTACTAAATTATGCCCCTTTGAAATTTTGAGTACAGAAATCATGTCAGCTCTTTAACTCTGAAACCATTAGAGATATTTTCACAAGATTTGGTACAAGTGTAAAGCATCATCAGGTGATGTGCAGAGAACAAGAATCCAAACTCTGCCTACATTTTTTGCTGAATTATGTCCCTTTGTAATTTTAAATATAGAAATCATGTCCGCTCTATAGCTTTAAAACCATCAAAAATATTTTCATAAAACTTGTACATAATATAAAGCATCATCAGACAGTGAGCAGAGAATAAGAACTGTAACTTTATCTACATTTCCCCATGGTAGTTTACAGTCTAGAAAACGTGTTTGCTCTCTAACTTTAAAACTTTTAAAGATATTTTCACAAAACTTGGTACAAATATAAACATCATCAGACAATGTGCAGAGAAAAGGAACCATAACTACACCTTCCCTCTGTTATTTTAGGTATGAAGATCTTGTCCACTGTATAACTTTAAAGCCTTTGAAGATATTTTTTTTATAAAACTTGGTACAAATATGAAGCATCATTAGATGATCTGAAGGTGTGCAGAATGCAAGAATGGTAACATCAGTTTCCGGGTTCACAGAGTTGTTGCCCATGTTTTAATCAATCATGATTGTGTATTTTGCCCATATCTTAATGACACTACCAGAGGCTTAATTTCAAACAACATATTGAATATGAAGGAACAACATGATAATAGAAAGCTGGTATTGTTATTTCTTGTTGGGCACATATGACTTAAATGTCATCAGTTTCGTAAAGGCGGGGCCCTATTAGTTACCATGTTTCTAGTTGTATTTTTGTAACGTAACGTTGCATATACTACATTAATGTTAATGGCGTAACGTCGTGCGATAACACAGTTTAGTAGCGTCATACCTATTCGCGTCGGTCAATATGTAGTTTGCAGGTCAATAAAACTGCATATTCACCTCAACAAAGGTCAATAATTGTATAATATTTAGCTGAGCAAAATACTCAGTATAACCTAAAATGCTATAAATCAATAGATTATTATAACACAGTTTGAACAAGTTCATTATGCCCCCAACTTTGAAGAAGTTGAGGGGGCATATTGCTTCTGGTTGTCCTTCCATCTGTGCATCCTTCTGTCTGTCCATCCATGCTTTGTTTATGTCAAGATAAATAGTTCACCTTTTTTTTCAATAACTTACTGTCATTGAATTGTGCATCACTTTCCAGTCCTCATCTTCCTGACTCTAACAGCTCTTTGATGGAACAAAAATGGTTCACATTTAGGGCAAGGACTCTGTCACTAGATTTCAGTCAGGAAATATTGAAACTAAAATGAAGGCATGGAACTTCTAGGATGTAAATTGAAATTTTTCTCTTTCACAAAATACCCAAACTACAAATCTTTGAGGTTCCATCAAAGTGTGGGTAGAATCAGAGATGTGAACTGGTAAATAGTGCATAGCTCAATGAGTGTAAAATATACCAAACAAAAAAAGAAACGCACACAGTGATATTTTGGAATTGTCTTGGGAATTAAAATAATTTAAAAAAAAAATAATTATATAGTGTTAGAGATAGACAGTCAGACAGTTTAACCCGAAAATTTCGTCTAATTGTGTCTATTCAGTACTTTGTGACGCATCTCTGAACAAGGCAGGGGTCAGTTTTCAATGTCACAGTTTTCAATAAGGGGCCATTGTCAACGATATCATTAATGCTTATTTTTCATGCATATGGAAGGTAAAGATACTTGATTACGCCATGTTAAAGTTTGAGCAAGATTTGATCAGGAATATGGTTTTTTAGACATTTTCTTATCTTGCTATATAAGGTAAATTAACGGGAAAATCTAACTGTGTGCGTTTCTTTTTTTGTTTGGTATATTTGGAAGAGAAATTAACAAAAACCAATATTCACTCGAAGCATCGCCATTTACCATGCAGCATATTGTATAAAACAAAAACCATATGACCCCCTACCCTGTATTCTGAAATACAAACTGAAATGATTTTATGCATTTTTCTCATCTGTTTCAGGTGGCTCATGTATTAAAAAGAGACAAGTCAAAATGTGAAGCTTTATTACAGTTGCTAAGTGACAGAGGCAATGTTATAAAAGTGGACTATGATTCTATATGTGAATATGTTGGTGATGTGAATGAGGAATTTGATTTTTAGATTTCCTGTGATTACTCAAATAAAAGCATCGCAGGCACTGCATGATACCCCGCCACTGCTGTGCATCCTAACTTACTTTTTGAGATATATAATAGCTAAAGAGCCACAGAACTGAGATAGACGAGATACGATGTCCTTACTGTAAATAAATATTAATATAAACCACCCAACAGTGTGGAGCATTCTGACCAGTGTAGATTTAGATCAGGCTGTAAAGCATTTCTTTGAGCTGAGAGACTCTGTTTCCTATTCTATGGCGTTAAACATATCAGTGAAGTTTCATTCAGATATTCCATATAGTGTAGGAACTACAAGTCAAAAAACATTTTTCAGATCTATCAAGGGGGAATACTCATTAACTGGAAAGGTAAGAGTGATGGTTCTTTGTCACAATATGTAACCTTTGATGTGAAACATACCTATGAAGTTTCGTTCAGATATTCCATATAGTAAAGGAACTACAGATAAAAAAACGTTTTTCAGATCAATCAAGGGCGGATAACTCACAAACCGGAAAGATCAGAGTGACAGTTCCTAGTCACTATATGAAGCCTTTGATGTGAAACATATCTGTGAAGTTTTATTCAGATATTCCATATAGAAAGGGAACTACAGGTCAAAAACCATTTTTCGGACCTATCAAGGGCAGATAACTCATGAACTGGAAAGGTAAGAGTGATGGTTCTTTGTCACAGTATGTAACCTTTGATGTGAAACATATCTGTAAAGTTTCATTTAAATATTCCACATAGTAAAGGAACTACGGGTAAAAAACATTTTTTAATTCAATCAAGGGCGGATAACTCACAAACGGGAAAGGTTAGAGTGACGGTTCTTAGTCACAATATGTTACCTTTGATGTGAAACATATCTGTGAAGTTATATTCAGATATTCCATATAGTAAAGGAACAATAGGTCAAAAACCTTTTTTCAGACCTATCAAGGGCGGATAACTCACAAACTGGGAAGGTCAGAGTGACAGTCCTTAGTCACAATATGTAACCTTTGATGTGCAACATATCTGTGAAGTTTCATTCAGATATCATGAACAGTAAAGGAATAACAGGCCAGAAACCATTTTTCCAATACGAAAAAGGGCAGTAACTCCGTTAAAAATGGACGGATTTTGCCCATTAACAATCCCATACCACTCATCGCCGATAACAATATGTAAGCAAAATTTGAAAAAATTCCGTGAATAAATACTCAAGTTATCGATCGGAAATGGTGAGCACGGACGGACGGACGGACGGACGGACGGACGGACGGACAGACGGACGGACGGACACCGAAAGGTATAACATAATACCCCGCCACTAAAGTGTGGCGGGGTATAAAAATTGAGAAATTTTATCCAGTTATGGTAATTGTCCTGAACTTTGAACAAGAGGATTTTTACTTTCCAGCAGTTTGTCAAAATATTGCTGACAGATTAGCAAACAGTTTAGACCCAGGTCTGATCAGGTTCTAAACTGTTTGCTCGGGCATTTTTCTGAATATTTTTATGATAAACATTTTAAAAATAAAGTTTTGTGTAGGCAAATGCAATACTTATACATCAAGATACTTCAGAGGGGAGTCCCTGTGCACAATATTTAGAGGGATAAAGCTTTTAAAAATGGAAAATGTTCTGTTAAAGATGATAACCACCTTTGTAGGCTTAAAACCTTTATTACCAAGGCAAACACTGTTGCTGTGAAGGCCTGGTAAAACAGGATGCCCGATTCTTTGTAAAAGATATGGCTGGTAGGACTGATACATGTATATCAGAAGGCAGCATGTAAACAATTCTTAAAATGCATTTGATGCAAGAAAGATGTGTGCCAGGTGGGTACCTCATTGGCTCTCCAGTGAGCAAAAAAGCAGTGCTTTAAATGTACCCAAGAACTGAAAACATACAAAATTGTAACAGCTGGGTCATTTCTAATTTGTTTAGAGGTGATGAACCTCGGTATACATGTTTGAGCCACAGAGGAGCTGACAACAAGCAATGCAAACAAAAGATGATGTGTGGCCATAAATTGCTTAAACAACAATCAGTACAACAATGTTGTAAGCTATATTCTTTAATTCCAGGGGGCCATTCATTCAATTGACATGTCCATTTGGTCACTCAGTCACTGGACACTTCTATAAGAACACTGTTGAAAAAAGTGAAAAAGGTTTTATTGAAAGAAGCATCCAAGCAAAGGATGGTCTGGGCCCAGTTGTTCAAAGCATCGTTAGCCTAACGAGCTCTTTAAGAGGTGTACTGGTTCAGTGTTTTGTGACTTTATAGCCAAATACACTTATATTTTTTGTCGAAAATATGTGAGAAGCTTTTGCAATGCAAAAGCTTCTCAAATTTTTACAACAAAAAATATTTGCATATTTGTGATATTAACGTTTGAAATTTTAATGTCTTTGAAATTTTAATGTCACATTAACTAACGACGTTGTTAGTTTTGAACAACTGGGCCCAGGTGTCTTGTCTGTTGCTTGGCCATTCGGGGCTCAGTTGGTGGTTTTCTTAAAATTTCCTTTGCAGCAGTATTTCAGTGGTGTTTTTTTGACACCCCAGGGATCTCCTTTATAACAGCACTCATTACAACAGCAAAATTCTTTATAATGACATTTTGATTTGCACAGAATGGCTTTATTGTTCAAAATATGTATTCGCTATAACAGCAAATTCAGTTTAATGTCAAAATATTTGGGAACAAATGCTGTCGTTATAAAGAGTGTCCACTATACATTGTTTCTGTTGAGTCCTCATTTTTGATTCAGCATGCATTTTATCTGTGGCTTTTAGTTTCCCGTGATGATTCATTGATGGGTTAGGAAACCTTCATGGCATTGCAGACCAGCTAGCTAAATGTTTCGAACCTTTGCAGAAGCAGGTGAGGTTTGGATCCAGTAAAACTAGGTAAAGCAACCCCCCCCCCCCCCCTCACAATTACTGACCATATCAATGTGGTGCGTCTGCATTGGTTCCTCAAATTGTTACCTGTTCTTATATCCGCTTGTCTGTGGTCTTCAAGCAGTATATTCACCTGAATAGCTGCCCTCTTTGCTTTCTGTTTTATTTTGTGATTTAAATTAGAAAATACACATGAAGGTAAAAACAGGGATAGCTGAATGACATGACCACCTGTCTGGGAAAGAGCTGTTCATTGGGTTTACAGTGTATGTCTTTCGTAACCTTTTGTCAATTTATGTATACACACCCTGCAACCAGCTATAAAGATGCCGGATGTCTGCAGTGATGGCAGATGTATCAGAGCAAAAGTAATTTTGAGTAGGTAAGGTAGAGTTGCTACTAAATATAGACGATAAAATCACGGAACGAAGAGTTTAGCCTCATAGGACATTGCTCAGTGCCTGTAGTTACTACAGTATTAGTTTGGGTGGCTTTCCTACACAGATAAAACTATGGCAAGTCTTGAGAACCCCTGATGCTAGGATCATGATTTTTTGCAGGAAGACATTGCCCAAAGTGTAGATGACCTGATTAACTTTTGAAAAAAATTGATGTCTTTGTGACTGAGTTATGCCCCTTTATCGACTTAGCGCATTGAAAGCCTATGGTACAAAGATACCCTTACATACTGTCAAGAACTGTAAGAGATAAGAACTTGAAATTTTATATGCTGCATGAACATGAAAAATAAGGGGACCCATTTTTTCTTCTGCCGGTCTGTTCATTTCGGAGTTGTGCCCCTTTTTCGACTGTCATTTTATATCAGAAGAACCTTGCGAACAAAATATCTGAAGAACCACTTAAGCTAGGATCCTGATACTTGGCATACAGTTACAGACGAGGGTGCAGATGACCTGATTAGCTTTTGAGCATGTTTCGAACCGATTATAACCCCTTTTTGACTTAAACATTCTGGGATGAACTTTCTTTAGAGGCAAGCATAGGGTTGGGGGAATAGTTTTTCATAAACACATTTTCTAGTCTATATTTACCCTATTTATTTAACAGCGGATGGCAGCCATCTCAAACTGCGTAAATTTGCAAAACATGCATGCATTGATGGTTCTGACTAAAAGTCAAATTCCATTTTTATGATCTTCAGGTTTCCATATTTTAACATTTTGCTATTTATGTAACAATGACCTTCTAGGATGGATTGTTTGCCCATTTGAAAGAATTCAGTCTATACAAGAATCATTCTAACACAGATTCTGTCAAAATCCGTTCAGATGCTCTTGAGGTACTGCCATTTTCATGTTTTAGCAATTTTTAGTAACCACAGCTGGAGGTCATCTTGATGGTCTTTTCTTCAAATTTTGGCATTTTAGCAAAATAAGACTTGTAAACTGAAAGAAAGTCACTGTGACTTATTCCTCCATAGATTTTTGTCATTTTTACAACCTTGAAAAGAAAGGTCTTGCTGATGCTCCATTCCAAATTCCAGCCAAATGTATCTTATGGTTCTGCAGAAGTATTTTTTGGCGGTTTAAGTAATGGCAGCCATCTTGGATTTTCACCTGGCTGAACTGTACAATTTTTAGACCCTACAGTCTGGTCAGGCAACCATGGGTGCAGTGGTTCTAGAGCAGAAGTTGTTTGAATAAGTTGCTTTCAATTGCTGGTATATCGTATTAATTCTAATAAATGCCCCCTGCCTCTTTTCCGAAAATAATATTCTGTTAACTTGCATGAATTCATATTTGCTTCTCTGGATGTGGTAGCTCTTTGACATTGGGTCAACTTAAAGGAAAGAATCTGCTCCTACAGGAGCAAATTCTTTCCTTTAAGAGTTGACCCCAACTAAAAAGGGAGGCAAAAGTAGTAGAGCTGCTTCCTCTTTAAGTATACCCATTCATCTTAATACTCTTTGTTAACGGCATAAGGCAGTTGCTGATTTACTACCCTTTAGGCTATAAATAATGCTCCCTTTTCGCAAAATGCAATGCCCAAGGGCATTTAGTAGGATTAATATGGTACAATGGACACCTTTGGGTCAGGTGAGCCAACAAAATCACCACAAAAGACTATATTTGTGCATATATCTGTATTTAAATGCAGATCAAATGTATCATTCTTTCTTAGAATTTTGCATGTTGTAAAATTTTGCAGTTTGCTTCATTTTGTAATGGGGTTCAACTCCTAATGGAAAGGAGTTGCTCCTTCTGGAGCAAATTAATTCCTTTAATAGTGGACTCCTTTTCAGTAGGGTATCTCAGTAGGGTATCCTTGTCCAAAACTAGTTCCTTTAATAGTGGACTCCTTTTCAGTAGGGTATCTCAGTAGGGTATCCTTGTCCAAAACTATTTCCTTTAATAGTGGACTCCTTTTCAGTAGGGTATCCTTGTCCAAAACTATTTCCATTAATAGTGGACTCCTTTTCAGTAGGGTATCTCAGTAGGGTATCCTTGTCCAAAACTATTTCCTTTAATAGTGGACTCCTTTTCAGTAGGGTATCCTTGTCCAGGGAAGCAAACATGAATATACAAAGTTGTTTTCCTTTGTGAATATGGAAGAAAAAGATGACTAAGGTATAGGCAGCCTGCAAGGCTCTTGGTGCCATCAAAAGTCACATCTATAGTTTCCAACAAGAATTCCGCGGAATGCAGTGTCTCGCCTGCTGGCGCTTTGTCACTCAGCAAAGATGTATGCATGACCCAAGTTTCATGGCTCTAGCCTTTATAGTTTCTGAGTAACAAACCTAAATGCGAAAACTTGACAAAAAATTGCAAAGTCAGTCAACCGCAAAATGTAGGTCAAGACTCAATACAGATGATGACTTCGAGTTCTTCTCTTCCAGATGTATGCATAAACCAAGTTTCATGGCTCTAGCTCTTATAGTGTCTGAGAAACAGACCTAAATGCAAAAACTTGACACAAATTGCAAAGTCATCCAACCATACAATGTAGGTCAAGACTCAATACAGATGATGGTTTTGAGATTTACTCTTCCAGATGTAAGCATGAACCAAGTTTCATGGCTCTAGCCCTTATAGTTTCTGAGAAAATGACCTAAACCCAAAAACTCTACAAATAATTGCAGAGTCAGTCAACTGTAAAATGTAGGTCAAGACTCAATGTTGATGATGGCTTTGAGATCTGCTCTTCCAGATGTATGCATGACCCAAGTTTCATGGCTCTAGCCCTTATAATTTCTGAGAAAATTACCTAAACGCAAAAACTCAACAAAAAATTGCAAAGTCAGTCAACCGTAAAATCTAGGTCAAGACTCAACATTAATGATGGCTTTCAGCTGTACTCTTCCAGATGTATACATGACCCAAGTTTCATGGCTCTAGCCCTTATAGTTTCTGAGAAAATGACCTAAACGCAAAAACTCGACAAAAAATTGCGAAGTCAGTCAACCGTACAATCTAGGTCAAGACTCAATTTTGATGATGGCTTTCAGCTGTACTCTTACAGATGTATGCATGACCCAAGTTTCATGGCTCTAGCCCTTATATTTTCTGAGAAAATGACCTAAACGCAAAAACTCCACAAAAAATTGCAAAGTCAGTCAACCGTAAAATCTAGGTCAAGACTCAACATTAATGATGGCTTTCAGCTGTACTCTTCCAGATGTATGCATGACCCAAGTTTCATGGCTCTAGCCCTTATAGTTTCTGAGAAAATTACCTAAACGCAAAAACTTGACAAAAGTTTACGCCGCCGACACCTGAAAAGCAATACATATGTCTCGCCTCTGCTTCACAGGCGAGACAAAAACCATGATCTGTCATGGTTTTCGGAAAACTGGTTAAGGTAAGTTAAGTGTAAATGTCCGGACCAGCCTGAGCATATGTAGTCCGTTCAAGACATGCAGAGTTTGTCGAAATTAACTGAACAATGAAGGTGTGACTTTGCCATTCTCAATTTATTTGCGACATACTTGAAATTGTTAGGTTTTTCAGTCATGTTTAGGCATTACAAGGTTGGCAAAAAGGCGGGAAATACTCATATTTCCCAGGACGGCGGGAAATACTGGTAATTCACGGGAAATACTGGTAATTCCCGGGAATTACTGGGACATTGGTCTCTGCACCTAGCAAGTTTTAAATATGTTTTATAACAGTCATCAAACTATATGTATGCAAAGTAAAATTAATTAAACATCCCTTTACTTAAACATCAAACAAAGGCACAGATAAAATATTGTAGTGATCTGCATAATTATGCAATCTAGTTATTTTTTATATGAACTGTCTGAAGATGAATTCAGCCATGTACTGGATGTAAGTTGTCTCTGTCTGTCAATAAGTTTTGTTATAATACACTGAGATTAAAAGTACCTACAGTTATTGTCACCTGTGGTTGAATCAAAACAATTAAATTATTTTTCACACCTTCAGTGGTGTTTGGTCAATACTTACAATAGGAAGCTTAATTAATCATAAGATAGATATTCTGTTGAGAAGCTTTAGGGAAAAAGAGACGTTATAGGACCATCAGGTTACTATGTACCTTTGGACCACAATGTCCACACATCACTGTTTAATGAATCAGGTGACAAATTCAGGGATACATGCAAGAAATTGTAGTATGGTACACACTCTTTTTTTGTGAAGGAGTTGTGAATCTATGCCCAGCTTTGAAGACCTTCACAGGGTTCTGTCAAATTTTGGTACGATCAAATTTAAGAACAGATTAAGTTAGCCTGCAGAAAGCTATGGTATATAGCAGTGATAAACCAGCAAGGCTCAGCCTAGAGAAAATGTCATCTTAGGCTGACTGATTTCTCCGTATTTTGAGCTGAGCAAGAAGTCAAAATATACGGTTCACAAAAAGTAGGGGATATTGAGATATTAAAAATTGTATAAATTAGAAAACATATCAAATCCATCTGAAACGGCAAGTGTCAATCAGAAAAATATTCGATTAAACATTTTGCATTACAATTTTGATGATATATCCTGTCATGTGATCTGCGTGTAATTCGTTTTAGACAGGGGGTCGACACCCAATTTTCACACGAATCTGCTACAAAAACAGATCCTTTTCAGATTACAAAATTTACACAAAAACACTCGTTTTGATTCATTTAACAAGCTGAAAATTGCTTTAACGCGCTGTTGCATCAAAATAAAGAGTGTAAGCCATAAACGTGTGAATTTTTCGGTGACTCGATGTACCTGTACGATTTTTGTTTTCTGGTTTTCTTCCCAAAATGACCGTTTTGAAGAAGAAAAAAAATCTTTTAGCATACAAAACTTAAAAGTGCATTGAAAAGTTAGCCTAGTTGAAAAATTTGAATAAATTTTTGTTCGAATTTACCACATTTTTGCCCTGACCCCCTGTCTGAAACTAACTGTATGCAGATCACGTGACAGGAAATATCGTCCAAACTTTCATGAAAAGTGTCTTAACGGATGTTTATCTTATCGATACTATGCGTTTCATATGGATATCACATTTGTTGTATATGCTACAATTTTTCAAACCTGAATATCCCCTACTTTTTGTGAACCGTATATATAAAACATATCGAGAAAATCCAAAATTTGGAATAAAACTTCTCCCTGAAATTCAGAAAATTTCGCAAAACTCCTCCTTGTCTGAAACCCCTACGTAGGCTTACCCCTAGTCCAGCTCCGGACCGTAATTATTTCAGAAACAATTGAAACTTGTTTCTAGGTATTTTCCGGTCCAGAGCTGGGCTAGCTGACCCCTGAACCAGGCAGAAGTTGTAAGTAAAACTGCTGCTCAGTTTAGTATATACACATTTGTATGAGAACCAAATGATGAAAAGATCATGTATTTACAAATACAGTGTTGAAACACCACTGTTAAGTGATTAATGAAGGGATTTTACAGTCTCTTATTTTTATGAATAAGAATTTCGAATGCAATTTTCTTTGAAATTATAGCCTTTGACACAACCAAATTTCATATGCAGTGTCCTCTGGCATTAACCAGTCCAGGAATTTACAACCTTATTTGCATGATATGCATATAAATGATAACTAATATGTGCTATTAACTTAAATTTAAAGAAATATGATAGAAAATTTAATAAAAACAGCTCTAAAATTTCATATTTCCCAGTATTTCCCACTTTGACCAAATTTGGAGTATTTCCCAGGACGGTAATTACCGGTATTTACCGCTGGGAATTCCCGCCACCGGTAATTCCCGGCCAACCTTGTTAGGCTAGGGAAACAACTTTTGTGACTTCATGTTTGCTTCCCTTGGGCATGAAATCCTTTCAAATGGGATCTACTCTTAAAGGAAAAACTCTGCTCCTACAGGAGCAGCTTTCCTTTAAGAAGAAAGGGGGCAAGAATGAAACGACAGAGCTGCTTCCCCTGAACGTGTATCCATACACTTTAATACAGGGATATCCAGGTCCCTTTTTTTTTAAGCATCCTGAGCCTAATGAACTCATTAAGAGGGTCAACTCTTTAAGTGTTTTACAACTTTATAATCAAATGCACTGATAATTTTTGTTGAGCAGTGCAAAAGCTTCTCACCTTTTTTCAACAAAAAAACATTGGCGTATTTGAGATATTAACTTTTGAAATTTAAACGAAACATTAACTACGGATATCGTTATTTTTGTAACCGGCCCCTGATATAGATCATTTTAGTTTCAAATGACTGTTGCCCTAACACTTCCTCTAGCAAAAAAGTATTTATATCTTGCGAAGTCAGAACTTGTTCCTAAATTGTACACTTATTTGAAGAAATTGCAAGAACAAGAGGCCCAAATGGGCCTGATATTGCTCACCTGGCTATTGTGCAACGGGACCATTCTGATACAAAATTGGTCCAATTCCACTGAGAATTTCTCATTTTCACATTTTTCTACTTTTAGTAACAGAGGCCAACTTGCCTGGTCTTTATATATTTACTTTTGAAACACCTCAATGCAAGAATCATTTTGCCACAAATTTCATCAAAATCCATTCAGGGGTTACTGAGATATTGCCAGTTTCATGTTTTGTGCTATTTTTAGTAACGGCAGATGGCGGCCATCTTGGATTGCTAAAATGCAAAAAATCGAAAAGCCTTCATGCAAGGACCATTTTGACACAAATTTGGTCCAATTCCATTGAGATTTTCTGATTTTCAAATTTTTCTATTTTTAGTAACAGAGGCCAATATGACTGGTCTACAGTTAGATATTTTTGAAACATCTCAATGCAAGAATCATTTTGACACAAATTTCGTCAAAATCCATTCAGGGGTTACTGAGATATTGTCATTTTCATGTTTTGTGCTATTTTTAGTAACGGCAAATGGCGGCCATCTTGGAATGCCAAAATGCAAAAAATCGAAAAAGCTTAACTAAAGGATCATTCTGACACAAAATTAATCCAACTCCATTGAGATTTTCTAATTTTCACATTTTTCTATTTTTAGTAACAGAGGCCAATATGAATGGTCTACAGTTAGATATTTTTGAAACATCTCAATGCAAGAATCATTTTGACACAAATTTCGTCAAAATCCATTCAGCGGTTACTGAGATATTGTCATTTTCATGTTTTGAGCTATTTTTAGTAACGGCAGATGGCGGCCATCTTGGAATGCCAAATTGCAATTAATCAAAGCGACTTCATGCAAGGAACATTCTGACACAAAATTGGTCCAATTCCATTAAAGGGTTCTTGAGTAATTGTCATTTTTATGTTTGTGCTATTTTTAGTAACACCAGATGGCCGCCATCTTGGAATGCCAAATTGCAATTAATCGAAACGGCTTCATGCAAGGAACATTCTGACACAAAATTGGTCCAATTCCATTCAAGGGTTCTTGAGTAATTGTCATTTTTATCTTTGTGCTATTTTTAGTAACGGCCCCCATGGTGGCCATCTTGGATAGTCAACTGGCACAAAATTGAAATAATTCCATTCAAGAACCATTTCTGACCAAATCTGGTCAGAATTGGTTGCATTTTCCTCAGATATTGACATTTGAGCAAAATCGACCTTGTAAACGCTAAGTAGGTCACTGTGACCTAATTCCGATATAGATTTTTTTTATTTTTACAATTTTTAATACCAAGGTCCCACTTATGTTCCATGCAAACTTTCAACCAAATATACCAAATGGTTCTGGAGAAGAAGTTGATTTTGTTGTTTTTGCTATTTTTAGTAATGGCGGCCATCTTGGATTTTCAACCTGACCCAATTTTACAATTCTGAGACCCTGGAGTCAGGTCATGCTCCATGTGAAATTTGAGAACCATGGGACCGGTAGTTTTAGAGAAGAAGTTGTTTGAAGTTGTTTAAATAGGTCATTTTTTGACATTGGCATTTGAGCAAAATTACACACGTAAACAGAAAGTAGGTCACTGTGACAAAACTCCGCTACAGATTTTTTTCATTTTAACAATTTTGAATACCAAGGTTTCACTGATGTTCCATGCCAAAATTCAGACAAATATACCCAGTGGTTCTGGAGAAGAAGTTTATTTTGTTGTTTTTGCTATTTTTAGTAACGGTGGCCATCTTGGATTTTCAACCTGACCCAATTTTACAATTCTAAGACCCTGGAGTCAGGTCATGCTCCATGTGAAATTTGAGAACCATGGGACCAGTAGTTTTACAGAAGAAGATGTTTGAATATTTGTTTTTAGGTGTTGACGGACACATTCCGTGACGACGCACGACGCACAACGCACGCCGGACGCATTGGTATGACAATAGCTCACTATGGCCCTTCGGGCCAGGTGAGCTAAAAATCAAACAAAAGAAACAAAATAAAATGCATCCAGTTTTGAGCTTGCTGATGTAGATACAGAAGCATTTATTCATGACAGCTTGATAGCAGTTGCTGACTTGAATCATGCCATGTGCTCCAGATAAGAAGGGGTAACAGGGGTAATTTAGGGATAATTTTCCTTATTTTGCCATTAAAACATACATTGTGACCCTTCTTTAGAACCGTCTCGCTGAGACAGTTCTAATGAGGGGTCACAACATATGTTTTTGTAGAGAAATAAGAAAAAATTATCCCTAAATTATCCCTGTTACCCCATCTTAACAGGAGCTCTGATCATGGACTTTGTCTGTTTTGCTGTCCTCCATGTGTCTCTAAAAAAGCATATTCTGTACCCAAGTGTTGTATGTTTATATAGTCCAGAGCTTTAGATAAGAGGGAGTATTTGATGATAATTAATGATAATTTTACCCATTTTTCGTCGAAACCTTATGTTGTGACCCCTCATCTGAACCGTCTCAACGAGACGGTTCAGATGAGGGGTCACAACATATGTTTTTATGCAGAATTAACAAAAATTATCCCTAATTATCATTAAATACTCCCTCTTATCTAGAGCTCTGTAGTCCAGTTATTTTGATCCTTTACATGATATTATGGTGATACTTTCGCACACCAGCTGCCTGTGAGTTGGGCTGTTGCTTCACTTTCGGTTTCACTTGTCCTCAAGTCATAGACATGATCTCTAAAATGGAATAAACAATAAAAATAATATAGACGCTGCAACATACTAAAGAGATTTTATCAAGTTTGAATGAGAGAGGAGAGAGAGAATTTTATGTACTTCTTATCAAGATATTGTTCTAAATTTCCACATATTTTGATGGTACCATATATTCTTATGCGTAGAAAACAAATCTTTAATATTCAATATAGGCTGCCTTTTCAGTGATAGAGGACTTGCAATTTTACTTCATGTTCAACAGTATTTTAGTCATATCAAGATGATGGGAGGGTCAAAACTGAAGTGTGCATTGGAACAGTGTTTACATTGAAAAGAACTCTGCCTCCAGCTATGAATCCAGGACTACTAGATCAGCAGGCCAGTGCTTAACCTACCAAGCTACTAGGGCTCCTCTGGAATTGAGCAAAACAAAATCATGGTAATAGCAACAATAATAATCTGAGGAAATAGTTGATTCGTAAATCAAAAGTTTGAAAATAGCAGACTTGGTTTGACTGCATGAGCCTTTTCATGAGAATGAATTATGTAGAGTGAGTGGCTGCAGATTCGTACAGTTTTACATGTGTTTTTACTGTAGTTTTCTTACACTTGAGAATTACCATTTTATATGTCAGCATCAACCTAATACACATTTCTTGTTTATTTTGAAAAGTTAAAATTAGATCCTGCTTTGGTACCCGGCTCGGGGGCTATCATAAGGCCCCTGGCGGAATAGAGGAGACTTTTTCATGACACAGTTTGCTGATTCGTACACCACTATAATTGCATAACAAAAGAAGAGCCAGATAAAGCAACATTGTTTTGAACAAAAAAAAATCTATTTTTTCAAGCAATTTTATCAAGATGTGCAAAACATCAAGGCCGACTATCAGAAAGAAAATAAGATTTAAAGCACTTCAAAACAGCTGATGTTACAAATGTGACAATTACTGTAAGCATCACAGAACTGAATAGAATGAGTCAGCCAGCGGGACTCAGCTCAGAAAATGGAAATCTTAAAATAGTCGTGACATTTTTCAGTATAGTAAATGTATGTTCTTTAAAGTAGAATGATTTTCTCAACATCTGTTATTAAAATAAGCTGTGGACATGGCCATTTTGCTCCTTGATCATGAAATAAAATTGCTGTATTGGAGAGGCTGCAGTGAAGACGGTCGGAAAACATCGTCTGCAACAACTGAAATCTACAAGGCACGTGCGAGCGTGCACTGAAATTGACTGACACGATAGATTGTTTAAACAGTCATGTAATTATTTTCTTTTTAATTGACATGATGCATTCAGTAGAGGCCCAAAAACTCCAACTGTACGAATCTGCAACCTATCACTCTAACATGCATGAGGCCTTGTAACATACATGTATTTCATTTTTGAGAAGTGGCCTTAGTGCCTGCCTTATTAAACAAACAATATTGCTTAATGTTCCTAACTAACCAAACAACAAAATCAGCTTTAACATAATGAAGTTCTTGACTTGCCTAAAGTACTACAGTACATGTAGCTTATTAGCAACGAAAAAAGGTTTTAACAAGATTTCCTGATGAATGCAAAGCTATTAAATGAATCAATATGCATTCTGGTGGACAAGCATGCTTCATTCTTGATGATTTCATGCCAAAGTGAAAGATCATTTTAAAGACACATTCTTAGATATAGTGGAGCAAATTTGATTGGCTATCTTTCAAGGGGGTGGTCTACGGAGTGTAACATTTGTTTTTATATATCAAAATGATCGTCTGGATTTCTAGTTATCAAATTCAGCGTTTGCCACCTTGGCAAACCTTGCATAACTCTGTAGTGGCCAGTTATTTACGTTACCCCTTTAAATTTTGAATATCAAAAATATTTATTGAAGTCAATAAGAAATGTGTTTAAACTATATAAATGTATCAAATCTAAATATTTTCTGTAAGAACAGTTAATATGCTACAAATAAGGCTGCTCAGAAAACAATTCAGAACTTTGGTGTTGTTACTTTCGTTACAATATATCATGTACCCCTTGAAAATTTAAAATTGGAACTTAAGTTGTTGCATTTTACAAAGACTCTATTACAAAAAGGCTCAAAATGATCATTTTTACTTTCTATTCAATTGGCCCCGTTCAGTGCGTAGCTAGCAAAGCAAATATGAGACCTCTAGCTTTTATACTTTGTCAACCACGTCCTGTTGAACAGCTACACACATTCCCTGTTTTTGGCTGAAAAGTCATTTTTCCTTTAATTGTTCGTACAAAAAATGGCTAATAACCAATTTATACTTGACAGATAGGGGCCTTTTGCAAAAAGAACATGTTAACCATGATAAAACACAATAGCTTAAAAATTATTTTTGACCTTACAATACATTTTAGCCAGAGTAACGTACTTAACAGATTAAAATGTTTGCGTTAAGCGTCTGTCATTCACATCAGGAAAACACTCTTTTCCAATTCTGACTTTTAAACAACGCAGTTGTGATAAATATGTTTATTGTTTATCGTAAAATGAAATTTTTGCATAGTAGTCGCCTACATAGACGGTAAACAGTGTTATTTACACGACATGCAATGCTCAGATTGCCCCGATGTTCAAATGAAGCCTTCGTTAGTTAATATGTACATGATTTTTTTTTTTTATTAATATCCAAATAACTTTAAAAGCTTAAACAAAACCACAAAATATCAAATAACTTACAGCTTTGTATTCAGAAAGGTAACGTTTGTAACATTTGAAAAAAAAACTCCCCGAGATTAAATATTACTACTGCAAAATATGTGCAAGCTTTATTGTTTTGAGTAAACAACATTTTTAGTACGGCTGGTTTAAATCCACTCATGTAACACATTATTGACAGCCCCAAGGGGGAGCATCAGTTCTGGTGTATCTATGTCATAGTTTGTGTTGTCCACTTATCTGTCGTCTTCGAAAACTCAATTTGTTTCATATATATATTTGCCATCATTCTGGTGTATAACTGGCATGTATGAAAAAAGAAAGAAAATAGATGAAAATTTTATATGCCTAATTTTGTTTGTTTAAGGCTAGCTTTGAACCCATGAACTTGTAAGGGGCTGCATGTTTATCTGGCTAGCTGCTAGTATCGTCTTACTGCTTGTCTTATATCTTTATGCAGCAATTTCCAGTTTGGTATCGTCGTAGGGTTGTTGCGCAGATAACATAAATTCCTGCTCGTTGCCCCTTTACTCTAATTTACATCTTCTATAAAACAATGTATAAACCCGAAGTTGCCTTGCAGCATATATTTTCACCAAAGTAACGTACATAACAGGTTAAAAAGTATGTGTAATTTTTTCCTACTGCAGCTACAGTAAAGTACCGTTGGGCTACTGTGGAAAGCTTCCCCGTACTTCATCATATTGAAAATTATGTTTGGAATCATCTGGGCTCAATTTGAGTCAGTTAAGCTGAAGCTTACTTGCATTATATCAAACAGAAAATATCATTAAAAATCGAAAATATCATGAAAAAATCATAAAACTAATCTGACAAATCGTTAACATTTGAATGTTGTAAACATTACCTTTTTAAATACCAAACCAAGAAGTCAAAGTAAGTGAATTATCATTGACTCAATTAAAAAGGCATTTTGATAATGATTTTAAAGTAATAACAATATGTCATTATCATCTTATTCGTGCCTCTAGGCAATATCATCTGATTTTGAAAGCAATCCGTTAAATTGAGTCTGCTTTGTTCTTTCTCTTGTGTGTTCCTCGCTTCAACATGATCTTCTGGCAAGCCTTTGCAATAATACTGTATTAATATGAAAGGACACACCTCAGTATTTTACTGCAATTTGTTAGAAAGAAACAATATTTATTGCCGTAGATGTTTCCTATTTGCTTCTGAGAAAACTATAACCTTTCCAAAAATGGTCTGCTCTTAAAGGAAACATTTTTTTTACAGCAGCAAATTCGTTTTAAAAGTTTTCCCCATTAAGAAAGGAGGCCAAAGTAAAATTGGCAGAATAACTTACGTGAAATTGTATCCCTTCACCTTAAATTCCAAGACTGATAAAATCTTAATTAAATTCTGAAGGATGAGTCTCTTGAAGAAAGGTATGAATCACAAAAAATAACAGCAACCTCGGTTTAACTAACGAATGTAATGTTCCGACACTGCCAATGCCACCTAGCACCAGCTATTTCCTTTTTCAAACTGACTCAGAAAGAGCCCAGATGATTCCAAATGACCAGAACATGAAGTACAAGGAAGCATTTCATCTTAGCCACATGCCACTTTATACTAACAGCAGTGGGGTAAAATAACTTTTTCTTTTTAAACTGTTATATTCGTTACTTCGTTTTAAATATATTCTATACGGCCAAAAGTAATTAAACTATGGTTTCATATATTGCTTTTATAGCAAAAGGTACTTTCAGGTAAAGAAGTGTAAAAAGGCAACGATCAGAAACTGATTCAACTAGTGCCACAACCCTCCCACAACACCAAACTAAAAATAGTAACATAAAGCATACGACAAGTACTCAAACGATACTAGTGGGTAGCAAAATATATGTGTGCCCATTCCATGCAGATGTCCACAAGTTAGCTTTGATCAAGCATACCCAGGCACACCAAATGTATATTTTCACCTTCTTTCTTTCTGTTTTATATACTTCAGAAGGATGGCGAATAAACAGACAAAACAAATCAATTTTTCAAACACTACAGATAAGTGGCCAACACAAACTATAACATCGTTACACAACAACGGATGCATCGCCGTGGAAATTTCACTGATAAATTACATAGTCTAAAGTGCCGTTTTAAAAATATTTTTTAACAAAACTAATGAGGTTTAGGCATATTTTTCAGTAACAACACATAATCTCAGTGATTGTTTTCAAATAATGGTTACAAACGTTACCTTTCTGGGTACAAAACAGTAAGTTCTAATTAGTAAATTTCTTATGGTGTGATATTTTTAAGGTCATTTGGATAATAATGGAAAAATATAAAAGTGTTCTATGTATAGATTAATTCACGAAGGTTTTCTTTTCTAGTTTTAGGACAATTTCATCTTTGCATATCATGTAAATAACACTGTTTGCTGCCCGATTAGTTTATTAAACAATGCAAAAAATTCATTTTACAATAGATAATATACATATATCACAACTGCGTTGTTTAAAAGTCAGAATTTGAAAAGAGTTGTTGTTTTTTTCTGGCAGTAATGATAGACGCTTTATGCAAACATTTTAATCTGTTAAGTATGTTACTCTGGCTAAAATGTGTTGTAAGGTCAAAAATAATTTTTAAGCTATTGTGTTTTATCATGGTTAATATGATCTTTTCGCAAAAGGTCCCAATTTGTCAGGTTTAAATTGGCTATTAGCCATTTTTTGTACGAACAATTATACGAAAAATGACTTTTCAGCCAAAAACAGGGAATAGGTGTAACTGTTCAACAGGACGTGGTTGACAAAGTATTAAAGCTAGAGGTCCCATATTTGTTTTGCTAGAAACGCACTGAAAGGGGCCAATTGAATAGAAAGTAAAAATGATCATTTTGGGCCTTTTTGTAATAGAGTCTTTGTAAAATGCAACAACTTAAGTTCCAATTTTAAATTTTCAAGGGGTACATGATATATTGTAACGAAAGTAACAACACCAAAGTTCTGAATTGTTTTCTGAGCAGCCTAATTTATAGCATATTAACTGTTCTTACAGAAAATATTTAGATTTGATACATTTATATAGTATAAACACATTTTTTATTGACTTCAATAAATATTTTTGATATTCAAAATTTAAAGGGGTAACGTAAATAACTGGCCACTACAGAGTTATGCAAGGTTTGCCATAGTGGCAAACGCTGAATTTGATAACTAGAGACCCAGACGATCATTTTGATATATAAAAACAAATGTTACACTCCGTAGACCACTATCTTCTATTTCTAGGCCACTTATGCAATCAAATTTGCTCCACTAATAGTGATACCTGCCATCACTGTCATCCATTATCCATATACATCCCATCCTATGTCATCCCAGCTAGCCAGCTAAAACTGTATCTATTGACTGAGGCGACCCTTTTCTTCTTACTCACCCTCTTTAAAAACGTGTATTTTTTTTTATAAACTCAAATTGCACATCAGAAGTTGGCAAAAATATTGATAACTAATTGGTTTTATTGCATGCAAGCAAACGAATTGGGCACTGTCTCTGATAGGTTTAATGGGAGTCAAAATGCAGACTTCCTGTTGTTTTCTGAAAAAGTTGCCCATTCTAGATCTGCAAGGCTGCCATAGCCTTATCTGTGTAAGAAAACCACCCAGACAGATACCATGGTATCTACAGACACTGAGCAACCTCCGTATGAATCTTAACTCTTTCGGTAGTTTATCCTCTATTTTTACCAACAAATTTGTCTTACCTACTCAAAATCTAGTTTAATTTTGATGCATCTGCCATCACTGTAGACATCTGTCATCACTTCAGTCGGTTGTATTGTGTGATTCTTAACAAAAAGGGTTTCTATCATTTGGCATGAAAAATGAACAGCACCTTTCAACAATATTTTATTCCCTTGACCTCTGGAGACTCTTGATAAAATTTTATTTCAAAGGGCCCTGTGGCTTCTGGGGTTACTGAAAATGTTGATAACAAGCAACTCCATGGCTATTCTGTCTGCACACCAGACTAAGCCAAACGCTAACTTAACCTTAAATCAATGATAATAGCTAAAAGGTGTATTTGTAGGTTCCTTCAATATGACTTGCTTCTGGAATTTTTAAACGCTGCGTATTTTGGTTATGTCTGACCTTCTTAAATCGCAAATGTTTTTGATAAATAATCAGTTTTTCTTTTGCAAATTTTTCAAAGTCAGCTGGACAAGATTTTGTTTTTACAAGTCTCAGATCTCTCTTTTGTGTGTGGAATGTTTTGAAATTGCAAGTTAGCCAAATTATAAGATATGCAACAACCGACAACTGTGACACCTCATGTCCTTTAAACCTTATTTCTGGACTTGTCAGTAGCAGATCTGTTTCTGTATCATACATTGCCACCTTAATAGAATCCATTTTGACACCTAAAACAGGAACAAATGTAACAGCATCATCAAACATTTTATGCAAAAATGAATACACTATTGTTTTCCCATAAAACTGATCTTGCTCTCCACCAGTATAGGCATTCTCTTTAAACTCTAAGGGATAGTCACTTTGATACAGGTGAGTCTCATCATCTGCACCACCTCTTTCAAGAACAACAATAGGTAGCTTGTCATAAAATGTCATAGCATCTACCATCCCATGCCAGACATCAGTATTCCCTGCAAAACACATGAAAAAGGAATACCGTATTAAGGTATTTAGATACACAATAACTCTGTATCGACTTATAAAAACACATAACAGAGTTCTTGTTCATGGTGAATCAATCAACTATGGAATATATACACACTTACAATGCTTACCATAAAGATCCTAAGTTTTCGGGCAGATACGTCTGTATAAACAATGGAAACCGTGATCAGACTGTTCCTTAGGAACCAGAGTGATCAAGGTCTTTACAATTTCAATTCCATTTGCGCATTTTTGAGGCATTACTCTATGGTAGACCCGGAACAACAGGAAAATAAATAACAGGGCAAGGACCGGCTGTGTTTGCAGCAGGTGCAGTATTTGGACAGTCTTTTTTGGGGATATTTTTGAACTTAAACATTGTTTTTCTAGGAAACAAAACGGTGAAATGTTTGTTTTTTTGTTTTATTCTGTATCATACAATGTAAGTTTTACTAAAACAATATGCATAAGCATGCCCCATCGATTGAATATATTTTTCATGACGTTTTTCATGAAATTCAATTTTCTTGCATTTTTTAAAAAAGTGTAAAAATATACTTATAATCAAGATAATTGCAATTTTTCTAATCAGTCTGTTTCAAATACCCTATATTAAAGATTATATGATTTGCAGAAATGAAAGTGCATCCTTGTGCTAGAGACATGAATTTTAATGGAAAATGTGTAAAAAAAAAGTATGTATAAATACAAAAGTTTGTTTTTTAGGAAAACAAAACGGTGAAAAATTTTCTTTTCTTATCCAAATGTTTTATAGCCCTTTGGGTTATTCAGCTGGTCTAATGAAATGAATGCCCCACCAATATCTTTATTCACCATTCGTCTACCTTAATCCTATTAAACCCACTGGGGGTACTGTGAAATTTTGCAACAGGGGGGCATTATTTAGAGCCCAAAGCACAGTAAATCAGCCACTGCCAACATACCTTTAATAAACAATATAAGGTGATGGGTATACTTACAGAGGAAGTAACTCTACAATTTTGCCTCCCTTTTCAGTAGGGGTAAACTCTTGAAAGAATTTTCTCCTCAAACTGACAAAATTTCAACACATTTGTTTATGCTGAAATTTTGTAAATTGGACAAGATTTAAATAGTACCGGTAAATGCAAACAGACACGACTAAATGAAATATCTTCGTGACTAAACTCTTATTCTTGCCCTCAAGGGGTGTAGAACATAATTGTGCGTAATGTAATCACCCCTGGTAACACCCCTGAGTGGTCTTAGAGGAGATGAGATAATGAGATAAATTTACAATCATGAATGTATGGACTGACAGACTGAGGGTCCCACTATTGGCACTCCATCTTGAAGTTTTAGAGTAATACTAATTTTTTTTCTGACCAGGTCTATTACACTATTTTATCCAAATCAAAATCTTACCTATGCTTAGGTCTTCGAAATCATCATCAACTGGCTGTTTTTGTGGACAGTCAAGACCTGAGCAAGGACATCTCAATGATCGGCTTCTTCTTGTACCAATATCCATCTTCCATTCATCACATGCTGACAGCTTTCTAACTAGATGGTTCATCAAAAAGAGACATACATCAGATTCATCCTTGTACTCAACTGCATCAGACTCCACAACCGCATCTGCAAACAGTGGTTTTTACCTCCTTTTATGGGAGTCATTCTTAATACCAAAATTGCCTTATTTTTCCCAGTTCTGTGAATAATTTCCCAAAATAAAGAAAACATCTGGGGCTGGTTGTTCATATTAATGACGTCGTTACTTAACAAGACGTTACAATTTCAAACGTTTTATATGGAAAAAGCACTACCATTTTTTGCTGAAAAAATGTGAGCAGCTTTACAAAAGCTCCTCACAATTTTTCAGCAAAAAATATTAAAGCAACTGATTTTGTGAGTACAGTTATACTTAACGAATCATTGACTAACGACTATGTTAACCAAACGATGCTTTGAACAACTGGGCCCTGAAATTTTCCTACTTATAAAAGGACGGGAAGCTTCTCAAAACCTTGGGCATAAAACACTGGTCAGTAATTTTTTTTTTTGTATGGATAAACTTGTTCAGTTCAAACATTATTTTCCCAAGAAATTAAACGGGAATGTAATAAAATCATTTAACTTACTAATGTTCGTGTCCCTGAAGATGAAAAGATGAAATTTATATTTAAAACTGGTCTGTATCACCAGAATATAATTAATCATGTTAATTTATTTAAAATACTTAATTATGATTAAAATAAAAAATGACAGAAGAAATTAAAAAACACTTGTTTCAATTTAAGATCTTTCCAAGTTATTCATCACACCAATGAAAGTTTGCTGGAAATATTTAATGGTAGTACTCATTAAATGTCTCGTGTATCAATAGTAATTAACACAGGATTAGAGTTAAGCGGTGGTTAATCAAGTGTATTGGCAATAATTACTTGCACAATGCACTTTAAAGCAATATACATATATGGGCAGCTCGAGTTGACTCCAGCCCAGTTCACCCGGGCTGAGTTGACGCCAGGTCAAGTTGACCTGGATTCTCCGGGCTGAGTTGACCCCATGCGGCACCAAGTTGACCTGGATTCTTAAAAGTACTAGAGTAAGGGGACATGGCTTCGCACAGGGCATGGCTTCGCACACCTCCGGGATTTCTTAGTATGTGTCAGTCATCAGTTGTTGGAACATAATTTTGTTCTGCTAATATTTCAAGGTTGATGAATAGAGTCTTTAGAAATCACTTTTGCGTGCAGTGCATCACGTGCATTTTGGCGCCAAAAAAATGAAACATTCAGATGAAAGTCGGCAAAGTTTAACAGTTTAAGAACAGGCAATATTATTGATAGCAAACTGTCGAAATTTGTCTCCTGAAGTGATAATGAAATTGTCATTTGCTTTTTATACCCCGCCACACGTTAGTGGCGGGGTATTATGTTTTCCCGCTGGCTGTCCGTGTGTCTGTCCGTCCCTCGTACGTACGTCCGTCCGGTCGTCCGTGAGTGTTACGCAGAAGGTTTTACACACGGCCGACACGGGTGTAGAGCCTTATGCGTCGCCAGGACGGCGGAGGTGACTTCCGGTTAAAGGGTTATCTACTAGTGTAATACACTAACAAGGAAACTCTAACAACGTTAGAATTTTTAAGTTTATATATAATGTAAATTCTATATACAACAATACAATTTACAACTGTCACAATTACAATAATATACAACACATATTAGTTCATGTCGCTGGCCCAAGGAAGGTGTTTGTTTCAAATCTGTAATCGATTTGCGTACAATACGCAAATAGATTACCATCTGACGTCAACACCGTACTCGGCTCAGCGCCATGAACTAAAGGAAAACACAAAGAACAAAAAACGTTAGTTTGAGCTCATACAAAAAAATAAGGCCTTATGTTGGTAGACTTCAATTCGTCGTTCCCTGGATCATGTCATGGGCCAGTCCATATATCATGAGGAACACCAACTTATTCTAACACGTGCACGATTATATACTGGTCGCTCCCTGGATCGTACCAGGGACCAGTCTATATATATATTAATACACCTTAGTGGACGAACACTGTCCCACACTTGATGTGACCTTCAGATCTTATCACAGAATCTGGCAAAACTGTGCTAACCACTTCCGCCTACATTTTGTGCTTCCCGCCTCTGCTTAGGAACCATGCACAAACGGCGTTGTAACTGCCTCTACCCGGGTTGGTATTAACCTGGAGACGTATATCAAATCTCCAGGTGAGACGTGGCTCTAAGTCCTAACAGCTGACTGCCGGACTTGATGTGCCTAAAAATAACGAACTTACACTTAATACATTGTAACTACATAATAATAATACGTAAGACTTGGGCCTGTCTTGGAAATACCATACAACGCCCTCGGCGAATGCCGAGCATAACGTGCACACGCCAGCCGTGTCACTAGACACGACTCGCGCTCACGATGTAAAGCTAAAAGTGTGCTTACCACTTCCGCCAATGAAGAAACGTAGATCCTACCACGCATGTGCGTCGAAGGATCTGACGTCAAACATTGTCAAGAAGTATACTGACGTCAACAGGCATTACCATGACATACCCCACATAAAACATGAATAATCTAAACAATGACTTATTTACATTAAATTGATTGACCAAAATCTAACTCGCATATTTATTAATTCATTTCTTTAAACTAAGCGTAATACCATTTGCCATAGAATATAATAACAGAAAAAGCGTTTCTAACACATTTGGGATCATAACGTTTGATCTGACATCATGACATCAATGATGTTATACCATATGACGCCGTCTAATGAAGGCAAATCAAACGCATGACGACCAAATGTTACCATTATAACTTATGGAAAAAACCCTTAATGCGGTGCATGCTATGGCGTCAATTGACGTCACGAGTATATAAATTAGTTCCATTACAAATCAATCTACTTCTATAGGCCACGTATACGTGAAACTAATATAAAAAGTGCTGACGTCGCAATAACATGAATGCAACTGACGTCACATGAATAACATGAATGCAACTGACGTCACTGGACGTCAAATAGACGCACACCATTGCAACCAACATCAGTGATATAAACTATTTCCGAAATTTACAAAACTTCCTAATATACAAATATTATGCGCAGCATGCTTACTAACAAAATCGGTCGACATATGCACAGCCTGATCACTGTCAACAAAATCAAATCAGTCGACACATATAATCATACCATATCAATCAGAAGTCACATTTTTCATTCTTAGCCAAACTATTCTAAATAAAGTGTCAGGTCAGGCATAACCTGCTACTGGTACCATGTAAACCAGTACTACCTGTTGCATGTGGGCAGATGGGGCTCATCAACCTGGCAAGGTGTCCTGTCTAAGAGTTACTAGTCTCTAAATAAAACTAGAAGGGGTAGGTGGAGCTCTTAGCCTTGGCAGGCAGTCCACCTGGGAGTTCATTGCTAGGTCTCTAGACAAAACCTATGAACAAAACCTGTGAACACAGCACCATTGGGCGGAAGTCTTCCTAGAAGAAGTCAACGGCCAGAGTGGAACTCTAATCTAAATCAAGTGTTAGCAGCCAGACCAGAGCGAGCCCTGCTCAGCTTGGTGAAACAGCTAGATTAAGGGGGTCACTGATAGGTAGGGACAGACCCGATCACTTTGACTCTTTGAATCTGGTTGTCTATATTATAGGCAGTGGACAAGTCAGTGACTTGATGGGAGGAAATAAGACGCTCCCGCCTCCATGAGTCTCCCAGCCCTATGGGTCAACAAGGGGTGGTGTTAACACAGCATCACTGGGCGGAAGTCTTCCTAGAAGAAGTCAACGGCCAGGGCGGAAGAACTCTTTGAGTCAACGGCCATGTGTTCATGACCAAGGCGAGCCATACAATAATCGTGGATTTCGGCTGTGGTCAACATATATAGCCTGGAGAGGGATGGGCTCCGTCAGGCTGAATCCTGCCCTTGAAACACCATGGTTGACAACATAGATAAGACCTTAATACCGGATCGGTCGCAGCCCGGGTTAACAATGACCGCGCCCAGATGTTCTCGACCTCTGTGATGAGAGGAGAAATTTGAAGAAGAAGAGGTATGAAGCAGGAGGAGCAGAAGAATACAGGGAAGCAAACAAGAGGATTCAGAAGGCAGTGAAGAAAGCGAAGGAGGACTGGATAGCTAGTCAGTGCGAGGAGATCGAAACTTGCCTGAACAAAAACAACAGCAAGAAAGCATACCAGCTGGTGAAGGATCTAACTTCAGAGAAACAGGGTAGATCCACAACTATCCAGGACAAGTCTGGGAAATGCCTTACAGAAGAACAAGAGATTCTCAGCAGATGGACAGAATATTGCTCAGAATTATACAACCATGAGACTGATGGTGACAATACGGTTCTGGACTGCAGTCAGCCCCCAGAAGAAGATCAACAACTGATCCTTCGTGAGGAAGTTGAGAATGCAGTAGCAGCACTGAAGAAGGGAAAATCTGCCGGAGTTGATAATATACCAGCAGAACTTGTTCAAGCTGGAGGGGAGACCATGATTGATGTTTTAACAGATATCTGTAACAGGATCTGGAGAACAGGAGAATGGCCTACCCCATGGACTCAGTCGCTGATTATTACTCTCCCTAAAAAGGGCAACCTACAGCTCTGCCAGAACTACAGAACCATCAGCCTCATCAGTCATTCAAGCAAAGTCATGATGAAAGTTATCTTGAACAGGCTTAAGCCACAAGCCGAAGAGATAATCGCTGAGGAACAGGCTGGGTTCCGAGCAGGAAGGAGCACCACAGAACAGATCTTCAACCTTAGAATCCTGTGTGAAAAGTATCTCCAACATCAGCAGAATCTGTACCATGTCTTCATTGATTTCAAAAAAGCCTTTGACAGGGTATGGCATGCAGCCTTATGGGCCACCATGAGGAAGTACAATATCAATGCAAACCTAGTTCGCACCATTGAGCAGCTATACGACAAGGCTACAAGTGCAGTCCTGATAAATGGCAGCACAGGAGAATGGTTCAGAACAACAGTTGGAGTAAGACAAGGATGTCTTCTGTCACCCACCCTCTTCAACATTTTTCTCGAACGGATCATGTCTGATGCTCTGGAAGAACATGAAGGAAAGGTTAGCATAGGCGGCAGAAATATTACCAACCTGCGGTTTGCCGATGACATAGACGCTCTTGCTGAGGAAGAGCAGGAACTAGAAGCTCTAGTTGAAAGTCTCGACCAGACCTGCACAAGGTATAAGATGGAGATCAGTGCTGAGAAGACCAAACTGATGACAAACAGCGCAGATGGCATCCAGAGGGAGATCAAGGTAAAGGGGCAGAAGCTGGGTACTGTAAGCAGCTTCAAATACCTTGGAGCAGTTGTCTCAGATGATGGCTCAAAACAGGAGGTTCTCTCAAGGATAGCACAAGCCACTTCAGCTCTTGCCAAGCTGAAACCAATCTGGAGAGATAACAGCATATCTCTTGGATCAAAGGTGACACTCATGCGCTCCCTTGTCATTTCCATATTTCTGTATGCCTGTGAATCTTGGACCTTGACAGCAGAGTTAGAGAAAAGAACGCAGGCCTTTGAGATGAGATGCTACCGAAGGTTACTGAACATTTCGTACAAGGACCATATAACCAATGAGGAGGTTCGCAGGAAGATCCAAGCAGCCATTGGAGAATATGATGAACTCCTGACGCTGGTCAAGAAACGGAAACTAAGGTGGTTTGGCCACGTCTCAAGGTCTTCTGGTTTAGCAAAGACAATTCTTCAGGGCACAGTGAAAGGAAAAAGAAGAAGAGGTAGACAGAAGAAGAGGTGGGAAGACAATATCAAGGAGTGGACTGGAATGGATTTTGCCAGCTCAACTAGGGCAGCTGAAGACAGGACAAGGTGGAAAGGGATTGTTTTGAAGTCAGCTGTGGTGCCCCAACGACCTAGTAAGGTTATGAGATAGAATAGAAAAATTCTAAATAAATATAATAAAATCTTACCCTTCTAGGTCTTAACACAGAATCTGGGCACACAACAATATAACATCCATCAAGAATTAAACAGCCACGTCTAACTTTTCATTAAAAGATAGGCGTATAAATACTATGCGTCTCACATTAAAATCATGCAATTCGCTGTCCACGAGAGGTATTCACAAACAACCCATGCATAACGTAGCCACAATTTCCGTAAATGTTTATTACCACAGTTGCCCTAAAAACTGTAGCCCTACTGATTGAAAGGATTAAAATAATTACGACGACATAGTCGACGATTAGATCCATTTCGTAACATAGGTTTCCCCTTAGGGAGAAAAAAACATAACAATGTTTCTTTTCTGAAATAGTACGAAATGCGATCGAATCGTAGGCTATGTCAAAACTGGAAAACTAGCTATATACACAACAACGGTGCGATGCATAACGTGGCCAAACTATCTACTAAGGTAGTCCGCCCCCAAATTATCTTGGCAACTGATCTATCTAATCCCAAAGTCAATCAATTCTCTGTGTCGTACCTGTCGTGCCTCAAATGGAATGGGGAAGTATGGGTAAGTCTGATCGAACACTAGATGGAAATCGCCACCTTTAAGTGTATCAGACGTAAAATTAACGTTGTCTTTGACATTACACCTACTTCGCACGACAGATCCCACAGGATCCGTTGCCTCTGCCTCTAATCTACTATCGCCACCGTGTTCTTCCATATTCGATTTCTGAGTCGACGTTACGTCGTCGGGCTTTACGTTTTCACGTATGAAGTCATATTGGGATACGTCCTCTGACGTACAAATGTTAACTCTTTGGACATTCGGATCACTGTGATCCTCGGATCCAACATTGTCACGTGCATTAACAACTGCAGACGACACGTTCTTTTGACGTTGAACGTACTGCTTAATCATGTTAGCAGGATAAGTATTCACGACGCCCTTGACGTTAATCTTGTAGTTCATTGCATTGACTACTTCGACAACTTCATATGGCCCGTTCCATTGAAGTAACAATTTATTGCACTCATTCGGGAGTAGCAAAAGTACTTTGTCTCCGACGTCAAACTTACGCGACCTCGCGCGTTTATCATAATAAGCATTCTGCTTTACGTCCATTTTCCGGACAATATCCTGTGCTAACTTACACGTTCTCTCTAAACGTTCTTTTAGATCAATAACGTACCGATACGTCAATAACGCACGTTGGTCAATTTCCTCTACAGACCACAATTCCTTTAATATTTGCATAGGACCCCTAACATTACGCCCATACAACAGTTCAAACGGGGAAAAACCTAACGACTCTTGCGGAACTTCCCTTACTGCGAATAATAATGCTGGGAGATACCTGTCCCAGTCATTCGGACGTTCTACGCACATTTCACGTAATATCTGTTTCAATGTATCATGGAATTTCTCCACGGGTCCTTTACCAGTAGATTGATAAGGAATAGTTGTCAGATCTTGAAGCGACAACAACCTACTAACCTCTCTCATGACGTCAATCGTGATCTTACTATCATGCTCGATTAGCATTTCACTCGGTATTCCTAATCTACTGAACATCTCAACTAACGCTTCGGCTACGCGTCCCGTTTCAATGCCGGGTAACGCTACCGCCTCGGGATATCTCGTCGCATAGTCTATCATTGTTAAAATATAGCGGGATTTCCTGTCAGAACGAGGTTCTATCGGTCCGACTATATCAACCGCGACTCGTTTAAATGGTGTGTCAATCTGTGGCAACTTTCCTAAAGGAACCTTAGTGACACGACCTTTTTGAATAGTCCTCTGACATATGTCACAAGATTTACAAAACCTTGCCACATCACCACAAACTCCGGGCCAAAAGAACTCAGTTAAAACTCTATCCATAGTTTTCTTTATGCCCAAATGACCTGACATCAAGGTTTCGTGCGCCAATCTTAACACCTTTTCACGAAAACCTTCAGGGATAATAAGTTGCAAAGTGACCTTGTTTCCCTTAGTAAACTCCCTATACAATAAATCTTTCTTTCGAATAAACTTAGTTTCACCCCGGTTCAATCCACGACTAATAGTCACATTCCCAGATTCCACTCTTTGCCTTATGCCATTCAATTTAGGGTCAACAACTTGGGCCTGCTTCAATGCCTCCTTATCACTAGCAATAATTTGATCAGGAACTTTAAGTTTCCTATAGACCTCTTCACCTTGCTTAGCTTGTGACCTAGTCACTGCCGCCATTGCAAAATGGGACATATCGGGAAGTTTTGACCCGTCAATATTTCCAATAACCAGGTCATACAATGTATCTTCCATGCACAATGCCTCAGTTTTTTCTGCGAAAAATGGACAATCTATGTCAACCATTGCTAAGGGATACCTTTGGGTAGATTCATCAATCAAAGTTACATCAGATTCTCTACCAAGTAATTGATCATTAGAAACCAAGTTTCTACGAACGACACACCCAGTACAACCTGTGTCCCTTAAAACTACAACAGTCTTACCATTAACCGTACCCTGCGCTGTTGGTAATCGCGACCTTAAAAAGTAACAGACACCTTCCCTATCCACGTTATCATTGATTAGTGGACTTTCTTCCTTACTCTTATAGAGACCTTCAATTTCATGAGACCTATTCATTGTAGTTTTACAAAAGCTCATTTGATGTCCGCCATCCCGACCACGTCCGCGGGAATAACCCCGACCACGGCCACGATCTGAATTACTACCCTTCGTCTGTACAGTATCGCTCTTACTCTGTGATCTTTGTGTCTCATCTTTCGGTGCATAACTACTCCCCTTACTTCCGCTATACCCGCTTGCACTTGCACCTACCTCCGCACTATATGCTTGCTTCCTATCGGGATTCTTAAAACATTTATATGTTAAATGTCCCTTACCACAAATACTACATTTTATCTCTGGCTTCGCACTCGGCTTATTATCAGATCTACTCTGAGTTACGCCCTTACTATCACCGCCACGTGCTTCTGCAAATAAATCTGCTTCCCTAGCCATCTCACCTAGATTCGTGAATGTTTTCGGTTTCAAATGAACATATAGTTCTTTACTACAGGATTCTAAAAACTGATCCCTAGCGAAAAAATCGCAAACAGCTTCGTAAGACTGGTCTACTTTCGCCATTTTCAACCATTTATTAAGATACGACCTAAGTCTACTACTAAACTGAATAAACGTTTCGGACTTTTCAGGCCTATCATAGCGAAATTTCTTCCTAAATCCGCGTTCAGTCATATCGAAATTCTTTAACAACGCATCTTTCAACTTGTCATAATCCGCTGCATCATCTACAGACAATCTATCATAGACATCAAGCGCGCGACCTTTAAGTAATGCGCTTAAATATGCAGCCCAAACGTTTTTATCCCATTTATTTGCCGTCGCGTATTTCTCAAACCTTGATAAGTAACTATCCATTTTGTCCTTAGTTTCATCAAAATACGGTAATTTGGGATCTCGCGCATGCGCTAACTTTTCAGCCTTCTGTTTTTCTAATTCAACTCTAAACGTTACCTTCTGCAAATCTATCTGATTCTTTAACTCGCGTTGCTGCAATTCAAAGCTATACTTCAACTTTTCTAACTCAACTTCGCTCGACAACTTCGCTTCCTTATCGCTTTCGACTTGAGACAACTTAGCTTCCCTATCTTTCTCGGCTTGCCGCTCTATACTTTCAATTCGCGCCATCTCGATTTCCCTATCCGCCGCAATCTTAGCTAGTTCTACTTCCCTATCTTTCTCGGCTTGCATAATCCTCATTTTCTCCGCCGCGATCCTAGCTAACTCAATTTCCCGGTCTTTATCGGCCTGCACAAGCTTTTCTTTCTCCGCCGCGATCTTCGCTAACTCAATTTCCCTGTCTTTATCGGCCTGCGCAATCTTTTCTTTATCAAGTGCCCTTACCGCGTGCCTTTCTGCCCTCTCAGTCTCTTGCTGTTGCCTTACAAATTCCTGCAACGCTTGCCCCTCATAACCTAACTCCCTTCCCGTCTTAACTAACTGATCCATGACGCTTAACGTAATTCTCACGTTAACTTAACTGAAACCGACGTTCACTTATAGTCACACACGTTAACTAAAACGTTAACAATAATAATAACGAACTAATCCAACTAAAACGTTGATTAATTAGTATACTCGCGATCTAGACGTAGCTATTAAAGTTACGTTCATAACAGACCGGAAATGACGTCATAAACTGACGTTGACTTTGCCGAGAATAACTTTTCACTTTCAAATGACACAATTAGATGACGTAAATAACCCACATTACAATTACGCCCAACTTGATCTAGCGTATCAGATATACAAACGTAACGTATGTAACGCAACGTATTAACACTGACACGACAACTGTACGTCCTACATTACAAAACCTTATAAGATACCAACGGTAAATCAAACTTAAGATTCCGCTATTAGGTTTAATTCATTGTAACGATATTATATAGCGTTACGAGTGACCTACGTTACTAAATCAGGACATAAAATGGACCTCAGTAACGGTTACGACACTACGTACAAACGTTTGAATTAATGAACTAACAGATTGTCATGCAACAGCAGTGCCAAGGTACTCAAACGGACCTTAAAACTAAATATGTATCATCCGTGCCAAGACAATTCAGGTCTATATACCTCAGTTTCCCCACTCAGATATGCAACCTATTACATTCTAATTAATGCATGGGCTATCGCACTTCATCACGCAGGGAATAAGGATAGTTGACCTTAATTGAGTGTAGGTTACATTTACAAAGAATTTAGTGGCAAAATTGCTCCCCTAAAATTCACAGCCTTACGTCACCTTAGAAAAGAACAATCAGAAAGTCAATAATAATAAAAAAAAAATGTCTGACAAAATTGTGCCTAGATTCTGTATATATTGTCAATGTGTTACACTGGCAGATATTAACCGGAAATCAAATCCCGTTACTTCATGACACCATGTTACGCAGAAGGTTTTACACACGGCCGACACGGGTGTAGAGCCTTATGCGTCGCCAGGACGGCGGAGGTGACTTCCGGTTAAAGGGTTATCTACTAGTGTAATACACTAACAAGGAAACTCTAACAACGTTAGAATTTTTAAGTTTATATATAATGTAAATTCTATATACAACAATACAATTTACAACTGTCACAATTACAATAATATACAACACATATTAGTTCATGTCGCTGGCCCAAGGAAGGTGTTTGTTTCAAATCTGTAATCGATTTGCGTACAATACGCAAATAGATTACCATCTGACGTCAACACCGTACTCGGCTCAGCGCCATGAACTAAAGGAAAACACAAAGAACAAAAAACGTTAGTTTGAGCTCATACAAAAAAATAAGGCCTTATGTTGGTAGACTTCAATTCGTCGTTCCCTGGATCATGTCATGGGCCAGTCCATATATCATGAGGAACACCAACTTATTCTAACACGTGCACGATTATATACTGGTCGCTCCCTGGATCGTACCAGGGACCAGTCTATATATATATTAATACACCTTAGTGGACGAACACTGTCCCACACTTGATGTGACCTTCAGATCTTATCACAGAATCTGGCAAAACTGTGCTAACCACTTCCGCCTACATTTTGTGCTTCCCGCCTCTGCTTAGGAACCATGCACAAACGGCGTTGTAACTGCCTCTACCCGGGTTGGTATTAACCTGGAGACGTATATCAAATCTCCAGGTGAGACGTGGCTCTAAGTCCTAACAGCTGACTGCCGGACTTGATGTGCCTAAAAATAACGAACTTACACTTAATACATTGTAACTACATAATAATAATACGTAAGACTTGGGCCTGTCTTGGAAATACCATACAACGCCCTCGGCGAATGCCGAGCATAATGTGCACACGCCAGCCGTGTCACTAGACACGACTCGCGCTCACGATGTAAAGCTAAAAGTGTGCTTACCACTTCCGCCAATGAAGAAACGTAGATCCTACCACGCATGTGCGTCGAAGGATCTGACGTCAAACATTGTCAAGAAGTATACTGACGTCAACAGGCATTACCATGACATACCCCGGCCCACATAAAATATGAATAATCTAAACAATGACTTATTTACATTAAATTGATTGACCAAAATCTAACTCGCATATTTATTAATTCATTTCTTTAAACTAAGCGTAATACCATTTGCCATAGAATATAATAACAGAAAAAGCGTTTCTAACACATTTGGGATCATAACGTTTGATCTGACATCATGACATCAATGATGTTATACCATATGACGCCGTCTAATGAAGGCAAATCAAACGCATGACGACCAAATGTTACCATTATAACTTATGGAAAAAACCCTTAATGCGGTGCATGCTATGGCGTCAATTGACGTCACGAGTATATAAATTAGTTCCATTACAAATCAATCTACTTCTATAGGCCACGTATACGTGAAACTAATATAAAAAGTGCTGACGTCGCAATAACATGAATGCAACTGATGTCACATGAATAACATGAATGCAACTGACGTCACTGGACGTCAAATAGACGCACACCATTGCAACCAACATCAGTGATATAAACTATTTCCGAAATTTACAAAACTTCCTAATATACAAATATTATGCGCAGCATGCTTACTAACAAAATCGGTCGACATATGCACAGCCTGATCACTGTCAACAAAATCAAATCAGTCGACACATATAATCATACCATATCAATCAGAAGTCACATTTTTCATTCTTAGCCAAACTATTCTAAATAAATATAATAAAATCTTACCCTTCTAGGTCTTAACACAGAATCTGGGCACACAACAATATAACATCCATCAAGAATTAAACAGCCACGTCTAACTTTTCATTAAAAGATAGGCGTATAAATACTATGCGTCTCACATTAAAATCATGCAATTCGCTGTCCACGAGAGGTATTCACAAACAACCCATGCATAACGTAGCCACAATTTCCGTAAATGTTTATTACCACACTTGCCCTAAAAACTGTAGCCCTACTGATTGAAAGGATTAAAATAATTACGACGACATAGTCGACGATTAGATCCATTTCGTAACAGTGAGCACTTCGTTTCCGTTCGATAACTTGAGTATTTATTAACGGATTTTATTCATACATGGCATGTGCATTGGTCTTGGGAAGATCTCGGTTGGGATTGTTAATGGGCAAATTTCGATGTCTTCTTATGGAGTTATTGCCCTTTTCATGGTCTTAAAAACAGTTTTTGGTCTGTAGTTCTTTTACACTTTGAAATATCTTGATGAAATTTCACAGAAATGATTGAAGTAACATAAGCTTTCAGTTATAAGCAGAATTTTGTCCACCTGGATTATCTGCCCCTGCCCTAGGGCTATATACATGTATGAAATAATGAAAAAAAAATGTATAAAATTAGAGTCGAAAGGGATTTTTCTGAAACTTGTTACAATTTATCATATTGATATAAGCTTTATGTCTTGATCAAAATTTTGTCCCCCAGTGGTTATCTGCCCCTGACACATGCTGTATACATGTATGAAATCATGAAAAAATCAATATAAAATCAGATTTTCGGTATATCTTGATGAAATTTCATAGAAATGATTAAAATAACATAAGCTTTCTGTTACAAGAAGTATTAAGTCCACATAGGTTACCTGCCCCAGAGCTATTATACATGTATAAAATTATGAAAAAATTCTGTATAAAATCAAAGATTAACAGGATTTTCCTGAAACTTGCAACACATTATCTAGGTAATATGAGGTTCATGTCATGATAAAAAAAAATGTATAAAAGATAGAAGACGGGGTATTGGTTTGCAGTGGCGGGGTATTACGCAGTCGTTTACGATGCTTTTATTTAAGAATACAAAGTGCACAATCATCAAAGACTATGCCGGTTGTATGAACACAAAAGATTTTCCATGTTATGGGGTGAGAATTTTGTCCCTCACTTTTTTTTAGAAAAGTCCGCATATTATTTTTAGCTGTCATCCTATCTAGTCGTAACTCCAGTGTAAGATTACACAGTCGAGATGTAATGGTTTCAACAACAAATTGACAGTCACTTATTAACCAGTTTTATAAAATGAAATAAAATTCTGAAAATCGCTGATGTTCATCTTTCCCTTTATGGAAGACGCATTGACTGTGACATTACACCATTACCTTGCAAACTATGAATAATAAAAGCATATTAGCTGTTGTGTTATGGTTTTCATTTAATGGTCGTATGGTATATGACAGAATATTCAAAGACACCTAGAATGCCTCTATTTCCTGCTAGAAGGGGTGTGCGAAGCCATGTCCCCATATGCCCGAAATATCACGTAGGACTGCAGTACATATTACGGCACGTGCCGCATATGACGTAAGAGTCTGAAACCAAATATTTTTATACTTAATTTCCAGAAAGGGCCAAGGTGTATTATAATGTGAACAAACAGGCGTTATGTTACAAGGTTTGTCAGCGAATGCTGCAAAAGTCATAAAAGTGTGCGAAGCCATGTCCCCTTACTCTACTCTTCTCCCTTAAAAAATATGGAAGCTCAGACATTAACTCAACTTGAAAAAACAAGAGGGCCATGGTGGCCCTGAATCGCTCACCTGAGCATTAATCAGTTCACTGGCTCTGGTGAAGATTTATAAGAGTTTTTACCATACTAACATTTGACCTAGTTTTTGACCCGACATGACCCAGTTTCAAACTTGGCCTGGATATTTTAAGAATAAACATTCTGACACAGTTTCATTGAGATTGGATCAAAACTGTGCCCTCTGGAGCGTATACAAGGTCGTTCTTATATTTGACCTAGTGACCAAGTTTTTGACCCGACACGACCCAGTTTCAAACTTTACCTAGATTTCATTCAGATAAACATTCTGACAGAGTTTCATGAAGATTTGATCAAAACTGTGCTCTCTAGGGTGTACACAAAGTTTTTCTAAGATATGACCTTGAGCCGACGTGACTCAGTTTCATAGGGGGCTTAGATATATGGACAATAAATATTTTGACATAGTTTCATGAAGATTGGATCAAAACTATGCCTTCTAGTGCTTACACAACGTTTTTCTAAGATTTGACCTAGTGACCTAGTTTTTTTCCCGACATGACCTACTTTCAAACTTGGCCGAGAGTTTATGAAGATAAACATTCTGACAAAGTTTCATAAAGATTAGATCAAAACTGTGTCCTCTAGAGCGTACACAAGGTTTTTCTATGATTTGACCTAGTGACCTAGTTTTCGACCCGACATGACCCAGTTTCAAACTTGTCCTACATATTATGAGGATAAACATTCTGACAAAGTTTCATGAACTTTGAATCAAAACTGTGCCTTCTAGAGCGCACACAAGGTTTTTCTAAGATTTGACCTAGTGACCTAGTTTATGACTTGACATGACCCAGTTTCAAACTTGGCCTAGAGTTTGTGGAGATAAACATTCTGACAATGTTTCATAAAGATTGGATCAAAACTGTTTCCTCTAGAGCGTACACAAGGTTTTTCTATGATTTGACCTAGTGACCTAGTTTTTGACCCGACGTGACCCAGTTTCAAACTTGTTCTAGATATTATGAGGATAAACATTCTGACAAAGTTTCATGAACTTTGGATGAAAACTGTGCCTTCTAGAGTGTACACAAGGTTTTTCTAAGATTTGACCTAGTGACCTTGTTTTTGACCCAACATGACCCAGTTTCAAACTTATCCTACATATTATGAGGATAAACATTCTGACAAAGTTTTATGAACTTTGGATCAAAACTGTGTCCTCTAGAGCGTACACAAGGTTTTTCTATGATTTGACCTAGTGACCTTGTTTTTGATCCGACATGACCTACTTTCAAACTTGGCCGAGAGTTTATGGAAGTAAACATTCTGACAAAGTTTCATAAAGATTAGATCAAAACTGTGTCCTCTAGAGCGTACACAAGGTTTTTCTATGATTTGACCTAGTGACCTAGTTTTTGACCCGACATGACCCAGTGTCAAACTTGTCCTACATATTATGAGGATAAACATTCTGACAAAGTTTCATTGACTTTGGATCAAAACTGTGCCTTGTAGAGCGTACACAAGGCTTTTCTAAGATTTGACCTAGTGACCTAGTTTTTGACCCAACAAGACCCAGTTTCGAACTTGGTCTAGAGTTTATAGAGATAAACATTCTGACAATGTTTCATAAAGATTGGATCAAAACTGTGTCCTCTAGAGCATACACAAGGTTTTTTCTATGATTTGACCTAGTGACCTAGTTTTTGACCAGACATGACCCAGTTTCAAACTTATCCTAGATATTATTAGGATAAACTTTCTGATTAAGTTTCATGAACTTTGGATCAAAACTGTGCCTTCTAGAGCGTACACAAGGTTTTTCTAAGATTTGACCTAGTGACCTAGTTTTTGACCCGACATGACCCAGTTTCGAACTTGGCTAGAGTTTATAGAGATAAACATTCTGACAAAGTTTCATAAAGTTTGGATTAAAACTGTGTCCTCTAGAGCGTACACAAGGTTTTTCTATGATTTGACCTAGTGACCTAGTTATAGACCCGACGTGACCCAGTTTCGAACTTGTCCTAGATACTATGAGGATAAACATTCTGACAAAGTTTCATGAACTTTGGATGAAAACTGTGCCCTCTAGAGCGTACACAAGGTTTTTCTAAGTTTTGACCTAGTGACCTAGTTTTTGACCTGACATGACCCAGTTTCGAACTTGGCCTAGATTTTATGGAGATTAACATTCTGACAAAGTTTCATAAAGATGGAATCAAAACTGTGTCCTCTAGAGCGTACACAAGGTTTTTCTATGATTTGACCTAGTGACCTAGTTTTAGACCAGACGTGACCCAGTTTCGAACTTGTCCTAGATACTATGAGGATAAACATTCTGACAAAGTTTCATGAACTTTGGATGAAAACTGTGCCCTCTAGAGCCTACACAAGGTTTTTCTAAGATTTGACCTAGTGACCTAGTTTTTGACCTGACATGACCCAGTTTCGAACTTGGCCTAGATTTTATAAAGACTAACATTCTGACAAAGTTTCATAAAAGATTGGATCGAAACTGTGCCCGCTAGAGTGTACACAAGCAAAAGTTGACGGACGTCCGGACGGACGTACGACGGACATCAGGGTAACCCAAAAGCTCACCCTGAGCACTTCGTGCTCAGGTGAGCTAAAAACACAAAAAACAACTTCATGCCATATTTTACTACATTTAAAAAAAAATGACGATCATGTCCCGAGATTTTACTCACTAGTACCGTGGAATGACCTACATAGATTTCACTGATAATTATAAAATGGACTTTCCCTTACCCAAATTTCTGGCAAAGAACGTCAGTAATTTTCTTAGTGCAAGTTGCTCCATTCCACAATTAGGAATTTTGTTTTCTTTCAGGAAAGAAAACAGAACATCAAATCCTTTGCTAAATACAGCATTAAATCGTACACCTTCCATATACTGCTTAACATGACAATAACAATGCGTGAAACTTGAATTAGTTTGAGGTGATGCGTCAGTGATTTTCAGTGGAATCAGAATATTCTGGCCCCCGCCGATGCTCGTTGTATCATCGTATCCGACAGAAAGAATATTGAAAGCCGTTTTCATGTCTGAAATAATTTCGGGAAATTTTACTGGGAAGGATTTTAGTTCGTCTTGTGAAAGAAGCTCTGTTCTGGCTCGCTTATCCATTCTCAACTCACTCGTCGCCATTAATCAGGGGCTATTGACACGGCGGCCGGGTGAATTAGGTACTTGTATTCGACGGGACCAAATTTTGAAGGCCTGACAGACAGTTCCCTACCCGACCATTAGTATTTGGCCTGATAGAGAGAGTTTTTTTTTCTACCTTTACTTTCTGTATTTGGCCCAACAGAGACAGTTTTCTACCTCTACTGCCCTCATTATGCTCGGCAGGGAAAGTTTCTCACCTCTACCGTCAGTATATGGCATGGCAGACAGTTCCTTACCTCTACTGTTAGTATTTGGCCTGACAGAGACAGAACTTTCCTTACATTTACTGTCAGTACCGGGTCTGACAGAGACAGTTCACTGCCTAAACTGTCAGCATATAACCTGTCTGTAACAGTTCCTTACCTCTGCTATCAGCCCACACACTGTCAGTAGAGGTAGGGAACCGACTAGTTCAGGTCAAATGCTGACAGTAGAGAATAAGAAAAGTCCCTTGCAAGCCATATACTGACAGTAGACACAGGAAACTGTCCCATTGAGGCCATTTAATGACAACAGAGGTAGGGAAACGTCCCTTTAAGCCAAAATACTAACAACAGAGGTTGGGAACTGTCCCTGTCGGGCAAAATACTGACAAAAGAAACAAAGAACTGTGTCTGTCAGGCCACATGCTGATATATGAGGTAAGGATCTGTTCCTGTCAGGCCTCACACTAACAGTAGAGATAGGAAACTGTCTCTGGCCGGCAAACTACTTGCAGTTAAGTTAGGGAACTGTCCTGATTGGTCATATACTGACACAACAGGTAGGAAACTGTCTCTATCCGGTCACATACTGGTAGCAGATATGAGGCTCTGTCAATGTCAGGCCACATGCTGCAGAAGAGACAGGGAAATGTAATTGATGGGCCACCTACTGAAAGAACAGGGAAGGAGCTTTCGCTGGAATGCTAAATAATATACTGACAGTATGGAAGAAAAACTGTCGGATAGGCCATATACTGAACGGAAATAAGATAACTGTCCTTTAAGGCCTCGCACTGACAGCAGAGGCACGAAACTATCAATAATAGGCCATTTACTGACAGTAGTTTTCTCGACCCCGCTCATAGAGGTAATTTAATAAGTCGTTTCGCCCCCAAGTCGTTACCCCCGAAGTACTTTCCCAAAAAGTCGATTTGCCTCTATTTTTACCCATGGTCGTTTCCGCCCCCACCCCCGCCCTTAAGCGTTTCCCCCATTACCATCCCCCAAGTCATTTAGGCCCCATTATCAATACCATTTTGGTTATATCTTGTATGCATGTCTATGTATCCTTATATTTTCCAACACCCTCTTTCGAGAATTATGTGGAATTTGAGTGCACCGGTGCAGATATAAAGAATTTACTTTGGTAGATGGACTCCACACAGTGGAAGCACTTTCCAACTGTGAGTAGTAAAGGACGTCACTATGGGGACTCCCGGCCGGAGACTAAGTCCGCAGCCTGGGGCAGTCTCGGGCCGGGAGTCCCCATAGATGACATCGCTTTAGTAAGCTTGAAAAGGCTAGTTTGAAATAACTTAGTCTTTTTTTCAGGCGGGAAGTCTATGTAATATGGCATAGGAGATGTCGTAGGAGGCTATACAGCAATATGCGTCTGCTATGAGTCTCTTGGCCCTGTATCTCAAGACCTCTTTATACCAGAGGCATAACTCTATAGCTTCCTTAGTATTAGGGCAATCAGTAGGGTATTCTTTCTGATGTAATTGGTAGTCCTGAAAAGGACTGTTTGTGTGGTTATAGCTAAGAACAATCTATTGTTTCTTCTTTCTTTTTGAATTATCTATGTTCTTGCTATGTGACCCAAGTCCATTTTGAGTTGGTACGGTCACAGACGATTCTGGTGTCATTACTTCTATAGTTAATGGTATTCTGATCGGATTTAAGTCCATGGGACGTTGTTGCTTTTGGTCCTCTAACTGCTGTACTCTTTTCTTGAGATCATTGAGTTCTTTGAGCAAGACTTCTACAGCTCCCGTCTTTGGCTGTGACACCTGTGGCTGTGTTTGTTGCAGTTGTGATTGCTGTGGGTGGTAGTAATAGGTCTGCACGTTCGGTTGTTGTTGTTGAGTTAACGATCCATCAGTAGCAATTGTATTAATTGCCGTCGATAGAAGGTCTGGTTCTTTCATAAGATCGTCTAAGGTCAGTAGTGGTTCCATGACTGAAGTTGTAAGTAGGTCAGTGCCGTTTTATACTCCCAAGACCGGATTGACCTACTTCGAAAAGTGCTTTCTTTCAGGTCGGTGCTGAGAGAATAAATACTGGAACACTGACCCACTTCGTCACATTGTCTTTATGCTATACACAGAGAAGATGTTGAGCGACGAATATCTCGATGCTTTGGAGGCACAGACTAGGTCTGTGATGGAGAGTGCAGAGAGGCTCGTAGAGCTGATAGGCATCGTAAGAAGGATGGTGACGGTCGACAGACAGATGGCTGTGGTGAAGCAAGAGCCCGAAGAAGTGAAGCAAGAGCCTGAAGAACGGCCATCCGGTGAAGATTGGGAGAGGGAGGCGGACCAGCCACCATTCTACTTGCCAACAGGGAGGACGGTGACGTACACGAGCTGGTCAGTACGCTATCCAGCTTGTGGTGGCAGGCCCTCGCGGTGTCCCTGCTCATAGAAAGGTTTATTAAAACCTCAAAACGGCCCTTTTCAGGGCCACCACAACTTATCAGAAAGAAATACTTTGTTGATTGTTGCATAAAACCCCATAACTACTTTGCATAGTTTTGATTGGTCAAGAGACTATGCTCTCTTTCACGTCCGCCATGAGTCAATATATATATTTAACTGCCTTTAACAACTTCATTCTCAAATATGGGGTTGTCAAAGTATATTCCTTTTGACCTGAGTCGACTGTGAAAAGCTTTTAAGAAGAAAGACTGGAAAGAAGTTGAAAGGCAGCAAAATAAGATGGGGTTTGAAGTATTTATGAGGAGGAGAGGGATCGACTTATCCAAGACGAATCCTGTTGTGGGGATTGTAAAACCTGTGTCTAAGTCTTCACAGTAAGTGAAGACTTAGAACACCCAAACAGCCCTTTTCAGGGCTACCCAACTCTTTCGTTTAAAGAGTAACCTTATGAAATAACAAAGACCAATACTTTAAAAAACAATTTTATTGAATAAAAACTTACATGTAACTATGAAAACTAATCCATTATGAACACAATAGTAGTCACTGTCCAGTAGACACACAATATCGTTTAGATATTGTCTATCCACTAGGTCTCTTATCTAGTCACTAGTTTTTCACTATTTCAGGACAGTTTTTCATCATATGAGTGTCTTCTTTGCACACAACACAGTATTTCTTCTTCTTATGTTGTCTAGCAGTAGGTTCTGGTGAAGCCGTTCTTGACTTCTTTTTACTGGGTACATCAGAGTCATCATCAGTATGGCGTCTTTTCCTCGTAGTTTCTGACTTCTCGGCCGGTTGTGGTGATCCCGAGCTTTCATCTTGTAAGTCGGTATGAGGACATGAGGGTAGCCAGTGATCAGGCGAGCCACAGTTGTAACAAGTCCCATAGGGTGGCTTCTTTGTAGTTTTCTTCTTCTCCTCGGTACATGAGGCAGTCCAATGATCAGGTGAACCACAGTTGTAACAATTCCCATTGGGTGGTTTATTTGTAGTAGTTTTCTTCTTCTCCTCGGTACACGAGGCAGTCCAATGATCCACCGACCCACAATTGTAGCAATAACCATAGGGTGGTTTCAACAGGCCTTGTTCTTTTAGTGAAATTTCCAATGGCTGAATTAATTTTCTGTCATTCTCTTTCAAAAGTTTCTTCAATGCTGTGCAGTGATAATAAATACTGTTGGCATCACTGTATTTATTAAGTCTTGGATCCACAGGTTTACTTTCCATCTTGACAGTTTGAAAGTCAGAGCTGAAATGACTCGCAGATCTAGTTGTAGTCCTTATATACGCCTTGTCTTCGACTGTAGATAGTCAATCACTTTTGAATTGTTGGCCACATGAAGTTTCCAGTTGTCAAATGTAAAGACCGTCTCCTCTGATAATTCCTGTTTCGCACACGAACACCAGAGTCTTTTAAAATCTTTGAAATATTCTTCTGTGTTTAATTTCATCTGAATTTCATCTAAAGTAATGTTCTCATGTGAATGTAGTATGTAAACACAAACTAGTAATTTTCTGTAAGGTCTAAATCTCAGAATTTGTGTCAGAGGAATTTCAAACCACTTTGTCTCCATGCTTGCCCTAAGATAAATGATTTTGCAAGAGACAAACAGTTCCACTTTATAGTGTCAAAGCTTCAAATTTTACAGTCAATTCATCCATATCAATATCCATTGGTTCTTCCTGTGATGCCTGTTCAATTTCCATATTTTCTGTTGTTGTTGTTGTTGAGTTGATATCCATAGATTGTTCTCTCGAAGCCTCTTGAACATCTTTGAGTACGTTGCAAAGGTAAGTAATCACGTCCTCGTTGTTTGCCACATGAAGTAGCCATTGCTTATACTTCACAGGCGATGCGTCTAATATAGTGTTCATTATCAAAGCTGTTTCACACATGGCTTGTCGAAAGGTCATGAATGTTTCATATCGCCCCAACCACGTTCTGAGTCCATCTTTTGACTTCAGAAATTCTGAACCTGTAGGTTGTAAGGATAGCGTGGGTTCAAGTGATCCTCGATAAATGTCAAACTGTAAAATTCGACCTAACGATACTGGAGGAGATTTCTTGATCACGTTCATTGTTTTATTCCAAGTAGAAAGTCTGAATAGACTGTTGGAAAACTTAGTGGTAATAATCTCTCTTCACTCTCGATAACTTGTTCATATGCGTCTCTGTTTCCAAATGACACATCACGACCATGCAAACTGTTTATATGCTCTTCCCAGGTTGATAATAAGAAATCGTTCATAGGTGCAGGAAAATTTAACTGGTAAAGAAATGGTAAGTAGTAAAAAAATGCTAAACTCTGAAAGAATACTAGAAGCCCAGTCAGATGTCCATTCACGATTTTTCCATGTACGTAAATGTCATAATGGAAAGGAAACAAGTTTTCAAAAAACTGTTCACATGTTTCCTTGTTGAAATTGTAAATCGTAAAGATCCATCGGTCATGTCTAGAATGAGTATCCTTCAACACTTCCATCATGCGTTTGTGAAAGTATAATCTCATGTTCTGGTCAAGATTCGATATTCCATCGATGTCATATAATAGCTGTGCTAGGCTCTGGTAAAAATTGTTGCAAGACAGAGCTCTTTGAAAACACATGTTAAACCACGTCAGTTGAAGTTCGTCTCTAAACTTTTTACTTTTCCTCGAAATATTGACGAGCCTTGAGTAGATTATACTTCTAATTTCAGTTGGTAACACACTCAGATCGACTAGTTCTTCAGACATCTTGAAACTTTATGAGCTGCAAAAATGAAATGTAAACATTATATACCTCTTGATTCTCTGCATGCACATTGTGGTTAATTATTTGGTAAGATTATGTGTCAGTTCTGTGTTTTATCTTTCCAATAAAAAAAGATTTTGAAAATTCATCAAGGCAAAATGGAGATATTACAGGTTTCTTACCCTCCATATTCCGCGCATGCGCAGTTTGACAATTTATTTTAATTTCATTTGGTAGGTGGTGACTTGTTCTTTCCAATAAAAAAAGAATTATGAAAATTCATCAAGGCAATCTGGAGTTATTACAGTTTTCTTACCCTCCATATTCCGCGCATGCGCAGTGCATGCCCGACAGTTTTTGTTGTTTTGGGTTGTTTCAATAGTTTATTAGTAAACATATAATAATACTCATAACAGAAGTGATACACATATACACGTATTCGCCTTTCATTTGTATCATTTTTTCTGAAAGCTATTACTTGTTTTGTCTATTTATAGAATTAACAAAGTCAATCCAGATTTACCTCCCTTGTAATAACACCATAACATGAAAAATTGAATAACTTTGTTATTTTTCGGCCGATTTTGATAAAATAAACACCAAAATGTAGATTTTATTATTCTCTAATTAATTTTTATATTTTGAAATGTGTTACTATAAATAGTAACATGACCTTTATTGAAATAAGATATATGATATGCAAATGTCCAATCTTGTCTTAAGTAAACTGGTTTATGTTTAGGTATATATATTGGGAACTAGCATACCAATATTGCTGGTTTGCCGGTCACCACTGGACTGGAACTGGTGTGCACAACGGTTATACCGCCTGGGCCCGCAGATGCGAAGTCTATCGATTACATGTGAAACAGTAGAAGCCTTATGGCTTAAGGGGTCGGGACACTATCCCAGTAAACTGAACCTCCGCTGGCAGGCCTCTGGTCCACAGCGACATTCAGGACTTGTGATCATGTAGATATGGCTTCAAATCGCCAGGGCTTCCCAGGCATAGGGTAACCGACCGGGGAACAACAAGGTGCTGAACAGCACACTCTTCTTGCACTTCTTTTAAAAATAACAAAAATTCCGTAAAGCTCAGTGTCTCGCCTGTAGCACAAAAATTCTATGTGTCTCGCCTGGTGATAAGAATTCCATATAGCATGTAGTCATGCCTGTTAGTTAATGAAAAAATCCTTAAGACTGTTGTCTCGCCTTACCACAAAAATTCCGTAAAGCCCATGTCTCGCCTGTACCACAAAAATTCCTTAAGACTGTTGTCTCGCCTGTTAAAGCAAATACTATGTATCTTGCCTGTATCACAAGATTTCCATAAAGCATGTAGTCCACCCTGATAGTTAATAAGAATTCCGTAAAGCCCATGTCTCACCTGTACCACAAAAGTTCCTTAAGACTGTTGTCTCGCCTGTTAAAGCAAATACTATGTATCTTGCCTGTATCACAAGAGTTCCATAGAACATGTAGTCTAACCTGATAAGTCATGTACTATGTATCTCGCCTGCCTAATCTTGGTGCTGATGGATATATAAGTCAATTATTCAGATCTCCTGACATTCTGCGTTTGAACAGTGACAAGACAACATGCCAAAGAAACATTGGAAGAGAATACGTACCCCACCCACTTCATCAGACTTTGAGGAGGACGAGTTACCACCGCCAAAGAAGGTGAAACTTGTGGATTATTCCGACAGTGTAGAATCTGAAGATGAGGTGTCACCACCAAGAAAAAGACCTATGGTGATTTATTCGGACGATGAAGAAGATGATTACAAACAGTACTATGTAATCAAGCCTGTTAGAGAACGTGAGTCGAGACGTTTCAGAACAAGAGCTAATGTGTACAATGTGGATGTCAATAAATTTCCAGAAGACGTATCACCGCTGGAATTTGTACCTCGGATGTTTCAACAGTTGGTGGATGACATCAAGACCCATTCTCAAGCTCAAGGCAATGACAGGATTCGAATGAGCATTTATCATCCCGGACTGAAATTAGGAATCTTTGTACCATTTACAGATGTGACGAGTCTGACTGGCGAATCTTTGACTCAAGAAATCGAGAAAGTGTTACAATCCAATGAAGACTTTAAAATCAATGATGGACAGATGAGCTTGGAAGTGACACACACCAAGTTACCAACTGGGAGTGGAAGAAAGGCATTACACCATGGACTTTACTTTGAATCACGCAATATGAGAAAGATGAAACATAGTATCGTTCAAATCAACAACACTAAAGATGTCATGTGTATGGCCAGAGCTATTGTGGTAGGAAAACATCATGCCGACAGGGACACATCTGACTCATGGAAGAAAACTTGGGAACATATTCGAAAATCAAACAAATCACTACAAACTAGAGAAGCCATGAAATTATTAGATCGTGCTAAGATTCCTCACAATCAACCTTGTGGATTTGAAGAATACAAGAAAATTCAAACTGTGTTAGCTCCGGATTATTTGATCAAAGTACATTCACAACATCCTAAAGACGGATTATTGTTTCCACTTGGATTTAGACCTAGTGACAAAACAAAAGTGATTCATATCTATTTCAATGGCACAGATCACTATGACACCATTACCAATGTCAAAGGATTTCAAGGATGTATATACTATTGTGAATTCTGTGACAAGGGATTTAGCCACAGAGAGGATCATGCTTGTTCGAATGGATGTACTAGTTGTTATAGTGCAACGCCATGTCTTCATGAACAAAATAAGTACTGTACAAAATGTAAGAGAACGTTTCACAGTGCATCTTGTTTTGCTAATCATACATTAGTCAAACCAGGACAGAAAAAATCCATTTGTCAACTTGTGCATAATTGTGAGAAATGTGGAAATAGGATTGTAGGATATAAAAGAAATCACGTGTGTCCAGGACAGAAGAAATGCAAGTTTTGTAAAATGATTGTTGGAGCCGAACATCAGTGTTACATTCAACCTTACGTAAGCAAACCCAAGACCGAAGTGTTGCAAGAAGATGCCGAGGATGACGATATCATCGATGAAGAGAAAGGTACCGTTATTCAACCTCAATTCATATTTTTTGACTTTGAATCCAAGCAAGACCCTGGCGAACATATTGTCAACTTTTGTATTGCACAGAGAGCTTGTGATCAGTGTATGGATTTGCCAATTGAACAGTCATGTAAAATTTGTAATAAGTTCACAAACAAAGCGTGTGACCATTGCATTAATTTGCCTGTAGATCAGTATTGTGACAATTGTAGTCAGTTTGGAAGAGAAATGATCTTTGAAGGTGAAAATACGTTGTCAGATTTCTGTTCCTGGTTATTTAGAAAAGAAAATGAAGGAGTGACTGTTATTGCACATAATTTTGGAGGATACGATGGACAATTTATTCTACGCTACATACTAGAAAATGGAACTTTTAAGCCCGATGTGATCATGAATGGAAATACTATCGTGACGATGACTGCTGCCAAAGTCAAGTTCTTGGACTCGTATCATTTTCTGCATATGAGATTAGCCAATTTTCCAGATACCTTTGGATTGACAGAGATGAAGAAAGGTTATTTCCCACATTTGGCCAATATTGATGCCAACCAGAATTACGTGGGACCTTACTTTCCCGTGGAGATGTACAATCCTGGACAGATGTCGGTCAAAGACAGAGAAGCTTTCCTGGAATGGCATAAGCAGAAAGTGGAATCCAATGCCATCTTTGACTTCAGAAGTGAAATGGAAGAATACTGTCGCAGCGATGTAGATATCCTGAGGAGAGGTTGTGCATGTTTTAGAAAACAATCGATAGATATCAGCGACTTGGATCCTTTTTCTAATGCATGCACGATCGCTCAAGCTTGTTCCCAAGTATGGAGGAAGAATCACATGCCTGAAAACTCTGTGGCCATCATTCCACCAGAAGGCTATCCCAACCAAAAGAAGTATTCTATCAAAGCTGTGCGCTGGATTCAAGCCGTGGCTAGAAAGAATCACATCCAAATTCGTCACGCTTTGAATGGTGGTGAACAGAAAGTTTTTGGACATTATGTGGATGGGTACGATCCAGAAAAAGAAACAGTGTACGAGTTCCATGGATGTTACTGGCACGGGTGTCCCAAACATTTCCCCGACAGAACTAAGATCAATACTTACAACTGCCAGACGATGTACCAGCTATACAAACAGACTGTGGAGAAGACCGAGAAATTGAAAAGAGCTGGATATCAAGTGATAGAAATGTGGGAATGCGATTACGACCAATATTATCAAGATGACAAAGATTTTAGGGAGATGGTGGATGCAGAATTTACCAACTTGGATCCACTCAAACCCAGAGATGCACTGTTTGGAGGACGTACGAATTCTACAAGACTGTTCTACGAAATTGAAGGAGACGAGGAAATCAAGTATATCGATGTGTGTTCACTCTATCCTTACATCTGCAAGTATGGAATCTTCCCTATTGGACATCCAGAAATTTATTCACAAGAAGACATCGACAGAGACAATATACATCAATATTTTGGACTGATTAAATGTAAAGTGTTACCACCCAGAAACTTGTATCATCCGGTATTGCCGTACAAGTGCAACAACAAATTACTGTTTCCACTCTGTAGAAGTTGTGCAGAGACGTCTGACAATTCGAAATTATGTACGCACGACAGAGAAGAAGACAGAGAAATAGTGGGAACTTGGGTGAGCATCGAATTGTTTGAGGCGATGAAACTGGGTTACCAGCTGAAAGATGTTTACGAAATATGGCATTTTCCCCAATCTTCACAGTATGACAAGTCAACTGGACAAGGTGGAATCTTTGCTGGATATATCGATACTTTCCTGAAGATTAAACAAGAGTCAAGTGGCTATCCCGACTGGTGCAAGACGGAATTAGACAAGATCAAATTCAAACAGGATTATTTCGAAGCAGAAGGTATCAGACTAGAGAAGGTGGAAAAGAACAAAGGTCGACATGGAATCAGCAAGATCAGTTTAAACAGTTTGTGGGGGAAATTAGCACAGAGAGACAACATGACCAAAACAGAATATGTGTCAGATCCATCTGACTACTTTGAACTGGTGACTAATCCATTGAAAAAAGTGAAGAATGTCGAAGTGTTTGGAGAAGAGTTTTTGTTAGTCAACTGGGAAGATCTGGACTCGATTGTAGAACCTCATGCTTGCAGCAATGTGGTGGTAGGATCCTTTGTGACAGCACAAGCCAGACTGAAGTTATACAGTGTCCTACATCAACTTGACAAACGTGTGTTGTACTTTGATACGGATTCTGTCATCTACATTCACAAACCAGAATTATGGAATCCAGAGATCATCAACAACAGACTCGGCGAATGGACAGACGAACTGCCTACTGCGAAAATCACCAAGTTTGTGGGTATGGGACCGAAGAATTACGGCTACGAGTATGTGGAGCACGATACTGGGAAACGCAAGTCTACCTGTAAAGTCAAAGGACTGACCCTGGATTACAATACTTCACAAGTAATCCATTTCTACAACATGATGGAATGGGCCCATAGTGAGAAGAGGGACTTTCAAGAATCTGTGGAATATCAGCACCGTATAAGAAAACATAAAGACAGAAAAATTACTACTGAGAGACAATCTAAGACATATAGATTTACTTATGACAAACGTGTGATTTTAAAAAGTGGAGAAACTGTTCCGTATGGATATGTACTGTAAACCAAAGAAAATCAGATAAGAGACTGTTGTGAAACAGTGTTTTCAGTAAGAAAATTATTTGTAAAGAATGTTAGTAAAACAATTTGTTGTTTGTAAAAATAAAAATATGTTATATATACACATGTCTTTCATTATTCTTTCTCATTTTATCTTTCAATCATGTCGGTAACAGTTCAAGAAGAAAATATTAGTAGTTTGTTTTTTAAACATCCTGCTAATATTTTTATATCGGGTCCAAGTGGATCGGGAAAAACTGAATTTGTTAAAAAAACTGATTCAGTACAAAGAAGACTTCTTTGATATTTTACCACAACGTATCGTGTGGTGTTACAAAGAATGGCAACCTGTGTACAATATTTTGCAAGAACGCAAAGATTTAAACATCAGATTTATTTTAGGAATTCCAAATGACGACGACGATATTGTCACAGACACGAGTGAAACTCACTTGATTGTCTTTGACGATATGTTGGGCGACAAAGACGAAGAAAAAATTAAACTTTGGTTCACGAGGAAAGGTCATCACAGAAATGCAAGTGTTGTGTACATTACACAAAACTTGTTTCAGCAGAGTAAATCGACACGTACCATCAGTTTGAATGCCCATTACTTGATTTTGTTTCAAAGTCCAAGAGACAAAATGCAAATTAAAGTTTTGGCGCAACAACTTCAAGCTCCACATTTGATGTCTGCCTTCAACGATGCCACTTCTAAGCCACATGGTTATTTACTGATCGATTTAAAACCAGACACACCAAATCATTTGAGGTTTAGAACAGATATTTTTACAAACTGGTATACAAAATCGGATCAACAAGGTCCAGTTGTGTATTTTCCAGTATAAAATGGTGTGTTTGGTCTTACATGGATCAGAATGAAACCAGACATGGCTCAAAAAGCATCGGCAAACTTGATCAGGGCTCTCTACAATTTGAGTAGAGAGCATGATTCGAACAAAAGAAAAACTTTGCTTAATGCCGGGTTGATGGAAATGATCAAATGGTTTTCTTTAGCAGCTAGAAAAATAGCTGAAAATAAAATGAAATTACCAAAACAAACTCAAAAATTCATGGACAAACGCAAAGACGATGTTAGAAAACTAGCAAGTCCTTTGGTAAATGCAGATACAAAACGAGAAATCATTCTAAAACCTGGTGGCGGTGGGTTTTTTGGTGGCGTGATAATCAGATCTCTCATTCGTTGGGACGGTAATAAAATACTTAGACGGTTTTCTCAGAAAAAGAAAGTGGGTAGAAAAGGTCCTAAAAAGTCTAAGAAAAAAACTGGCAAGAAAAAATCTCCAAAGAAAAAAACTCAGAGGAAAAAATCCCCTAAGACTAAATCAAGGAGAAAAATAAAAGTGAACGATAAGTTTGTCACTGTAAGAATTAAGAAACCTAGAAAACCTCCATCTCCTGTTGCAGGACCGTCAACTGCAAGAACTCCAAGTCCATTTACTCCTTCTACTCCAAACTCTAGTCTAAGAACTCCAAGTCCATTTTCTACTCGATTTTCTACTCCAAGTTCAAGTATCAGAAAAATAGGTGAAAGATTCACTCCTGCAAAAACACCTTCTCCATTTTCTACACAGTTTTCTACTCCAAACTCTAGTCTCAGAAAAAAATTGGTGAAAGACGCACTGCTGCAAAATCACCTGCTCTAGAAATTTCTAGATTTTCTCCTCTAAGGGCTTCTCCTCGAAGGAGTTCTTCTCCTGCAAACGAATATCTTCGTACTGCCAGAAAACATGGATTTGAAGCTGCCATGAAACAGATGTTGGCTAAACGTAAACTTTCACTATAAAAGGACTTGGTTAACATGATCTTTTACTAGTTTAATTCTTGACTGCTATCATGGCTGCACGTAAGAAAAGAACATAAATCAAAAAGAAAAGAGGTTCACTGATTAAAAAGTATGCTCCTTTTCTGGAAGGACTATGTAACATTCCATATCGGTTTCGTCAAAAAATTGTCAATGATTGTCCAAAAGAGATATTAGACTGTGTAGGGGAATGTTGTTTAAATCTTATAAAAGGCAATGTCAAACTCACAAAAGCTCAGAAAGAACAATTACGTTCTAGGAAGAATGATATTCGATTATTGTCTACAAAACGTGTTGCACTAGCAAACAAGAAAAAAATTCTCAATCAGAAAGGTGGTGCACTCCTGGGTTTACTTTTAAAACCTTTGCTTGGTTCAGTCTTAGGATCTATTCTTGGTCAGTAAAAAAATTGCAATGGAAGGGCGTAAAATGGCTGTGGTACCATTTAAACTTTGGGAAGACATGAAACGCTGGAAAGAAGAACAAATTCAAAAACCAAGACTTCCACCCGATCCAAATGTTTCTGCGACGGCCAGTCTTCAAAGAGACTTGTCTTCGGTCATGGCCAACGAAGATTTGTCAGAGGCAGAAAAAGCTCAATTATTTGGTCAAACTTTACATAAATTTAAAACGGCACATCGCAAAGCATTGACAGAAACAAAACTTTCTCTCCCAGTAGAGCCTGAATCGAAAATTAATCAACGTATTTTTGATAGTGTTCCTACCACGATGCGAAAGAAAGCTAAATTATTGATATCTTGGTTAGAAAATAATCCTAACTTATCTTGGGACGAAGATGGGACGGTTAAGATGTATGGCAAACCGGTTGCAGGGTCTAATATCATAGATTTAGTTAATGATGTTTTAAGACAGAGAAAAGACACTGAGCCCAGGGGTTGGCAACCTTTTGCTGAGGCTCTTAGAGACATGAACGTACCTCAAGATTTTGTGGGAAATAAGAAACGATGGGAATGGATGCATCGTACTCCTCTTCAGCACGAAGATGAAGAAGAGTATGTCACTCCTAAAACCAAACACCGACGCATGCCTACTCTTAAAAAAAGAACAAGTCCCGTTACACAATCGATTAGAAAACACATCAAGAAAGACTTATCTCAAAGTTTGTCTGCCACTAGAAAACATATCAGAGACGAACTGTTTACACCCAGTTCTATCAAACCTATAAAAGAAGAACTGTTTGAATCACCTAGAAAATGGTTATCTTATGATGAACAATGAATAAATTATTATCTAAACTTTATTACGATCCTAAAAGTCCAGTGGGATATACGGGGTTGCAAGCTTTGTATAAAGCAGCAAAGAAAATTTCAAAGAAAATCAAACTTGACGATGTGAAAACTTGGTTAAGAAAACAACAAACTTACACTTTGCACAAACCCATACGTAGAAAATTTGTGCGTCGCAAAACTGTGGTGGCAGGAATAGATTATCAATGGCAGGGAGATTTGGCAGACGTAACTAGTATGGCAAAATATAACGACAAATATCGTTACTTGCTCTGTTTGATAGACGTATTTTCAAAATACGCCTGGGTTGTACCGATCAAAGACAAATCTGGAAAAACTTTGGTGGAAGCTTTTAAATCTGTTTTGAAACATGGACGTATTCCAAAAAGTTTGCAAACTGACAAAGGTACGGAATTCAAAAATAAAGAGTTTCAAAAGTTCTTGAAATCTAAAAATATTCATTTTTTCACGACAGAAAATCCAGAAACAAAAGCAAGTATTGTAGAAAGGTTTCAAAGAACTCTGAAAAGTCGCATGTGGAAATATTTTACTCATAATCGTACACTGAAATATGTCGATGTACTTCCAAAATTAGTTCACGGGTACAATCATGCTTATCATCGCAGCATTAAACGTACGCCTGCATCTGTCGATGTCAAAAATGAAGTTCAAGTATCCCAAATTTTGTACGGCAAAAAGCAAAAAGTTGCAAGTCCAGAATCAAGAGTGGGTGATTTTGTGCGCATCAACAAAACAAAACGCACTTTTGAAAAAGGTTATTTACCAAACTGGACGCAAGAATTGTTTAAGGTTAGGGGTGTCATACAAAGTCAGAGTCCCGTTACCTATAAAATAGAAGATCTAGACGGGGAACTCATAAAAGGTACTTTTTATTCGCAAGAATTACAACGTGTGGACAAAGATCAAATTTACGAAATAGAATCTGTCTTAGATCGTCGTAAACGAAAAGTTGGGAAAAAGTGGGTCAAAGAAATTAAAGTTCACTGGAAAGGTTATCCATCCAAATTTGACAGTTGGATTTTGGAATCCGATCTTGTATAAAAACACGAACACGAATTTTAAATCTTCAGTCATAAGAAGGGACACGGATTCTTTGCAATCTTCTGAAAGTTTAGCCAAGTTACCCAAAAATAGATTGACATTTTTATCTCAAATCATTATCGTTTATGCCATCATCATCACTTCCCTAGTTCAAATCAGTCTTCAAAGTCCCGATAAAGAATTGTGGTTGATTTTATTGAGTAGTTCTGTCGGTTATATTCTGCCTTCCCCAGGGTTAAAATTCAAAAAACGTAGTGGTTTTGAAGAAACTTCCAAACAAGCACCATGACAGGGTTTTATTTGACATTGTTAAGTGACAGTTCAATGACGACTTTTCCTGACAATACACAAAGTTCTTTTACTGTCAGATTAGATCATCCCATCAACATCGAAAAAGAAAAGTGGGAAGTTGCTTTGGTAGAAATGATTACACCAACTCAAGTCATGAATATCTCGGATGAAAACAATTTTTTCTACTTGAGATTTTACGACAGAATACTAGCTCAGTCACTTGGAATAGAGAATATGAGCGAGGATTGTTCGGAAGACAATACTTGCGCAGAATTCGAGTTGAAAATTCCCAAAGGAAATTACAGTTCCCCACAACATTTGGTACAGGAAATACAAGGCATCATCAATACACGTTTTGGAGAAATGCTGAAGAAAGCTAATGCTGAGATAGAAATGAGTTATGGCAACAACAGTAAACGTGTCAAAATATTTTGCAATGATCCCAATACCGTCAGACTACTATTTCCAAAGCTACTGGGTGAGAAATTAGGGATAAATCCAAAAATGTCAGGAAGACCCTTCGGAAACGAAAGACATGCTTTTAGATACGAAGTAGATTTGAACACGACTAATAATCAACTGTACGTTTATTCGGATATTGCCAGTTACACTTACGTAGGTGACATAACTGCTCCTATTCTGCGAGTTGTTCCATTTGAGATTTCAAAACGCTCTCATCATTCTCATCAAGAGTTTGTCAACTTGCATTACGTTCCAGTGGCAAAATCATTCATAGATCAAGTTCACATAAGTATAAAAGGCGATACGGGAATAGATATTCCATTTATCACGGGAAAGTCTTTGATCAAGTTACATTTCAGACTCAAAGATAATTAGCCAATAAAATGTATTTCCAAACTCGTGGTGTAGTGTGTCAACATGGATCGGGTGGAAATAACTTTCCAGTTTACAGAGGTGTATCGAGACAGTACGGTTATGGTTTAGGGTCCATGTTTAAAACTGCCTTGAGAACGGTCATGCCAATCTTAAAACCTGTTGCAAAAGCAGGTTTACAAAGTATCAAACATGTAGCCAAAGATCAAGGAATTCATGCACTTCGCGACATCATGGATGGTCAAAATATCAAACAAGTTTTAAAAACTAGAGGTAAATCAGCTTTAAAATCTTTGGGAAAATCTGCTTTAGATCATTTGGCTTCGGGAGCTATAAAATCAAGCCAGAAACGTAGAAAAACTCAGTCTAAGACAAATCGTCGAACTGTTCACAACAAACTGCAAAAAGGTAGAGGTAGAAAGAATTCTGTAAACAGAGCCATAAGGAAAAAATATTCAAATCTAAAATTTGATCGCGATATTTTTGACTAAAAATGATGCAAAGTGGATCTTGTGAATGTAGCAAGTCTGAATTAGACATGCAAACTGTTCCTCCAACTCTGACCACCATGCAAGATTCTCAGTGGATAGATTATCATCCAATAGCTTCACTAGACAGTTATCATGCACCCATCGAATTTGTGGTACCAGGCCATACGGAATATTACACTGATTTATCACAAACTTATTTGTACTTGAAATTCAGGATTTTGAGAGCAAATGGCGACGATCTTGAGAACGATAAAAAAGTTGCTCCCATCAACAACTTCTTTCACAGTATGTTTAGTGGAATTGATCTATATCTTAACAATAAACTGGTGACGAGTAACATGGATACGTATCCCTACAGGGCTTACATTGAAAACTTGTTTTCTTTTGGATCTGATGTGAAAGACAATCAACTTAAAGCTGCAGAATTTTGGTACGAAGATGAACCTGGTCACTTTGAAGATTTTGGTCATGGCAATGTAACAGCCCGCATAAATCCTTTCAAACTAAGTAAACCTATGGAACTTCAAGGTCGTTTACATCTAGATTTGGCCATGCAGGAAAAATATTTGCCTAATGGAATAGAATTAAGACTTCGTCTCAATCGAGCTTCTCCTCAATTTTGTATCATGTCTGAGGATGAGTACCCTGTTATGGTTAAGATCGATGCAGCAGTCTTATCGGTTCGCAATGTTCAACTTTTGCCAGCCATAGCCAATGATCTCAATCAAACTATTGCACATCACAATGCGAAATTTCCCATACGGCGTGTAGAAGTTAAGACATTTACCATAGGCACAGGTCTTAGATCAAAAGTCGAGGACCACTTGTTTCAGGGACAACTTCCAAAGCGATTGTTCATTGGCATGGTAGATAATGCAACATTCAATGGATCGTTACTCACAAATCCTTTCAACTTCCAACATTTCGGTCTCAGCAAACTTGAAGTGAGTTGTGACGGTCACAGCATTTATGGAAAACCATTTGAACCGAAATTTAAGTTAGATCAATATCTCAGACCTTACATGTCTCTGTATCAAGCTTTGGGCAGTCAAAATCAGATTCAGAATTGTAGCATCGACTACGACGACTACAAAGGTGGATACTGCTTCTGGGGATACGATTTCACGCCAGACCAAGGAGCCGATCAGAGCCATCTACATCCTATAAAAACTGGCAACCTGCGAGTGGAACTTCAGTTTGCAAAAGCACTCGTCAAGACCATCAACGTCATAGTATATGCAGAGTTTGACAACCTGGTAGAAATCAACGGTTTGAGAGAAGTCATCACAGACTACTGAGACCATGAATAAAGGATACTTCGTAGAACAAGAACTGAAGTTTAGAGTGGAATGCTTCGAACAACTACATGGATCCTACTCTGACGAAATTGGTTCCTTGGAGGACGAACTCGAACAGCTGTTACACCCAAAGATCAGATCTGTGTGTGATGAAAATGGAGAACTGCTAGAACAATTTGATGTGCCACCACCAAAAACATTTATTGGCAAGGACAAGACTGCTTTGATATTTGCGATGCTAAAGAACCTGAGAATAGCTGTCAGAGAATATGCTCAACACGAGTGTGAAGGTTGCAGAATAGATCATCCCAGCCAGAAAAATCACATGCTCTGTCTAGGAGCCGGAGATGATTGGATAAGAGACTTACACTATCACGAACCGGCATTAGAATGTCTCAACATCTACGATGTCATCAAAGACTGGAACCATGAACTGTGCCTAAAATTTGGCTTAAAAGACACTGGAGATGCAAGAGGCATGAGTCATCTCACGCCGGAAGAAGCCGTGGAAGCCTATAAAAACTGGATGTTTCTGAAGAAAAACCAATACTGCTCTCCAATGAATGAAGACTGGAAAAAATACTGGGAACTGAGAATCTTAGACTCCTACAACAGGGATGAATACGCTAGAACTGACGGCCCTTCTGACCAAGGCGTCTCAACTTATGCATTTGAACGCCAAAGTAGTCTCGAAGGATCTCCTGCCACAGAAGAAGCCACTGGATGTGAAAGCATACATCATTAATACAGATGACTCGGACCAACCAGGAGAACATTGGGTGGCCTTATACTTCAAAGATGACAAGGCGATTTACTTCGATTCATATGGACAGCCACCATTAGAAGACTACATTCTACCATTCATACAAACAAATACCAAGACGTGGATAGAAAATACAGAGATGCTTCAGAGTCCATGGAGTAAAGTGTGTGGAATGTATTGTATCTACATACTACATCAGCTAAGCAGAGGACTAGATCTGAAGACGGCCATTCACGAGAACCTGATGGGAACAGGAGAAGATCCATACCAAAATGACAGAGACATTGAAATGTGGTTCAGTTTGAATTATGGAAGACTATACTTATCAGTGAAAAAGACAATATCACCACCAGACCAGTTCTTTGAACATAGGATTCAAAGTTGTAAATGCTTAAGATATACCAATTGTTTATCAAAGAAATATCCAATGTATACGATGTTGTAGATATGTTTGTAAACGATGGCAGAGGGACGACCCTAATCCTTTGTCGATCGTCAGTTAGTTCGTTAGCGGGGTAAATAAAGTTCTGTTATTGAAAAAAATCCAGTCTTTGTTATTTTTTCAGGTAAACTTTAGAAGGCTAGTAAGAAATAATTTCAGTCCAGAACATTAAAATCTTGAGATACAAGATTTTATAATCCCCAAGGAACAAGTACTGACGCTATAGAGTTATGCCTCTGGTATAGTGAGGCCCTGAGATACAGGGCCAAGAGACTCATAGCAGACGCATATTACTGTAAAGCCTCAGAAATTAAACAGAATGAACAAGAGTATGCCACAGCAACTCACACCATCAACTGTCACTATAGAGTTATGCCTCTGGTAGAGTGAGGTCTTGAGATACAGGGCCAAGAGACTCATAGCAGACGCATATTGCTGTATAGCCTCCTACGACATCTCCTATGCCATATTACATAGACTTCCCGCCTGAAAAAAAGACTAAGTTATTTCAAACTAGCCTTTTCAAGCTTACTAAAGCGATGTCATCTATGGGGACTCCCGGCCCGAGATTGCCCCAGGCTGCGGACTTAGTCTCCGGCCGGGAGTCCCCATAGTGACGTCCTTTACTACTACTGTGGATGGACGAGTGTCTTATATGTTAAATCTCTGACGGTCTGATTGGTTGTGATGAAATTGCTTTTCGCAAAGCTAAGAGTTTTATATGCAGTCAAGATAATGTTATTTACATGAGTATTCCAGGAAAGAACCTTGCTGATATTGACACCTAGATATTTAGCACTGTCTATAGACTCCAAGGCTTGATTGTGTAGAAAGTTATGAGTTTGAATAGGGTATCTAGCTTTGCTAGGTTTAAATTCCATATTCCATGTTTGTTCCCAAATTTCTAAGCTTTCTAAATGTGCTTGGAACATGTCCACTATTACTGTTATTTCTGATAGTAAGGTAGACAGCTGTCATCTGCAAAGAGTCTTACCTGGGATTGGATGTAACGGGGTAGGTCATTTATATAGAGTCAAAAAGAGGAGTGGGCCCAGAACGGAACAATGTGGCACTCCTGAGTTGACTGGCACCTCTTCTGAAGATTCACCCTCAAGAACTACTGCCTGGGTCGACCAACCAGGAATGACTTGATCCATCTCAATGTATTACCCCGAATACCGTGTTGGGAATGTTTAAAAAGCAATTTGAGATGGCTGACCTTGTCAAAAGCTTTGCTTAAGTCGAATAAGACAAACTTGCATGATCTGTGTTTCGCATGCGCACTTCTAACGGAAACCGTACTGTAGCTCATACAGAATTTTATGTCTGCTGAAGTTCCTGGAAAGGTTGAAAACAATGATTTGCTCCCTTCTTTGCATGGAAAGCAGGTGAGCGATATCAGCTGGGTCACTTTTGTCTCCTTTTCCTGGTCCAGAGGTTATAAATCTTGAGTACATTCTCAAACTCAAAATAAAGCACACTGATTGGCTGCTTCCGAGCACATGCTCGGAAGCAGCCAATCAGTGTGCTTTATTTTGAATTTGAGATTATTCTCAAGTTTTATAATCTCGAACCTTGGTTAGCCTGCAGGAAGTGCAAGAAGAGCTTTTGCAATTACCTCAGTTGCCTTTCCCGTTCCCGTCACGCTGCGTGCAAGTTTTATATGCAAGGGTTTTTGAAAGTTCATATCTTGACAACCACTTATCAGACAGCATTCATAATTGGACCAGAGGTTCTTTGGAAGGTTGAATTTCCGTGACCAGGTTTCATGCCCATGGTGGGGCTAGAGGTCAAGATATAGGACACCTTTAAAATAGTTTTTCTAATATACTTTTATAAAAACAACTTAGGCAGATCGTTGGTCAGACATCCCTGAATTTTGTAACATTGATTTAAGGTTCATGAGGTGACGATAAGCGAGGACTTCATTTCAGTGATTTTGTTTTATGTATTGTTTACTGGTTGATGTATGAACATGATACTTTGGGATTATGAGTCAGAATGACCTGATGTTTGACCCCAAAATAAATGCAGGTCACAGAGACCTTTATTTCATGGTCCAGTAATTTTGTCTAACATCTTAAAGACCATGTGATGTATGAACATCATATTTTGGATTATGACTCAGTATGACACAATGTTTGACCTCAAAGTAGAAATAGGTCATTGTGACCTATATTTCATGGGCAAGTGAGTTTGCCAAATATTTTGATAACTATTTGATATATGAATATGTTAATTTGAGATTACGAGTCATGATGATTCTATATTCGACCCTATTCACCATGACCTATTTTTCATGATCCAATGATCTTGCCGTATATCTTCAAAACCATGTTATGCATAAGCATCATACTTTTAGGTTATGAGTCAGTATGACCCAATGCTTGACCTCAAAATAAATAAAGGTCATGGTGATCTATATTTCATAGTCCAGATATTTTCCCTAATACCATGAAATTTCAAGGATGCCAGGTCACATAAGAAAGTAGAATTGGTTTCAAACGCCAAAGATTAAAATAATCTAAATTACTGAAAACTGTTGTTAGTTTTATCTGATTTTGGTACTGATTAGAGGGCCGCGGACCTGTATTTTGCCGTACACCGCAAAAGAAATTATCTTCGACATGATATTGAAAGCAAGATGTCGGCTTGGATTTATGAACCAATAGATTTGAGGGGAGTTAAATAGTTTCTCTAATATACTTTTATAAAAACATCTTAGGCAGATCGTTGGTCAGACATCCCTGAAACTTGTAACATTGATTTAAGGTTCATGAGCTGACGATAAGCGAGGACTTCATTTCAGTGATTTTGTGTATTGTTTACTGGTTGATGTATGAACATTATACTTTGGGATTATGAGTCAGAATGACCTGATGTTTTACCCCAAAATAAATGCAGGTCACAGAGACCTTTATTTCATGGTCCAGTAATTTGTCTAACATCTTAAAGACCATGTGATGTATGAACATCATATTTTGGATTATGACTCAGTATGACACAATGTTTGACCTCAAAGTAGAAATAGGTCATTGTGACGTATATTTCATGGATGGGCAAGTGAGTTTGCCATATATTTTGATAACTATTTGATGTATGAGTATGTTAATTTGAGATTACGAGTCATAATGATTCAATATTCGACCCTATTCACCATGACCTATTTTTCATGGTCCAGTGATCTTGCCTTATATCTTCAAAACCATGTTATGCATAAGCATCATACTTTTAAATTATGAGTAAGTATGACCCAATGCTTGACCTCAAAATAAATAAAGGTCATTGTGATCTATATTTCATAGTCCAGAGATTTTCCCTAATACCATGAAATTTCAAGGATGCCAGGTCACATAAGAAAGTAGAATTGGTTTCAAACGCCAAAGATTAAAATAATCTAAATTACTGAAAACTGTTGTTAGTTTTATCTGATTTTGGCACTGATTAGAGGGCCGCGGACCTGTATTTTGCCGTACACCGCAAAAGAAATTATCTTCGACACGATATTGAAAGCAAGATGTCGGCTTGGATTTATGAACCAATAGATTTGAGGGGAGTATGCTATGAAATTCTTTAAAATTAACAATCACATTGCATGAAGATTTGACTGATAATATCATGAAAAACCTGCAAAGAGGGCGTTATTTTTGTGAAAACCGACAAACAAAAGAATAACTGAAATGGTAAAATGGGACATAAAGTCAAATGTCATTAATGTGGTGCTCCACTCTAGCTGTACCTTCCTCATTAAAGAAATATCTATTTTTCATTGAAATTTCTTCAAACTTTCAAATAACGTAGCTAAAAGATGGAACTTTTCTGTAATATCAATACGAAAATTATAATTACCACAAGAACTTTACCGCCACAGTGAAAGTCCACGTAATTATTTTATCAGCCCTAGTACGTTACATTCGTAGTATAAGGCTATGCACAATCTGCGTGCTTAGTCACAGTATCCGAACGCACTGTACCATCTCTTCCGGTTTTCATAGCGTTGAATCGAGAGTACAAAATTCGCTTATAACCAGTAGTCGGAAATCATTATGTTTTGAGATTTTATCCGGAATCTGCTGCGTCATTTATAGTTATTCAGCTTCGAAAATGTAAAGAGTTAAGTTTGCTATAATTTGCTCTTACTTTATTACCCTGTACAATGAAAACCTCATGGCCGTCACAGAAATTTTATTTCGAACAGCTAATTTAACACGAGTTCGTGTCGTGCAAAACCTAGCTATCATCCTACTATCAAAACTAACAAACTGTAGATTGATAACGCCTTCCGTTTATTTTAAAGATTTTTTTATAAAACATGTAAGAAAAGGCTCAAAATGGTTTTAGAATCATGCCAAGGGCGATTTGAATACTGTACCAATTACTACCCACCCATACACGACATTGCACAGGATAATAAAGTAAAAGACCGAAAGCAAATTATTTTAAACTTACCTCTTTACATTTTCGAAGCTGAATAACTATAAATGACGCAGCAGATTCCGGATAAAATCTCAAAACATAATGATTACCGACTACTGGTTATAAGCGAATGTTTGTACTCTCGATTCAACGCTATGAAAACCGGAAGAGATGGTACAGTGCGTTCGGACACTGTGTTAGTGGTTAACCCAATCATGGTTAATTACTTTGCCTCCCTCTTAAATTGCACGCCAGTAGGTCGGGCACCAGCCTCAGTGAAGCCATTTATCTTAGTTGGTTGGGGCCGAAGGTTATCTTGTCTGTTGCTTGGCCATTTGGGGCTCTGTTGGCGGTTTTCTTTAGCCCAGTATTTCAGTACTTAGTGTTTTTTGATACCCAGTGAATTCATCTGTATAACTGCCCTCTCTGCTTTCTGTTTTGTTTTGTAATTTAAATTAGAATCTAGGTAAAAATAGGGATTGCTGAATGACATGACCACCTGTCAGGAAAAGAGCTTTTCATTCGGTTTACCGTGCGTGTCTATCGTAAACTTTTGTCGATTTTTGTATATAAATGCACTTCTTTCCCTTTTGGTTTTGATGTGATTGTATTAGTTCCTGGCCATGCCTATCTTTTTACTTTACTCTATAAATGGAAGACTAGCTATCAGATACCTTTCTTTCATTGCATTAACATTTGCCGGGTCTCTCGGCACCCGGCAACTGTTTAAGAAATAGATCAGCTCTAGCAGTGATAATTCACTGTTTGGAGGTCAGCTGTAAAGTAGATCATATCACGAGGGCAGAGTGAGATCTACTTGTCACGAATTCTTCGCGATTTTAAGAACAGATGTAATTACTTTTAAGTACAATTATTATTTTTAGTACATATAAGGATTTTTCCATTTAATCTAATTTTATCTTGATGCTACTTGACATCAACGTCATCATGTCTATCATGTAAAGATGAAATAAAGTGGACATTTAAAGAAAAGAAGTCATCACGAGTTGGGAAAACCTTTCTAACTACTACAAGTACATGGGAACTACTACTTTGGAGAAGGGTTTGTCCTTATTAACTGAAGAATTCTATAAATAGAGAATACCATGTTAGTGTCTTTTGATATCAAGTTTATCAGGCGAGACCAGAAACAGCGTAGGAATGGCGAGGCTTGCCGAGCCAGTCCGACGTGTTTCTGGTCGAGCCTGATAAACTTGATATCAAAAGACACTTACATGGTTTTCTATTTATCTTGCATCATAAGATGATTTAAGGCGTGAAGAGAGTGAAACAAAAGAAAAGCAAACGCAGTTTTGTTCGAACTTGCTGACGTCGCGTATGCGTTATGACGTAAGTCGGTGACGTCATTTAACCAATCGAACGGCAAACGTCGGTATATAGCCAATCGTCTTCAGAGATCGCTTCTAAAGGCATCGACCTGATAACATTCGCACATGCGCAGATCTACATTGACATGATATCACATAATGTTATCATACCCCTGTTATGTGGTGAGTTTTGCAGCATATGCATGATAAATACTGTTGTTTTACTAGAAATATCTCGTATCAAGGATAGTTATTGACAGTTTCACATGGAACTTTGTTATGTGGCAGTTTAGAGTAAAATTTCTTAATTAAACTCTGAATTAATTGTATCATTAATATAATAGCCGCGACACGACAAAACCAACAATGTGGTTGTGCGCCCAGCGCAGACTCACATCAGCCTGAGCATCCGCCCTGTTTGACCAGACTCTACGTAAAGTGCTCAAAGGGTAGCTAAGGGTCTAAGCTTCCTCCATGCGGACAGCGAAGACTCTGATCAGTCTGGGCGGATGCCTAGGCTGATCTGCGTCTGCGCTGGGCGCACAACCACATTGTTGGTTTTGTCATGTCGCGGCTCATATGTGTTTGCCACATATTGGTCCCGCGAACCGGATTAACGCAAGAACTTTGCTCACAGGATAACACAGTACAAGAAAGTCACAATAATGTCCCTTTCCCATCTGAAAAGAAAACGGACACGCTTAAGAAATATTTTAGAAAAGGGACTCAAAGCAGGGAGAACTCCTCTTGCTGTAGAGATTGGATCACTTGATCTGTATGACATTCGGAACGGAGCAAAAATTAACAGCATCCAATAGATATATTTTACGGAAGTAATCGCATCAGAAATGTATCACTTCTTCAAGGCAGGTAATAAATGCGATTCATTCCGTAAAATAATATGCAAATTTAGCAACCATACAGATTATAATAATTATTAAATTCAATAATTACTAATTTCAGAAACGAGTGGAGTGTGTTTTGTTTTGGACGGACGCCCGGCGCCCCGTTATTGCGGCTATGGATTCGTTCCGCTGAGGTGCGGGGAGAACGTCGATAGGAGAATTGAAATACTACTAACACTGTTACTAGTGTGTTTTCTTCCTTTCTTAGTTATACACACACATACGCATGCAAACTTACAGGAAGATGTACAAACGCGCCGATAAATGGGTGCTTTGTCCAATTTTGTTTGATTTAGCGTGAGTGGGAAAGGGGGGGGGGGAGGGAGGGAGGGAGCGAGGGGTGGTAATTAGGTTGAAAATAATAATCGAACTTGTGTCACGATGGGAGTCTAGTCCACGACCTGCATGAAAGGCAAACACTAAGTCCAGGTACTCCGTTGTATGCACGCACAAATGAACGTTTGAACAAGCACAAAATTATACAAATTTATGCGCAGAACCACGTACACTCAAAGCCTTTTTAGGCTGGCACAGAAAAGCAAAATGCCTACCTGTTTTCTCCAAAACGAAAATAAGACAGTCTGATGGACACGTGCATGCGGTTCTAGCATCTGTTTACGGGCGATATTTTTCGGACAGATACTCGCATTTCTGTTTCAGTTCCGAACCTCAAATTTATGATTGGGAAGGGAGCAAATTCCACTATGTACCATGTTTTCCTGCAATCGTATTACCGGGGGAAAGTCCACTATAGAGGGGAAAACGGCTATGCAAAAACATGTATAGTAGTTTTCCCCGGGGACATAGTCATAAAGTAGTAGGTACCTTGTATGCGCAACTCCTCCAACAGTTTTATGCCGATTCTTTCGAAACTTTACAGCTGTTTTGTCATGGTCTGAAGATATGCATGTGGTTTGGATATAATCATGAGATTATTTTTTGTTACTTTTTCCACAAGTTGAACTTAGGCGTTTTTACTATCAAAGTGACTAGATAGTGGGTACCTTGTGTGCGCAACTCCTCCAACAGTTTTATGCCGATGCCTTTGAAACTTCACAGGTGTTTTGGTCATGGTTTAAAGATATGTATGTGGTTTGGATATAATCCTCACATTATTTTTTTTTTTTACTTTTTCCACAAGTTGAACTTAGTCATTTTTAGGCGTTTTTACTATCATAGTGGCCGGGCCGCGTAGCGCAATCGGTAGGGCACCTGACTCATAAGTCAGAGGTCCTGGGTTCGGAACCCGGTCTGGCCACATACTTTCGTTTCTCCTTCCGCTGATTCAAGAAGGGCAGTTGTCAGTTACTGGCGAAAGTATGTGCACTTAGTACTGGTTAACCGCTTAGGAGGTCTAAGCCTGCCCAGGAATAGTGTGGTTAGGTTTACTGACCGTCCCGACATGACCTTAGCTGTATACCGTGGACGTTAAGCATCAAATCAACCAACCAACCAACTATCATAGTGACTAGATAGTGGGTACCTTGTGTGCACAACTCCTCCTACAGTTTTATGCCGATTTCTTTGAAACTTCACAGGTATTTTGGTCATGGTCTGAAAATATGCATGTGATTTGGATATAATCCTCACATTATTTTTTATCACTTTTTTCGCAAATTGAACTTAGCACTTTTTCATACATTTTTACTATAAAAGTGAATAGGTAGTGGGTACCTTGTGTGTGCAACTCCTCCTACAGTTTTATTCCGATTCCTTTGAAACTTCAATAATGGCGGAGGACATAAATTCTTTGAATTTGCTTGTTTTTTTTTTGTTTTGTTTTTTCGTCTCAGACATATGTTCGTGTTTTAGATCTTTTACGACATTGCTGTGCGCACGTTATTGTTTTATTGTAATTTGATCCAGCGCATGACATTTCCTACAATGTCACATGTACGCTCAGTGAAGGCTCAGATCGGCTGAAAATCCACACAGAGCGACGAGAGTCTTCAATGTCCGCCTGAAGAAGCTTTGTGTCCGTAGCTATCCATATTGCGCACAGCGAAGACCCAGCTCATACTGCGCGGATTCGCAGGCTGATCTGAGTCTTGGCTGGGCGCATGTATAATAGTAGGAAATGTCATGTGGTGGCTCATTTCCTGTCATCCTTTATGTAATTACTGGAGATATTAAACTATCTAAGCAGCGAACAAAAATTGTGCAATCAGATGCGCAGTCTGATCTGCACCTTTATTGTTTGCATATAGCATAAAACCGGTTTTCCCATGACGTTGCTCAACTGGTTGACGCAGACAAGTTTTCTTGACTGGCCTATTTGACAAGAGTAGAAAATCCTCAATATTTCATTCTATTATCGTGATGGTACAGTAAAAGTTGTATATGTGGCTGATCTGAGTCTACGTCGGGCTGACATGCCAGTTTGTTGGTTTCTCGGATGGTCGGTTTAACCCACTTTCGCTGAATCAAGAATGGCTGTTGTGATTTCTTATATTTACATTCTTTTCTATCTATTGTTTGACCACAAGTTTGCGTTAGGGGCTACAGTTGAAGCAGAAAAAACATTTATACGCAGTTTTTCTACTAATAGCGGATTAGCGGCAATGACGTCATAACGCGCTTACGTCCAATCAGGCGTAAAGAACCATGGTTTATTTTGACGTCACTTAAAGGCATGTGGCGTCGGGTGAACCGATGTAGTTATTGAAGTATAAACTACATTACATTCTAATGGTTTACCTTACGGCTTTTCAATAAGTGCACTGAGAATGTATATATTAGTAGAAAAACGTCAGATTTGCATTATTCCCAACCTATTTTCTTTAGATTTTAACCTGTATAGCCTACAGCTTAATTACTGCCGAACATTTAATTTCTGATTAACTTCTTTACTGTTTTTACTATTCTTTTATTAGTTTTACAGCATCGAAAATAACGTCATAATTCACGTTCACTGGAAATCATTTAGCGATTGACAAAGGTGTCAAAATCAATTGACCTTTCCCCCCTCACCAAATTCATTTGAAGCAAAGACTCGTTCAGGAAACAAATAAAGTAAGTGCTTTTCCATTGGTCAAATAACGCGTATCAAAATTTAGCCAATGATATCAAAGGTCAATGAATATTTAATTTTTTTTTTTCTCGTCGTACTGCACTGTGAATACTAGCACTCTGTCTATTATTAATTCAAAATGTTTCTCTTGTTTGTAATTTTACAATAGAAATGTTATCAAAAACAGACGCAGATATTCAAAATTTTTCTTTTTTTCGTCGTTGATCTACTTTCGGTTTCTACTGTCGGTTTAATATACACAAACAAACAAACAGTGCAACATGTTGATAACTATTTTGAAATCTGGTCAATTTCAAGATTGATCGCAATTCCAAATCGGACAGCTCAATTTTGAGATAGGTCGTTGTCGCTACCCAGTGTCAAAATTACGGTTGTGTGTGCTACCGACATAGCTTACTTATTCATGAAAGTTATTGTCAAATCTTCAACTAGAGACATATAACAAAACACACTTCCATTCAATCTGCGCGGATTATCTATTTAAAGATTTTTCTTGTTTAACATATCCGTAAATAACTTTTATTTGTTGACAGAGTTTCCATAGTAGCATACCTTTTCCGAAAATAGATACACATAGGCTTTAAAATTCCCCCAATAAAAAAAATAATAATAAAAAAGATAAAACTTTGGAAAAGGGTCGATAAAAAATGTATGGCTCATAGAACAGTATTTTCTGTAGGCTGGGAACTTATTTTCGCGAATTTGAGTTAAAATTTAAGTAGTCATAAAGTGTTTTGATTAGCATTTCTTTTTAACTGGCATTTGCACTGATAAAAGGCAGTGTTTCACGATAGTTACGTTTTCTCAACAGTTTTTCATTCGCCAGTATTGCGAAAATAGATGTATAGTATTCCTCTAAATTATTGAGAATTTTTCGCAAAGTGAAAGTTGGCAGATCATGTACATACTTAACATCTTTGTTTACTTAGTTAACAACATCCCTCTGTGAACTTTTTAGCATACCAGTATTCCTCATATGTTTGGGTCACTAATGTTATCTCCCCTTGAATTGTGCCGCCCAGAGATTTTTGTCCGTCTGGAAAATTATGTACCCCTACCATATAAAATCAATATTTATGGAAAAACTAATGACACATCAGTTGATTTTTGAATAGTTTTCTCATCTAGTGATAAGGTGTTAGTGAACTGACAACAGAATTTTATGTGAGCTTGTCAGCTGTAGATGCTGCTGGCTTTCAAACACGTGACTTCATTTCGAAAAAGTGCCCGAAATAGGGGAAAATTGCAACATTGACTGAGGGTAATGTTGCTCTGATTCATTCTTATTCTATACATCTCGATGGAAACGGCACAAAACCATATTTTTGTAAGGCTTAGTAAACGTGCTTATAGGCATATGAGCTTTGACATGATTATCTATACCTGGCCAAAAATATTCCGTTCAGATCACTAACAGGTCAGATTTTTTGCTGTTTCTGATGCCTTCAATATTCTTCCTATATTATAACAGCCAGTCCCTGACTCAGAAAATGGAATCAGTACCATTAAACCATGCAAAATATTAAAGGCACCATTTATAATGTAGATGATGACGAACAATGGAGAAAATAAACTATTTCACTAGAGATAGTCTATTTGTAACAAAGGTAGTATAGCAAAACATAGTCAAAATCAAGGGACATATTTTTACAGGGTTGTACCCTAGCCCATCCTTACCTACCACCGACGAATGAAAATTCATCATATTGTCATTTTTGTTTATCAAACTTGAAAAAGAGGTTCTTTTATTGTATTTTACGCATTTAAAATATTTTTGAACATGTATGGCTAGCGACTGTGGGCCAAAATGCAATTCTCAATAATTTGAGGAATACTGTATATAATAGCGAACACACGAAGTGTGTTTTCTTTACGCTATCATTTTTTGGTCAACTATTGTTTCGATGGAGCCTGCCATGTTTTTGCCGAAATAACTTCGAGAACTATCCCGAGATTATATTACCATGGTTTCAATATACTGATCTTTAGTCCAAGATGGCCGACCACCATGTAGCATAGCGGAAAAGAAGAAGTGAATATCAAATTACAGGGCCGCAAATAACCTTACAATTATTTGGAGTAGAAAATACATTTCTCGCTACAGTAATTCTTGTTACCCTCCTGTTGAATATTAGGCCGGCCTACGTAAAAAAGAGAGAAAGAAACTGTCAAATTTTGCATTGAGATTATTTCATTTTCGCACTAAAAAGCACTAAATAGGCAACTCGCTGATTTACAAATGATAAAGGAATAAAGAATGTGCATGCTGCATTCTGACGAAGAAATGGATAAAGTTTCCTTTTAAAAGGAAAGACGTGTCGAGTTAGCACTTTGTTTCCGAAATACATGTTGTTCAATGTTTATGGTCTTTTGTGGTTTATAGTTTGTGGTCTTGGGAGATGGTATCTAACTTGGAGACACTTTCTTCATTTAAAAACGTCCACAACTGTAGTAAACAATGAGGTAACGCTTCATTCTGGCTGTTCTGACAATATGATAACCTTCAGTGAAAAGGTCCATTTTAGCATTACTGCTAATGAAAAATATTTCATAACAGCATTTAAAAATAAGGATTTTTCGTATTCTGTCATGTATTGTTATAAGAAATTTTAGGACATTAGAAGATTTACTGAGTGTTTCGATTTTTTTGTGTGAAACTAAGCAGAAATGTGTTTGCACTTTGGAGCAAATGGACTACACATACCTGATGATGTGTAATGTTAATAGTCCAAAGGGTATTCAAGTTACACAGTAGACAAAAAATGTAGATGGACTTACTGACATATAGACAGAGGGACAGGTGGACGGAAATTTGATTGCCATATTTCCTGAACCGTTCGGTCAGAGACAAAGTTATGTTTATTTTCAGATCGTCATGTCTTGATGTTGAGAAGAATACATCTTACATTGGAACAGTACTTTTACAAGTTCCTTACATGTAAGATGATATGTGGTTCTTGAGTACTGCAGGAAATAGTGAAAGTAGTTTGTCCTACTAGCCTCATGTGTGACAGATTGCTATGGAAAAATCGTACTGTTCGCAACAATGGCTATTATTACAAGGGGAAAAACTTTTGTGACTGTTTGCCTCCTCGTTCCTGTTGGAGCAGATTTAAAATCTGACCACCACTGAGAGAAGGTTATTATGAAAATGATAGTTCCTTCTCAAACAGTTGCCGTAGATCGTCTTTAAATATTCAGCTTATTAGTTTTGGTATTTTGTCATCATTGAGATCAGTTATAAGTACTGGTTAAGCCTGTGGTATGTTGTTGTTGTTGTGTTATTGTTTTACGTCCACGGTAAACTTTTACAAGTTCCTTACATGTAAGATGATATGTGGTTCTTGGGCCCTGAAGGAAATAGTGGAAGTAGTTTGTCCCACTAGCCTCATGTGTGACAGATTGGTATGTAAAAATCCTACTGTTCACAACAATGGCTATTATTACAAGGGGAAACAACTTTTGGGATTTTTTACAAGTTCCTTACATGTAAGATGATATGTGGATGGTAATGTCAGGACAGTCAGTTAACCTAACCACACTATTCCTGGGCAGGCTTAGCCATACTAAGCAGTTACTCAGTACTAAGTACACTTACTTTCGCCAGTAGCTGACAATGCCCTTCTTTAATCAGCAGAAGGAAAAACGAAAGTAAGTAAGTTTATCGAACCCGGGACCTCTGGTTTTTAAGTCAGACGCGCCACCGACTGCACTATGCGGCCCGGCAAGCCTGTGCCATAGAGTATAACTGGTAATCGGTAATGATTACAAGTCAATGAAGGAATAAGTATATTTTTGTTGCTTCCAAAGGATGTTTGTTTTCAGAATCACTTGTGTATTGTCCTTGGTCATCACATATTTGGTCATTATATTGGGATTTAATGCAAAAGTCAACAAGAAGTCTTCTATGATTTAGTAAATTTTATTCAAAAAGGAAGGTAACTGTTGACATTGCACAGGCCCAGAAAAGGATGGTTTGATGGCAATTGTAACAATACATACTGATATTTTTCCATATAACACAACATTTTTCCTGAATTGATTTTTTTTCCAATAAAACACTGTCATGAAACTGAATTTCACTGCACATTTATGAAAAAATAAGAAATGATATCTAATCAATAACATCAAACACCTTGTCTTTAAAACAAGTAAATGCCTTTAAATAAAACTGTTGGCACAGACCCTGATCAGACTGTTCCAGCCAGCAGACTAATTTAGATCTACACTCTACACTGTTTTGTGCAGCCGGGCCACGTAGCGCAGTCGGTAGGGCGCCTGACTTGTAAGCCAGAGGTCCTGGGTTCGATACCCGGTCCGGCCACTTACTTTCATTTCCCCTTCCGCTGATTCAAGAAGAGCAATTGTCAGAATTGTCAGTTACTGGTAAAAGTAAGTGCACTTAGTACTGGTTAACCGCTGAGGAGGTCTAAGCCTACCCAGAAATAGTGTGGTTAGGTTAATTGGCCGTCCCGACATGACTATAGCTGTTTACCATGGACGTTAAACAATAACACAACAACAACTGTTTGTGCAGGCAAAGCAACTATTGTTAAAATATTTAAGTCCAGGTTTTATAAACACCAGAGTCCAAAGTCCAGGTTATACATAGTCCAAAGTCCAGAGTCCAGATTTTACACAGTCCAAAGTCCACAGTCCAGAGTTCAAGCTCTGTCTACGTTTTACATTATGACCGCGAATATTTGACAGTAGACAATAGGAGATAACGGGAATCCCCGCAGTGACGTCATCGGATGATAACGTGGGTAGCTTGGTTGGCAAAAGATTAGCAGCGGACAGTGTTTTTCAATAGGATAAACTGAAGTGTTATCGCTAAAATGCGTAAAAGATAATTAAAATAAGTGCAAATAAATAGCTACTGATTCAAAACAATTGGAAATAAGGTCTTAGTCACCTGTCATACAAAAAAGAAATCATTTCATTAATTGAATTCATCTAGTAAAACGCGTGTTTGGGTATACCCATTAACTTAACCGGACTGTTTTTCTTAATAACTACGACTGAAAAAAAATATTAACAGAATAAAATGAAAATACTGTAGATCAGTATCTTAAAGTATATTTATTAGTATAAATAGGATGAGATGAAAAAAAAAAAAAAAAAAAAAAGAAAGACAATAAAAATTAGAATATTATCTCTGACAAGAAAATTAAAAATAAATATAATAGAAATAATGATATCTATCGATGGCTGCGATTTCTCAAAGAATATAAATAAAGTAAGAAAGAAAATATATATAAAATAGAGGAAGCCGTACGTTTGTGTTAACGGATAATTAGCTGCATTCGGCGCACAGTTTATTTTAGATACATGTTTATTTCAAATTATCACCACAGGACACCAGCGGCGGTTTTTGAACTATGATAAGGCGTCCTTGATCAAAGGATCCACTGAAGACAGCGAAGATACTATTATACAACAGGAAACAAACATTTTTAATTCAGAAAATTAACATAGGATACAGACTCAGATACCTTTTATTAGAGTAGGCCTATCTATGATAAAAAGTATATACTGTATTTTGTCAATGCGAGATCTGACAAGTTAATTTAAGAACAGTTTAATGCTAAAGCAGTTTATAAAATTTCTATAATAGAGTTAAGCCAACAGTACTTTTTGAAAGTTACATGAAGGTCAAAAGCTTGAACTAAGAAATATAAAAGCAAAAGCTATGTATCTGAGTCATTCATCAACGATTCGCTGCCATTTATTCAGTCATTCATTTATTAAATAGTTTGTTTGTCCGTACGTTCATTCGTTGTATTTTCCTTTTCCCTTTTTACACGCTACATCATCTTGACTTTTATAAATTTGCGCTATGAACATGTGTGATAGGAAGGGGAAAAAACATTATTTTGAAGCATCTTAGCACGCAAAAAAGTCGTGAAATTCAATTTCATTAAAGAAAATGTAAGCCTTACATATTATCTGTCTAAAACATTAAAATTTTGCTGTTTCAAATTCATATTTTACACAAACAATCATGCGCGTAATACTGTATCAATATTTCTGCCAACCATACTCGGGGAATCCCCCAGGTGTCTTATCAGTGACGTCACGCTTTTATCTCCTATTAAGAAACATTCAAATACACCGGACAAATAAAAAAGAAAAAAAAAATAACTTGAGCTTTTAGCAAGACAAAGAATGCTAGACATGTTCGATTATTTACTGTGCCAAAATGTGGCGTGTCGTTATCTTACGGTGCTTAGGTACAATAGTGCTACCAGCAAAAGAAACAGTCAAACGAAGTTGCGCCCCGTAGACTCTCTCCATAGATTGGTTCTCCACTTGCAGTTATGAACCATTCTGGGAGCTGGGAATAAACCAGCGTCTTCCGCCTGAGTACGCATGACAGGAAGTCGTATTCCGTCTGAATACACAGGCTCGACCGCCGAAGCAGGCAAGCAAAAAAAAAAGAAGAAAAAATCTGCATGTTTGTCTAAAAACCAGGCTTAGCATGGTAAGTGAAGTGGAAGCGTCCAAATGTTTCTAGATAGAAGAAAATATGTCCAATATGGTTGTAAAAACAGAACTGTGATATTTTTCGGCAGTGCAGGTATTTTATGTAAAACTCTTAGGTAAAACAAAAAAAGTTGTTTACCTGTCACGCGCAGTTTCCCGCAATGCCTCAGAACTAATAATTTCGGGTTCGTAAATCGGCCTACATACCGTGAGAAGCGTCTTATTGACATCGATGCAACGTGATGGCGATACGACGCTGTTTTGAACTTTGTGAAAGCTGAGTCGTAATAAGCTTTTAACGTTTTGAATGGCCTTCATACTTCCTTGTTCTATATGTGTAATCATTTTAGTTTGGTTTCCCAGTACGTTCGACGAGATCATATGTGACCTGTATATGGTTTCCCAGTACGTCCGACGAGATCATATATGACCTGTATATGGATTATCTTCGGCTGGGCGTTGGTGTAGTTGACAACACGGACCTGTCAGAGAAAGTAAGTTTTTTTAATTTAACCCTTTAAACACCAAACACGAACATATTTGAATTTGCAAACAGCGTAGATGCAGAAGAGGCTTCTCATAATGAGCCGCCTCATCTTGATCTACTATGTTGCCCTCTGTTCTCATCTTGATCTACTATGTTGCCCTCTGTTCTTTGCACTCGTAATATGATATACAGCTAAGACGAGGATTTTGTTTTGAAATTTTGCCGACGTAAAAAATGTCGTCTCTTTTGGCGCTACCAATTTACCTTTATTACAACAAGTTCAGTCGATTCCCGCCCAAATTTCCCTACTTGTGCTTTCGACCGAGTCCGTCAATTACCATACGTGCAAAAGTGTCTGTCGACCGAGACAATCGACAGCAGTATCAGCTTGGTTGACAGCCATTAACAAAACTACCATTTACCGTTATTGTTAATGCTTACGTATTCTCGGTCGAAAACCACTTTGTATAGTACAGACTCGGTCGAAAGCAGAGGTAGCCAGAGGTCATGTAAAGCTGTGCAAGGTGCCGTGTATCTTTCCTCCAGCCGCCTCCAGACATGAATTTTGCCATCATCTCTAAACATCACCCTACGCCACTGGGCAAGCGTCCAACACCAGTGCTGCGCTGCCCATAGACGTCGATGAACTTGGAGACATGAGATGGAGTTGGTATTCACATTCTTCACTCCACCTCGACTCCGTGCTACACTCCAATTAGACTCACGTCATGTAAAAGACAATGTGGACCCAGATCGGACCTCCTAAAAACGATAAACTGTAATGACTTTAAATTTTGAGTCTTACCCTAGTGACTCAGCGGTACGTAACCATAGTTGCACACACCTGGCGCCGTGTGTCCGTCCAATTACTAACTGTATTATTTTTAAAATTATAATTACGATGTTGTCCGGTCATCTTGCGCACCTAAGCAGTAATTGCGCTTGTTTACGCTGACCAAATCAATGAAATTTTGAAACAAGCATGTATCCAGCAATACCAACATGCTATTTATGTGACTGCACTAACAAATCTTGATACAAATCAGCAAAACAGCGAGATTTCACCCATGAAAACACTTACCACCATGTTTTTCCCAGAGTTCAACTGTCCGGTCATCTTGCGCACTGGTGTCATATGACGTCATCGTGGGGCTTTTCTCAGGTATTCATCAAGGTATGGTGGCCCATTCAAACAGAAAACTTAATCACACACTTTTTTTTCAAAGTTCAAAGTTAAATTCAACATGAAACAATATTTTCCAACCAATTAACTAGGGCTTTTTGCAACAACTAATAAAACTGAGAAATTCCAACATATTTACATTTCCTGGTATTTGAATAAGTCTATTGTTCGATGTCACATTTAGGGCACCTGAATTCATCCTCAGCTTTCAACATCTCCACTGAACAACAGAACTTGATATGAAGCCATTTATTGCACATTACACAGTTACCCCAGTTGACAAACTTTATGCTCTTATCTAGGTTAAGATCATCTGGCTGGTATTTCCCACACACAATACACACTTCATTTTCGTCGTCTTCATTGAATTCAGTATTTACAGGCTTTCTTTTTTCTTTCTTTGCTGGGCCTTTTCCTCTTTTTGAGTTTGGTAGGGGTCCTTTACCTTTCTTCTGCCCTTCTTTTAATTTATTCCTTTTATCACTACTTTCTTTCTTAGCTTTCTTTTTCTGACTTTCTTCAACACATATCAACTGGCTATCCATAGGGCTCTGATCTGTATTTTTCTTCTGAGAATAGGGTGTTGTAAATATGATTTTCCTTTTGCACATTGGTTTGCTCATGTCTTTTTTTCTCCTCTTTTTCCTTTTTCTCCTCCGCCATACATTTCTTCTTCTCATAATAACTTTCTTCAGTTATCGCAGCACCATAAGGTGGAACGAATGTGCTTCTTCTTTTCTTTGGCTCTACACTTTCTTTCAATTTGTTAAATTCAGTTGACTTTTCCTGGAATAATATTTTCACACTCTGTTGTCTTTACGGTCCTTTCTTGTAGATTTAATTTCACTCTTGTCTTTGGTTATTTCTGGGGGTTTAACACAAGGAGCTGAGGGATCAAAGGGAAATATGCCCGTTTTCCTAAATCCAGACATTATGGTGCTTACTGTCAAAGAATTTCTAAATGCAGTACCAATTATCTGGGGTAAGTCTTCTTTCACAAGAATACGGTTAGGATTGGCATGTAAGTATTTGTGGCATTCAGTACTAAGACTCTTTTTAAACGGACTAAATACTGACACATCAAGGGGCTGAAGACAGTGACTGCTATGAGGTGGTAATACAAAGAGATGGATATTTTCTTGTCTTGCAGCTTCTATCACGTCAAATGTGACATGTGTTGAGTGGCCATCATATAGAAGAACACAAGGTCTTGCTGTAACATGGTGCATGAAGTGGTTGGTAAAGAAATCCAGGAATATCTGAGTTGGACCAGCCAGTTTGTGAGGATCTGTACTCTGTACCCTGTAAACCCTCTGACCTGATGTCTCGAGACAGTCTTTGGTTTAAACAATATTTTATTCAAATAAGTTGCTATACAATTGTACATAATATTATACGGTACAGGATCTGATAGAAAGCTGAAGATTATTTAAATCATCTCCTGAAACAATATGAATACAGCAACATACAGTCTTTCACCCTTGAAAATGACAAACGGTGGTATTGTTTCACCAAGGCCGCTTACAGCAACAATAACTGTGGTTGTAGCTGATTTTCCTGATGTTACACAATGAGGATTACTCCCAGCTCTAGCTAAAATCTTTGGGGGGGTTATGGTCTAAAGAAATGCCCGTTTCATCAACATTCCAGATAAATTGAGGCTTATTCTTGATGCCATACTTCTCTAGAACATCCCCAAGTGCATCAAAATACCCGTTCAAGGTGTCGGGGTTAACAGCCTCATCTCGTGCCTTCTCTCTCTTTTTGGGATGTACCATCTTTAACTCTGGAAATCTAGACAGAAAACCATAAAACCAATGTTTTGAGGGTTCAGTATCTTTCCCAACAGCCTCACTCATGTTTTTTGCCATATCTAAAACCTGCCACCTAGTAAAACCATACCCAAGATGAGCCATTGACACACAGTGCTCAGCTAACATTTCTTCTTGTGCCCTACTGAAAAAATTTGGCCCACCTCGCTGAAGATCTTCCCCCTTCTCATTCGCCAACCTCCACCTCAGAGTCGATTCTGGTAGCCCGTGAGTCTTGGCTGCTCTTCTGATAGCGATACCCTTTTCTTTGACATCTTTGTAAGCATCTAGTAGCTTCAAGTACCCATACTTTGACTGCTTAGTGGCAGACATACTGACTGGTCTGAAAATAAAAGGGGCTGCACTTACTCAAAGGGCCATATTTTTTTATAATAGGTAATCTGTTTTCATGTCATAATTATTTTAATTATAAAAGTATGATAAGAAAAGTAGTTTAAATGCAAATTGTGTATGGCACTTACTGGCTTCCATAGAAAAAAAATTTTGCAATGCGCGGTTGGGGCATTCCCATTGATGCACTTGACAGAATGGCGGACGGTCGTCTGACAGGAACAAACTGTCCCCGAGGAAAAAAGCTTGAAATAAGGACGAAATATAGCTTTCGGACAATCGGAAATACTGAATAAAGTGAATATTTGTTCAATGGTTATATGTGGATGTTCTTTTTGTGGAGGAGTCGGGAAATTAAAAGGCTGAGCTGTTGTTGTGCAAATGTAGGTCAGTGGGCAGAGCTCATGAATAATTAATTGGATGACGTATAGAAGAGAAAATTGGGATTTCCAGGTATATTTTTACTTACATTTCTTGATGTTGAGGTCTTTTACAAAGAAACAGACGTTGTTGAGGTAATTTGCTTGTCGAATATCGCACCAAACGGTTGTAAACAACAAACGGGAGTTTCCGGTATACGAAACTACGAAGTGCGCAAGATGACCGGACGCGCAACGTCTAATTGTTATGACATTAATTTCTATACAAACTGAGTCAAAGATTTCAACAGGTAAGGAATATAGAAATGCAGTCAGCTTCATTCATAATTCCAATTTGCATAAGAATTGTTTAATTCACCGACTATGAGGGCTTTCAGCCCTTTGATTAAATATAGGAATCGGGAAACCGCCTTGGGAAACCATCCACCATAAACATTCAGTATCAATTACATTATTATGTTCAAAAGAAACATAGTCTTAGTAATATTTAAACTGCCTGGGTAAATGTTTCATAACTTTTACGTGTAAGCAGTGTATTTGTTCCGAAATACAGTTTATCAGCGCGACTTTGCGAAACAAAGACGGGCTTATGCTCAGGCACTCGACAGAAAATTCGAATTTTATTTATATTTTATCAAATATCAATCTATTATACCCCCCCCCCGCAAACTGTGTTTGTGGGGGCATACTGTTTTGACGTTGTCCTTCCGTCCGTCTTTCCGTCCTCCCGTCCGTCCGTCCGCAACGCATTAAATTTGCTCCGATTTGTTTCAAATTTTGTCCATGGATGCAGCATAAGAAAATAGTGGATACGTATTTTTCAATTTTTCCTGGAAAGTTTTTATTGCGGAGTTATGCCCCTTTGTATTTTTCGTGAAATAAGTTTGTTATCGCAACTCCTCCTAGATGGTTTGGCGGTTTTCTTGAAATTAAGTACGTGAACAGATATACGTATGAAGATGTGCATTAGGGTTTTGACTTTAAATTCTGTATACTGTTTTGACGTTGTCCTTCCGTTCGTCTTTCCGTCCGTCCGTCCCCAACGCATTAAATTTGCTCCGATTTGTTTCAAATTTTGTCCATGGATGCAGCATAAGAAAATAGTGGATACGTATTTTTCAATTTTCCCTGGAAGGTTTTTATTTCGGAGATATGCCCCTTTGTATTTTTCGTGAAATAAGTTTGTTATCGCAACTCCTCCTAGATGGTTTGACGGATTTTCTTGAAATTAAGTATGTGAACAGATATTGGTATGAAGATGTGCATTAGGGTTTTGATTTTAAATTCTGTATACTGTTTTGACGTTTCGTCCGTCCTTCCGTCCGTCCGTCCGCAATGCATTAAATTTGCTCCGATTTGTAGCAAATTTTGTCCATGGATGCAGCATAAGAAAATAGTGGATACGTATTTTTTTAATTTTTCCTGGAAGGTTTTTATTGCGGAGTTATGCCCCTTTGTATTTTTCGTGAAATAAGTTTGTTATCGCAACTCCTCCTAGATGGTTTGGCGGATTTTCTTGATATTAAGTATGTGAACAGATATTGGTATGAAGATGTGCATTAGGGTTTTGACTTTAAATTCTGCCCCTTTTTGCCTGAGTTATGCCCTTTTTGATATTTTTTGCCCTATTTTATAGGGTTTTTGCATTAAATTTGCTCCGATTTGTTTCAAATTTTGTCCATGGATGCAGCATAAGAAAATAGTGGATACGTATTTTTCAATTTTCCCTGGAAGGTTTTTATTTCGGAGATATGCCCCTTTGTATTTTTCGTGAAATAAGTTTGTTATCGCAACTCCTCCTAGATGGTTAGACGGATTTTCTTGAAATTAAGTATAGATATTGGTATGAAGATGTGCATTAGGGTTTTGATTTTAAATTCTGTATACTTTTTTGACGTTTCGTCCGTCCTTCCGTCCGTCCGTCCGCAATGCATTAAATTTGCTCCGATTTGTATCAAATTTTGTCCATGGATGCAGCATAAGAAAATAGTGGATACGTATTTTTCAATTTTTCCTGGAAGGTTTTTATTGCGGAGTTATGCCCCTTTGTATTTTTCGTGAAATAAGTTTGTTATCGCAACTCCTCCTAGATGGTTTGGCGGATTTTCTTGATATTAAGTATGTGAACAGATATTGGTATGAAGATGTGCATTAGGGTTTTGACTTTAAATTCTGCCCCTTTTTGCCTGAGTTATGCCCTTTTTGATATTTTTTGCCCTATTTTATAGGGTTTTTGCATTAAATTTGCTCCGATTTGTTTCAAATTTTGTCCATGGATGCAGCATAAGAAAATAGTGGATACGTATTCTTCAATTTTCCCTGGAAGGTTTTTATTGCGAAGTTATGCCCCTTTGTATTTTTCGTGAAATAAGTTTGTTATCGCAACTCCTCCTAGATGGTTTGACGGATTTTCTTGAAATTAAGTATGTGAACAGATATTGGTATGAAGATGTGCATTAGGGTTTTGCTTTTAAATTTTGACCCTTTTTGCCTTAGTTATGCCCCTTTTTGATATTTTTGCCCTATTTTATAGATTTTTTGCCTTTTTTGCTTCCATTTTATTCAAATTGGGTTACTGGATGCAGCATATGGAAAGAGCTGATACATATTGTTCAGTTTTTCCGGAAAGGTTTTCCTGCTGAGTTATGTCCCTTTGTAGTTTTCGTAAGAAAAGTTTGTTATCGCTACTACTCCAAGACCATTTGACGGATTTTCTTGAAATTAAGTATGCGAACACATATTGGTATGAAGATGTGCATTAACCCTTTTTGCATGAGTTATGCCCCTTTTTATATGTTTTGCCCTAGTTTGAAGTTTTTTATGCCATTTTCACTTCCATTTTATTCAGATTTGGTGCACAGATACAGTAGAAGAAAGGGTTGGCACATATTGCTCTGTTTTTCTCAAAAGGGTTTTCCAGCTTTGTTGTGCCCCTTTGAAGTCTTGGAAAACAGAGTTTGTTGTCGCTACTTCTCCTAAACCGTTTGACTGATATCAAACTAGTGAACAGATATTGGTATATAGATGTGCATTTGTAGTTGTCATAACATGTATGCTGTGTAAATGTAAAAGTTAAATGACAAAGCTGCATGCCTAACTGTTAAACGCGGGGGGTAATTAGTAAGCCATGCTTACTGCCACCACCAGTTTCTTCCTCTCTGTAAACTTTCAAGTCGATCGGTTGCGAAATAAGAAGGTTACAATTCACCCCACTGCATTGTTCCAGTTCCTGAGATGCTTCCTCCCTACTTTAGCCTAAAAACAAGGTAATTTGGAGTCACATGTACTCAGTCATATTAAGCATTTCAAGTAGCTAGCTACTTCCACCTTACGTAACGATTCTATATTTCTGCACTTACCTACAATCAAACCATTTCGTGTAATGGAGGATAATGCGAAATTTACAACAAAATTATGAATCACGATGACAAACAGAGTAAATTGACGGAAGCGGTCACAAATAGAAGAGAACGGGCATGCGCATGGCGGTCTAATGGAAAACCCGAAAATTGCGAGTTTGTTAATTGGTCAACGACAGAGCATTTTGATTTGAAAACCTGTACTGCTGCGCATGGGTCAGTTTGATACCAACCGATTGGCTGCCATAATGGTGGTAAAGCTACGTCATCAAAGCACGCGACTGGAAATTCCGTGGAAAATACCCGATTTCAGAAGTGTCTTTCTATTTGCAGTGGCGTAAATTGTAACTTTCTTGTTTTGCAACCGATCGACTTGAAATTTTACAGAAAGGTAGAAAATAGATTGACCTTTGATAATATACGTATATAAAAATACAGATTTTCCGTCAAGTGCCTATGGTACAAATATGACTACTTTGGAGAATGACTCAGTATGACTCAAAGTCTGATCTCAAACAATCAGTAGGTCACATTTACCTATATTTCAAGGTCCAGTGATTTGCCTTTTACCTTGAAGTCTTTTTGATGTATGAAATATAGATTACTGAGACCTACTGTTTGCTTGATGACTGTTTGACGAACAAGATTTCTTGTGATAATGATTCAATATGACCGGATTTTAAACCTCAAACAAACAGTAGGTCTCAGTGATCTATATTTCATGGTCCAGTAACTTTGCCTCATATTTCATAACACTATTTCATGGATTAAACTTCTACTTTGGTTAATGATTTGGGCAAACCATGTAATTGACCTTATACTGATAGTAGGTCAGATTGACCCCTATTCAGTGGTTCATGATTTTGCTTCATATTTCTATCACTATTTTATGGATTAGCGTCATACTGCGTTACATGGTTTGAGCTGACACTTTGAATGATATCAGCTTAGTTGAAGGTCAGTTTAAACTATATTTCGTGGGCTCGTGATTAAACCTGATATTTCCGGCACTATTTTATGGATTTGCATTATACTTGGATTCATGGCTAAGGCTGACGACACTGTAAGTGACCACATACTAACTGTAGGTCAGTGTGACCTATATTCCATAGTCCAGTGATTTTGCCTCTTATTTCTACAAGTTTAACATGGATTTGCACAATACTTGGGTTATAGGTGTGGGCTGACACTGTGAGTGACCTCATACAAATTGTAGGTCAGTGTGACCTATATTTCATGGTCCATTGATTTAAGCTTATATGTTTAAACAATTTGAATGGCTTCTGTTATACTTGGTGTAACGGTACATTCAGATACAGTGGTTGACACCATGTTTCTTCTAGATGACTGTGACCTATGTTTTACTGTTCATTGATATTGTCATACCTCCTGCAATATTTTAGAGGTTTGAATTACTCTTAGGAGAACTGTTTATTTTGACACTGCTGTTGATCTCATTTCACTTAGCTCATTTTGTCCATATTAAACTTGCGGTTTTTAAAGTCAAGCTCCCGCAAAGTTGCGCTTATTGTCTTCTGACGATTCTTATTTTGATTCATTGCAGTCTTACACCCAACACTCTCGTATGCGATAAAATGGTATTGAACTACTACCTAGCATAAAGCATCATCAGACAATGTGCGGCGAATAAGAGCGGTCCCTCCACCTGAATATTTTTAGCTCACCTGTGAAGGGGTGAGCTTATAGTATAGCCTTGGTTCGTCGTCGGCGTCGTCGGCGTCCACACTTTTAAAAACCAATATCTTCTAAACCAGCAGGCCAATCTTGATCAAATTTTATGTGTAGCATTGTTGGGGTGGGGAATTGACTTCATTGGGTTTAAAGGCATATTGGATTGGAACTCTGGTTGCCATGGCAACATATAGCTTCCATAGACTTATAATGGGGAAAAACGTAAAAAATCTTCTTCTCTGAAACCATGAGGCCAAGAACTTACATATTTAGTATGTACCAATGTCTAGTGGTTCCCCTACATAAATCCTGCCAACCATGCCCCTGGGGCCTCAATTGGCCACGCCCTTGGGGTCATTAGCTCCCACAGACTTACAATGGGAAAGTCTTCAAAAATCTTCTTCTCTGAAACCATGAGGCCCATAGCTTATATATATAGCATGTATCAATGTCTAGTGCTCCCCTACTAAAATCCTGCCACCAATGCCCCTGGGACACAAATTTGCCACGCCCAAACGGGGTCATTTGTTTATATATAGCTATTTAGCCTAAGAACCTTCAAAAATCTTCTCTGGAACCATGAGGCCCAGAGCAAATATATATATAGTATGTAACAATGTCTAGTGGTCCCCTACATAAATCCTGCCAACCAAGACCCTGGGGCCAAAATTGGCCACGCCCCGGGGTCATTAGCTCCCACAGACTTACAAAATCTTCAAAACTCTTCTTCTCTGAAACCATGAGGGCCATAACTAATATATATCATGTTTCAATGTCTTGTGCTCCCCTACTAAAATCCTGCCACCCATGCACCTGGGGCTGGAATTGGCCACGCCCCAGAGGGTCATTTGTTTATATAGAGCTATAGAGCTATATAGCCTAGGAATCTTCAAAAATCTTCTTCTCTGGAACCATGAGGCCCAGAGCATATATATATATATAGGTAAAAATACAAAAATAATGTCCGGAACCAGAACTCTGTATATGAAAAATCAAACTAACGAGATGGAACGTCTGTAAATAATTTAATTTTCCCTATGCATTTCACTGTATAAGATCATCAGGGGAATAATGGCGTTGTATACATAGTAACGGCGTTATACCGTTACGTTATTGTGCACATATATTTTTGACGTCATTTAAAACTGTTCAGTAATGGATTAAAAGTGTTTATGAAATGTTTTTCCATGTTTAACCTAGCTGAAACGTTTTCCGTAAACAATTTGTAAACGGGAATATTTTAAATGTTGGTTCAGTTTTGCAACAGTCGTCTAAATGTTTGCTTACTGGTATTTGTCTTACCGAGGGGTCTCTAATCTGTTGCTTGTGTACTGTTACCCTATTTCTTAGTTTGTCACCAGTTTGGCCTATATAGTATTCGCCGCATCCATTGCACGAAAGAACATATATTACATTTGAAACTGTACATGACATTGACGTCTTCACTGTAAACAGTTTACCTTTAAAATTGAATTGGTTGCCTTCTATCAAATATGGGCATAAACCACAGTTAGCTGATTTACACTTTTTGACCTCTGCCTTCCTGGTGTTAAAGTTAGATCTAATTAAAAGACCTTTAAGGTTTTTTGGTTGTCTTTTACTTTTTATTATTCTAGTATTTTTTTAAAATTTCACTCATGGTATTGTCTTCCTGTAAAATCGTTAGATTGTTTTTTAATATACCAAACATTTCTTTGTTTTGAGGATTGCAAGTGGATACATAAGGTAGAATATTACTTCTTTCTTTCGTTTTGGGGGTTAAGCATTCTTTTCTGGACATTGACATAGCTTTTTCTATTCCTTTGTTAATTACAGTTTTAGGGTAGTTTCTGTGGCGCAATGCTGTTCTTAGGTCTGACATTCGTTTTTGTGTCAAAGTATCATCGGCCACTATCGTTCTGATGCGTTTTGCTAAATTAAATGGAACATTTACTTTGGTATGCTTTGGATGACATGAAAAGAAATTTAAGTATTGTTTTGAGTCTGTCTTTTTATAAAATATATCTGTTTTAATATGGTATTTATCTTTTATTACCAGTACATCTAAAAATGGTAACTGCTTTTCATTTATTTCCATTGTGAACCTTATGTCTGGGTGTAGTTGATTCAGATGTACATGAAAAGATTTTAATAAGTGTAGATCTTTCTGCCAAAAGATGAAACAATCATCTAAAAATCTTTTCCAGTTTTCTTTCACAAAACTGGAAATTTCTATACCATAACTCTCCTGCAGTTTAGTATATAGTTTTTGCTCCAGAAATCCGAGGACTAGAGTCGCATATGTTGGTGCAAACTTTGTACCCATTGCGGTGCCTTTAATTTGTTTATAGTAAACATCATTGAATATAAAATTGTTATTCTCAAGAATAGTCCTGGAACCTTCTAATATGAATTCTTTTGTGAAGCGATCGTTTATTAGATCTGGGTATTTGATAGCCAGTAATTTAAAGCATCAAAGCCAAGATTATGTGGAATGTTTGAATATAAACTAATGACATCAGAAGACACAAGCAATGTTTCGTCAACCACAGTTGTGGGAACATGTCTTAAAAAGTCCATATCGTCCTGAATATAACTGTCCACATGTTTTACAAAAGGTTTCAGTAGTATGTCTAGTAAGTTGCTTAATCTATGTGTTTCCGATATGGGACCGGCTACGATTGGTCTGAATTCCAAATCCTCTGGATCGTTAATTTCAATATAATCTGAGTTTGTTTTAGAACAGGCGTGTTGTATAAGTTTACTTTTATGGATTTTTGGAAGTCCGTAAAAAGTGCTTGTTTTAAAATCGAAATTTATTAAATAGTCTTTTTCTTTTGTGGAAATATCTTTAGATAATTTGAATAATTCTTTTATTTTTGAAAATGATTCTTTGGAGCATTGTTCATTTATTTGTTTATAGTAGGTCTCATCTTTTAGCATATTCTGTCCCCTACATAAATCCTGCCAACCAAGCCCCTGGGGTCGAAGTTGACCACGCCCCAGGGGTCATAAGCTCCTATAGACTAATAATGGGAAAAAACTTTAAAAATCTTCTTCTCTGTAACCATGAGACCCAGAGCTTATATATTTGGTATGTAACAATGTCTAGTGGTTCCCGACATGAATCCTGCCAAACATGCCCTGGGGCCAAAATTGGCCACGCCCCGAGGGTCATTATCTCCTATAGCCTGACAATGGGAAAATCTTCAAAAATCTTCTTCTCTGAAACCATGAGGCCCAGAACTTATATATGTAGCAGGTAGCAATGTCTAGTGGTCCCCTACATGAATCCTGCCAACCATGCCCCTGGGGTCCAAATTGGCCATGCCCCAGCGGTCATAAGCTCCCATAGACTCACAATGGGAATATCTTCTAAAGTCTTCTTCTCTGAAATCATGGGGCCCAGAGCTGATATATATAGGACGTAGCAATGTAAAGTGGTCCCCTACATAAATCCTGCCAACCATGCCCCTGGGGTCCAAATTGGCCACACCCCAGGAGTCGTAAGCTCCCATAGACTTACAATGATAAAAAGATCTTCAAAAATCTTCTTGTCTGAAACCATGAGGCCCAGAGCTTATATATGTAGCATGTGGCAATGTCTAGTGGTCCCCTACATAAATCCTGCCAACCATGCCCCTGGGGTCCAAATTGGTATATGCCCCGGTGTCATTAGCTCCCATAGACTTACACTTGGAAAATCTTCAAAAGTCTTCTTCTCTGAAACCATGAGGCCCATAGCTAATATATATAGCTTGTTTCAATGTCTAATGGTCCCCTACTAAAATCCTGCCACCCATGCCCCTTGGGCTCAAATTGGCCACGCCCCAGGGGGTCATTTGAATATACAGAGCTATATAGCCTAGGAACCTTCAAAAATCTTCTTCTCTGGAACCATGAGGCCAAGAGCTTATATCTATAGTATGTAGCAATGTTTAGTGGTCCCCTACATCAATCCTGCCACCCATGCCCCTTGGGCTCAAATTGGCCACGCCCCAGGGGGTCATTTGAATATATAGAGCTATATAGCCTAGGAACCTTCAAAAATCTTCTTCTCTGGAACCATGAGGTCAAGAGCTTATATCTATAGTATGTAGCAATGTTTAGTGGTCCCCTACATCAATTCTGCCAACCAAGCCCCTGGGGTCCAAATTGGCCACGCCCTAGGGGTCATAAGCTTCCATAGACTCATTATGGGAAAAACTTAAAACTGTTAGACCGGTCAAAACGTTTTTATTTCGGGAGACCTCCTCCTGCAGTTTACATCCGAACAAGATAAAACCTGGTTTATATTAAAATTATGATGTGAACTAGCGCATATTATTTTGAAATTATGCTCCCATGATTTTAGCAGAGTTACAGCCCTACAATAAAAATTTGACTTCGGCATGAAACTTGATTTATAGTAAGACTATGGTATGGACTAGAGCATGTTGTTTCGAAATTATGTCCCAGTGATTTTAGCAGAGTGACGGCCTCTTAATCAGACTGAATTTGGCATGAAGCTTTTTTGATAGTAGGACTATGATTTGGACTAGCGCACATTATTTCGAGATTACGTTCTAGTGATTTTTGCAGAGTTACGGCCCGTTAATAAAATTTTCTCAACTTCTGAATCACTTTACCTGGGAAACTGATTTTAGATATATAAATAGTATTTTTAATAGTAAAATATCTTCATAAAGGTGAGGTAATTCTGCATCCATTATTTACTCAGTTATTGCCCAGCAGCGTTGAGTCTCATTAGGTTTAGAACCTAGGATTTTGATATATTATATACCTTGTCACAAAGGTAGGTTATTTTGTTGGTTTAATATGAGTTGTCTCCCTTTCGCTGAAAATGATGCAACCGTGTTAATCCGTTTTCTGTAAAAGTAATTGAGCTACAATGCTGATATTTGGTATACAGCTGAAGGTCCAGATGTCCATTAATTCACAGAGGATCTTACACGAGTGCTCATGTATTACTGAATTTATTAAATGAGATGGGAAAAAAGATAAGATGCGAGGCTATGCCGAGCATCTTATCGATCTTCCCCAAAGAATTAAATAAATTCAATAATACAGGAGCACGAAGGAAAGATTCTATTTATCATATGATACTAAAATCGCATTTTATTAGCAAATTTTGCTCTAAAACGTCACGATTTCGCCATTAGAGAACGCGACGTGTTTATGGACGTCAACGCGCTACAATACGGCGTAATTTGCATATTTAATCCACTAGTTGATTATCGTTTTCAGCTCACCAGAGCCGAAGGCTCCGAGGGAGCTTTTAGTATGGACAGGCTCCGTTCTATTCTATTCCATTGTCCGTCGTCCGTCCGTCCGTCCACTATTTCTAACGACTTCTCCTCTGAAACCGCTGGGCCAATTCTAACCAAATTTCATACGTGGCCTTCAGAGGAACAGGGAACGAAAAGTTGTTCAAACGGTCCTGGTCACATGACCAACATGGCCGCCATGCCCATATATGGTAAAAACCTAAAAAAAAACTTCTTCTCCAGAACCAATAGGCCGATGACCTTAAAACTTGGTATGTAGTATCGGGTACGCGAGTACTACCAAGATTGTTCAAATTATGTCCTTGGGTTGACCTTGACCTTTTTTACGTTAAGGTCAAATTTGCTTCCTTGTGCTTTTACATGGCAAAATCATACAACATTAGATGTCTTGGAAACTGTTTAAGATTTTGGCCTAAAATTGGTATCTACAGTCATCTTAATGAGTACATGAAGATTAATGAGTACAAGCGGTCAAGGTCATTTTTTGACCATTGACCCAGAACTCTCATATTTTGACAATTTCAAACAATCTCATCAACAGCCACTGGGCCAATTGAAACCAAATTTCATGTAGAGCCTCCAAGAGTTGAGGGAACAAAAACTTATTCATACGGTCCAGGTCACATGACCAACATGGCCGCCATGGCCATATATGGCAAAAACCTTTAAAATTTTCTTCTTCAGAACCAATTGACTGATGGGCTTGAAACTTGGTATTTAGCACTGGGTACTCCAGTACTATCAAGAGTTTTCAAATTATGACCTTGAGTTGACCTTGACCTTTTTACGGCAAGGTCAAATATGGGAAAATGCTAGAGTTTAAGATTTCTTGGAAAGTTTTGAAGATTCAGGCCTAAAAATTGGTATATGCAGTCATCTTAATGAGTACATGAAGATTTTTGAGTACAAGAGGTCAAGGTTATTGTTTGACCTTTGACCCAGAACAGTCATATTTCGATAATTTCAAACAATCTCCTCAAAACCCACTAGGCTAATTGTAACCAAATTTCATATAGAGCCTCCAGGGGTTGAGGGAATAAAAATTTGTTCAAACGGTCCAAGTCACATGACCACCTGGCCGCCACGCTCATATATGGTAAAAACCTTTAAAAATCTTCTTCTCCAGAACCAATTGACTGACGGCCTTAAAACTTGGTATGCAGCATTGGGTACTCCAGTACTATGAAAATTATTCAAAATGATGACCTTGGGTTGACCTTGACTATTTTGCGGCAAGGTCAAATATGGAAGAATGCTAGGACATAAGATTTCATGGAAAGTTTGGAAGATTTAGGTCTAAAATTAGACATCTGAAAGAGTACATGAGATTCATGAGTACAAGAGGCCAAGAACGTACTTTGACCTTTGACCCTGAATTCTCATAGTTTGACAATTTCAAACTTCTTTTTAAAAGCCACTGAGCAAATTGTAACTAAAAATCATAAAGAGTCTTCAGGGGTTGAGGGAATGAAAAATCCTTCAAATGGTCTTGGTCACATGATCAACATGGCGGCCATGCCCATATATGGTAAAAAAACTTTAAAAATCTTCTTCTCTAGAACTAGCTGACCGATGGTCTTGAAACTTGGTATGTAGCATTGGGTACTCCAGTACTATCAAGATTGTTCAAAATATGACCTTGGATTGACCTTGACCTTTTAATGGCAAGATCAAATATGGGTAAATGCTAGAACATAAGATTTCATAGGAAGTTTTGAAGATTTTGGCCTGAAAATTGGTATATACAGTCATCTTAATGAGGTCATGAAGATTTATGAGTACAAGAGGTCAAGGTCATTCTTTGACCTTTGACCAAGATCTCAAATATTTTGACATTTTCAAACATTTCCTCAAAAGCCAAAGGGCCAATTGTAAACACATTTTATATAGAGTCTCCATGGAGGTTGATTGAACAAAAATTTGTTCAAACGGTCCAGATCACAACACAAAAATTTGTTCAAACAGTCCGGGTCACATGACCAACATGGCCGCCATACCCATTTATGGTATAAACCTTTAATATTTTTCTTCCCCAGAATCAATTGACCAATCGCCTTGAAACTTGGTATGTAGCATTGGGTACTCCAGTGTTATCAATATTGTTCAAAATGATGACCTTGGGCTGACCTTGACCATTTTACGGCAAGGTCAAATATGGGAAAATGCTAGGACATAAGATTTCATGAAAAGTTTGGAAGATCTAGGCCTAAAATTGGTAAATACAGACATCTTAAAGAGTACATGAAGATTTATGAGTACAAGAGGTCAAGAACGTTCTTTGACCTTTGACCTTGAATTCTCATAGTTTGACAATTTCAAACTTCTTCTTAAAAGCCGCTGAGAAAAATGCTTTAACCAAAAATCATATAGAGCCTTCAGGGGTTGAGGGAATGCAAATTCCTTCAAATGGTCTGGGTCACATGATCAACATGGCGGTCATGCCCATATATGGTAAAAACTTTTAAAAATCTTCCCCAGAACCAATTGACTGATAGCATTGAAACTTGGTATGTAGCATTGGATACTCCAGTACTATCAAGATTGTTCAAATTATGACCTTGGGTTGACCTTGACCTTTTTTATCGCAAGGTCAAATATGGGTAAATGCTAGAACATAAGATTTCATGGGAAGTTTTGAAGAGTTTGGCCTGAAAATTGGTATATACAGGCATCTTAATCGAGGTCATGAAGAATTATGAGTACAAGAGGTCAAGGTCATTCTTTGACCTTTTACCCTGCTCTCTCATATTTTGACGTTTTCAAACATTTCCTCAAAAGCCAAAGGGCCAATTGTAAACATATTTCATATAAGCCTCCAGGGGGTTGATTGAACAAAAGTTTGTTCAAACGGTCCAGGTCACATGACTTTTGATTGATTGATTGATTGATTTGACGCTTAACGTCCACGGTAAACAACTATGGTCATGTCGGGACGGTCAGTTAACCTAACCACACTATTCCTGGGCAGGCTTAGACCTCCTAAGCGGTTAACCAGTACTAAGTGCACATACTTTCGCCAGTAACTGACAACTGCCCTTCTTGAATCAGCGGAAGGAGAAACGAAAATATGTGGCCAGACCGGGTTTCGAACCCAGGACCTCTGACTTACGAGTCAGGTGCCCTACCGATTGCGCTACGCGGACCGGCCGGTTACATGACAAAAAAAAATGTTCAAATGGCCCAAGTCACATGACCAACATGGCTGTCATACCCATTTATGGTATAATCTTTTAATATTTTTCCTCTCCAGATCCAATACACCAATGGCCTTCAAACTTGGTAAGTATCATGGAGTACTAGAGTACTACCAAGACTGTTCAAATGTTGACCTTTGGTTTACCTTGACCTTTTTTTGCGGCATGGTCAAATATAGGAAAATGCTAGGACAAAGGATTTCATGGAAATTTTTGAAGGTTTTGGCCTAAACAATGGTATATATGGTTGTTTTAATGAGTGCATGAAGATTTATGAGTACAAGAAATCATGCTCAATCTTTGACTTTCGGCCCAAGACTCATATTTTGGTAATTTCAGACATGAGAAAAAAGCCACTTTGCCAATTGTTCAGGTGAGCGATTTAATTTTAATGTATGACTTTATTACACTCTCAGATGCGACGTCAAAAGGAAAAAAAACAACTTTCGGCCAGATTCCATAAAATAAGTTGAGTTATTCCTCCGTTTTGATTTTGACATGTTCCCAATACCTGCACTGCTGCACTCATGAAGCTGGTTTTGTATACTTGATGTATTGATGAAGGTGAGGGAATACTGCTTTTGCTGGTTGCAGCGTGTTTGTCCCTGTTTGTCAACTTACTTGTACAGATATGAAGCCCAAAAATAGGAGCGCCTAGGGTTTCTTGTATGGACGATTTTGAAATTTCATATATGGAATGGTCATTTAAAATGTCGTATCTTTTCACGTAGTTAAAAGGTCAAATTGGCGTATATTGCCCTATTTGCGATGCTCCTGTTTTTTTTTATTTGGGTTTTTACTAGGTGAGATCCAAATCACATTGCTTCCATCCTCCTTTGTCCAACAACACTGTTTATATATTTATGAAATACTTTCGTTACTGACTGCAGAATGACGAATGTTCCTCAAGCTGGCTTATATACTTGTACCACAGTCAGAAGAAAAGAAAAGGAGGTAAAAGTGCAAACATTATGCTTAAAGACGCTCTAATTGCACTAAAAGCCAAAACAGAAAAGCAAGCAGTATGCACTTGAAGTGAAATAAGGAGTTGTCAATGCAAATAACGTGAGTTAAAATATTCCTAATATAACTACAGTTGAGGATATAAGCACAGCAAAACCCATTACTGTTATTTTTTCAGAACCAGATGGTGATGTGCGATTGAAAGCTGACAGCCGCAGAAATTTGCGAATGTTAGTACATGTTTTTCTTTTTATGCTAGAAACAAGCTCTTCAAAATTTTACTGGGGTCACCAGAAATCACAACTAGAGATGCTGGTATAGATAAGAAAGTGTATTGGGGGTATTGTCCATTGTTAATGTCATACACGCGCTCGCTTGGTAAGTCTGAAGAAGAAAGAAAGGTTTCAATCCGAATTTCAGAAGGAAAAAGAAGAAAAGAAAAATTCGCGTATGAATACAACGTCAGCAGTGCTTGGTTTAAGCAATATTTTAATTATATATTTCATACAAACATATAAATAATACAGTGGATTAATACAGGATCTGACAGCACATCGCTTATATGTAAGTCATCTCCTCAACAGTGTTTATCGACGTATGAACTCCTCTCTGCATATCCTGTAAGCCAGTCATTCGTTTATATTTACATTTTTCGTGCACAGCTCTCTGTAAACTCTTGTAAGTGATCCGGGAGACAATGAGGTTTACAAGTAAATAATTACTCCCCCCCCCCCCCTATGGTTGAAACGTTGTACTTTAATCTGTACTTTAACATTTTTTCTTAAATCATAGCTAGTTTTGCCGACTCTGACCATAGGGGCTTGAATCATGTTGATTAGGGTAAATAGAATACATACTGTATATACATATAGACAAGTGGAGAAAATATGGGTTAAATTACTTTTGGGGTAATCTTGTTTTGTTCCGGTGAAAAATATGGTTCCAACGATGAAATTATTGTAATTATCGGTAATGTATGTAGTAGAATGCGTCTTCTAAACGACAGTACCCGTTTTTCAGAACCGGATGGTTACGTTCGTACGCTGGCTTCAAAATGTACAAATCCTTAAAACTCCACAAAAACCTGATACAGGAGTTTTGTCTATTTCACACTTCTTTCAAGCAAAACTGGCAGTGACAGAGCTAACAAAAGAAAAGATATTGCTGTCACACCAGCGTCAGTGCCCGGTTTGGATGTTTTGATTGTTATGCTTAGGCGAGCTCCGTGTTCTTAAGATGCCTTGTATTATATTCTACTGTGAAAAACGACACACATTTGCTTGTGGCAAAACGTCTGGTCTCATGTTATCAGCATGGAGTATGTCAGAGTTTTCTTAAAGATGACTGAATCTATCATCACGGCTGACTTTACTTCGGGTGGTACCAGGGGCCATATTCATAAAGCCACTTAAGTCGTTGCTATGCTGTTGCTAAGGCTAAATATCTATGAAGGAGATTCCATACAACTATGAAATTTGTTCTGGAGGAACAGTCTTTGTAAGACTGTTCCTCCAGAGCACATTTCATAGTTGTAGGGAATCTCCTTCTAAGAAATTTAGCCTTAGCAACAGCATAGCAACGACTTAAGTGGCTTTATGAATATGGCCCCTGAAGCTTATTCTAGTCTTATGCCACCGCCTCTCACTCCGTTCTGGTACAGCTCCAAAAAGCAAATTGCCGGGCCGGGTAGCGCAATCGGTAGGGCACCTGACTCGTAAGTCAGAGGTCCTGGGTTCGAATCCCGGTCTGGCCACATACTTTCGTTTCTCCTTCCGCTGATTCAAGAAGGGCAGTTGTCAGTTACTGGCGAAAGTATGTGCACTTAGTACTGGTTAACCGCTTAGGAGGTCTAAGCCTGCCCAGGAATAGTGTGGTTAGGTTAACTGACCGTCCCGACATGACCTTAGTTGTTTACCGTGGACGTTAAGCATCAAATCAACCAACCAACCAAAAAGCAAATTGATGTTCGGTTTGCGTAGTGGCCAGCCGCCTTCTAACTCCTCGGTACTGAATACTACAATGTGAAACTAAGCCAAGGACTCTGTGCAATCCGAACCCAAAGCAAACGAAAACCACTAATTTGACCCCTCCAAAATTTCATATAGAATGAACCTGTGTAAGGTTTGCGCCTGACCACCAAAGGCTTGCTTTACCCTCATCTTATGCCACTCACTCTAGTGCAAAGTAAGAGCGAAACAAAGCCGTCACCATGATCGGGTTAACAACCATGCATGCAGTGTGTCGCACAGTTTCAAGTTTCAAGTTTATTGATACTCATGTTACACATAATATACTAACATATTATGTTTATTAATACTGTACATATCTATGGTGGTGCTAATGACTCAGTGAATATCAAGCAAAAGATTGGAGGTTAGATTTAGAATTAGGCAGCAATATTGTAGCCTTTACTTTTGTATCGAATTATATATTTTTAGAACCCTTCACGAAAAATTAGTTCTACTTTTAATTTTTAGCACACCTGGCCAGCGAGCCATTGTGAGTTTTAGTCATGCCAAAGCGTCCGTCGTGCGTCATCCGACATGCGTTGTCCGTCAACAACGGAAACAAAAAACTTAATCAAACAACGTCTTCTCTGAAACCCCTGCACCCATGGTTGTCAACTTTCACATGGAGCATAACCTGACTACAGGGTTTCAGAACTGTAAATTCACAGCAAAAGTAACAAAATCAACTTAATCTCCAGAATCACACGGCATATTCAACTGAACTTTGGTATGGGGCATCAGTGGGACCTTGGTTTTCAAAACTGTAAAAAGTGAAAGCAATTTATAAATGTGTCACAGTGACCTACTTTCTGTTTACAAGTGTGATAATGTCTAAAATCAACTGATTCAAACGACTTCTTCTCTAAAACCACTGAATCTATGGTTGTCAAACTTTACATGGAGCATGATCAGACTGCAATCCCCAACATGGGGCGGGGGCATATTGATTTTGGTGCGGATCCCGTTGGCGTCGGCGTAAGCCTCGGCGTCTACCTCTGCGTTGCTTTATGTCTGCACTCTGTCTCCTGAAGAAATAGATGGATTTTGACCGAACTTGCACAGATACATCATTGGGTAACTAGAAAGAACTGATTAGATTTTGAGGACCTTGACTCCGTTTTCAGGGTCACAGGAGGTCAAAGAGTTTTTAAAAATGCCTTGTCTGCACCATATATCGCGAATGGATGGATGGACGGATGGATATAACTAAACTTGCACACATATTTCATTGGGAGATGCAAAAGAACTGATTAGATTTTGTTAACCTTGATCCTATTTTCAAGGTCACATGAGGTCAAAGACTGTTGAAAAATGCCTTGTATGCATCATATTTCCTGAATGGATGAACGGATTTTAACCATACTTGCACAGATATAGTACTGGGAGATGGAAAATAACTGATTAGATTTTGGTGATCTTGTCTTTACTTTCAAGGTCACAGGAGGTAAAAAGATTGTTGAAAAATGCTTGGAGTGTATCATGCCTCCCAAATGGAAGTATGGATTTGAATGAAACTCGCAAAGATATATCACTTGGAGATGCAAAAGATCTGATTAGAGTTTGGTGACCATGACTCTATTCTCAAGGTCATATGAGTTCAAAACATCTTTAAAAATGGCTTGTCTGCACCATTATCTCCTACATGAATGGATGGATTTTAACCAAACTCGCACAGATATATCACTGCGAGATGGAAACGATCTGGTTAGAATTTGGTGACCTTGGTCAAAGAGTGTTGCAGAATTTCTTGTCTGCATCATATCTCCTGTAGGGTTTGATGATTTATGACCAAACATAGACAAGTGTATAATCGAAAGGTGAAAAGGAACCAATTAAATTTTGGTGACCTTGACTCTTTTTCAATGTCACAGGTCTTAACTTGGCAACATTTAGGGAAAATAATGCTGCTGGGAAAGCGCAGGTTGGGGTAACCTGTTTTGTCAAAAAAAGAAGACATTTCTAGTTGTAAAACTAGGTCAGGTCGAGAATCTAAGATGTATTCCGTTACTAAAATAGCAAGAACAACAAAATCAACTTCTCTTTTTTTGCATCATCCAAGATGGCTACCTGGGCTTCTTACTAAAATAAAAAAAAAAGAAAGAAAAAAAAAAAAAAAAAACAGTGAAAATGATAATATCTAAGGAATCCTTGCATGAATTGGACCAATTTTGTGTCAAAACGATCCTTGCATGAAGCTTTTTTTTTCAGTTTGGCCATCCAAGATGGCCGCCATCTGCCGGTACTAAAACAGCAATAAAACATGAAAATGAGAATATCTCAATAACCGCTGAACTGACGTCAAACTTTTCCAGAACTTTAACATACAATATGGCTGCCGTTACTAAAATAGCAAATTTAAAGAGTAACTACACTTCAGGAACTGACTGAATCAGATCCCAAACCCTATCCCCAACATCAAAGGGGAAGATTGACAAAGACATCCCAACAATCAATAAATTACAAGTGATAAGCCGAGTCAGCAGGTCTTTCCCAAATATGTGGCAGCTCAGCTATCTGTACCAAACTAAATAATTTAGACCAACAGAAGAGTTACAACAGACTAAGCAAATTATACGAAAAACATTTAACAACTATTTTTACCTATTTTCAATTTTTATCACAGAAGGGTTAAAATGAAAACACAATAAACCAAACAGCACCGAACATAAAACAAATGCAACCGCAACGAAAGTACTGCCTTGGGACCCGGTTTTACTGGGCCCAAACCTTCACCCTCACCCTTCGCATGAAAATGAGAAAATCTGAAGAACCACTGAATGGATTTTGACCAACTCTGTATCAGAATGATCCTTGCATGAAGCTATTTCAGTGTTTTTGCAAACTGACCATCAAAGATTACTGCCATTCACCGTTACTAAATATTGCAAAATATGAAATTGATGATATCTTAAGAACCGCTGAATGGATTTTTACCAAATTTGTGTCAGGATGATCCGTGCATGGCGTATTACAGATTAATGCTACAATCGAACAATTCCAGATGGCCGTCACTACTGAAATAACAAAACCGAAAATGCCTAAACGAGCCATTGAATGGAATTCGATCAAATAGAGTCATACTCGCATGAACATTTTGCAGATTTATGCGAATTGACCATCCAAGGTGGCAGGCATCCGTCGTTACTAAAATAGCGTAAATATAAAACTGACCATATTTAATGAACTGTTTAACGGATTTGACCAAATTTTGTTTCAAAATAATGCATGCACAGAGTTCTTTAGTAAAAAATATGCAGCAAAAGAAAAAAAAAGAAAAAAAAGAAACATACCATGCAAATGTCCAATACCACTGAAACCTACAAATTACGAAAATGAGGGAATCTCAAGGACCTCTAATATGCTTTTACTTAATTTGGTCAGAACCATGTATGCATGGACATTTTGCAAATTATCATTGAGATAGCCACCATCCACTATTACTATAAGTAGGGGAAACATGAAAATGATAGACTATTTTGTAAACTGCTGAACAGATTTTAATAAAACAGGTGAAAATGAAGTGGAAAAATGGACAATCTAAGATGGCCACCAAACGTCACTAATATAACAAAACTTGAAAATGAGAAAATTTCATGTACATTTGCAAATTTATGCAACTGACCATCCGTTAGAAGATTGAAAAATTGTGGCAAGTGTTTTAAGCTACCGCTAACTAGGTTTAAGATGGTTATAGCCAAGGTATTACTTCAAATGGTTATTATGACTACGGAGACAAGATTGGAAACACTCGCAGTTTCTTATTCACGATTGAGAAACAAGAGACTTTTGCGTCTGTCAATATTTAATTTGCAGGTCCCTTGAACTACTTATTCACCTCAGCAAAAAGTTCGTAGTAAGTAAGGGGAGTTCCATAAAAAGCGTGGTCGTTGGTTAGGGAAATATAATGTTGTTGTCCCAGTATCAAGTGCTTTAATGACCTTGTCACTACTTTTGTGGTTTTGAAGGATATAACGCTTAAATTGGTAAAGAATACGCGCGGCTTTAAAAGTATAACCGGATCCCAGTTGAGGATAAGGAACTAAGTTATGTATCATAAGTCAAGAACATATAACGACATACTTGACAACGGAGAGACTAAATAAAACCCAGATTTTGATTTTCGTTCTTGTATAAGCTCTTTGTTTCATAAGGCAATCCTTAAAGATTTTACTTGACTTCATCGCAGATGTAAGTCTGCTCGTACTTCATCATAGTGCAGATTGTATTTCAATTAATTAATTAATTAATTTATTTTATTTTTTTGAAAATCGATTACCGCTTAAGTCGGCGATAGGGGGCTTCGACGATACTACTGTTATATAAAGAGTCATTAAAAAAATGAGACTCCGATTTAGGTTCTTGTACTCGTTCTGTTTCCAAAGGCAATCTTTATAGACTTTATTTCAACAGACACAAATAGACACAACAAAAGCCAACAGCCCCCACATGGTCACTCACAGACTACTACGCCAAAGTTCCTTTGTCTTTGGTGGAAGTAAAGTAACATTTTGCTGCTTCAAAGCACATTTTTAAGACAATAAGTAGTTTGCAAGCCTTTTAAATGTCTGGTTTTGCTCTCTTTTTCTGATTTTTTTCAGCTATAATGTTATTTTTTTTTTTCAGATAAAAGACAGTGATGGCGAAATGTAAAGAGAAAAATAATATGGATGCAGGTAACTTACAGGATGTAACATATTTTTCCTGAATGCTCAAAGCAGTTTCGACTACTTAAATTCGGTAGTTTTCTCAGCTGTTAAGGTGTATGGGTACATTTCCATGTTTTTCCCGCACTTTTTATAGAGGCGAAAAATCGTCTTCACGTCCTCTTTGCTTCCGTGGACGACGTAGGCCTTCCGCAATGGGGTCAGGTGAACGAAAGTTTGTTCAAATGACTAATGTGGCCGCCACGCCTTTAGGTAGCAAAAACCTTTAAAAATTTTATTCTCCAGAACCAAACGACCGAATGCTGTCTGTCTGATTATGTTTGGTTTGCTGCGGCATACACCGGCATTTTCCGATTCAGTGACTAAATTCAATATGAGTTATGCTTGTTTCTATAACTTGTGGGACTTATTTTATTCAGTGGAGCGGTCGGCACTTAAAATACGGCTCCACATAAGGTGGAGTTTTGAGGATAATTCTGAGACTTTTTTTTCTTATTTTTTAACGAAAACATGTTTTCTCAGCAAGACGATTTTAACTAAGAGTCACAGCATATATTTTTTCTTGAGAAATATGGAAAAGCTTTAAATTATCTGTGTTAGCCCTTCTTATCCTCGGCACTGATTCTAGCGTGTATTCCGGAGTAAGCTCATATGAGCACGTAGTATCCGTAGTCCATCCATATATTCCTTTCAGATGATTTCTCCTCCGAAACCTCTCGGCCAGAGTCGATGAAACTCGTCAGTTATAGTCCTAAAGTGATTCTCTTCTAATCTTCCAAGTTTTTTGGATGAAGTAAATAGAAAATTGCGTGTGTTCCAAAGCCAAAATGTCTGCTGCAGATCCTTTTTGTTATTGTTCTAGCATTGTTGTCACCTATAGACATGGTATAGCTACCCGCGTTGTTTCCTGTTTGTGTTGCGGTTTAAAATAAAAAAAAATACGTGCAGATAGATGTTTTATAGTCTGACCGGAAATTATTGAGAATTGCATTTTCATCACATGTTAATCCGTGTTGCGTCAGTAAATTATTTGCATCGTGGAATATTAAGAAAGAAATATAATGCATAATTTCTAGCTATAATATTTCGTCTTACTAGCATTTTCAGTGATTTATTGGGGCCTACCAGTTTGTTGGATTAAGAGGTCTAAATTTTGGAGAGCGTTTTAGAAGTAGAAGTTTTAAACTAAACAACACTGCTTAAAGCTAATACATTCTGGTTGTTTAATCATATTATTAAACAATACCACGTTGATCATATCATTATGTGTTATAAAATATTTGTCTGGATGTTGGTAACTAAGTTTTTGAAGCAACTGAAATTTGGGTTGGCGAATTAACGATAAATTGTCATAAATTTTGGGCTCTGCAATATTCAACAAAGTGAAATGAATATTTAACAAAGTGATCTAATTTTCTGATATCATATTACATATAAATATTTATGTGTATAATTGTATAAATTTTGTTGTCTGTTATTATTACTCTTCATCCAGTGACTAAATCAAGTAGTCCACCCTGCTGAAAATTTATTTTTTCTAAGAATTTGGACAAAATTTGAAAATCTATGTCTGTTCGGATCCTAATAATTTCTTATGAAATAAAGGCGATATCACACAGAGTTGCTGATTATACAGGAGTCTACTGTTTCTGTATCTGTAAATGTTATTTTTAAGGCGCATTCTTTCTTTAGCATTCCTTGTACACATTGTATTTCAGATTTCATCTTCTTTGGCAATTTCGCTGAAATTGTGCACTTGGCTAATAAAATAAGAGGTAATCCACGTCTTTTAGACGACTGACAAATATAAGAGCCACCGCATTGTAGTTCAGTCATGAATATACCAACAGCATGTCAAATCAGTTCCATTTATTTCATATAAAGCAAGAAACCTTCTCATAATTTCCTGTCATACTGTATACGTTTATTGTGTTTCATACGGCTAGGGATGCTAGGGGTCGTAGTCAGTGTTGCAACTTTATTACTAGGGAAACTTTATTGATAGGGAAAGGAATCCTACAAGCTTTTTGCTCTCAATCCAATCCCATTAACTCTATTTTGTGTACAATGTAAAAAATCCCGTAAAATTTTGCGGTGGAATCCTGGCAGCTGGTTTCAAGGGGATTACCGTAATGTTTACGGGCAGTACCGTAATATTTATAATACAGAAAAGCGCGTTTTTCCTTATTTATTTTGTTGCAACACAATTTTATAACATTTGATATTGACCTGCAAAACAGGTTAAATGGAAAAACTCTCGGAGGAAATCTTCCGTGAGAATTATTCGCCCTAGCTGTATGTGAATTACAAAGTTGCTGGTTACAGTCATTTTTATTAGCTCACCTGAGCCGAAGGCTCAGAGGTGAGCTTATAGGATGGGAGTCGAGCCGTCGTCCGTCCGTCCGTGCGTGGGTGCGTGGGTGCGTCAACACTTTCAAACATAAATATCTCAGAGACCAGTGGGCCGATCGCAATCAAATTTTATCTGAAGCATCATTTGGGTGGGGGAAAGGCTGCATCAGGTTTTGGTGCCGATCAGCTCAGAACTCTGGTTTCCATGGCAACAGATAGCCCCCATAGGGTTATTATGGGGAAAATGGCGTCATCACGTTTCTTGACTATTTTTGATTAGATCCTTATCATACTTGCAGGTAATGATGACATACACAAGAGCTTGGATGAGTTCGAAATTTGGCCGGATTTGAGCACAGACTACGGAGTTAGCTGCCCTTGAGCGTTTGAAAAAAATCCCATAGGGTTATAATGGGGAAAATGGCGTCTTCACGTTTTCTCAATTGTTTTTGCTTAGATCCTTATCATACTTGCAGATAATGATAACATACACAAGAGCTTGGATGAGTTCGAAATTTGGCCGGATTTGAGCACAGACTACGGAGTTAGCTGCCCTTGAGCGTTTGAAAAAAATCCCATAGGGTTATAATGGGGAAAATGGCGTCATCACGTTTTCTCAATTGTTTTTGCTTAGATCCTTATCATACTTGCAGGTAATGATGACATACATAAGAGCTTGGATGAGTTCGAAATTTGGCCGGATTCGAGCAAAGACTTCGAAGTTAGCTGCCCTTGAGCGTTTGAAAAAAATCCCATAGTGTTATAATGGAAAAAGCACGTCATCACATATTTTTAGAAAAACTTTGTCATCGCTTTATTGCCTACATTTCTCAACGGATTTTAAAATGACTTCACACAAATGTAGGGCATGACAATATCTCGAGCAAGTTCGACTTTCAGGATGCTGCGCCCAAGGTCAAGGTCACTGTGGCTATTTTTAGAAAAAACCTTGTCAGCGCTCTAGCACCTACATTTCTCAGCAGATTTTAAAATAACTTCACACAAATGTAGGGCATGACAATATCTCGAGCAAGGTTGACTTTCAGGGTGCTGCACCCAAGGTCAAGGTCACTGTGGCTATTTTTAGAAAAACTTTGTCAGCGCTCTAGCACCTACATTTCTCAGCAGATTTTAAAATAACTTCACACAAATGTAGGGCATGACAATATCTCAAGCAAGTCCGACTTTCAGGATGCTGCGCCCAAGGTCAAGGTCACTGTGGCTATTTTTAGAAAAACTTTGTCATCGCTCTAGCACCTACATTTCTCGGCAGATTTTAAAACAGCTAAATGTAGGGCATGACAATATTTCGAGCAAGGTTGACTTTCAGGGTGCTGCACCCAAGGTCAAGGTCACTGTGGCTATTTTTAGAAAAACTTGGTCATTGCTCTAGCGCCTACATTTCTCAAAGGATTTTAAATCAACTTCACACAAATGTAGGGCATGACAATATCTCAAAGAAGTTTGACTTTCAGGATGCTGTGCCCAAGGTCAAGGTCACTGTGGCTATTTTTAGAAAAACGTTGTCAGGGCTCTAGCACCTACATTTCTCACCTACATTTGGATTTTAAAATAAATTCACACAAATGTAGGACATGACAATATCTTGAGCAAGTTCGACTATCAGGGTGCTGTGCCCAAGGTCAAGGTCACTGTGGCTATTTTTAGAAAAACTTTGTCATCGCCCTAGCACCTTCATTTCTCCATTGATTTTGAAATAACTTGACACAAATGTAGGGTATGACAATATCTTAAGCAAGTTCGACTTTCAGAATGCTGTGCCCAAGGTCAAGGTCACTGTGGCTATTTTTTAGAAAAACTTTGTCATCGCTCTAGCACCTACATTTCTCAACGGATTTTAAAATAAATTCACACAAATGTAGGGCATGACAATATCTCGAGCAAGTTTGACTTTCAGGGTGCTGCAATCAAGGTTTTTGATTAGATCCTTATCATACTTGCAGGTAATGATGACATACATAAGAGCTTGGATGCGTTCGAAATTTGGCCGGATTCGAGCACAGACTACAGAGTTAGCTGCCCTTGAGCGTTTGAAAAAAATCCCATAGTCTTATAATGGAGAAAACAACGTCATCACATTTTCATTTTTCATCAGATCCTCTTCATACTTGCAGGTAATGAGGATATGCATACAAGCTTGGATTAGATAGTATTTCGGCTAGATCCCACCACTGACTATGGAGTACCTGCCCTGAGCATCCAAAAAATCAATGTCGCCACTTTTTCTTGGTTTCTACTGATCCGATCCTTTTCAAACTTGCAGGTAGTGAGGAAATGCATAATATCTTAAACAAGTTCAAATTTTGGCCAGATCAGGCCAACCACTACGAAGTTAGCTGCCCTTGACAGCTCTGTCTATTGTGCTCTTGATCGGATAGTTTTTAAACTTGCATATATAAAATGAGGGCATACATAATGTTTTGGATGAGATTTAATTTTCAGCCAGATTGGACCACTGACTGTGGAGTTAGCTGTCCTTGGGCATCTTAAATATCCCTACAGGTTTACAATGTCTCTCAGGTGAGCAATTGACTCATAAGTCAGAGGTCCTGGGTTCGAAACCCGGTCTGGCCACATACTTTCGTTTCTCCTTCCGCTGATTCAAGAAGGGCAGTTGTCAGTTACTGGCGAAAGTATGTGCACTTAGTACTGGTTAACCGGTTAGGAGGTCTCAGCCTGCCCAGGAATAGTGTGGTTAGGATATCTGACCGTCCCGACATGACCATAGATGTTTACCGTGGACGTTAAGCAATAAATCAATCAATCAATCAATCAAGGTGAGCAATTGTTGCCCTTTGGGCTACTTGTTTATATACCTTTTGGGAATATAATTTTGTGGTGTACTGATATCAAATTATTAACATGTATATTTCAGCATTTCTAGATATTTTTATTTGTTGATGCCGCATCAAGATGTATTTTTACTGTAAGATTTAAGTCTGTCTGTGTCTTTCTTTAACGACATCTTCCGTCTTTCTGAAACTATCAACAGTAATGTTCATTTTCGCCAATATATGTCCAGACTTATTTTACGGCCCGCCCGTAATAAATATGATAAGAAACAGTAAAATGATTTCGGTGCTAAAATCATTGATATTTCTACGGATCCACCGTAAATTTTACGGTAATTTTTTACAGTGTATATCTTATGTTGCATGTCAGTGAAAATTATGAATAAAATATGTTTAAACTAACTTTATTTTACTGCACATGAACAGACTCAGTAAAATGGACACTGCAGTTTTCATTTCTTTGGTGTGTTTCTTGCTTCCAGAGGATCTTCCTTCAAGTTTATTTTTGGTATTGTGGTACATTGCGATAACGGTTGGATGAGAATTCGCCGGTGATGATATTTCGCAGTTCGGAACACCGCTCGGCCAATTCCGCGAATCAGACCTCGGATGTATGTACGGCGGAGTCCTTTGTTTCAAATTGCAAACTTATGTTCACCGGAACAAGTATACGCTGAAGACGTAGCTCTCTGTGTCAGTCTACGAACTATAATTAATTCCCGGCCTGCTTCCATTGCAGCTATTGCACGGACATTCATTTCTTGCTTTGCTGTTGGCAAAATGAAATAGTCAATTATTGATGCCGAGACAGAAAATACATTTGTTTCTTTTATTTTCATTATTTACTCAGTGTGAGGGTCGCTGCCATCTTTGTTTATGTCGTTATGCCTAACAACAGTCGCTGGTTATACATCCGAGGTTGATTCACGGAATTGGCCGAGCGGTGTTCCGACTGGATATTTCCTCTGTAATACTGGATCTGTCTCACTTGCGTTTTTCACTGCCATGACGTGGTACATGTTTGTAAACACGAAACCTTCGCACATAAAACAGTTTTGATCAAAATGGGAGTTTAATAGTCTGGATATTAGAAACAAAACAAAAAAAAAAAAAAAATGATTCTGCACTCCCTTTTTATTCATTTTGCTTAATCCCAAAGTTCCACCAGCATAAACGTCGAAATAAACCTATTTTCAGTGATTAAAACTAATTCTAAAATCGTCGTCTCCAAGAAATATGTTAGACAATTAGCACGTGGCCCCGCTCGATAACGTCACAGGTATACTAATCGAAAAGAGCTAGGTTACAAAATGTAGCGGTGATTATAAAGGAATTGAAATTTGCATAATCCGGTTTCATCAATATTTCATTACTTCATTGCATATCTTAGGCCCAATTTCACGTCGCCGATAAACCGAGAATTAAAATTAAGGCCGTTGGATGCTTATCTTCATAGATAATCTTCGGAATGAATTTCACGTACAAAAATTATTTTTCATAGTGAATAAATTCACGGATTATTTTTAGCTTCGAAAGACGGAAGATTAAGGACTGTCAAACCTTGGTTCTGTGCGAAAAATGGACGACTCTGAAGCTTTTGTTAACATAAACGTTATTCGTGATGCACACTGAGCCGCGACATGACAAAAAAAGTGGCATGTGCACCCAGCGAAAACTCAGATCAGCTTCGGCATCTGCCCAGTTTCATCAAAGTCTTCGCTGTCCACATGGGCAAGCTTAGGTCCTTAACTACCCTTTAAGCACACAGCATAGGCTCTGATAAGACTGTGCGGATGCCTAGGTTCGCCACTTTATTGGTTTTGTCATGGCACGGCTCATGAACGTTTGAAAGAGCCCGAGAAACCATTTTCACAAATTTGATCCTTCTCAATATTAGATGGTACAGAATTTGTAGCACAGGTTTGGTTCACGAAGACTGGAGTGGTTCATAAGGCACCGGGTGGAGGACATGGGAAAAAACATCATGCTGATAAAGCAATTTCTTGTTACTATAAGGCACTGGCCAACGCCTTGTTTCTGAAGGGCTACTTCAGATTTTTGTGCCTAGCCTTTACCTTATTATGCCCCCACCGCACCCCCGCCCAAGCGACCATCGTCGCGGGGGAGGCATTAAGATTTACTCCTGTCTGTCTGTCCGTCCGTTTTCACATTTTTCGGTAAGAAATCATCTCCTCCCGCAGTTTACAATGACTCTTTTGCAAACCTTATATATTGTTATGGACCTAAATGCAAAATGCGCATCATTCGTATCTTACAGCACAATTTTCTAGTTCCTATAATTTTTCAGTTGTTTTCTACTGCGCATGGCCAAACCGGCTTCGCATTATTTTTTTCATTAATGCCTCCGAATACATTTTATTATTGTTTCATTTTATTATTATGCTTATTATTTCAACTTATTATTATACCCCCGGCATACGTACTATATAGGGGGTATATAGTTTTTGTTTATTCCGTTTATATGTTTGTGTGTGTGTGTTTGTTAAAAAAAATTCTGTCACAGATTTCTCAGGAACCACTACAGCTAGGATTTTGAAATTTGGTACAAACGTTGGGTATGACTAGTTGTACCGTTTAAGAGACAATCAGCCTCCTGCTCTTATCATTCCCTTTATTTGTCCATTCTTTCTTTCTCTCCAATTTATTTTCTGTCAAAGAATTCTCAAAAACTTCTACAGTAAGGGTATCTAAAATTTTGTAGAAACGTTGGGTATGACTGATGTACCGTGTAAGAGAGAATCGGCCTGCTCCAGCTTATCATTCCCTTTGTTCGTCCAGTTTTTCTTTATCTCCAATTTCTCTCCAATTGAATTTTTAGCAAAGATTTCTCAGGAACCACCACAGCTAGAATTTTGAAATTTGGTACAAACGTTGGGTATGACTAGTTGTACCGTGTAAAAGAGAATCAGCCTCCTGCTGCTTATCATTCCCTTTATTTGTCCATTCTTTCTTTCTCTCCAATTGATTTTCTATCAAAGATATCTAAAAACTTCTACAGTAAGGGTATCTTAAAGCTGGTAGAAACGTTGGGTATGACTAGTTGAACGGTGTAAGGGAGAATCGGCCTGCTGCAGCTTATCATTCCCTTTGTTTGTTCAGTTTTTCTTTCTCTCCAATTTCTCTCCAATTAAATTTTTTCAAAAATTTCTCATGAACCACTACAGCTAGAATTCTGAAATTTGGTACAAACGTTGGGTATGACTAGTTGTACCATGTTAAAGAGAATCAGCCTCCTGCTGCTTATCATTCCCTTTATTTGTCCATTCTTTCTTTCTCTCCAATTAAATTTCTGTAAGAGATTTCTCAGGAATTACTACAGTAAGGGTATCTGAAATTTGGTAGAAACGTTGGGTATGACTAGTTGTACGATGTAAGGGAGAATCGGCCTGCTCCAGCTTATCATTTCCTTTGTTTGTCCAGTTTTTCTTTCTCTCCAATTTCTCTCTAATTAAATTTTGTCAAAGATTTCTCAGGAACCACTACAGCTAGAAATCTGAAATTTGGTACAAACGTTGGGTATGACTAGTTGTACCATGTTAAAGAGAATCAGCCTCCTGCTGCTTATCATTCCATTTATTTGTCCATTCTTCCTTTCTCTCCAATTAATTTTCTGTCAGAGATTTCTCAGGAATTACTACAGTAAGGGTATCTAAAATTTGGTAGAAACGTTGGGTATGACTAGTTTTACGGTGTAAGGGAGAATCGGCCTGCTCCGGCTTATCATTCCCTTTGTTTGTCCAGTTTTTCTTTCTCTCCAACTTCTCTCCAATTAAATTTTTGTCAAAGATTTCTCAGGAACCACTACAGCTAGAATTTTGAAATTTGGTACATGGGTATGACTAGTTGTAGCATGTTAAAGAGAATCAACCTCCTGCTGCTTATTATTCCCTTTATTCGTCCGTTTTTTCTTTCTCTCCAATTAATTTTCTGTCAGAGATTTCTCAGGAAGTACTACAGTAAGGGTATCTAAAATTTGGTAGAAACGTTGGGTATGACTAGTTGTACGGTGTAAGGGAGAATCGGCCTGCTCCAGCTTAATATTCCCTTTGTTTGTCCAGTTTTTCTTTCTCTCCAACTTCTCTCCAATTAAATTTTTGTCAAAGATTTCTCAGGAACCACTACAGCTAGAATTCTGAAAATTGGTACAAACATTGGGTATGGCTAGATGTACCGTGTAAGAGAGAATCAGCCACCTGCTGTTATCATTCCCTTTATTTGTCCATGTTTTCTTTTTCTCCAATTATTTTTTTGTCAAAGATATATCAAAAATTTCTACAGAAAGGGTATCTAAAATTTAGTAGAAATGTTGGGTATGACTAGTTGAACCATGTAAGAGAAAATCAGCCTGCTCCAGCTTATCATTCCCTTTGTTTGTCCAGTTTTTCTTTCTCTCCAATTTCTCTCATATTAATTTTTTGTCAAAGATTTCTCAGGAACCACTATAGCTAGAATTTTGAAATTTGGCACAAAGATTTAATATGGCTAGTTGCACAGTGTAGGAGAGAATCGACATTCTGCTGCGTATCAATCCCTTTGTTTGTTCATTTTTCTTTCTCTTCAATTAAATTTCTGTCAGAGATTTCTCAGGAATTACTACAGTAAGGGTATTTGAAACACGGTACAAACCTTGGTAATGACTAGCTATAATATGTATGAAAACATCAGCCTCTTCCTGCTTATCATTCCCTTTGTTTGTCCATTTTTGCTTTCTATCCAATTAAATTAACCTTTTTGCTATCACAGATTTCTCAGGAACCACTACAGCTACGGTTTTGAAAATTTGTACAAATGTTTGGTATAACTAGTTGTATAGTGTAAGAGAACTTCAGCTCCTTCTACTTATTGTTCCTTTGTTTGTCCATTTTTTCTTTCTCTCCAATTATTTTTATTTTGTCAAAGACTTCTCAGGGTTTTGAAATTTGTCACAAATGTTGGATATGACTAGTTGCATCATATAAGAGACCATCAGCCTCCATCTGTTTATTATTCCCTCATTTTTCTTCCTCTCCAGTGTAATTTCTTTCGAAGATTTCTCAGGAACCATTACAGATAGGATTTCGAAATTTGGTACGAATATTGGATGTGACTAGTTGTATTGTGTAAGAGAGTATCAGCCTCCATATGTATATCATTCCCTCTTTTGTCCCCTTTTCTTTCTTTCCAATTAAATTTTTGGCACAGATGTCTCAGGAATCTCTATAGCTAGGATTTTGATATTATGACTAGTTGTATCAAATAAGAGAGTATCTGAGCCTCTTTCTGCTTATCATTCATTATCAGTTGCTTTAAAGTTTTGTATTTAGTGTGTTTCTGTTAGGCGGTGGTGCTGGCCGGGGGTATACGTGAGCCCCTGCTCACATGCTCTAGTTTTTTCTTAAGTTCGTTGGCCGTTTTATCCTCGTTAGCTTGTCCTCAATTAGTTAGCACATTCCTCCACTCTTGCCGATAGAAATAAAACGTGTTGCTATCTCCGGTCTATGTTAAAAAGTTTAGATTGCTAATTTCTTTTAGTGACGCCATGTATTTGCATGTTAATTACTTGCTAGCTTTGCGTTCCATGTTTCATGTCAAAAAGTACGTAAATGGAAATGGTGGATAGGCAAAGTGTTTATACGATAATAGGATACTTCAGAACAAAGTTTGTAGGGCAGCAGCATAACCAGTGCTACTTCAGATGAAGTTGCATAAGAGTAGAACAAAGTCTGCTTCGTTTTAGAAGCGCAGCGGAAAGAGCGTTTCTAAAAAGAAAAGAAAAAAAATCACCCTTCAGTAGCGGAGTGGAATAAGCACTAGTTCAGAAGATAGTCTAATAACTTGACGTAGCTCCGATTTTATTTTATTTTTTGATTGCCCTCCGCTATTTCAGAAAAAGTCAAAATGAAAAAAAAAAAAAAAAAAAAAACAATACCCGGAGTGCAATTTAGTAGCTCTAGTTCAGAAGACGCCATCCTTCGGAAGCGGAAGAGTGGCGGAAGTAGCGCTACTTCTGGAGACTTCTGCAGACATCACTCTTTAGTAGCGCTGCGGAACAAGTAGACGGATTTCAGTCGGAAGATGTAAGAAATTCCCTTAGCAACATATTTTTTCTAAAATTTTAAACATATGTTAAACTTCTGACTTCCAACATCTTGAAAAGTCTACGGAACAAGCGGTACTTCAGATGACATCTCATTTTAGTTGTGCAGAGGAACTAGTTCTGTAGTATATCAGATCGAATCCCATTTAGTAAAGCAGAAGAGCTAGCTCTACTTCAGATGACACTAGATATATCCTTCAATAGTGCAGCAGAAAAAGCGCTACTTTAGACGGAGATACATGTGGTATGAGAACAAAGATAAAGATTGGTAACTTCTGAAGTACAAATATCACTACTTTCGCTGCGCTTCTGAAGGGTATTCTGTGTTATTTAAGAGTTTTAACGTGTTCTAACGTAGCCCTAGTTCAGCTGCGCTACAAAAAGTGTATGCTATCTGGAGCGGCTCTTTCTTATATAAACGTATCTCTGCCAAATAAGAGCAACAGACGCGCGCGTTTCTGTATTTGACTTCTAATGTGTCACTGAATCTCAAACTTTCGATAGAAAAATGAAATGGGAACGTCCGAACACTTTATTGATGCCTTCCGCGAGACACAGTAGCTGAAGACGTCAAGTAAGAAATGCCTACGTATGTACATCATCTAAAGTGGTCCTGGCATCTAAACTGGTCCTGGCCTCTATTTTGGTCCTAATCAGCCTCTAAACTGGTTCCGACTGGCATCTATTATGGTGCGCTAAGCAGACTCTAAAATGGCCCTGAGCGCTAAACGGAGATATATACAAAACCAGTAGTTTTCTGCTAAAAACTGCTTCTCACGGCCTAACATAGGTCCGTCTATATCCAGGCATTTTCAAAAACATTACTCACGTATTATTATAAAATGAGGAAAGTGAAGAATGTGAAACTTAAATTATGAACGGTGAAGTGGGATGGATGGATGGATGACTTGCAATTTTATGTCCTTTTCAACAGTATTTTAGTCATACTTGGACGATGTAAGTATAATAATGAAAGGCCGTGTGCAATAGAACCCCGTTTGCGGTTGAAAAGATTACCGCCTCCAGCGGGACAGCTAGATCAGTAGGCCAGCGTTTAACCTACTGAGCTGCCGGGGCTCCTGATATACACAGGGATATGCACTGAGCCTGTGAGTGACAGCAGAGAGCAACCAGGACAAACCTGGAGTATATAGGTGACAGCAGGATTTGTCATGAATAGCTACCGGGCCTCTAATTGACAGTAGAGTATCCCAGGCCCAAACAATGTGCATTTAGGTGATAGTAAAATATTGAAGGGACAAACAGTGGACATGGACATGTCAATATCATAAATAGCCATATACAGCTTCAATATAATCGAGTGGAGTACCATAGGGACACACGACTTATAGGGACAGACACTACGGGGATAAAGCTGTCCTTTAGGCGACAGTAAAGTAACTTAGGGACAGATCATACGTGGTCTAAAGGTGATAGCAGAGTACCACAGGGACAGAGATCATACGTGGTCTATATGTGATAACAGAGTACCACAGGGACAGGTACCGAACCTATACTATCACCTTTTACATTTAGTATCGAGCCTACCATTCAAAAATGGCCCTATGAGAAGTTCATATCTTTTTGATAATTATACAATTTCAGTGAGGCGACTGCGGCTGCAAGTGGGGTGTGGCGACGGGCGAAGGGGATGGGAGGGGTTGGAGTCACTAAAGGTATAGCTTGGGATGGGAAGAGAAAATAACAGTGCACCGACTTTATTTTCTAAAGTAATTAAATGCCAATCCATTTTTGCTGCCGGTTGTCTAAGAAAATACTGATACGTTTTTATTATAATCATTATTATTTCGTTTTCATTCGTTCCTGAGGATTGGCTCGGATGCCTAGGCTGATCTGAAACTTCGCTAGGTTCACATTATCCATTATTCATTATTATTATCCAGAATTATTCAAAGAAGGTATTACTGTCGCATAGTTATTGGGATCATTTTAGAGGCTCTTTATCGCACCATAATAGATTCCAGCCGGGACCAATTTAGAGGCTGATTAGGACCAAAATAGAGGCCAGGACCAGTTTAGATGCAGGACCACTTTAGATGATGTACATACGTATTAGAGCGAGCGCAGGCGCCCGCCCCCTCCCCCCACTGAGCCTCTTCAACCAATGCGTCCAAAAGAAGGCGAGAGACAACAGCACTAAAGGGTGATGTCTTCATAATAGTGCTAATTACCCTTCGCTACCAAAATAGTGCTAGGCCCGAAATCTGTAGCTACGCTAGATAACACTTTCGCTCTCCCTAAAGAGTAGAGTTTGGCAACCATGTGGATGTTATAGCATGTACTCCTCTGGACACAATAAAGCCCGGAGACATTCTGAGAAATCCCTCTGGGGCACCAGAGGGGTGAATTTGTAAAAATGACAAAAAAATACTATTTTCTCTGATTTTTTTAAATTTCGAATAAAATCCGGTTGTCTTAATTTTGTATTAAATTACACCCATATATATGTTGCCACAAATGTGTTCTAATAAGTAAGACCTTCCAAGGTGATGCAAATGTCACCAAAGGGGCCCCACGAAGGGATAATTACCAGTAGTATAATTTTCGTAATTTTGACCCCACCCTTGAAAAATGTTATGTTCTGAATTACTTCTGAAAGATTTGGATTTTATTTAAGTATGGAGGTTTTGCATATAGGGTGTGACAGTTTTTAAGTGCATAGCATTTTTGTTCGAGATAACGGGCGTGCCACGGTAAAATGAGATATATGAATGCAAAATTCTCTTAATCCAAACTATTCAAATTTAAACTACAACTGTCTCTTATTGACATGGAATACGGCATTTTGGTTGGAATTTTGTTGATGAACACTGAAATGTTTAAATAAATATATAAACGTCCAATTTGATGCAAATTTGCTACACATGTCAGTCATAAATATTAATTTTATATAAACCCTGAAGAAAAAGGCTACCCTTCATTTAGCCGCAACCCTGTTTAATCTGTATCAAAATAATGTAGTAAATAGACATTTTATAAAGTTCCCTTACAAAGTGGAAGCTTTTAAAAGGAGAATGTGCTACTGATTTATATATGTTACATATTTATGTACGTTTTATATGTACATATTTATATTTAAAATACAATTTATACAAAATGTACAATATGATTCGATTATACGGTATAAAGATAAAATTTCATTTAAAAAACTTGTGGAACCAGGGCTTTTTCGAACTTAAAAGAGTATAAGTGCATAGTATAACCTAATCGTCATGGTACCATGTTGTCCAAAACTAACGGTTGCATGTGGGCACATGGATCTCATCAGCTTGGGAGGGTAATAAGAACTACATGTAGAAGGGTAGGTGCAATCGTTAGCCTTGGTTGGCAGTCCACCTAGGAATTCATTGCTAGGTCTGTGGACAAAAAGTGCTAAAGAACACCTGTGAAAACAGCATCACTGGGTTGAAGACTTCCTAGACGAAGTCAACGGCCAGTATAGAGCACCTACATGAGTTCAACAGTCATGTGTTAGCTGCAAGACCCGAGCGAGCCTTGCTCAGCTTGGTACAACATCTGGATTTCAGAGATCACTGTTGATTAGGATAGGCCTAATCAGCTTGGCCCTTTCCGTATGTTTTATTATATTTAGTGGCTTGCTTGGAGAAACCAAGAAGCCACTTCCACCTCCATAGGTCTTCCAAGCCTAGGGGTCAATTTGGGTTGGTGTAGACTCAACATCAAAGAGTGAACGTCCTCCTAGATGAGGTCAACTCCCGGGGTGGAATAATACTTTTAGCCAACAGACACGTGCTCATGACCAAGGCGAGCCATATAATTTTCTTGGAATTCGGTTGTGGTCAACATTATCAGCCTGAAGAAGTATGGTCTCCATCAGGTTGACTTTTGCCCAAGTAACATTTTGGAAGGCAGACCCTAGGATACTTTTTGTTGTTGTGTTATTGTTTAACGTCCACGGTAAACAGCTATAGCCATGTTTCTGGGCAGGCTTAGACCAGTACTAAGTGCACTTACTTTCACCAGTAACTGACAACTGCCCTTCTTGAATCAGCGGAAGGGGAAATGAAAGTAAGTGGCCGGATCAGGTATCAAACCCGAGACCTCTGGCTTATAAGCCAGACGCGCTACCGACTGCGCTACGCGGCCCGCCTCCCCCCTCCCCAATGATACTTAAATACTGGTTCTGTCGGGGCCCAGCTTAAGAATGATCACGCCTACCGTTTTACGTTAGTAAGTACACGTAGTTGATAAGTGCGCGACTGATGTGACTAAGGTCGAGAAAATGAGAGGTAGGGAGAACATCTCAGTAGAAAACTGGTATGTTAGGGCTCTGAGGCCATCCGGGAAACTTGAAGAGCTGATCCACAAAATGGACAGGTACTTCTGGAACATACTGGAGCTCTGAGATATGCATTGAGAACTTCGGTGAAATGTCAACGGATGACAGACACAAGGTTTGCCAACCAGTCTGCAGCAGACTCTCCGTTTGCGAGCAGCTCCTTTCAATGTCACAACACAATCATAAAGATCTGAGCAAGATGACAAGAAGGTAAACCATTTCTACCAGTAACTCCAGTAAATTACGAAGGACATTCTGGTTGTACAATGTGATTGGAATGGCAAGTGGAAGGGAATCACAAACAGTTTGGAGAGACGTATTAGGCCCTACTACAATGCCGAGACAAATGAGCGGGGTCTCAAACTCCTAAATTAGCATCTTTAACAACCTGTACTGACAAAAAACCTGGGCCCAACAAACCATCAACAACCCAGCCAAGACTGAGGTTTCACCGTGAGAAGTTCAAAAACCTAGATGTGGACATGCATGTTCCAAGTAACAATAGGCGGGAAATTTGCACCATTCATCAGTCTGGGGGATGATGACAGACAAAGATAGCATGATAACAAACTACAATACAACATTGACTGACACAGCCAGTGATATACTTAGGAAGGAACGTCAGAGGACAACGGCTTGGGTCACCAGATATTTTCTTGATCTCGCTGTAACGAAGGAGAGATTCGAAGAATAGCCGGCATGACACAGAACGAGTGAAATAATACAGGACAGCCGACAAGAGTGTTCAAAAGACCCTGAAGAAAGCAAAGGAGGACAGTTCGAGGAGATTGAAACTTGCCTGAACAAAAATACCAGCGTAACAGATGGTGAAGGATCTAACTTCAGGGAAACAGGGTAGATCAACAAATATCCAGGACTCGTCTGGAACATGTCTGAAAGAGCACCAAATTCTCAGCAGAATATTGCTCAGAGCTATTCAACCATGTGTCATGGTGACAATACAGTTCTGGACTGCACTTGGCGCTCAGAAAAAATCTACAACCGATCCTTCGCGAGGCAGCTTAGATTGTAGTAGCTGCACTGAAAAAGGAAAAGTCTCCGGGGTTGATTATATTTCAGTATAACTTGTTCAAGCAGGCAGGAAGACCATGAAAGGTCTATAAAAAGTTCTGAAGAACAGAAGAATGACCGACCCCAATGACTCAGTCGCTGGTAACTATGCTCCCTCAAGAGGGCCAACTCTGTCAGAACTACAGAACCATCAGCCTCAAAATAAAGTCATGCTGAAAGTCATCTTTAACAGGCTCAAACCCCAAGTTGAAGAGATTATCGCTGAACAAAACGCTGGTTTCAGTGTCGGAAGAAGCACAACAGAACAGATAGGCCTATCCTATGTAGAAATTACTCAGGTGAGCAGGTGGTCATTTTTGAGTCTCCTGGCCGTTTCTCGAAATGTCTCCGGGCCAAAATCTATGGTAAAATAAATGTATATTTTAATGCACAGGGTTGCCAAACTCTACTATTAAAGGAAAGCGAACCTCTTTTTTTCCTCCTGGGCTCCTGGACTAAAAACTAATATCTTCTGAGGCAGAGTTCTGTTGCGATATGCCGGGCCGTGTAGCGCAATCGGTAGTGCATCTGACTCATAAGTCAGAGGTCGTGGGCTCGATACCCGGTCTGGCCACATACTTTCGTTTCTCCTTCCGCTGATTCAAGAAGGGCAGTTGTCACTTACTTGCGAACTGGCGAAAGTATGTGCACTTAGAAATGGTTAACCGCTTATGAGGTCTAAGCCTGCCCAGGAATAGTGTTGTTAGGTTAACTGACCGTCCCGACATAACCGTAGCTATGTACCGTGGACGTAAAGCAACAAATCAATCACTCTGCTGCGAAATCTTGCTGTGTTATTAAAGAGTCGTGTCTTCTGAAGTTGCTCTAATCCCGTTGCGCATACCAGATCCTTGGTGAGTCAATTTTACATGATCTCTTACATGAAACAATAACCAGCTTTGCAAAACCATGGTTTTGCTGAATCAGGTAGATTTTGCACAGTGTCACGTGAAATCGGTTTAAACCGTGGTTTTATAGGCAGTTTAGCGAAGTCACCACCGCAGTTTAAATCACCTAGAAATAATTCGTCGATGTGAAATTGGGCCTTAATGTATATAACGATGCAATAAAATAAGGTTCTATACACCAGGTTGTGTGAAACTGGCATTTGATTCACTTTTTGTAGTGAAATAATATTATACGTTCAGGTTACGTTTTAGCTCACATTATCCGAAAGCTCCAGGTTGATTGATTGATTGATGTTTATTTGGTAAAAGCAACATACAATACAATGATATTTAAATATGTAAGGTAAAAATTATCACATACAGTTGTATAAAACAAGCCATGTTGCATATTTAAGAGCCACGAAAATATTGGAATGTAAAAAATAGCACAACACTTAAAAGGATGAAAACAACAACAAAAAATAAGATATGGTTTGAGTATCTAAATGAGATCAAAACTGACTTGTAAAAATTAATTGTAAATCTAATGAAAGGCTCCGTCGTCCGTCGTCGTCTATCGTCATCCGTTAAACTTTCAAATGACTTATCCTCTGAAACTACTGTGCCGGTTGTAACCAAATTTCATATGCAGCCTCCAGGAGTCGGGTGAACAAAAAGTTGTTCAAACGGTCCTTGTCACATGCTCAACATGGCCGCCATGTCTATATATGGTAAATAAACTTTAAAAATCTTCTTCTACAGAACCAAATGAACGATGGGCTTGAAACTTGGTATGTAGCATCGGATACACAAGTACTACCAAGATTGTTCCAATGATGATCTTGGGTTGACATTGACCTTCTTTTACAGTAAGGTCAAATTTCAAATTTGCTTTCTGGTGCGTTTAAACGGAAAAATGCTATAGCATAAGATGCATAAGATTTCATTGAACTTGTTGAAGATTTTAGCCTAAATATTGGGTTTGTACAGTCATCTTAATGAGTACATGAAAATTTGTGAGTACAAGAGGTCTAGGTCATTCTTTGACCTTTGACCCAGGGCTCTCATTATTCGATTATTCCAAACATCTCAAAACCTGATGGGCAAATTGCAACCAAATTTCATAGAGAGCTTACGGGGCTTGCGGGAGCGAAAATTTGTTCAAACGGTATAGGTTATATGACCAAAATGGCGGCCATCCCATATATGGTAAAACATTTAAAATCTTCTCCTCCAGAACCAACTGACCGATGTGCTTGAAACTTGGTATGTAGCATTAGGTACACGAGTACTACCGTGATTGTTCAAATGAATTCCTGGGATTGATTTTGATCTTTTCTAAACAAGGTGAAATTTGCTTTCTGGTCTCTTTATATGGAAATGTGCTAGAACATAAGAGTTCATGGAACATATAGACGATTTTGACCTGGTATGTGAAATAATCTAAATGAGATCATGAATATTTGTGAGTGAGTACAAGAGTACAGATTTACAGACATACTGAAGATGTGCATATGCTTTTCTAAGAAGCAGAAAAAAGACAAAATTATGACATTTTCAAACTTTGGAATTATACTGATGCTGGCTAATGTATCCGTTTGGCAAGTTTGTATAAGCGAGGAGCCCCGGTAGCTCAGTGGGTTAAAGCGCTGGCCTACTTATCTAGTGGACCCGGGTTCGAGCCCCACTTGGGGTGAGAATCTTTCCTACCATAAACGGGGTTCCATTGCACCCAGCCTTTCATTATCACCCGCCCATCGTCCCGATATGACTGAAATACTGTTGAAAAGGGCGTAAAATCGTAAGTCATCCATCCATCCGTATGCATAAGCAACTCCTCCCCACAGTTTTAAACTAAAAAGATGGGCAATGATCAGGAATTAATACAATCAAATCCCACATTCCGCTCTCAAAACCAATAGGGAAAAGAAGCACATACACACATACACACAGAAAGTGACACAAGTTTACAAAAGACATGAACAGTAAACCGAATGAGCAGCTCTTTTCCAAACAGATGGTCATTCAGCTACCCCAATAACAGCATCAACATCTATTTTTACGTATTTTTTTTTATTTTAGTTACAAAACGAAAGGCAGATTGGGCAGCAATACGGGTGACCAAACCGCCAGAGACCATAGACAAGCGGACACAGCACAATATAACACCAAGGAACCGCAACAGAAGTACCGCCTTGGAACGGTCAGCAAAAGATTACTGGTGGTGGGGGTGTGTGCTTGAACATGTTTTACTGGGCCCAAACATCGCCCTCTGCTTCTGCAGTGGTTTGAAACATTAAGTTAGCTGTTCGGTCCGCATGAAGATTTCCTAATTCATCAATGAATCATCACCGGAAACAAACAAATCACGGAAAAGGCCTATGATGAATCAGAGATGAGGACTCAACGGAAAGAACGTATTGCGATACCAGGAGACGCCTGGGAAGTCAGAAAACACCACTGAAATACCGGAGCAAAAGAAAACTATCAGTTGAACCCTGAATAACCAAGCAACAGACAAGGCAAACTCCGGCCCCAACCAACAAATATAAGTAGCTTTATGTCGGGCCCATCATTGAGTCTGATGCCTGACCAACCGGCGTGCAATTAAAGAGGGAAGCAAAGTGTTTAACCATAATTGGGTTAACCACTAAACATGCAGACTGTAGCATTACATTTATATCATATCCAATACGTTTGTAACGAACGATGATTTTCCTGAACTGATCAGAAAAAACGAACTTACCTACAATTTTTTTGAATTTATAGACTCAGTCACCATAAAATTCTGGTTCCGTTAGGCCCTGTTGCAAAAAACTTTTTAATTCGACATTGAATTTAGAAACCAATTCATAGTGTCGGCGAAAGAATTTTGAAAATGCTTTTCAAAGTTTATGATATCTATAGCCCTGTTGGAGAAGCTTAGCAGTTAAAATTTTATTACGGGCATTGAAGTCAGTCACATGACTAGACACTCAAGCAAACCCAATAAGTTGAGAAATGTAAACCCGTAAGAGGTAGAACGGGGAACATCACCATCCAAAAATGGAAAATTCACAATGTCAAAATCAAAGTCATCGCGTTCATCATAAATTTTGGATGAAACAAATCAATTAGAAACAGATAAATGTAAATCCAAAATGAGGCTTCAGTATCGGTTGCATTAGCTTTGTTTAACTGTAGCTCAGGTGGATAAATTTGATTCACCATGCCTTCAAAGTAAGGATTGTCAATATTTATAAGGTCATCTAGATAACTAGATGTAGAATTAAAAGCTTTATCAATTTCAGATTGTTTATCATTAGAAAGAGAAGCCATGAAATCTCTTCCGTAGCAAAATAAAAACAAATCCGCTACAAAAGGAGCACAATTAGTACCCATCGGAATACTAACAATTTGTCTGTATAAGCCGTCAATTTCAAGTTTTGTACAGAAGAATCGGGCATATTGAAGATGTGCGTGCGTCTTCAGGAAAAAATATTCTTGTAAAAATTACAACCTTTTAAAACTTAGAAAATTTCGGATTAGAGCTAGGGCAGGATGACAAGTTTCTATTATTGTCTCCTACCATAATTTTAAAGCAAACAATTTGCACAGATGTTGCAGGCATATTGAAGCTCGGCAGGTGCCTTTTTGACCAGAAAAAATATTTTAAAATGACAGCCCCTCAAACATAAATTTTACAAGGTGGGGCTAATATAGGATGGCAAGTTAATAAATTTCCAAAGTGTGCCAGGCACATCCCGGGGGCTTCATTTGTGTTTTACAGACACAATTTTTAGCTCACCTGGACGAAGTCCAGGAAGAGCTATTGCACTCCCCCCGGCGTCGGCGTTGGCGCCGGGTCAGCGTCCACATTTACATTAGATTATTTAAGAGCTAATATTTTCTAAACCATTTGTTAGATCTGCTTCATATTTGGAATGATGACAGGTATAGGCCTAAAGTTAATTTCAGCAAGACCCCTGGGGTTGAAATCAAGGTCACAGACTTCGAAGTTGTACATCAAAAGTTTAAATAAAGTATTGATTCCTAAAGTATTATGTAAGGGAAGCAAACCTTACTTCTAAATAATTTAAGTTCAGTATTTTGTGATCTTCCTTGATTATTATGCCATTCTTGGATATCCTAAATGCTCATATTTTCCAAACCAGATGATGGACCTGGTTCATATTTGGCATGATAATAGGCACTCGTCCAAAGTTTCATGAAGTAATATCGTGCCCACGCCAATATCAAAATCCAAGGTCACTGACTTTGACTTTTCACGTTTAAGTTTTCTAAATATCTTTTTTTTTCAAAAGTATATAATTGAGTTGTTTCATTTTAGCTTGCCTGGACGAAATCCAGAAAGAGCTATTGCACTGCCCCTGGTGTGGGTCGTCCTGGAAGAGTTATTGTACTACCCCTGGCATTGTCGTTGGCGTCCACATTTACGTTAAAGCTTTTTAAGAGCTTTTTCAAACCATTTTATGGATTTGGTTTATATTTGGTATGATAATAGATAAAGGTCTAAAGTTTCTTTCAGCAATACCCTCGCACAAGCCTTTGACCTTAAGGTCAAGGTCACAACTTTTAAAGTTTACATGAAAGTTTTACATTAAAATTTTTAAGAGCTCATATTTTTCAAACCTGAGATGATAGATTTGGTCCATATCTGGTGGATGATGGATGACTTGCGATTTTACGTCCTTTTCAACAGTATTTCAGTCACATCAGGACGATGGGCTTGTGATAATGAAAGGCTGTGTGCAATGGAACCCCGTTTACGATGGAAAGAACTCCGCCTCCGGCGGGGCTCGAACCCGCGACCGCTAGATCAGTAGGCCAGCGCTTAACCCACTGAGCTACCGGGGCTCCTCCCATATCTGGTATGATGATAGATACAGGTCCATAGTTTCTTTCAGCCATACTCCTGCCCAGGCCTATGCTCTCAAGGTCAAAGTCACAGAATGAAATTTACATCAAGTTTTTGTGTTTAAGTTTTTTAGAGGTTATATTTGCTACACCAAATGATGGGTTAGTTGATATTTGGCATGATGAGTATATTATTAGTTTGTTGTCGCGCCTGCCTAAGACATGGTTGATATCGGGATCCAGTTTTCCGTCCGTCTGTCCATCCGTTCGTTCGCTCGTCTGTCCGTCCATCTGTCAACATTTGCGACCACCCTAGCATCGACCCTAATATCCTGGTCTGTTTCCCATTAATTATAACTGTTGCAACTATCAAACCTTACATGAACTTCACCTTTGAAACATTCTCGCTTATCAGAATGTCATTTCATGACTTTGACCTATATTTCACGGTCAATCGACTTTGTCAAATTGTATAATATAGGGCGAGCTTGTTAACACAATATCTCAAGAACCACTTGAGCTAGGCTCATGAAATTTTGCTTGTAGTTTAGGACTAATGTATAGATGACTAGTGATTTTTAACAGAATCCAATAAATATTTGACAGATTTTTTGCCCTTTTTAGACATACACATAGTAGGTATAGGGAAAGCTTGAAAATAAAATGTGTAAAGAACCACTTGAGCTAGGCTCATGAAATTTTGCTTGCAGTTTGGGATCAATGTTTAGATGAACTGAGTAACTTTTGGTGTAATTTCGTAAAAGTATGACAGGTTATGGCCCTTTTCGGACTTTCACATTGTAGATATAGGGAAAGCTTGTCAACAGAAATTTCTCATGAACCCCTTGAGCTAGGCTCATGAAAATTTTCATGCAGAGTGGGACCAGTAATCTGATTACCTTTTGGCGAAAATTATGGCCCTTTTAGGACCCTTGCTTGTAGCTATAGGAAAAGCTTGTTAACAAATATCCCAAGAACCACTTCAGCCCGGATCATGAAATTTAGCATGCAGTTTGGTATTAATATGCAGATGGCATAATTTACTTTTGATGTAATTCAATAACATTTTGGTAGAATTATGTCCCTTTTTGGACTAACGCATTGTAGTCATAGGCATTCCATAGAAAGCCTTTAATGCTGATGGTTGTTCATAACAAGTAATTGTCCCATATATGGAGAAGGATATGGTTGGAGGTATAGCTTTTCACAAGCACATTTTCTAGTTTCAAACTTGCCATGGTCATTCAGACATGGCCCTGTTCTTATTCATTTTTCTCACCCATTTGAATTAGACGTTATCACTTGGAGTATTGGTTATCTCCTTTTATCACCCAATTCCAGGCGAGCTATGCTGTCTGCTGACAGCTCTTGTTTTAACTGATATTCAGTTCGGGTTTCACTGTTTATTGTGAATATTTTTCAGGAGCCAGCATTGTAAACATCAACAATTTCCACGCCCTGCAGATTGGACATGGATCCAACACAGTGACTTTCTCGACAATAGAAGGTAAAGTTTGTCTATATCAGTAACAATGATATGCACACGAATAAATTCCGCCCAGTGATATATATTTAATTAAACCATGAAAGATTGAAGTTAAGTAGAGATTTAATTAGTTTAAATTTCAATTTTATTTACTAACTTTTCACTGCCTATTCTGCCGTTGCCAGCTAAACGTCCCATGAATCAAGAACTGGCGTACATGAAAAGTAAAAAGATAGGCAATGATCAGGAACTGATACAGTCAGATTCGACACCCCGCTCGCAAAACCAAAATACATCGATTGACGACAACAGCTCACAAAAGATACGCATGTAGTAAACCGAATGACCAGCTCTTTCCCAGACAGGTCAGATAAATTGTTGCTAGTTTCAGGAAAGTCACACTCAACCCTGATTTTGTATAGATTTTTTTCGTGATTTTATAAAAATGCTAAAAAAGGTTTAATGGGAGATATTTCAGAACTGCAAAATATCATTGTTATAGCTTTGAGTGTAAAAAGCTGTTGTGGGTTTGCGCAAAGTTTGAGTATAAAAAAGGCTTAAATTTAGGTATGTCATACCAGTGAGTATAAACACATTGTATGTAGAAATTTCACAAAAGTGTAATAATCTTTTGTTATATCTAGCATTGCGTAAGGAGTCATGATATGGTAGACTTCTAGTTCTAAGTAGCAATTGAATATTAACAGAACCCTATTCGGGTCAGAATTACCTCACCCACTTTCATCTTGTACACAACAAATAAACCTTCACCAATTGATCTGATATTGCATGACATTACAGCCAACACATAGTAGTTTGAGCTTACAAAGTTTAAAGAAAATCGGTTGTGGCCATGAAAACAGCCTTATAGACACTGCTCCTTTCGTCTGATTTATCGTTCGGCTAAAGGGGGAACTAAAGTATACGGTAGGATGATAACATTAACTCTGAGAATTCCAAAAGCATAGAAAGCATAGTTTATGAGCAGAGAGTGAAATCACGGTAGTGTTTTACATCTCCCTGATATAATGAGAGTATGGTCATGTCAGGACGGTCACTTAACCTAACTTTTCCTGGACATCGTAAGCGGTTTATCAGTACTAAATGCACATGGTTAACTGCTTAGGAAGTCTAATCAAAATCTTAAAGATTTACTTCAAGAGCAGAGAACACATTCAGCAAAGGAACATGGGCCAGACTACGTAGTTTCGGCTAATAAAGCCTCCTCAGTGACCCTGACAATATCTGGTGACGAAACCTGTAATTTCTTAATCTTAATTGGGCAGTCGATTCAATGACTGATTAGTATCAAAAAGGGTCCAAATAATATAAAAGACTATGATCTAGAATAAGTCTAGACCAATCTAAAAAATTTTACACCCACCATTATATATGAATAATGTGCAACTGACAGAAACAGACACTCACAAACATTTAGGTATTACATTCTCCAAATCTTGTACATGGTCTCAGCATATTCAAAACATAACCGGCAAAGCTTGGGCAAGATTGAATCTTATGAGAAGCCTAAAGTTTAAAGTAAGCCGCATGGCCCTAAAACGCATGTATATATCCTTTATTCGACCTGTGCTTGAATATTCTGACTCAGTTTGGGACAACTGCTCAACGGAAACAAAGAAACAATGAGATGCAGTGCACGTAGAAGCGGCTAGAATTATTACAGGGGCATCTAAATTGTGCAGCATTAACAAACTTTTTTTCAGAGATTGGTCGGGACTCACTCCAAAGTCACCGAAAGAAACACAAACTTGTTACTTTTTATAAGATCTTTAATGGTCTAACTCCAAACTATCTCTCTGAATGTCACACCCCCCCCCCCCTTTGGTGCAAGAAACTGCCAATTACAATCTGAGAAACTCAAATGATATCCGAACTTTTCATGCTAAAACGAACCTATTTTACAACTCTTTTTTCCCCTCCACTATTAGAGCTTGGAACATCCTACATGAGGACATTAAACAAGCCACATCTGTTACTTCTTTCAAATATCGTTTAAATCGAGCTATAAAGAAACCTCCAAGATACTATAATGCTGGTACTCGAATTGGGCAAATACTTCAAGCAAGAATGAGAATGGAATGTAGCGCACTTAACTCTCATCTTTATAGGAAAAATATAAAATATAGTTCCAGATCCTTCTGGTCAATGTGGCGGTTTCGTAAGTCCACATCATTTCTTTTTCTGTTGTCCTAAGTATACAGCCGCTAGAAACAGATACTTACCAAGTGATATTCATAGATACAGTGCCCACAACTTTCTGTTTGGGAGAAATAGTATGACAAACCACGAAAATGAGGCTCTATTCGTAAAGGTACAAGATTACATCATTAGGTCAGGAAGATTTATTCAATAAATTACCTCTGACCGGCTCCAGCTCTGATTTTGAACATTTATTTGCTTACCAGTTCTTATTTCATGACGTCATTTCATTACTTTCAATTGTCTGTCGTGGGAGTGATACTTAGGTAATAATCGGTCAAAGGCTGTCTTCATTGCTTCTTCTTTCTTTTCTTATAAGCAGCTATATCAACCTTGTCTACTATACTTCTTATGATAAGAAAATGTATTGTACACCATTTCTATCTTATATGTCATATTTCTGTAAAAAAGAAAACAGTTAATTGTACAGACATTAAAACTCTCTCTCTCTCTCTCTCTCTCTCTCTCTCTCTCTCTCTCTCTCTGTGATGCTTGTTTATTTGTTGTAATGTTGGTTTGATATTCTTTGTGCATAGCCATTCACGCATATTGTAATTTCCAGATTGTTTCAGGAGATGGCTTATATATAAGCACTTTGCTTACTCCCAGATCCTGTACCATTATGCATTGTATTGTATTTATTTGAATAAAATATTGTTTAAACCAATCTAAAATTTCAGATATCTCAGAAAATATCCTTTGACCTCAATGGACGAAAATATAATCAACACTATGGATGATGTACGGGGAGACGTTTTACGGCCGCCACACGGCACAACACCAGCTGCAGTGAAATGAAATTAAAATCTTAAAAAAATTCTTCAAGAGAAGAGACCACATTCAGAAAAAGGAACTTGCGCCAGACTACGTAGTTTTGGATAATAAAGCCTCCCAGGAATAGTGATAGTGTGATTAGGTTCAGTGAAAGAGAGAAGCAAAGCTATTAACCATGCTTCGGTTAACCACTAAGCGTGCAGACTGTAGCATTACATTTATGTCATATCCGTTTGTGTGTAACTTGTGATAATTTTCGGAACTGATCAGAAAAATCAGTCCTACTTTCAATTTTTGTTCTAACTTTTTAGACTGAGTCATCATAAAAAAGAGTTTAAAATCCGACATTGAAAATCCAATTTATCTTGTCGGCGTTAAGGAGTTATTTTTTTAGTCGTCGTTTCTAATGCGAATGAAAGCTTTTTCTATTTCTCGGTGTCAATCGGAGGAGTAGGGAAATGTGGTAAACACATTCAGCACATGATTACTAAAAACTAAAGCCGATTTTAACGTTCATCTGCTGACTTGGCAAAGTTTAGGTTAACCTTTGTTAAGGCTCTGCTAGGTAAATTTCTCAGTAATTGCAAGTGCTAAAGTCATTATACATGCGCTTGCCCGGCCATACCAGCTGCAAGGGCGCTTATGGGTGGAATTCATAGCTCCGTAGGAGCTTTGAAAGAGCGGGAGCTCAGTGGTAGAGGATTGCTAAGGCATATTTTTTATTAAAAATACATGACTTTACATTAGATTTCTTTCATAGCGACACCAAAACGGAAGTTATTATCCAAATTAGACTGGTTTGAATACGAGCGTAGAAATCAACAAAACAATGAGTAATAGAAGCCCTGCAGTTTTTCTGTACCTACGTTACGTAATGACGTCAAACGTTCGGTTTGAGAAGAACAAGATGGCGTCGTTCCATATATAAAAATATCAATAACCTCGAATCAGCCGTTTTTGAGATTCGCAGCTACAAAAAAACATGTTACGGACGGACAGCCAGGCGAACAGATCACCAAACCCCAAAATGCCTCTTTCTCAAACAAATATTGACGTTTCTGCCGTTGGGGACATAATAAATGAAAGTTTGTACGAGTGGGGCTCGAGGGAGGTGAACACCTCACTCGACCATTACTCAGTTTTCAAGGTACATCCAAGACTGAGTGAGATTTAAATGACGTTCTAGAATACTGGGATAAACATACTCAACTTCTCCCACAGCTTTTAAGCAATCAACCTGAAACTTCGCAAAGTGTTATAGTCATATTGATGATGTGCATATGTCCTTTTTGAAAGAAAAATTATAGTTTTTACAAAATTACGGCTGTTTAAACTATGAAATTTTACGGATTCTGAACAAAATATTATTTTTCGAAACATTCAGACCAACAATTTTCTGGAATTTATACACTAAGTCAACATAAAATTCAGGTTCCAACAGGCCTTGTTTAAGAAGAGTTTTAGGTCCGGTATTAAATTTAGATTCCAGGTCGAAGTGACTTTGATAGAATTTTGAGAGAAAAAAAAATACTAAGTTTGTGATACCGTAAAAAGTCTTACCGGACATCATCATAATTCAAATTATATATTTTCTGGTCCTTGGGGATGATCTGGGTCAGATGGAAAATAGAGATCCCCTGAAGCCGATGTTAGGGGGCTTGGGTAGTGTTGCCACATTACATTACTGCACCTGAACAGACTTGATTAAACCGAGTCTGCTATTTTTGTTTTCTGATGTGATCCTTACTTCCAGAGGATCTTCCTCCAGGATCTATTTACTCTGTTTGAGAAGTTTCGCTGTTTATTTTTTTATAACGCGTGCTAAATGTCTAGGTAAAAATGAAAAAGTTACAATATCAAAATCAAAACCACCACGTTTATCATCAATATTTGAAAAAAACAACATCTGAAATAGTTTAATTTAAACCAAGAAATGGGACATCGGTATCAAAAGAATTTCCGTTATTTATAACCGAGGTTCTGATTGGTAGATCTGATTGGCCATTCCGCAAAGTGTAGGTATTATCAGTGTGTATCCAAATACACTGTATCTAGAAATAGAATTGAAAACATCACTCATTTCAGCTTCCTAATCCACAGAAAGAGACAATATGAAGTCACTTTCATCGCAAAATGAAAACAAATCTGTGACATGAGACGCACAGTTATAGTATTCCTCAAAATTATTGAGAATTTTTTGCCACCTATACTTGAAGCAGTAAGATTTGACAGACTTGGCATAGACTTTGTTTTATTAGTTAACAACATTCCACTGTGAGTTTATAAGCATACTAGTATAACCCTTAACCGTGATTCACAAATGTTATCTCCCCTTGAATGGGGCCGCTCAGAGATTTTTGTCTGACTTGAAAATCGTGCATTTGTGGATAAGATAATGATAAAGCAAATGTTTTCTTATCTAATGATTAATAACTTAATAACTATCACTTTAAGCAAACAAATATATTACCTTGACTGCATTAGGTGCTGCTGGCTCTCAAAAAGTGCATAAAATTGGGGAAAATTCAATTTTTACTGAGGGTATGTTGCTCTGATGCATTCTTATTTCATGCTTTTCGACAAAAACTGCAAGCAATCCATAGTTTTGTTATGCTTAGTAAATATGCTTTTTATGAACACAAGTTTTGATAAGATTGTCTATACCTTGACAGAAATATTTCATTCAGATCATGAGCAGGTGGGATTTTTTTTTATTTTACATGCATCCAATTTTCTTCGTATGTCACAATTGCCAGTACCTCTCTCAGAAATTGGAATCAACTTCTACAAACCATGCAGAATTTTTTTGACACCATTAATAAAATAGATGATGGTGAACAATGGAGAAAATAAACTATTTCCAAAGAGATAATCTATTCCCAGAAAAGATAGTATAGCCAAATATAGTCCAATTCAATGTACATGATTTTACAGGGGTGTACCCCAGCCCATAAACGCCAATAACAGATGCAAGAAAATGCACCATGTTATTTTTTTGGATGTCAAACTTGAAAAGGAGGTCCTTTTTATGTTTTGCTCATTTAAAATGTTGTTGAAAACATATGGCTAGCCACTGAGAGCCAAAATGCCATTCTCAATAATTTTGAGGAATACTGTAGTGCCAATCAGAATACTTTCAATTTGCCTGTATAACATAGTGCCATGTCTAATGTTGTAAGAGCCTCACAAACATTTTTGCGAGACCATACCGTATCCATTTTATGTTCTTCAGATATGAAGAAAGCATTTCTATCATAACAAGTAAGGTAAAGGACTCCTTTTTTCTGAAATGTTCTTTCTATAACATCAAGTTTTTTCTAAATAAATAATAATAAAGATATGGGGTAGTACATTGTAAAGTATGAAAAATCGTAAGTTCACAAACTAGTCAGGTAAGTATGATCAACTTTGCCTGCAGATTTTAAGCAATCAATTTGAAACTTTGCACAAAATCTATAGACATGTTGATGATTTGCAAAAAAAAAAAAAAGAGAAAAAAAAAAGAAAGAAAAAACATTAAGTTGAGAAAATTACGGCTGATTTTGCAGGTTCTGGCAAACAGAAGATATGTATATGTCTTTTTGAATAGGAATTCACAGCCTTTTCAAACCTACAAAATTAGGTGTTGGATATAGAGCACAGTACTCCTGATAAGAAGGAGTTACAGGGATAATTTTCCTTATTTTCACATAAACGTGTATATTGTGACCCCTCATTAAAAACATCTGACAGAAACGGTCCTAATGAGGGGTCATAACATATGTTTTCGTTGAATAATAAATAATAATAAAAAAACTTTAAATTATCCTCAGTAACCCCTCTTATCTGGAGCTCTGCTGCGAGCCATGTTAAGATTGGTTTACAGCGTTATTTAGTCGCTTAGTTATGAATATATATCTTTTACAGAATCCGAGGAAGTCGCACAACAGCCTAGCAAACGTCAGTTTGGTTTGTATGTTCTTCGGGAAATCTTGGAGAATTATGGAAGTCAAACCATTTTATATGACGATTTGAATAAAGAGGTACAAGTGAAGATTAAGAACATGGAAATGGACAATATAAAACGCTTTAAAGATATTTCAGGGCTTCCATTGCAAGATTTCCTCAGAGACAATACTGCTGATTTTGAAATACAGCATAAGAAACGGAAACGTTACGTAAAATTGATCAGGAAAAAAGCACTGGAACCTGGTAATACATGTATGTTACACTGTTTAGAGAACACAGAATCTAAAGAAACAAACTTTGATCGCTTATCGGTAGGATCAAATGAAACGGATCCTTATTTTGATGCAAATTCCGACTTCGAAGACAATCAGGTAGGCCAATCAGAATGGACTATGGTAACCCGCAGGAAGCAAAAGTCACTTAAACCTAAAAAAACAGCACAGTCTTGTGCTCAGATCAATAGTTTAAATGAAAGGCTTGATTTCGATGTCAATAAATTCCAGTGTATAATGGCAAAGTCAGAAGATAGAGACCACTGTTTTGTTTCAAGTGCTTACACATACAGGCAAAGCAACTTTAGATTTATGCAAGATGTTGTAAGTATGTGGAATACTCCACAAAGACAATCTTCCTATATCATTATAGGAGTCTCTGTAACAGGCAAATTGACACATAATCTTAAAGGCATTGATGGCTTAGAAAACAACAGTTTCTATCAGAGCCTATTTGATGAAAACTTCTTCACTACACGTCCAAACTTCAGGTACTATCAGGTGCTCTTCAAGGCAAAGCATTTCGGTGTAATAGAAATCTTATCTAGTCAGGGTTGTGGTTTACCATCCATAGTTAAGAAATATGGTTGCTTAAGGGGTGTTATACTGAAGGAAAATCAGTTGTGGTTCAGAAAAGGTAAGACAAATCAAGTATGCCATCTATCGGATCCAATTACTGGTAACATATTTAACTGGTTTCTTGGAGCTGTAAGCCATAATATTAGTTCTTCCGTTGCGCCGAACGAATGCATCGCAAAATCTACAAAAAATGCAGAAACATACACCAGCCAGCCGGTCTACGAAAGTTGTAGAGATATTCGCGGAAATTTCGAAACTGTGTGGTCCAGCGCTCAGGCATTTAATAAAGGGCATTTCATTTTGATATCAGCGGACATCTCAAATACAATAAAGCGTTTAGAGGCACTTACACTGGTACCTTGGATAGCTGTATATGATTTCGATATACTCAGTTATTCTGATGGCCTTTTAAACGCAACGATGGATTTTATTGAACGCAGGCGTTCTTTACATATCAGTACTTGGAAAGAACCTGCACAGTTTATAACCGAACAGGGTACTTCTTGGTGTTTCATGCGTGGACGGCGGGAGATTTCTGACAGCAGAACAGATGAAAAAGATGGATCAGTAGAATCTGCAAATAACTGGCTTAGAACAACAAAGAAGGGAATAGAGGCGATTTGTGAACAGCTTTCCAACTTTGCTGAAGATTACACTGTTTTAACTCTTGTTCTGTTGTGGCCGAGGAATGAAAATCTTGTTCCTATACTGCATAAGTTCGTTTCAAGGCTTTTCGAGTACTTATCAGTATCACCGAAAATAGTGTTATGCTTATCGGAGGAACCAGCAACAGAAAAAGCAAAAATTCGTTTCAGTATGTTTTGTGACGATTTCGACGGATACATAGACGTAAACAAGATTGAAATAGAGGAGCTCTGTTACGGACTCACAACACGAATGAAAATTCACAATGACAAAAAGAATAACTATGTACTTCCCAGTGCTGATGGGTGCGACGATCTGTCGATAACTGACAGAGACGCAGTTTGGTTGAAGGAAGATTTGGAGGTCCTTTACAGAGACAACACTTATCTGTCAGGCAAAACTAACCCCGAAGAGATTCAAAAAGCAATAGAGAAGTTCTATCGTGGCGGCTCATTGCACTGGATTGTCAGATATGAGTGCCCCTTACAGCAAGTAGATATCGCGAGAGATCGAATGAAAGAGTTAGAAGAGAAGGTCGCAAAACTCGCTGAAAAGTACAAAACTGCTATGATTACTTTATCTCATGCCCCGGGCTCAGGCGGCACCACTCTTGCACAGAGTTTGCTGTGGAAGCTACACTCAACATATCCATGTACAGAGCTGAAGGTCAGGTCTTCATCTAATATCGACGAATTGTGCAGAAAGATTACATTTCTGCACCAGAAGACTCACATGCCAGTGGTCATGTTGGTTGATGGAGAGGACGAGTCAAAAGTCCGCTGTCTCTCAAAACAGCTGAAATGCACAATTATATTGTATGCCAAGCGGTATCCTTACAATATTCCGACAAGTATTCCTGAAAACAAGGTATTTCTAAGTGGCAAAGTGTCTGCTTCAGAAGCTTCTGTGCTTTCTAGCAAGCTCAGTGAAAACTGTGATGAAAAGCAGAGAGAAGCGTTAGAGAAACTGCGAAGAGAAGTACAGTTAGAGAAACAAGATCACAATCTGTATGAATTTGGAATGACAAAATATCATCATGAATTCCATGGCATTGTTTCTTTTGTTTCTGGCTATTTACAAATTGGAAGCAATCCAACAAAGGATCTTCAGCCATGGCAGAAGTGTTTGGGTTACCTTGCACTTGTTTACTACTACGGACAAACTTCGATTCCAATCCAATTCTTTGCAAAATTAATGGAGAAACTACCCAATCATGTCGTTTGTTTGGATGATTTTCCTCATGCATTCCAGCAGTTTGTGATCCTCGACAGAAGTCAGGGCCGAAAGAATAATATCAGAATCTGCCACTATATTGTTGCAAAAGAAATATTGGAGCAAATTCTAACACGCCACTCCGAACCTGTCTCTACCAGAAGTAATCGCCTTGGTCTAGATGCTTGTCGAAATCTTGGTAGATTTTGCATTGAGTTTATCGAATATGCTGGTGGGAAGAAAACACGAATCAGTACGACATCTTCAAATATTAGATACATAATTGCTAGAACGTTCATTTTCCGTGACGAGAAAGACATGGGTGACAACGAAGAGCAGAAAAGGAAGAAGCCTGTATTATCAAAAGTCATGATTGACATCCCTGCAGGAAAACCTTTATTCACAGAAAGATTTCGAGTGTTAGAAAAACTTACTCAGTGCTTTCCAGATGATCCAAATTTTCACGCTCATCTTGGCCGGTTTCATGCATTCTGCCGCCCAGATGAAGAACATTTAGCGGAAGACTGCTTCCAGCAAGCCATTTCTTTGTGCAAAAAACAAACTGAAGGCATATCTGTGGAGGATATTGCAGATGGAATGAGACAAACACTGATGCATATCTACCATATGTATGGTATAATAAAGCAGAGAGAGATTGCAAAATACACAGGCAGGTGTGAAAGTGAAAAAATAGAAATTGCAAAAGATCAAGAGCTTTTCTACGATAGGCTCGAACAACTTGTAGAAGTTGGAGAGGAGGCTTGTTCGTATTTCAAAAAATCTAGAGATATTACGCCAGAGATGCACGATAACTACGTGTATGCTTACACAGGTGAAATACAGGTACGACTTCAGATATCAGAATATGTCAGACAGCATTTACAAAGTGAAAAAGCAGGGACCAGTGGTTTTCTTCAGTCATTTGCACGCTCAAATGCGAAAACATTTGTAACAACAAGTATTCCTATCATAGAAAATCTCATAATGGACTGCTATACAGATGTTGAGCTGACGCCAGAGGACGCACGGTCTTTGCAAACGTTAATATTATGGTACAATCATGTCTTCAAAGGTCAAACTATTCCCATAGAAACTGTTGTACACTGCCAAGAAGACTGTATAAACAGCAACAGGTTAAAAATTGCAGCTACAAAGCTGAAGCACGGGACCAACAACGCGTTCTGCAGTATAGAAGACATAGATGATGGAAACGATATAATAGAGCTGGTTCGTTTATATGAGGATATCTTTCAAGCAATCCAGCGGGAAGGTTTAACAAGCCAGTATAGCAGAAAGGAGCTTGAGAGAGATTTTCGTGATTGGATATATGCCATTCGGCATGAAAAGTTTCCGGAAAACTACAAAATAGAAGATGTACTGGATACTCTGCAACTGTGGAAAAATCTTATTCACTCACCGCTTTCCATCTACTATGATTTCATTTTGGAAAGTTTGCTTGGCTTTGGCTCGAAATCAGAACATGGAAAAACAGATTGTTTGATTCAAGCAAATGAAATGAAAGAAGAGCTAATGAAAATGAATCGTCTGATCATACGCCCTAAGTACCCAAGAGAGTGGCTGGGTGAAGTTGGCGATGGAATAAAACGGCTTTTGCCGGGTAACAGATTTATTGGCAGTAGTATCTACTTAGAGGAAAAAGAAACAATGTGCGTGAAACCTTCGGAGCTGATGATTTGCAAGGGAACCATACTACGCCCAAACACTAATTGCGTCGGTGGTTTCATACAACTGGATTTGGGTCAAAACACCGTGAAGGTTTTTTATATCCCGAAGAAAGCAGATCTTATCGGCAATCGATTCGTTGGACATAGAGTGGAGTTCTTCCTCGCCTTTTCTGTTGATAACGGTTACGAAGCTTACAGTGTAAAGCTTTTGAAAAAATACGGATGCTCCAATTGCAGTGCGAGAGTAGAATTTACGAGCGCTGATAAAGTGATACGCTGTAAATGCGGTAATGCTGTCTACAAGGACGATCTAAATGAAGTAAATGAAAAATAATTTCGACGAAGTAATTTTGTTAGACGACAATAGCCCTTGGCGTCGGATTTATTCGTTTAAACCTGCGGAACATTTGGTGTTTCAAACGAGAGATGCTTCATGCGTCGAAAGCTCACCCGTTTATCATCGGACTAGGGACATTTTATTAGAAGCAGAATAATAAAGTTTGTGCATGTTCACGATTTACTAGTATGAAACATCATCTGCGATAGGAAATATTATTTTGATCCCACATGATCAAAAATGTGCAATATACAGCATATATGAAAAAGCTCAGCGACAAACACAATCAAGCTGTGGATAAAACGGTCGATGGAAAATGAATTCCAGACCTGGCAATTTAAACTTGTTATTCGTAAGGCGACTGTAATAGAAAGCGAAATGAATCTTATAACACGTAATTCTCGTTTCCTCTTCTCTCTTAGAACCAGGTCCTCGTTTCATCGTCACCCAGAGACACAGAATATGAATTACGTAGTCAGACCTTAGTTGTGTATCGGGCACGCGAAAGTGAGATTTAACGAGCTTTTATTACCTTCGCCAGCAAAATAATACACAGTAGGGATTTTAAAAGCACTTCATATTTTTCATGTAATGCAACAATTAGAGAGAATGAAATGGTGCACTTTTATGCAAAAACACAGCTTTCAGGCTGATAGCAAGATGACATGGTCTATCTCAGGTTGTTTTACGAGATGATAATTAGTGTATTCGTTTGCAATAAAATCTCACATCACAATTTTTCTCATTTTCGGTCGTGGAAAGCAATGTGTATGCTGTTGCTGAGGTTCGATACTGTCTGTAACCACAACTGATTTTCGGAGTCTCTATATGATATTTTTTTGTATATTTTTTGGGACTTGTTATTTATTTGTCATACCTGTAGAGAGATTGCGTCACAGCTTCATGTTCATCTTAATACCCATTGGGAAAACATTAAAAGAAAGAAATATCATGTTTAAACGTCGTTAATATATATCATATAAAATCTGCACTCAAGGTACCGAAATACTGTTGTGTCAGTATCATCTACGTAACTACAAAGTATTACTACAATCACGTTGAATGGATGTGCGCAGATCACGGGATCACATGAGACGCTTGCGTTGCATGTAATATAGAGATCTGGGGCCGTATTTATAAAACGACTTAGGTGGTTGCTATGCTGTTGCTAAGGCTAAATTTCTATTAAGGAGATTCCCTACAACTATGAAACTGCTCTGGAGGAACAGTCAGACTGTTCCTCCAGAGCAAATTTTATAGTTGTAGGGAATCTCATTCATAGAAATTTAGCCTTAGCAACAGCATAGCAACGACTTAAGTCGTTTAATAAATAAGGGCCCGGCCACATCCACGAGACATGATATGGGCCTAGAGGTCAGATTATTTTATCTTAGTAATGATATGTTTGTATACCCCGGCATATGAAGTAGGGCGGACAAGGGTATATAGCTTTTGTCCCATGTCCGTTCGTCCATCTGTCCGTAAGTAAACATTTCTTTTAAAACAGTTTAGATCTTATATTAGCCAAACCGTTCATTGGGCTTGGTTAATAATAAGTATGGTAACAGACGTTGGTTTTTAGTTTTATTCTATACCATTCCCATCCATGCCTTTGACTTAGAGGTCAATGTGACAGACTTTGACTTTTTCACATTAAGGTTTTGTTTTAAGTGTACAAGGACCTACAGTTTCACCGATACTCTTTGTTGGATTTAGTTTTTAGTGTCACTTAGCGAAGCTTAGTTGTGCTTAGCAACATCCGTCGCTGTAGTGCGTGTGCACGTTAGCAAATATTCACCTTTTGCGTTTAGCGTATCAAAAGGCGAGGTTTCAAACTTGCAAAGTAGGAACATCTGGTATAAGTTTACTGAATGCAGTGAAGCATACAGGGCCATGGCCTATATTTTATGGATCATTAAACATAGAAAATGTTGGTTCATCTTTCGCGTTTAGCTCAGTTTCTGAGTAACAAAAAGGGATAGAGTCTTCAAACTTGCGAAACGGGAACATCTGAGACAGTACACCTGAATGCAGTGATGTATATTTGGCCGTGACCTATGGATCATTAAACATAGAAACTTTTGTTCACGTTTTGCGTTTAGCTCAGTTTCTAAAGAACCAGAAGAGATAGAGTCTTCCAACTTCCTACACAATTAAATCTGGGGAAGATCAACTGAATGCAATGATGCATATTGGGCCTGGGCTAATGCTTCATGGGTCATTGCACATAGGAAAAATAGGCTGTAGGGAAAAATTGGTTGTGTGGCTGGAGGTCAAACACTAGCACACTGTTATTATTTGTTCTACAAATCTAATTTGGAAACAGTTTACGCAGCTAGTTTATCAAACGTGGCTCAACCTTTTGACATTGTTATGATGGTCATTAAATGAAGGGCAGCATGACCAATTTTCATCGTTCAGTGATTTTACCTTATAATTTGAAGACTATTTGATGAATGAATTTGATAGCTAGGGACAATAAGTCAATATGGTCCCATGTTTCACCTTAAAATACAAGTAGATCACAATGATCTATATTTTATGGTTCAGTGATTTTGTCATATCTTGAATACAGGTTCATGTTTTAAACATAATGATGAGTCAGTATCACCTGATGATTAACTATAATCCATTTCACAAACAACCATGTGGTCTGAAATGTTTTCACTCACTACATGGTAAATGAGATGCTTGAGCAATAATGGACCAATGTACTGAAAAAGACTAAATTATATTATTCTCCTTAAAAGTGAATACTCATATAAGAGATGTATATTCATAGTCTATTCAACACTGCCTGTTTCAAAGAATGCACCAACCAAGCGTAAAACTTCAAAGATAAGAAGCCTTTTTATACGCCCGTTTTGAAAAAACGGACGTATTATGTCATGGCGCTGTCCGTCCGTCCGTCCGTCCGTCTGTCCGTCCGTCCGTCCGTCCGTAAACATTCTTGTGCGCACCATAACTCAGTAACCGTTTGGGATATCTTCATGAAATTTTGTAGGCATATGTATTAGGTAGGGGGAACGTGTCGCGTACAAGAATGGTTGCTCCCCCTTCCTTGGTTTCAAAGTTATGCCCCTTTGATTGTTTTTTACCCTACAGGTCTTGTGCGCGCCAGAACTAGATAACTGTTTGGGATATCTTCATGAAACTTCATAGCAATGTGTATGAAGTCCCAACAATGTGTCGCGTACAAAAATGGTTGCTCTCCCTTTCTTCGTTAATGAGTTACATCCCTTTTATTAGTTCTTTTCGGCAGTTTTTGTGTATACTTATGTTGTGCATGCATTAACTCTGTAACTGTTTGGAATATCATGATGAAACTTTATAGCAATGTGCATGATCACAAGATAATATGTCGCATATAAGAATGGTTGCTCCCCCTTTCTTAATTTTGGAGTAAACTCCCTTTCCTCCGTCCATAAACATTCTTGTGTGCGCCATAACTCAGTAACCATTTGGGATATCTTCATGAAATTTTGTAGGCATATGTAGTAGGTAAGGGGAATGTATGGCATACAAGAATGGTTGCTCCCCCTTCCTTAGTTTCTAAGTTATGTCCCTTTGATTGTTTTTTTAGTCCTGCAGGTCTTGTGCGCACCATAACTAGATAATTGTATGGGATATCTTCATGAAACTTCATAGAAATGTGTATGAAGTCCCAACGATGTATCGCGTTCAACAATTGTTGCTCTCCCTTTCTTTGTTAATGAGTTACATCCCTTTCATTAGTTCTTTTCGGCTATTTTTGTGTATACTTATGTTGTGCATACATTAACTCAGTAACAGTTTTGAATATCATGATGAAACTTTATAGCAATGTGCATGATCACAACATGATGTGTCACATATAAGAATGGTTGCTCCCCCTTTCTTAATTTTGGAGTAACTTCCCTTTGATCATTATTTTTAGGCATTTCCATTCACTCCATATCTCCTTAACCCTGTGATATATTAGAATGAAACTTTGTAGGAATGTGTGTAATAATGGGGCAATGAATCCTGAGCAAGAACCATGACTGTAGCTCGCTTACTGGATTATCTGCCCATGCATAAATTTCCTGTTTACTCTGTAACTCCTTAACCGTTTAGAATATTTTAACACAACTTTGTCGAGATGTGTGTATTGTCGAGGGAATGTATTAGAACCAAGAATGGTATATCTAGTATATTTAGTATATGAATTATCTCCCTTGTTTGATGTGTTAAATATTTGAATAATGTAGCCATCATTAATTAAAGTGTGTTTTCCCCTGTTTGTCTGCCTGTATGTCCTTTTTTAAACAATTTTGTTCATTCTATAATTCCTTTATGACATTAAAACGGGCGTATTATGCGCCGCTTGCGAAGCCCTTGTTAACATTATAGTTGATCTGACACACTTACTTTTATTTGATAAAAAATCTGAATTTTCTTCATAGTTCGTATGGTAATAGAATAAGGCACAAAAAGGTTAAAAAAGTTCGTTGAGTTGTACTGAAACTAAACTATTTTTTTTGTCCTCCATTTTTGAGCAAACGACCCATAAAAGTTGGTTTCATTAAGAGGTTGCATTTGCATTGGCCGGGGTATACGTGAGCCCATGCTCACTTGCTCCAGTTATACCCTTTCTAATGTGATTTCTCAGTTCACTTATTCAGATGTCAAGTAAATAATGTAGATACATTACGTGTAACGTCTTGTTTGTTGATGTTACATTTTTTACTTCGATTTTGTGATATGGGTGCAGAGGGTCCATAATTTGGTTCTAACAGTATTTCACGGAACCTGGCTAAATTTAACCTTGTGATATGAACGTAATAATTCATTTTTGTGATTATTTAGACATACACTTAGAGTGGTGTGTCTTTGTTGTAAATAAAAAATTATATTAGATAAATGTGTATTGTATAAGTCTTGTAAATAGTGTTCATTGATAACATATATACAGTTTATTGTCGAAAAAAATTATTAGATAAAAGTGTATAGTATAGGTCCTGTAAATGGTAAATTGATAACGCAAATACATGTTAATGTCTACAAGCGAAATAGTGTATTTCAATTAATGTATTAATGTATTTCATATATTAAACTGAGTGCTTATGAAAAGTAATAGAACTGCCAGTGCAGCATTAAGAGAAAAAAAGAATTTTTGAAGGGTGCTCTACTATAAATAAAGTTTGAAAATTTATAAATAATACAAGTTAGTGTAAACGTATAAGCTTACTTAACGTTTTACTTGTAAGTAATAATTTTTCACTGGTAAGTTAAAGTTATCCATACAATTTTGATTCTTATACACCAACAGACCGTAAAACATAGCAAAGTGTCAGATATTTGCGGATTCTAGAAGCAATGAATTAAATTATTTCCGAGACATAATTGTTAAAACTTCAGTTTTGGTTAGTGACATTTCGATACGACAAGGCGTAGATTGTAGGCCGATGCATATATAAGTAATGTTATAATTCCATTACCAGAGCAACCATGGGCTTTCAGCTTGGCATTCTTTGGTAGCTTTGAAGAAGTGTTATGTAAAGTTGTTTGGGTAACACTCCATGTTTCTTCTGCCATTTTCTCAATAGGAACAACATTTTTGACTTCTTGTTTGCTGCTTGGACAAGTAAACTCTTCCAAAAAAGGGTTCTCTCTTTAAGGAAAGAATTTTCTCAAAGAGGAGCATTTTTTCCTCTAAGAATTAACCCCTTTTGAGATGGATAGCAAAAATGAAAAATGGTTAAACTGATTCTCCTGAAACTGGTACCGTTACCTTTAAAAAGCTCACACCATTTTATTACTGATTCCTCTCTGAAATGGCATGCAGACAGGAATGAATAGTGGAGTTTGCAGTTACCTGAAATTTTTATCTATTCTAGCGGCTTACTCCCTCCCTATCACTTACTAGAATTTAGTAAAGCCACAGCATAAGATGGAGAAGAAACTCATCCACTTCTAAAGAATGTTGCCATCAACTGGGCACACAGCGTTGAATCAACCTTGAATCAATGTTGATTCAACATCATGACGTTGAATCACCGTTGATTCAATGTTGACCTATCGCTGTGTGCCTTCTGGGTATAAGTGGCAAGAGTATTTATTCAAAACTGAAGTTTCATCAAGAATGTTTTTCTCAATCAAATTAGCTCAAGTATCCTGTATCTAGGGTAGATTTTACAAAATATTGAACAAAACGAGATGTTTATTCTAATTTTTATTTTTGGCGATATATTCATTTTTTTGTGAGAAATTGATTGTTGTCAGTGATATTTTATCAGGGGTATTTTATTCCTGCTATTTGTTTAGTAGTAATCGTAAAGGACGACGTGCATCGAGGGCCAAATTCGCCCCGCCCCTGCCCCAGCCTTCAAAACTGGTTTTCCTTTGCATACTTTGTTGCTATACTATTTCCAATCATCATTTTAAAATATTGTATAGGATATATTGAAGGCCAAACCAAAGTCTCATTCATTTGGTCTTATGTAAAAAAATTCAACATACAATAAAAAAATGGCTAAAATAAAAACTGAGATAGCACCAATATTTAAATATTTTGGAGGAGGGAAATGATGATAGTTTGTGGTTTGGAAATTGTTTGGCTACAGTGCCATAAAATGGGGCTCAACAGGGTAACAAAATTAACGAAACCTGTCTAATTATGAATTTTACTTTTTTGACGATTTCCAATACTTGGCAGATAAAGATTTCAGCCATAAACCAAAAAAGACATTGTTATATATGTTGTAGATTTTATCACTGGCTATAACCTATTTAAATATCTATTTGGATTATGTTTGTGCTTTATGTGCACCAAAAGTTTGAAACTGTCAAAAATGCAGAAAATGGCATATATTTTTACTTTTTCCATTTTAACTAGTTATTTCTAGCCTACAAATAGGTCATTTAGAAACATAGAAATCAGTCCATAAACTGCAACCATTGCATCAAATATTTAAATTCTAAGCCAAACAGTTGCTGCTTTGATTTTTCAGGAAAATCTGGGGGCCAGAAATTGGCCTGAATGTACGTACTCCTTTCCGGTTCCCTTGCTCTTTTTCTATTTAAATGCAAGAGCAGACGCATGTATATGTATTCATTTATTTGTGAATAGCTATACTATTACAATTATGAACCTCCAAATACATCGACATGTGTGAGTTACTGGGTAAAACAGTGATACAAAAATGGCCGACATTACGGTCTGATTGTATATTACATTAAATTAATTATCAAAACTAATTATTACCACTTAAAGTAAATTAATTAATTATTCGATAGAAGTAAATTTGAGTTTAATATGAAAATGTTCACATCGTTATTTGCTGCGCATGAGAAACTTGTCTTCATGCATGTTTACGTCAGCCTGTGCATATTTCACAGTCGGTTCAGTATATACTCACTTTTTTCAATATTATAGCTATATTTTTAGACCTTGTAGAGCCCAGACAGTGTTTTTGCCCTGGATAATCTGAGAAAACGCAGGTCATAAATGCCTAAAGACAGGTTTTCTTAGAGTGCGGTCCATCTGCTGAAGATTTGAGCTGTGTCATGAAGGCCATCCACGAAGTCTGATCATAACATTCTATATCCTCAAAGAGGAAACTTCTAATGTCCATGGGAATACGCAGGCTAATTAATTATTTTATGTCACACGTGGTGAAAGGTCCCTTTCCCGCTGCGCCAGTCATTTGTATATAGTATAGTGCATTCTTGTAACAGCACAAGGCAAGGAATGATATTATGTGAATGTGATCTGCGTTTTTTTTTTCACCAACTTCAGTAAAATGACTTGTGTGTTGCAGAAAATGGACCTTTCGCCACGTGTGACAAAAAAGCACACTGCTCAGCTACTAAGTTTTGTTAACATATTATACATGTATGTAGTTCTATCAACATGTTGACTATAAATAGCAATAACCAATTGTTACATTTTAATGTCTATGAAGCGTTATAGGGGCTCAATTTACATTTCCCGAGTAGCTATATTTATATGTTGCTCAATCGTATTGTACTTGCATCAGTCATTATCCATGGCTGGGATATTTAGTTAAATCTTAAACGATATACATATAATGAGTTTTATATAGGGAGAACTTCAAATCTCAGAAATCGCAGAACAGTACATGCGCAACAAATAAGGGATCCATCTATTACAAAAATCCATTAAGTGGCAATATAACAACATGTGCTAGAAATATGACACCTTAATTTAAAACGTATCCCAATTATAAAATGAAGACTGATAGCTTGATACAAAGACAGCTGAAAGCAAAATACTTCCAGAACTTTTTCAAGCCAACACAGAATAATAATATATGTAGTAAATTGCAGCCTTTGCATGTACTTATTATCTTGTAGTACTTTAGTGTAGACAAATTTTATTTCAATTTTGTACATGTTATGTACAAGTTACAAAGAATATACAATAGCAAAAGGATCTGAACTGAAGCCAAGGGCTTTGTGGATATTTCTTTGTGGTACTTATGTATAAAAATATGCTTTCAGGTTTATATCGCAATGCTGTACAAATTATTTTGAAATTAAGAAAGGTGACGTCATGCGTTAATTCTGCAACGTTATAAACGTCGCGTTCTGTAAAGTTGTAACAATGTTATCAACCTTCAGAAACCAGCTAGTAAGGGAAAGTATATAATAATTAAATTCACTGACTTACAAGGATCAAATTAGTTAAACTTTTTCTTTATATGACTCTTGCACTGTTATTTGCTTTTTCTAATTGTGTGTGTGTGTGTGTGTGTGTGTGTGTGTGTGTGTGTGTGTTATAAGATATGTAAATAAGACAAGTAAAGATATATTTTGTATTTTGTATTTCTTCAAGTGAAACTGATATTTCAGATTTCATTAAAACTAAGATATTTTGTAATACAAACTACGTATTTTCTTAGATATCTCATCTTATCGTAACTAATCTTATATGATTTATGTAACTGAACTGAATTGTAAATGCAACCACCTATCCTGCAGCAACACATGTCTTATATAGTGTTAAGAATTTCAATCATTATTACTCTATATATTGCTCAGAAGTTTTCATAGTCACATTACATTCAGCTGACTGTTGAATATTGCATAATTCCATTATTATTACCCATTCATAGTATCATGTTATTGTATCTAATGTTCTTTTTTTGCCTTTCCTAATTGTTGTATATATATATGTTCTTGAGGGCCTCGGGGAAGATTGGCCTTGCCAACCGAGTTACCCTCACTAAATAAAGACATTACTTACTTACTTACTTACTAAGAGATTGATGTTTCATTTTGTCTTGTTCTCCAATTTAGAACTTTTATGTTTATACATATGTGGTACATGTGGTAAATGAAGGTGGTGGAATGAGATATGAACATGGACATATTTTGAAAAAGCACATCAAGCACAACTGTCTGGTTTTGTTTGATGTGTCAACTGGAAAATTGGGGTATGATAGCTAGATGGCTGAGCGGTTTCCAACCAATATGCATGTATTTTGGTGAAACCCAGTTGGCACATGGCGTCGAAATGACTTTGTTGACGTCGATGCGACATCATTATGTCGCATCGACGCCATTACGATACCATTTCGACGTTATGTGCCCTCTGGGGAAAAGTCTTTGCCAGAAAATCGAAATTATGCTTGTGATAATTTTATGGCATAACAAAGCTTGTTTTCACTAATGTTATTAATGTCATATCATAGAACGCATATGCATATAATTATATGTATATTAACGTTAATTGTAAAAATTACATTTTTTCTGTGAAATTGCTGTCCGCTAGCCTGTATGTAATACAACAATTAGGACCTTGTCCAATGAGGAATGAGTATCATAAGAAACTGTAGTTCTTTGTGTAACTTTCACCGTCCGTGATCATGGTGCTACTTTAGTTCTTTTCGTATTGTTTATATTCTCTTTTGTGTTTTATTGTTGAATGTTATTAATTTAATGTAGTGTTAGATTAGGTCTGATAGCACCAGTATTGAGAATGGGATTATTGTGCTCAGTGTATGTGTGTTTGTGTAAACGTTCACTACCGAAGTGCTTGGCCTTATTTATCATCAAGTTAGTATTTCTTTTTTATCAATGGAGCCATGGGCTCGATTGTCATCGGGCCACATGTCCGATTAGAATTTTCAGTGTAATGACCAGGAAATTTGTCCCCAGGGGTAAAAAAATAAGTGCTAAAATAAGTGCTCGCAGGGTAGTGGTCGGTGATAGCAGTATTCTGTTTGGGGCTACATGTCGTCTTTAGATCTCCGTTAAAGTTCCAACGGTCAAAAAGGTAACTGATTAAGATTTCGTTACAGCAATAAAGAAGATGACATTTGAAAGGCAAAGCGAGAGCAATATGTCATGGGTATCCGATAACTGATTATCTGTTTCACATTTCATCTAGGATAACTTGTGAGTGAGAGTTTCGTTTTGTTACAAAAATACAAAAATGTAAACCGTTTCATCCTAAAACGGTCTATGATTTCTTGAAACACCTTGTATATTTATGAAAATGTAGAAAAGTTTAAATCCCTCAAACACGGTAATAAAAGTGTTACAAAAATGGCCATCACTGTTCGCCAGTACGGTTTGATTGTATATTATGTGGAAGTAATTCGAGTTCATTTGGAAATGTTGACACCGTTGCTAGCTGCGTCATCTTTATGCATGTTTAGATCAGCCTGCGCATATTTCACTATCAGTTGAGTACATGCGCAGTTCGTAAATAAAATATCTATATTATTTAGACCTTGTAGAGCGCAGACAGGGCATTTACCTGGGAAGATGTGAGCAAATGCAGGTCGTAAATGCCTAAAGATAGATTTTCTCAGAGGGCGGTCCATCTGCCGAAAGATTTGAGGGGTGTCACGAAAAAGTAGAACCTGACCATACACGCAGTCTGATCACTAAAACAGACAAAACTTTTTTGTTCACGGTAATTTGCAGGATGATTTCAGTCTTTTACGCTCACCTTAGCCTTCAAGCTCGTGGGGTCTAGGTCACATTACAAAGATGACCACCAGCACATATATAGTAAAAACCCTTTAAATAAAAATCATCATCTCCAGAACCGAAAGGCCAATGGCCTTGAATCTTTGTTGTAGCATTGGGGCTCAAGCCCATCATAGTTTATTTAAATGATTACCGTAGGTGCCCTCATCTCCTCTGAAGCCACTGGGCCCACGAAGTCATATGTCATATCGAGCCTTCCGCGGTTAGGGGCACTAAATTTTGTTCAGGTGGGCTTGGTCACATGACCACGATGGCCGCCCTGCCCATATAATGTAAAAACCCTTCGAACATTTTTTTCCACAACCGAAAGGCCAATGACCTTGAAACTTCATGTAACATTTGGGACTCAAGTCCATTATTAGGTATAAAAAATCGCTCGATTTTCCATTGGTTTCCAAGGACTTTCAAGATCAATTAGCTCTTTTAAATGCACATTTTTTTGTCGCACCTGCTTTAGCAAGGTGCGATATAGGAGTCCGGTTTTCCGTCCGTCCGTCATTCAGTTCGTCCGTCCGTCCGTCCGTCAACACTTACATCGACCCTAGTGTTAAGTCCATTTCTCTTAAACTATGCCACGTACAATGATCAAATCTTGCACAAAGTTTCTTCTTAGGATGGTCTCAGGGATTCTTGCACCTTTATTTACTTTTGACATATATATTACGCTCTGCTGACTTTGAAAAATTTAGGGTTCTAAATCACATTGACCCTAGTGTTAAGTCCATTTCTCTTAAACTCTGCCACGTACAATGATCAAATCTTGCACAAAGTTTCTTCTTAGGATGGTCTCAGGGATCCTTGCACCTTTATTTACTTTTGACATATATATTACGCTCTGCTGACTTTGAAAAATTTAGGGTTCTAAATCACATCGACCCTAGTGTTTAAGCCCATTACTTTCAAACTATGCTACCTACAATCATCAAAATTTGCACAAAGTTTCTTCTTAGGATGGTCTCGGGGGTTCTTGCACTTATTTTTACTCTTGACCTATATTTCATGCCCGGTTGACTTTGTAAAATTTTATGTTCAAAATCACATTGACCCTATTCTTGAAGTCAATTTTCTCAAACTATGATACCTACATCATCAGACTTGGCATAAAGTTTTTTCCTAGAATGTTCTGCCGGAATGCTACTCTTATTTTACCCTTGACCTAAATTTACGCTCCGCTGCCTTTATAAAATTTACTGTTCAAAATCATGTCAATCCTAGTAATTAAGTCCATTCTTCTTAAATCATGATACCAACAGTCATCAAACCAGATATAATGTTCTTCTTAGAATGGTTTATAGGGATATTGCACTTATTTTCATGCTTCCATCTATATTTCACGCTCTGCTGACTTTGTAAAACTTTACATCCAAAATTACTTTTACACTAGCATTTAAGTCTGTTTCTCCTTAGTCATAATGGCTGCAGTCATAACAGGTTGCATAAAGATTCTACGTAAAACGACAATCTTTATTATTTGCACCCTTGACCTATATTTCAGGATATGTATACTTTGACCTTGATAGCACAATTTCAATACAAAAATGTAGCATTGCATATACTTTCTTCTCACCATAAACTCTGCTACTGTGGAAGAACAAGGCAGGTGCGACATAGCATTTCCGTGGAATTCTTGTTTAATAATATGATTTTCTCTTTTCGGACGTCTGTCTGCTTAGACCATGCAGCAGATTTTATGGTAATATACCGAGGCCTAAGAAGATGATAGGAGCATAGGAGTATATTGATCTTGGGTTGGTTGGTTGATTTGATGCTTAACGTCCACGGTAAACAACTAAGGTCATGTCGGGACGGTCAGTTAACCTAACCACAATATTCCTGGGCAGGCTTAGACCTACTAAGCGGTTAACCAGTACTAAGTGCACATACTTTCGCCAGTCTTCTTGAATCAGCGGAAGTAGAAACGAAAGTATGTGGGCAGACCGGGATTCGAACCCAGGACCTCTGACTTACGAGTCAGGTGCCCTACCGATTGCGCTACCCGGCCCGGCTTGGTTACGATTCTTTAAATATGTGTGCGATTTACCAATGCTATGTCCCCTCTTTGTGAAAACCGTGAACGTCCATTGGAATCGTCGAAATATTTCATTGAATGTCAGTCTTGTTTTTGCCTTTCAGTTTTACCAAAGATTTGATTACCAAAGGTTTGTCCTTTATTGTGAATAATGTTTTCTTAATAATTAAAATCTAAAAGAGTTCCTTCACGAGCAGAGAACACATTCGAAAGAAGGAACATGGGCCATACTTCGAAGTTCCGGCTATTCAAGCCTCATCAGTGACCCTGGCATAATCTGGTGTCACATACCAGACAGACAAAACATACTGTAATTCGTTAATTTTAATAAGACAATCGATTAATAGACTGATTAGTATCAAAAGTGGTCAAAACCCACACACTTTGAAACCTTTGAAATATTTTAAAAAACTTGGTAGTATAGATGTTAATGGTGATCCATGATTTGGGGTTAAAAGATACGGGCTTGTAATTTAGTGTTTCCAAAATTCTTGTTTAGCACTAAAAGTCGTTTTAACTGATTCTGTTGGTTATGATAAGTTTGATTTCACGAGTACCTTTAAAACTTTTGACATCTTATGTTTTTCTTTGAATATACGAACATTTCAAATGGCACACAACAGAAATAAATGGCAGTCATTTTTTTATCTCAGTCTATATAAAACTGAAGAAAAATTATGGTCATAATTACTCGTGGGAGTAGGCCACATCTGGACACTATCTGTATCTTTTGTTGGTTGGTTTGTTGTTTTGGGTTTAACGACCTTTTGAGACAGTACTTAAGTCTATATCGGGCCGTCTCCCAGAGAGAGGGAGAAGAAAGGAGAACAGATAGACGAAAGAAAAATATTCAAACAACACCCACCCACACAAACCGCAAGAACAGTAAGCCGCTGTCCTACTATTGACCTAATCAGTAGGACGCCCCGGCATTGAAAATTACCCAGCGCCATCGCCCAACCCGACTACCCCATATGTCTTTCATATTTTATCTGTTGTCTGTTTAACATTTTGTACACATTTTACTCTACACATTCCAGTAAAAACAGACTCAGTTGACACCAGTCTTGACATGGTGAATGCCAGTCTGTTTTAAGTTGTATGGTAGATCTCAATGTTTTTCTTCCATTTTTACAATGGGGAACAATGTTCGTGAGTTACGTTTGTTTCCCTGGATTTTGTTATTTCGAAAGTTATTACATGTATTTCTACTTATGTTATTACTTGTATTATAAGATAAATATATCTACTGTGAAATAATATATAATATAGTTTTATTTCCAGTACATCATGTTATTATTTTAATTTGACATGGTTTCCATTTCGATAATATGGTTAAGAATGATGCTGTTATTTCTAGTGCGGCATGATTCTGAATCATTTTTCTCTTCGATTATAAGACGGAGTTTTTTTCCCATCCGAAACAATTCCGAAAACCTGGATCCAACTTAGACGGATCTAGATTTGTTTTGGAAGAGAAAAAACATATTGAATAGCTGAGTTATACATGACTGATTTACATATTTGAAATACTCTATTGAGATAGAAAACCCCGTCTTATAGCCGAATAGTCGAGTTTGGCATGATTCATTGATGTCATTATTTCGAATGTGACATTTAAAATACATTGAGTATGAAGTAAAATCGAATTATTGTATAATTTCAAGTATGACATTTAAATTGCTGTACGATGGATTGTCATCAAGTAATACCCAGCAGGCACATGACGTTATAATGACGTGTTCATGGCGTCAATGCGACCTAATGACGTTGCGTCGTCCTCAGTCCGACGTCAGATTTCGATGTCGTGTGCCGGCTGGGTAAAGCTATTTCTGTCGGTTAGTAAAGTTTAAACATGACATGTAAATTAGTAGCATTGACGGTACACTAAAGTGTCTCTTATGGGCCTTCAAATGTCAAAGATTTCAGTGTATTACGATAGCAACATATATCGTACAATGCTAGATGGGGGTGTAAATTTTCAATGTAATTTTCGTTTCAAAACATTTTGTCTAAGGACGTTTCGCCAAAAGAACATTTCATTGAAAAGACAGTGCATCTAACAGACTTTTCAATTGCACATTTCCACTGCAGGACATTTTGTCTATATGCTGTTTCTAAACTTGCCTAAAAACGTCGAATTGTGTATTTAAATTTCACTTTTTTGTCGAAATTAAGAAATGATTGAACCAATGAGAAGAAAAGAGGAGATCGAAGTCACTCTGAAAGCACCAAACTATCTACATGTATTTACATAAATTGCTACGTCTTTTTGTCGGGAGGTCCTGCATACAGAATGACTTCAGACGAAATGTCGTTCACCCGTTTGTAAAAGAGATTGAGGATTTAGGAATAGTTTCTGTAAAGTCATAACCTATAATAACTTCCGAGACACTTACATATTACTGGAAATATTCTGAAATTTAAAGATTATTTTACTATTCTACGATGTGCCAGTTATAGCATGCGAAATCGGAAGCTTATAGAATATAGAATAGGCAGGCTCCGTTGTCCGTTGTCCGTCGTCCGTCGACATCCTTTGTCATCCGTCCACAGTTCTAAATGACCTCTGAAACCACCGTACCGAATGAAACCAAATTTTATATAAAAGTTCCAGGGCTTGTGGGAACCAAATGTTGTTCAGATGGTCTTGGTCACATGAGCAAGATGGTCTCCACGCCCATATCTGGTTAAAACCTTTAAAAATCTTCTACTTCAGAAACAAAACACCGATGACCTTGAAGCTTGAAATATAGCATCGGATATCCAAGCACTGCCAAAGTTGTTCAAATGATGACTTTGTGTTAACCTTGACCTGTCTTATGGCAAGGTGAAATTTGGTTTCTTGTGCTTTTATGTGGGAAAATGCTAGCATTTAAGGTTTCATGGCAATTGTTCAAAAGTTGGGCATGAAAATTGGTTTATAAAATCATTTTAATTACATGCAGATTTTGTAGTACAAGAGGTCAAGGTCATTTTTTAACCCCGATCTGTCATATTTCGACAATTTCAAAAATCTCCTCAAAAGCCACAGGGCCATTCGTAACAGAACTTTATACAGAATTTCATTCAGGGGTCGAGGGAACGAAAATTTGGTCAAATTGTCCAGGTCGCATACTCAGCATGGCAGCCATATAAGTTAGAAGCTTCTTAAAAAGCATCTCCACAACCAGTTGATAGATTGTTTTTAACTTGATTTGTATCATCAAGTATTAGAGGACTTCATAAACTGTTAAAATGATGACCTTGGGTTGGCCTTGAATTTTTAGCTCACCAGAGGCGAAGGCTTCAGTGGAGCTTATAGGATAGGCAGTTATCCATTGTCGTCGTATGTCGTCCGTCAACACTATCAAACAACAGCTCCTCTTAAGCCACTAGGCTGATTGGGCCCAAATTCCATCTGTAGCATCGTTGGGCTTGGGGATTGAAAGTTTGTGGTTTATCTTTCGTTTGGTGGCTTTGGCAACTCAGAGTTCAGAGTTCCCATAGACTGATAATGGGGAAAACTGAAAAATGGCATTTACTGCCAAACCATTGCAGACAAAACTTTTATAAAAATGTTTCTTGAGAAGTAGTCTTCTAACAGCTATATCTTTTTGGCCCACTGCTGTTTTTATTGCTTACCATGAACACCAAAATGCAAAAAATGAAGAAGAAAAAAACCTTAAAAATATCCTGAGGGACTTTAAAAACGCACCATTGTATATCATATTATTTTACCCAGAGTTTGCAATATTGCAAACGTTTGAGCACTCGTGCGAGTTAGCATGGTTCAGTTCTTTAAGTCTGCAAACGCTTACAGAGAGTGTGCAACCATGCATAGAAATTTCGAGAAAAATGGAAATTTGGTAACTTTTCCGCATAAAATTTTAACGAATTCACATTTTGTCGAATTTTAATGTTTATGCATCTGAATGAATACCACACACTGTAAAAACAATGAAAAATGGCAAAGATCCTTGAAAAAGTGTTTTATCGATGTTCGAAAATTGGATTTTTTAAAAAAAAAAATAGGGTACAGTTCAAAATTGGGAGATACCCGACTTAAAAGCCGACCAATTGATGGTATACCTACCCAGGCTATGAGAGTATGTCTTAATGTACCAGTTCCAAGCAAATTTGAATATTCAAATATTGTCCGTTACCTTCACTTCCGGTTTTTGTGCAAAAAGATTGAATCTTTGCAAAATGACGTTGAAAAGGAAGAAATGAAACCGATAAAAAGAGAACACAAAGCATGAACAATGAATAACCTCTGATTTTTATGTCATTGAAATCTGATCAGCTGTTACGAAAGCAAACTGAAAATCACGCTTCAATTATTATTGGATTAATGCGAATATATCTCCCTTTAAGAATATTCTAAAGCCAAATTTTGCTTTCATTTTGAAAGCTTGGGTTCCCGGTTAAAATTGGAATAAACCAAAAGTACAATAGTTGATGGCTGTATGAGCCATAAATTCATTTTTCTAGCATATCCAAAGCTACAAATTGGTGCGTTTCTAAAGTCTCTCAGTATATATCTGTTCTGAGGCCACTGGGTCGATTGGGCTCGGATTTCATCTCTAGCATCGTTGGGTTGGGGAATGATAGTTTGTGTTTATTATGAAAATTGGCGCTTTAGTTTGGTTGCTATGGCAACTTAGAGTTTCCATTGACTTATAATGAGCAATACTGAAAAATAACATTTACTGCCAAGCCATTTCAGATATTTTGACAAAACTTCTATAAAAATGTTCCTTGAGAAGTCGTCTATCAACCATTTTTTGTCCTACTGCTCATTTTTATTGGTGCCATGGAAACCAATATTCAAAAATTGAAAAAAAAGCCTTAAATTATATCCTCAGAAACCATATGCTCTATGAGGCAGAGACTTCATAGACATACTAATCATATGAGCCTTTACAGTTTTTATGTTTTCCATTGTCATTGGTCAAAGAAATTGCTTGATATGGCAACTTATAATGGAAAAAATAGGATTCATCGCTAAGCCATTGCTGATATTCTGTCCTAGCATTTTCAGAGATATTCCTTAAGTGGTCCTCTATCAGCCCTATGTTTTTCTGCTCCGTTTGATTGGTTGCCATAAGGAAAACATTGCAATTTATAAATGCTTTGAAAGTTATCTTTTTTTTTTTTTTGCTGCGAAGGCAAATAAAATATGGAAAATAGTTATACACTTTCTTATCAACTCAGCAACTGTCAACTGATTGATTGATTGATTGATTTAATGCTTAACGTCCACGGTAAACAGCTATGGTCATCTCGGGACGGTCAATTAACCTAACCACACTATTCCTGGGCAGGCTTAGACCTCCTAAGCGGTTAACCAGTACTAAGTGCACATACTTTCGCCAGTAACTGACAACTGTTCTTTTTGAATCAGCGGAAGGAGAAACGAAAGTATGTGGCCAGACCGGGTTTCGAACCCAGGACCTCTGACTTATGAGTCAGGTGCCTTACCGATTGCGCTACGCGGCCGGCCACCAACAACTGTCAAACAGACTTTACAAATGGGACAGCAATTTTTAGCCTGTACAAATGAGATAGCAATTTTGAGATAGATATCCGGTGAGCTTTGGGCTTCTTGTTTTACGCTTAGGTCATATTTGCTTTCTGGTGCTTTTATACGGGAAAATGCTAGAACATAATGCAGTTCATGGAAATTACACGCTTTAAAATCTTCTACACTGGAACCAAACGATTGAGGACCTTGAAACCTTGTATATAGCATTGGACACTGGATTTCTATCAGATTTATTCAAATAATGACCTTTGATGTACTTTAACAGCAATGTTAGAGTTGCTTCCCGAAGCGTTTATTTGAGAAAATTCCTTAATCGAAGACGTTGGTGTATCTTATCGACTAAATGAGAACTTGAAGATTTCTAATTACCAGAGGTCAAGGTCATTCTATGGCCTTTGACCACGGTCACTCATATTTCAACAGTTTCATATGCCTTTGCTAAACGAAGCAACCGAGCTGATTGAAGCAAAATGCCATCTGGAACATCAGTCTCTCAGGGAACAGACAGTTTGCTTGAATGGTTCTTGTCACAAAGTTGTCCGTCATGCCTATATACGAGGGGCGTTCGAAAAGTAATGCAAATGGCCTTATAACTTTGTTTAGGGGAAAACTGGGTACAAATGCTATGCATAAGCTGAAAACACTACATTTTGTTTTTACAATGATACCAAACGCTGTACAAAGACACCTTTCCATATTTTCTTACAACGCATTTTATTAGGCTCCTGTCATACCACTGGGCTATTTTCATATGTAAAATCATTTCAGTGTTGGGCATTCAAGTCAAATATCATTGCAAATACAAATTTAATCTTTGTCAGTTGCTTGTCCATTGTTGCCTACAATATTCACACAAAAGTTAGAAGGGTGGCAACTGTTATCGATTTATTCCTGGCAAAGCAATGCGCAATTCTTATGACGCTATTGAAATATACGTTAACGTCATTTTTAAAAGCTTGTAGAGGCTTCGTTTTTGGCATTAATTTAAATTTATTGACAGGTTTTCGTTGACCCATGTAAATGTCTTGCTGACAAGATTTTGAATGCTAATACACTTGTTTTCATTACGAAATCATTTAATTTTTTGTAGAAAGGGGGAATTTGCTACTATGGATTTGCTACATAATCCATATTCCCGGGCCAGTATGGAGCCCAGATTTAAAATAATTTCCGCGATATTTACAGGACAACATTGCCTGGGCATTGTCTTTAAGTAGCAAAAATAAAAAAACAACTCGAAGACTGACGATATATAAATTACGGCCTACTAAACTAAAATTCTGCAGTGTCTTTAGGGTACACCTCTTTCAAAGATGATAAAAATGCGCCCTTTTTTTAAAAAAAATACATCGTGTTTGCAGACTTTCCTACGCATATCATAGCTTTATGTGTTTTTGCAATCAGAAGTTCTGTTTTTATATTGGTTACATATTGGTTACCGAGAAATTACGTCATTTGCATTACTTTTCGAACGCCCCTCGTATGGTAAAATACTATAAGAATCTTTTTCTCCCAAATGGCTCATGACATGGAAACTGATGTACAGCTGTTAGGATACATATACTATAAAGTGTTTTTTTTTTTTCAAACAATAACCCTTGTTTGACTTTTGACCTTTTTACTCAGGTGAGCGATTCAGGGCCTCGTGACCCTCTTGTTATTAAGTGTTTGGTGTGACTTCGGAAACATCTGTTTCAATAAAAACATATGAGCCACGACACGAGAAAACCAACAATGTGGTCGTGTGCCCAGCGCAGACTCAGATCAGCCTGGGCATTTGTCCAGTCTGACCAGACCCTTTGCTAAGCGCTTAAAGGGTAGCCAAGGGACTAAGCTACGTTCATTCGGACAGCGAAGAGACTCTGATCAGACTGGGCGGATGCCCAGGCTGATCTGAGTCTGCGCTGGGCGCACAACCACATTGTTGGTTTTGTCGTGTCGCGGCTCATATACAGTATTGCGGTAGCGCACTCTATTATTGGTTGTTACATTCGTTAATGGCCTAGTCAAATAAAATCAGTAATCCTAAAAGTGTACATTGTTATTTCTAGCCACAGGAAAGAGGTGAATGGGGAAGCGTTGGGGTTGACATCAGATGATTTCCAAGTATGACTTTTCATGAAAACCTGCAGCAAAGGTCAAGTACACCACAAAAAGTTGGGCTTTAAGATGAACTGGAACACTACCAGTGGAGTTAAATCTTTCCCCTTTTTTATGGACATATATTCAAGGAAAGAATTTTACTCCTGTTGGAAAAAAAATTCTTTCCTTTCAAAGTAGTTGCTAATTTGATAGAGGGTACGTCTCCAGGAAGTTTCCCTTTGGAAAAATAATTTAAAAAATATCAAGGTTTCCATTTATCTTTAACACCAAAGAGTATAATGTCGATTTCAGGTTTGGTTGTCATTTTTAGCTCACCTGAGCCGAAGGCTCCAGAAGAGCTTATAGGATCGACAGGCTCTGTCGTCCGTCCGTGAATCCACAATTTCAAACGACTTTCCATCTGATGCCACAAGGCCAATTGTAACCAAATTATATATAGAGCCTCCAGGGCTTGTGGCAATAAAATATTTAGAAACCTTTAAAAATCTTTTCCAGAACCATTTGACAGATGGCTTTGAAATTGATATATAGCATAGAGTAGTCAAGTACTACCAAGATTATTCAAATGGTGGCCTTGAGATGACCTTGACCTTTTACAGCAATATCAATGGGACAGTATCAATAAGGTCGTTTTCCTGGTGCACTCCGATTTTCTTCATTTTTTCCACAAATGACCATCAATATAGATTGCGTTTACCTATGCAAAACATGGGTTTGAATGCTCCACCTGTTGAAGATATATGTGGACTAAAAGGATGGGATATCTCAACCCATTTGTCAGCCAGCAAAAGGCGGGAGTAAATATTTGCTTTAAGTAGCTGCTGACTTCCAAAATGTTGCCTGCACGTGAATGCTTATATACCAATCTTGGAACAAAGGTGTAAATATCCAAATTTTCATATAAGCTGCGAGAAAAAATGGTTCCTAAAAAGAATCATGTGAAGGACTTCAATGCTTAAGTTATAAATTTCCCCATAATTAAAAAATTACTGACTTTTGCTTTGCATTTCTGACTATGACATGCAATTTGCATGACAAATGAATTTGCAAGCGTTTGTGTCTATGTAAAGTACGTTAAACATACGTTGACGTTGACGTCATTGTTGAGATTAATTGTAAATTATCCTCAAACTGATCGTTGAAATAATAATTTATTGTATACATTTCACCTTTTTTTCTTCCATTACTTCCATAACAGACAACACGGGATAGTTTTGACTATATGTGTGTGACCTTGACCTCTTTTCAAGGTCATGGTACACAATATAATCCTTGAAGATCATAGTGCTACTGTTGACGATTCTTCTTCTTTGGCTTACTGAGTATCGTCCCCCCCCCCCCCCCCCCCCCATGACCCAGCTTCCCACTGATATATATTGCGTACTTGTATCGCATACGTTTGCTGCATAAAGGAAAGGAGATGGCTTATATATGAGCACTTTGATTACTGCCAGATCCTGTACCATTATGCATTGTATTACATATATGTATTTATGTTTAAACCAAAGGAAATGCTGGGTTACAGGGGGAAAGTACGAGTATTTTAGTTATAGTGAAGCGTTCTCTTTTGGCCGTTTTGACCGGCAGTATAACTATGGTATTGCATGTTTAAATGCCAATCAGGTGTAACAAGAAGAAAATCATTGCGCTGTATTGTGATATGCATGTATTTATCATGTATTTATTACCAAAATTCATGGAATGAATGACTGATTTCAATATCTTTATTACCTCAAAAAACGAGGTATGCGAAAACCTTGAATTTAGGGTTGGTAGGGTCAGTCTGGATTATCTCCCCATGTCTTCGGGTCTGACTCACAAAGGATCTGATTTCATACGGTTTACATATTTGTGGAAGCTCTGCTAAGAAAAATATGCACACTTAATACTTTTGAAAATTCGGACCTGTCATGCCGGTCTAATGGGGGAAAATCCTCGCCTTAAGCATAGAAGTTCTTTGTTCTTTTTTTTTTTTGTATGTTCCAGTTCACTAAACAAAGAGGAAATGAGGCACTGAATCGCTCACCTGAGTAAAAAGTCAATGGTCAAATTAGGGACACCGTTTGAACGAACCCAAGGCTTATAGTTTGAAATTGTCACAATATGAAATACATTGGTTAAAGGTCAAAGAATGCCCTTGACCTCTATTTCTAAAAATGTTTGCGTTCTTTATTATTTGACGGTATTTATTACCTTTAGCACCAAAATCATCAATAAGTTCCATGAGTTCTTATATTTAAGCATTTACCCATATAAAAGCACCAGAAAGCCTTGCCGTAAACATGTCAAGGTCAACTCAAGGTTATCATTTGAACAATTTTGAGCCAAAATCTTAAAAACTTTCCACAAAGTATTATGTTCTAGCATTTTCCTATAGTTGACTATGCCGTACAAAAGGTGAAAGTCAACCTAAGGTCTTCATATGAATAACCTTGGTAGTACTTGAGTACCTTATGCTATATATCAAGTTTCAAGGCTATCCACGATTGATTCTGGAGAAGAAGATTTTTAAAGCTTTTTACCATATAAGGGCAGGGGAGCTATGTTGGTCATGTGACCTGGACCGCTTGAACTAATTTTCTTTCCCTCAGCCCCTGGAAGCTCAATATGAAATTTGGTTACAAGTAGCCCAGTTTCTTTTGAGGAGATGTTTAAAAATTGTCAAAATGTGAGTTCTGGACCAAAGGTCAAAGAATGACCTTGACCTCTTGTACTCGTGAATCTTTTTGTACTCATAAAGACGATTCTATATACCATTTGTTTGCCAAAATCTTCGAAACTTTCCATTATGATATGGCATTATCCCTTTTGACCATGCTGTTTAAAGTGTCAATGTCAACCAAAGGTCATCCTTTGTATAATCTTGGTAGTACTCGAGTACCTGATGCTACATACCGAGTTTCGAAGCAATCGATCAATTGATTGATTGATTGATTGTTGTTGTTTTGTTGCTAGGTATGTAGCAAACAGCTATGGTCATGTCGGTACGGTCAGTAAACCTAACAACACTATTCCTGGGCAGGCTTAGACCTCCTGAGCGGTTCACCAGTACCAAGTGCGCATACTTTGGCCAGTGACTGACAACTGCCCTTCTTGAAACTATTCTATTCTATTCTATCCCATAACCTTACTAGGTCGTTGGGTCACCACAGATGACTTCGAAACAATCCCTTTCCAACTTGTCCTGTCTTCAGCTGCCCCAGCTGAGCTGGCAAAATCCATCCCTTTGCACTCCTTAATATTGTCCTCCCACCTCTTCTTCTGTCTACCTCTTCTTCTTTTTCCTTTCAGATTCGTCTTTGCTAAACCAGAAGACCTTGAGACGTGTCCAAACCACCTTAGTTTCCGTTTCTTGACCAGCGTCAGGAGTTCATCATATTCTGCAATGGCTGCTGGGATCTTCCTGCGAACCTTCTCATTGGTTATATGGTCCTTATACGAAATGTTCAGTAATCTTCGGTAGCATCTCATCTCAAAGGCCTGCGTTCTTTTCTCTAACTCTGCTGTCCAGGTCCATGATTCACAAGCATACAGATATATGGAAATGACAAGGCAGCGCATAAGTTTTACCTTTGATCCTAGAGATATGTTGTTATCTCTCCAAATTGGTTTCAGCTTGGTAAGAGCTGGAACGGCTTGTGCAATCCTTGAGAGAACCTCCTGTTTTGAGCCATCATCTGAGACAAGTGCTCCAAGGTATCTGAAGCTTGTTACAATACCCAGCTTCTGCCCTTTTACCTTGATCTCCCTCTGGATGCCACCGGCACTGTTTGTCACCAGTTTGGTCTTCTCAGCACTGATCTCCAGCTTATACCTTATGCAGGTTTGGTCGAGACTTTCAACTAGAGCTTCTAGTTCCTGCTCTTCCTCAGCTAGAGCGTCTATGTCATAGGCAAACCGCAGATTGGTAATGTTTCTGCCGCCTATGCTAACCTTTCCGTCATGTTCTTCTAGAGCATCAGACTTGATCCGTTCGAGAACAAGAGGACCATTGGTCCTGTAGCTTACCTGAGTCCATTCAGCCTCAGTACTCTAGGGTAAGTTACTCTAAGGCAAACTGAGCACAAAGGTGGCGGTATCATACCTTTGACCCTCAGGGTGGAAAATGAAAAAGACAAGAACCATCCAACCTGGCCCAAATTCGAACTGGTGCGATATTTTATGGCTGTCCTAGATTCCTGCAAGTTTGAAGAAGTTGAGGTCAAAACTAAAGGTGCTATGGCCCGGACAACATTTTCCCCATTATAAGTCTATGGAACCTTTTTGTTGCCATGGTAACCAGTTTTAAACCAATCTGTCCCAAAACTATATATATTAACCTCCCACCCCAACAATGCTACATATAAAATTTGATCAAGAATGGCCAGCTAGTTAAGCAAATATTAATGCTTAAAAGTGTGGACGTACTTCATACGAAGGACGACAGACCAAGCCTATACTAAAAGCTCACCTTGAGAGCCTTTGGCTCCGGTGAGCTAAAACTAGCAACTGTGACCTTGACCTTAAAATGCTGAAATGCAAACTTGTTCAAGATATTGTCATACTAAACATTTGTGTGAAGTTAAATGAAAATCGGTCCATAAATGAAGGCGCTAAAGCGATGACAAAGTTTTTCTAAAAAATATCCACTGTGACCTTGACCTTGACCCCAGATGATGAAACGCAAACTTGTCAAAGATACTGCCATACTTATCACTTGTGTGAAGTTAAATCGAAATTGGTCCATAAATGAAAGCGCTAGAGCAATTACAAAGTTTTTCTATAAACAGCCACTGTGACCTTGACTTTGACCTAAGAACGCAAGCTTGTTCAAGTTACTGACATTCAAAACATTTGTGTGAAGTTTAAATCATAATCGGTCCATAAATGAAGGCGCTTAAGGGATGAAAAAGTTTTTCTAAAAATAGCCAGTGTGACCTTGATCTTGACCCAAGAATGTTGAAATGCGAACTTGTCCAAGATGCTGTCATACTAATCACTTGTGTGATATCAAATTGAATTCGATCCACAAATTGAAGGCGCTAGAGCAATGACAAAGTTTTACTACAAATTAGCCACTGTGACCTTAACCTTGACCTCAGAATGCTGAAACATGAGCTTTTCGAAGATTTTGTCATACTTATCACTTGTGTGAAGAGCAATCAAAATCATTCCATATTAAAATGAAGGCAGTAGTATGATGACAAAGTTTTTCTAAAAATAGCCACTGTGACCTTGACATTGATCTTAGGATGCTGAAATGCGAACTTATTCAAGATATTGTCATGCTAAACATTTGTGTGAAGTTTTAATCAAAATCTGTCCATAAATAAAGGCGCTAGAGCGATGACAAAGTTTTTCTAAAAATAGCCACTGTGACCTTGACCTTGACCTCAGAACGCTGAAACGCAAACTGGTCCAAGATATTGTCATACTAATCACTTGTGTGAAATTAAACTGAATTTGGTCCACAAATCAAGGCACTAGAGCCATGACAATGTTTTTCTAAAATTAGCCACCGTGACCTTGACCTTGATGCCAGAATGCTGAAACGCTAACTTGTCCAAGATATTGCCATACTTATCACTTGTTCGAAGTTAAATCGAAATCAGTCCACAAATGAAGGCGCTTGAGTGATGACAAAGTTTTTCTAAAAATAGCCACTTTGACCTTGACCTTGACTCTATCATGCTGAAATGCAAACTCGTTCGAGGCCATGTCATACCCAATACTTGTGTGAACTTACATCAAAATCGGTTAATAAATGAGGTAGCTAGAACGATGACAAAAGGTGAACATACGTACATACATGTATACCTATGTACGGGACAGACACTATATCCCCCCCCCCCATAACTTCACTGTACGAGGGGATAATCCAACCTGGCCCACTTTCGAAAAGGTCTGAGATGTTCTGGCCATCCTGGATTCCTGCAAGTTTCACGGAACTGCGATCAAAAATGAAGTAGCAATGGCCCGGATAACATTTCCCCATTTAAGTCTATGGGAAATATTTTATTGTTCAAGGGCAAGTAACTCTGAGAAGAATGATCCAACCTGGCCCAAATTCAAACTGGTCCAAGCTGTTTTGACTGTCCTGGATACCTGCAAGTTACAATAAGTTGCGATCAACAATGAAGAACCTAGGGCCCGGACAACATTTCCCCATTATACGTCTATGAGAAAATATTTTATCGCTCAAGGGCAAGTAACTCTGAAAAGAATGATCCAATCTGGCCCGAATTCGAACTGGTCCGAAATGTTTTGGCTGTCCTGGATACCTGCAAGTTACAATAAATTGCGATCAACAATGAAGCTAGGGCGCGGACAACATTTCCCCATTATAAGTCTATGGGAAAATGTTTCATCACTCAAGGGCAAGTCACTCTTAGAAGAATGATCCAACCTAGCCCAAATTCGAACTGGTCCGAGATGTTTTGGCTGTCCTGGATACCTGCAAGTTACAAGAAGTTGCGATAAAAAAATGATGAAGCTAGGGCCCTGACAACATTTTCCCCATTATAAGTCTATGGGAAAATAGTTTATCTCTCAAGGGCAAGTAACTCTGAAAAGAATGATCCAAGACTGTCGGCGTGACTCTGCTTCCTGTCGAGACTCTCGGCAGGAAGCAGAATCACGCAGACAGTCTCAGCAGGAAGCCATTTATCATGTAGAGAAGTCTCAGCAGGAAGCAAGAGCTCGAGGACAGTCTCGGCGGAAGCCAAATATGACGGACAGTCTCTGCAGGAAGCGAAAATTGGCGGACTGGTTTATACCCTGCGATATACAAGTATTGAATCATCACTAATATAAAGTCGCACCTCCTGGCTATGAGGGGTCGGGACTGCTTCTTTCTCCATTAACTACTGGACGACCTGCCCTACCATTTGCTGGAGTACCTAAATAATCATGATCTCTCTGGCTCACCAGTCTCCGACCTGGGTCTACTCTGTGTAATGATCCGACGTGTGAATTTACCGCTTTTGGGGACAAGTCATTTGTTAACAGATGTGGAGGGGCTGGAGGCGGGCGCATTAAGGGTGTGGGGGGGTAAGAATTTTCTTGGTGATCTACAGGGGTGGGGTGAGGGTGGGGGGGGGGGAATCACCAAGCTATGGAGCAGGGGAAGCGGGATGATCAGATATTTTGTTAGGCAAATGTGTGTGTGTGGGGGGGGGGGGGGGGCGTGCAGGGGGCAGAGTAGAATTCTTCCATCAGTCTTATGCCTGCTTCATGTCCTCAAAAAATATTTTCATCGATTTGCTTTGCTAGTAGAACAGTATAAATTAATCTATGAAACCCTGTCCAGGTACCCCATCCACTCAACTTAGCAAGTTGAGAGACGGTAACCAAATATTTAAACGGGTCAAAGTAGAATGCGTTCCAAATGATTCCCTGTGTTCTAACTAAGAAAAAGAATACCCACAACATTTGTTTATTTTGTCTCTGAGCAAAGGTATGGGCATTTTTATGCTGAGATCACTGGTAAAATGCCCCAGAAACTGCAAAGTCTTTTTTTTTTTTTTTTTGAAAAAAAAAGAGTATAAAATTAAGTGTCAGCACAGCTGATTTTTTCACATATTGTTGACATTATTAAAATGCATCGTTGTGCAAAATATTAGCTGTTCATTTGACTGTGCTGACATAATTTATAGCCTAAATGCCAATGCAGGCGGAAAATGGTCGAAAATGCCAAAAATCAGCTGAGTAGGGTGCAATTATAGACGCACAGAATAGCATAAAAAATCGCAAGAATGTAGAAAATTTGAATAATAATAGGTAGTTAAGAGACTCAACACTCATATACGTATCATTAACAGAGGTGAAAAGATACAGTTCTGAAAATTCATAAATATGGGGGCCAAACAAAGCTCAAATCATGCCAGACCCTTTAATGCATGCGTTTGTGACATCAAATCTCCAGGTGCCTGTCATCAACTTTGGCTGCTGGGGCTGCGCCCCCAGACCCCACCCCCACCCCATCTCTTAATACTATTAACAGCTTTATAGCATGCAGCATCAGATATCTGGGTGTGCAAATGCAGAAAAAAATGCGGAAAACATTTAATTGACCATTTATCTGTATAAATAATTACTCTTTCAAATTGAAAAAAAAAAAAAGATCATTGCCGTCCTTCATAGATTTGAATGAGGTCAGTCTGACACAAAATAGGTAATATGGCCATTACCATGTGAATATAGGGTTGTTGTGGGGTTCGGGGTAGGGACTTAATCAATTGAAAATTAACCCAGTCCTTCCAGTCCTTCATCTGATAATGACTCGTCCCTTAAGGAGGAGAAAGGAGCAGAAAAAAAGAGACAGGAACGGCCTAAGGGTGTGTGTTTTTTAGCTTGATAGCACGCACTGCCCAACTTGGACATACCAAGCTGTCACACATTGGCGGTAGAGAACCGACATTACCGACATAAGAGATAGGGACAGGGACAGTTTTCTACCTCTACTGTCTGTATGTGGTATGGCAGGGACAGTTCCCTGCATCTACTATCAGTATGTGGCCTGACAGTGACAGTTCCTTTTCCCTTCTGTCAGTATGAGCATGACAGACAGTTCCCTTCCCGACCGTCAGTATTTTGCCCGACAGAGACAGTTCCCTACCTTTACTGTCAGTATTGTGCCCGGGATAGACAGTGTCTACCTCTACTGCCCTCATTTTGGCTGTCAGGGAAAGTTTCTTACCTCTACCCTCAGTATTGGCCCAATAGAATTTCCTGCCTCTACTGTCAGTTTTTGGCCTGACAGAGACATAACTTTCCTTACACTTACTGTCAGTGACGGGTCTGACAGAGACAGTTCACTGCCTTAAATGTCAGCATTCTAACCTGCCTGTAACAGATCCTTTCCTTACCTCTACTGTCAGCCCACACACTGTCCGTAGAGGTAGGGAACTGAATAGTTCAGATCAAAATTTAATGCTGACGGTAGAAACTAAGAAAAGTCCCAAGCCATATACTGACAGTAGACGCAGGAAACTGTCCCAGTCAGGCCACTTAATCACAACAGTTGTATGGAAATGTCCCTTTAAGCCCAAATACTAACAGCAGAGGCTGGGAACTGTCCCTGTCAGGCAAAATACTGACAAAAGAAACAAAGAACTATATTTGTCAGGCCACATGCTGATATAAGAGGTAGGGATCTGTTCCTGTCAGGCCTCACACTGGCGGTAGAGATAGGAAACTGTCCCTGGCCGGCAACATACTTGCAGTTAAGTTAGGGAACTGTCCTAATTGTTTATATACTGACATAACAGGTAGGAAACTGTCTCTATCCGGTCGCATACTGCCAGCAGATATGAGGCTCTGTCAATGTCAGGCCACACACTGCAGAAGAGACAGGGAAATGTAAATGACGGGCCAGGTGCTGAAAGAACAGGGAGAGAACTGTCGCTGACATGTCATATACTGACAGTAAGGATGAAAAACTGTCGGAAAGCCATATACTGATGCAGAGATAGTGAATTGTCCTTAAGGTCTGAAGGCAAAGGTACGGAACTATCAATAATATGCCATTTACTGACAGTAGTGTTCTCAACCTCGCCCATAGAGGTAATTTAACAAGTCGGTTCGCCCCAAGTCGTTTCCCCCAAAGTACTTTCCCAAAAAGTCGATTTGTCTCTGTTTTTATCCTTGGTCATTACCGTCCCTACCCACAAGGCGTTTTCCCCATTACCATCTCCCCAAAGTCATTTAGCCCCCATTATCAATACCAGTTCAGTTATATCTTGTATGCATGTCTATGTATCTTTATATTTTCCAACACCCTCTTCCGAGTATACTGGGGAGTTTGAATGCATCGGTGCAGAATAAAGAATTTGCTTTGGTAGATGGACTCCACACAGTGGAAGCATTTTTGGTATGACTAAATGTTTGACCTCAAAATAAATTTAGGTCACTGTGACATATATTTTATTATCCAGCGATTTTGCCTTACATTTTTTAAATTATGTGATGTATGAACATCATTATTGAGGATTATGAGTCAGTAGGACCAGTGTTTGACCCAGTAATAAATGGAGGTCACTTTGATCAATATTCATGGTCCAGTGATTTTGCTTTATAATTTTAACACCAAGTTATAATGAACACCATACTTTGGGATAAATAGTCAGTATGACCAATCATTTTACCCCAAAATAAATGTAGGTCACTTTGACCAATATTCCATTAGATTTTGCAATTATGGTTGTTTATCCCATAGACTTTGATGGAATATCTACGGAATGACTTCTAATTACCTAAAGGAATTTCGAATTTAGATAATACTTATAGTTTCCTCTATCCGTTGTGTTGGAGGTACGCCACAATATCAGCCTGGACTTAAGCCTACTGATTTAAAGGAATTTGCGCCAGTTTTCCCTGCAGGCACACAGCAGTGAATCGGTATTGAATCAACGTTGATTTCTTGTCAGCTGATAGTAAATTCTGAAAGCCCATATACATGTATTAAACGAGTCACAGAGTGAAAGAAAACCTTGAAAGAAAGATGAAAAGAATGAAAGACGAAAAGGAAGAAAGAAGAAAACAACAAAAAAAATATATAGATTATGGCCCGATATGCATCGCTGTTTTAAGTAGATCTTCCCTACATGTATTTATGGAGCAAGTTTGAAAACTCTAGACTTGCACAAGTCTGTAAATTAACATTCCATTTTATTTTGTTTTGTTTTTTTAACATTTTGGAAAAAGAAGAAAGAAAATATTCCTGTTTAAAACTGTGTAGAATTTCAGAGATAACTTCTAAAGGGACTTTCACATATTGTTTCACCAAAGGGACTTTCCTGTTTGAAAGTGAAATTTAGATAAAATATAGGGTCTTGAGAAAGTCTATGAAAACTCTAGCCATTGCAGTTACTTAGAAACTGAGCTAAACCGTACAGCAGATGAATATTTATACAAAGGGGCACGCGCACTAGCTCGCGCACGCGGACCGTCACACGAAGAGTAAATTGCAGAGGTCCGTCATTGCTTCGCGAAGTCGCGCTAATAACCCGAATTGCTGTTAAGGCCATGTTACACTATATCAAACTTCTTTGATGAAATGTTTTTGAAATAGTGCTTGTCAAGAAAATGTGCGATAAAACACTCATGATACACTGTGTTGCTTCTTTGGTCAAATTTTCTTTATTTATTGTTGTTCAAATGAAATGTTTGACACACTGTCAAATGTTTAGCATCACACTTGGTGGGTGCATCATTATTCATCAAAAAAGGCTGGAATGCTTACGGCTGGCTTATACAAAGTGTTTGTGTGAATGTCAGAAAAAAGATGTTAACCCTCATTGAGAGAAACTCCCTGTTTATCACGAGCGTTGCAGGTGGTCATATTGCATCCTTATCAGCCGCTTGACAAGAATTATTTTGGGGAAACATTGGACCGGTTCTATCACCATCCAATGTTTTGTTATCCGTTGAGATTATTTGGTTGGGGTGTAATTTTAACCCGTACTGGATAGTGAAGGCTCCCCCCCCCCCCCCCCCCCCCCCCCCCCCCCCCCCTCCACCTCCTTTTTTTTGAAAATACTAGTCTTCAGCAAGTTTTGCTGCCGATAATGTTATTCCGGTGTAACGCGAGAACCAGATGACCTTGATGATTAATCTAGCTGGGGAATTCCGATTTAACTCAAACCTGCACAAGAGTAACATGCGAATCAGGTAAATTTATGAGTCGTCTGTTCGTGAAAAAAATATTGATGTTGGTAACCTATACGCAAACAATGAAACACACTGAAAATAATAAATTTCAGAAAACAGTTTTATTTCACACTACAATCCACGCAATATTCTGCTTGTCTGAATACCTACGGTCATGTTGCCGGCCTACAATGGATTTAGGTTGAGCACTGAGTTAATTTTAGCATCGGAGCAGTTGTGTATTCGATATGCCTTTGCATACCACTGTGCATTTTAAGAAAAAACTAAAGATAGATTTGAACAGTATTATGTGGCCCATGCTCATTGGATAGCAAAGGAGAAAATCCCGGCTTAGTCTATCTTTCAAATGTCTTTTTCTCTTAACGGGGAGCCATCCAGTAAAACTGAAAGTAGCTTTTGGAAATTTTGTTCTGAGAATTCAGGTAAAAGTTTTTGCAAATTCAAAATGGCAACACGTAAGGTAAATAGTTTATATTAAGTCTTTAATAAAGTTTAAATGTTCAAAATTATATTGAGGTAACTTTTCTGGCTTCCTGTTTGCTTTTCTGGTACTTGTAACCCTTCAGGGATAGGGTCTGCTCTTGGGGGAAGGAATTTGCTCCGGGTGGATCATGTTCTTTCCTCTAGAAGTTGGCCCTATGAAAAAAGGGAGGCTGAAATGAATGGCAGGGTTGCTTCCCTTAAAGGGTTCCCCTTGCATATTATTTCATGTTTTATCATAAATTATACAGTGTCCAATGAACTCTCGAATATGGAATGTCTGTCGTTGCTCATGGCATGTAAGATGGAAGGGTGCGCTTCCATATCTCTTTTTTCTGCCATTTTTACAAAGGGCGTCTTATTGTGACTTCCTGTCAGTTTCCGTAACTATCGCAGCCCTTTCAGGGGGCTCTGCTCTCGGTGGAGGAGTTTGTTCCTAGGGGAACAAATTCTTCCCATATGAGAGGATTGGCTTTGGGAGGGGAAGCAGCTGCCTAAATGACAAAGTTTGTCCCCCTAAGGGGTGCACCCTTTCACCTCAAATTGTAGTTGTAAGTACCTAAGCGTGCATATCAGTCTTTTTGTTCCTGATATGATCTGTCATTTGGATTTCTTGCCTTGATTATATTTAGTTACTCCATTATCTATTACCCTTTGTAGGTGCTCCTATGTGGGCCGAAAATTCGTAATAAACTTCTTGTATCTTGTATATTGTAAAATCTAAGCGATTTCAGATTCAGTAAGTATAGATAAATCATATTCAACGTATTGACGAAACACGCAAACCTCCATTGTCTTCTAGAAGCGGTCTAGTTTCTCCTGTTTATCTTCTGCTTATCTAAGAATCTTACTTATATCTTCAACCATCAACGTTTAAGTTAAGTAACGTA